>OZ037715.1:7500-1207500 GCA_964035505.1 Watsonalla cultraria
TGTATAGATTATCTTCGTTCTGCGGACTCGACTCGGGGGCGCCCTCCGTATCAACACTCCCCGAGTTCAAGTGCTCGTTTCTCGGAAGCGATAAAGATAACGTGAAGAAGCACTCAGGCTGAGAATATAGGCGGCTCGCGGCGTGCTAGGCAGCCAAATTGCAACATGTGGCGAGTCGTGGTACTAGTGGCAGCAGCGGCGCTGGCGGTACCTGCGAGCGTGCGGGGCGAGCTCCTGCAATCGGCGAGCAGCGCGGGGCAGCCGGCGGCGAGCAGCGCGGGGCAGCCGGCGGCGAGCAGCGCGGGGCAGCCGGCGGCGAGCAGCGCGGGGCAGCCGGCGGCGAGCAGCGCGGGGCAGCCGGCGGCGAGCAGCGCGGGGCAGGCCTACCACGAGCCGGAGGGCGTGCCGCTGGCCGCGCGGCTGCGCGCCGAGGAGCAGGCGCCGCCCGCCGCCGCCAGCCGTATCGTTGGCGGACTTGCTTCCTACACTGGTGAACACCCGTATTACGTGAGTACCCCAGCCGGAGACTCAATTATTTTGTAAATAATAGGTTTCACCACCCAAGTCGTATATTACGTAATAAACTCATGCGTAAGTGACCAATACAACACAATTTTTTTCAAAATCTGTTTTACTTCAGAAGGAACTAGGAACATAAAAAAATTATACCATGAAATATATTGTGGATAGATAGGGGAAGTTTATAGCTTAAAACTAATATTCGAAGAAAACTCTTGAATATTTAGAAAAATACGAGCCGTCTCATGCCCACAGACGACATTGTATTAGGTGCTAGGCGGGTATAACCAACCAATCAAATCTGAAATCGGATGACCGACTTACTTCTTTATAACGATAGATTTGGGTTTTTTATGCGGACGAGAGCAGAATAAATACCCCCTTTATATAAATCATGGTTAAACGAAGACCTAGACCGAACTTGGACTAAAACTCCAATCCAAAACAAAAAACCCATCTTACAATAAATAAAACTTAAACATTCTCATAACAGGTACGATTCATACAGACTATCACTCGGTTTTATGATTTGTAATAAAGGGCTTACAAAGGCGAAGGGATACCACTGTGACGTCACTGGGCGAAATAGAGTAAGGCTCGGTGTGTCGCATTGCAGGGCGGGCTGGTGATCGAGCTGACGAGCGGGCTGACGTCGGTGTGCGGCGCCAGCCTCGTGTCGCACACGCGCGCAGTCACCGCCGCGCACTGCTACTGGGACGGCCACAGCCGCGCCGCGTCCATGCTGCTGGTGCTGGGCTCGGCGCGGCTGTTCGCGGGCGGCGCGCGCCTCGCCGCGCTCTCCATCACCACGCACCCTGCCTACGACCCCGCCTCCACCGCCGCCAACATCGCTGTGCTCGCCATCCCCTACGTCGCCTACACCAGTACGTAACGCACACTAATCTATACAGATCAATACATTTTTAAATGTATGAATCTAAATTAACAACTTTTCACTTAATGCGTATTAAAGTATGCACTGCAGTTACGTTAATGAACAATTTTTATTATTCTATCTATTAATATTATCTATATCTTGCTATTTTTATATTAAAATCCGAAAAAGCACCTATTAAATTAAACCTAAGAGGTTACAGACAAATAGTTACAATATAATAATGTTACATAGGTAGGACCCCGCTCACCCTACACTCGCTAAGTACCTTTATGTCCAACCGGGTACTTTACCTATCTACAGTCTTATCCAAACTGTATGTAGGTATGTACCTAAGTTAAGTAGATACTATTCTGGTCCGATCGGGTCTGCACGGTGAAGCTATAACCTTACCTGCCTATACCTACCACTTACTTGTATTATGTTTATTAGGACTGTTTGGTGTTGACACAACGCGGGAGGCTGTATATGCACTCGAAAATGAAGTAGTTTTATATTAGTGTGTCTGTGTGTGTGTGTACAGGCTACGTGAAGCCGGTGGTGCTGCCGAGCGGGTCGCAGCTCACCAGCTCGTGGGCCGGCTACCAGGCCGAGGCGATGGGCTTCGGTAGGACCAGCGACTGTGAGTTATACCTTACTACCTACTACTCCTACTACGTCACACCTTGCAGTGATTCATACCACACTGCCTTCAGTTGACAAATATATAACCTACGAGTGTCCTCCTTATTGAACTGCAGATTGTTGAACAAAAAACCAGTATAGATACATACATATGCTCACGCCTGCATCTCATGGGGGTAGGCAGAGACCACCAGAAACAGGTATTTTATGTACCTATCAAGTATATTGCAAAACAATAATATACATTTTGTTAAGAAGACTCTCGACACTCGATCGTAAACGGAACGGAATTGGAAATTGGGATGGAGAACTTGTCATTTGGCACTCTTGACAGCTACACTAGCGCACGATTGTATTCGGATTTGACGGAATTTTTCGGAGCTAAATGAAATCTAGTTCGCTCGAACGATGCACTTTTGCGGTACTCTTGACGACATTTGACATTGACAGATCGAGCTTGAATTCAAGTTTGCGTTCGAAATATTACGATTACAAAAAGACAACGTTTTTTGGGTTTGAATTTGTGTATTTTGACTGATTTGTGAAGTTTTTTTTGTGAACAAAGGCACAATTAAGTCTTATTAGGTACCAATACTTAAGTATTAAAGTTCGTAGGAACTAAATGCGATTTACCTACCTCATCTTCTCGTCTTCCCGATTGAAACACACAACACTAACTTGAAAATGTTCACAATAAATGTAACACATTCCATATCGAAACACTTACAACATTGTTTACATTATCACAGTCTTCTTCTTCTTATTTGAATGGTGGCGACGAACTTGAGTCCAGCTATTCCGCCAATGTCACGTGGTTGTTGAGGATAAACGATTATCTTCTTCTTCTTCTTATTTTAATGGTGGCGACGAGAAATAAACGATTATCACAGTCGTTCTTCAAAACGTTTCAAATGGATGTCAACGGCGCGGGTCTTCTTTAATAGAACGTTTAGGCAATGACAACGGGGCTCAGACTTCCACAGACACCATTGTTCCTTTATTCTTATCTCAATCTCTCGATTGTGTTCAAGAGTGCCAACTTTCTTTAGATTGGAATTGAAACTGAACCGGATTGGTATTGGATCGAGATTGAGATGGAATTTGAGTGTGTGTATGTGGTGTAATTGCAGCGTCGCCGATAACGACGGATCAAAGTCTGCGCGACGTGTTCGTGAACGTGTTAAGCAACGAGGCGTGCGCGGCGGTGTACGGCGAGCCCACGGTGAACGGCGGCGTGCTGTGCACCAGCGGCGCCGGCGCCCGCGGCGTGTGCGGCGGAGACGCCGGCGGCCCGCTCGTGCTGCGCCGATACGTCTCCGGCGACGACCTGCTGGTGAGCGCACCCCCCTCCTGTCTACCTCTCCACTCGCTGCCTCTCTCACTAATGCATGCGACTGTTCGAAATTATAAAACCCAATGCATTGTTGTGTTAAATGTGCCGCCACGAGTTCTGGGCGCTGACCTTGAATGCGCAGTAGTCATTTTACGAGTCCGTCTCTGTCTATCTGTATGGCGCGACGCGAATTAAAAACATTCGCAGTGATTTTCGTATAATTAGTGCAATTATCTATACTAATATTATAATGAGGAATAATTTGTATGTATGATTTTAAAATTCTTTTACCTATTGAATGCTACATTATCACTGCTATATTTTATCCCCGTACTCCCACGGGAACGGGAACTACGCGGGTGAAACCGCGCGATATAGTTCGCTAGTAATACGAGTACATATATAAGATTTCAGTTTTAAGTACAATTTCTATGTTAATTTGTTGTAAGTGGCTGTCCATTATGATTAACTATAAATATATGTAGAGCTATAATGTGGGTGTCCCGTGTGTCGCCTGTCAGGTGGGCATCGTGTCGTTCTGGTCGGCGAGCGGCTGCGGCGCGGGGTACCCGTCGGGCTACACGCGGGTGTCGGCGCACGCCGCCTGGCTGCAAGCCAACCTGTGAGCGCCGCCAGCCTCTACTCAGTCCCGTGACCGGATTTTGTATCCGAATAATGTACTACTTAATATATTTAATCAATCAGCATACGCATCATGTTGTTTCATTACCTCTATAGGTATGATTCTCCACTTTGTACCTACCTACCTGCTAAATTAAAAAAGAACCCGGTTGACCGAGCTGTGCTCGGTTCTTTTTTCTCACAAAAAACTTGACATTTTCTCATAAAAAAAGCTCTGCCTACCCCGATGGGTTACAAACAAAGACCCGGCGTGGGCGCGCGGCCCCGTGTACCTATAGGTATTACCTACGCGGCATACGCGGTAATGATCTCCGTAATACGTAGGTATAGGTAACGTAACATCGTAAAAAACATCTTAGTTGACAAGTGACCTTATTTACGACAGGATGACAGGATACACATTGGTCCAGTCCACATCTAGCCGTTGCACTGTAGAATGTAGGTACGTGCTCATCACGTTGAAGCCCATATAAGTCCAAATAGGTATCAACTCACTTAGGTATTTTCCAGAACTCTTTCCACTCCCCAAAACAGTACATTTACTTGCGTACGCGATAATTCGAATTACATAGTAGATGGGTACTCAAGTACCAACAAACTAACTTGGTAGATAACTTCCGGAAGAAAACGATAAATTACTGATTTGCTTTAGAAACAAACACGCGCGCGACCGATTCCTGTAGACAGATTTGCTTTTTGAAAATAGGTAGTGTCGTCTACAATGACTTATCGAAACATGATAATTACTAATGTAATAAGAAAACATATTTTTGTAATCCCTACGTAGTTATGTAGTACCTACTAGTAGGTGATGATATCTCGGGTACTACAGTTTATGATTATGCACTTGTGTTATAGTGTGCGTGCGCTTTACTGTTGTATGTACTGTTGAATGTTAACGTTTTCTGTCAACTTACCTTACCAAAATAAGGTTTTTGCTTGCCTTCTCATCCACTCGAAGTCTTACGTAATCTAAAATCATGAATTTAGGTAGGTACCTAATAAGGTATTTTACTTTGAAAAAATAAACTATGAAAAAATATTTAGGTATAAAAATAAAGTAGCTGCATTTTAACTTACCTACTAAATCAACTACTCACTACTTACATAAGTAGATATTTTGCGAATAGATAATGTCTATGCGACCAATGAATTGTTAATTTACTTTATTTATTAACTAACTTTTAAATTATGGAAACTTTATTCGAGTGATTGCCAATCAGTAGCGCAAGGCGAGCCGCCACAAGTGACCGCGTCGCACGAAGCCTAAAGTGCCGCGCTGTCTGTATACCACCGCGAGGTTTCTTTGATTTAAGCCGATAACTGCGCGGTCTCTTTGATTGTTACTCCTTCGTATCTAACTAACTTTTAAATAATTCAATTGTAACAGTGATGAATCCGTTCTGATCATGACGTCAGAGTTCACAGGAGTATGAACTGTAAACATTAACCTCAAAAATCGTACCTTTATTAAGTTGAAGATTAATGGTTTCGAAAAATGGTTTTATGGGATTATTCCAGGAATTAGTGAAAGAAAATAAAAACGTAGTTAGATTTCACGCGAATAACTCTGGTACAGCTGACTTTTATGCGAAAATAAGGTATTGATATGGATATCATCTTTGAACGTCAATTACTCGAAGGCGGAAGAAGATATTTTTTTCATAATAGTTTTATTTGCTTCCTAACATTATACCCAATCACAAATTTTAACAGCTGACCTATTTTCCCCGACATCCTATATATATATAGGTATATACAAGAATGTCTCGTTTAAAGGTATAAGATATTTTTACTACGTGCTTTTTACCTACAACAGTTCAGTACCGACTTACTTACCTACCCGTTATTTCACTACAAACATAACGCGGCACCCATGACCTGCAAACCATGCAATACTCTCCATTTCGATAATTTAGAATCAAAGCATGTGGCTTACCTATGCACAATTGATCACAATAAAATGATAAAAGTATTTAACGTAAAAGTACCTATTATCATTCATCCCACAAATATAATTTGTGACCAATGACCTACCTATACCCATCTATCTTAATTTTTCAGGTAAGGAAAACTAGGTAGGTACTTATAAAGTGAACATAAATAAAACAGAAGAATGAGCCTACAATATCACTTATTTATTACTCGTATAATAAAATTATTTACAAGGAGCGGGGGCGCGGGGTCAGAGCGCGGCTACGGCGTGTGTCGCGTGTGCCGCGTGGGGCACGTGCGACGCGTGTGACGCGTGGGGCACGTGTGCCGCGTGTGACGCGTGAGGCGCGTGCGACGCGTGGGGCGCGTGGGGCGGCAGGTGAGGCGGCGGCTCGGGCTCGTCGAGGTCGAGCGCGGCGTCGATCATGGTGGTGTCGTGCAGCAGGCGCAGCCGCGACGCACTCAGCACGCCGCCCGCGCCGCTGCCCGCCACCCACACCTCTGCACGCACACACACACGGCGGTCAGGCGGGCGCGGCTCGGGCCGCGGGGGAGGGACAGCGAGGCACTCACCTTGCAGCGGCACGGGGTCGAGGTCGAGCGAGCGGTTCATGTAGGCGTGCCGCGCCGCGCACCCACCGCCCGCGCCTGCAAACACGCGCACTTCACTGCCTGCACCGGACACTCGCTCGCACGCGCTGGACCTTACTATAGGACACTCGCTCACACACGCTGGACTTTACTATAGGACACTCGCGCGCACACGCTGGACCTTACTATAGGACACTCGCTCGCACGCGCTGGACCTTACTATAGGACACTCGCTCACACGCGCTGGACTTTACTATAGGACACTCGCTCGCACACGCTGGACCTTACTATAGGACACTCGCTCGCACACGCTGGACCTTACTATAGGACACTCGCTCACACACGATGGACCTTACTATAGGACACTCGCTCGCACACGCTGGACCTTACTATAGGACACTCGCTCACACACGCTGGACCCTTCCACTGGACATTCGTTCACTCATTCGCTCAGGGCTTGTCAGTTATCGCATACTACAAATGAATTTGTTTGTTTTTTTTAACATGTTATTAGTGTGAATAATTTGATGAAATTGAGGACTTGCCCCACAATGTATAAAATACGTAGTACCTTTAAGATGAAATTCAAGTGTTGTATAGGCAGGATAGTTTAAATTCTAAATAAATCTAATGAATAGCACCAAACCAGGTATTACAATAAATTAATAAAAATAAGGTGATGGCTAGATGTTAATTGCATAATAACCGTCATGCGGCGCGGGCTGCAGCAGCGTGGGCGGCGCGCCACCCAGCGCGCGCGCGAAGCTCGCGGGCAGCTCGTCCTTCACGTCGATCGTGAACACCCCGCGGCTGCCGCAAAAAGGGACCCGATTAGTCATCCGCGGCGAGCCGGGCGCCCCGCGTCCCCGCGGCCACCTACCGGTCGATGAGGCTCGGCGCCAGCGGCCCGCAGAGCACGTGCCAGCAGTTGGCGCACGCGTTGCCGCGCGAGTACGGGTTGGGGTTGGCCACGCCGCGCCGCGTCGAGAACGACCCCTTGATCTGCAACAAGCGCGGGTAGGTGAGCGGGGCGGGCGGGGGCGGGGGCGGCGGGGGACGGCGGGGGCACTCACGTCCTCGTTGGTGGTCTGGTCGGTGGAGGCCAGGTAGGTGTGGAAGCCGGCCAGGCCGAGCACGGACCACACGGAGAGGAAGCACACGGCGGCCACGAGCGCCGAGGCGGGCGCGCCGCGCAGCGCCGCGGCCAGCCCGCCGGCGCGCGCCGCCAGCGCCAGGTGCGTCACGGCGCACGCGAACACGAACACCGCCAGGAAGGACAGCGACACCACGAACGTGTAGAAGTAGCGGTAGTTGCGCTTGCCCACGCAGTTGCCCACCCAGGGGCAGTGGTGGTCGAAGCGGTCCACGCAGTTGTCGCACAGCGAGCAGTGCGAGGCGCGCGGCGGGCGGAACATCTTGCAGGTGAAGCAGTACTTGAGCTTGACGGGGCGGCCGCGCACGAGCACCTCGCGCGCGCGCGGCGGCGGGCGGCCGGCGGCGGGCTCGTCGGCCGCCTCGGCCTCGGCCGCGGCGGCGCGCGGGATGATGCCGGGGTCGCTGAGCGCCGTGCGCAGCAGCGCGCCCAGCGTCAGCGCGAACAGCGCCGCGCCCACGGCCGGCACGGCGGGCGACACGCGCGCGGCCAGGAAGGGGCAGTCGAAGGCGAAGTGCAGCGCGCACGTGCCGCAGAGCAGCGCCAGCGTCAGCAGGAACACGCCGGGGCGCGGCGCCGTCATGAGGCGGCCGTCGCACCAGAAGCGGTTGCGGCCCGCGAACACCTCCCACTTGCGCGTCACGCGCCGCGACGCCATGGCGGCATCACACCGCTGTCACCCGCGCGAGCCCTGCATCGCGTACGTTCTATATCATATGCGTGCCGACGACCTATTCGATTACGTCCCGTTAGATTCGATGCATTTTATAATTTTGCATTAATTCAATACGAACAAAACTTGCCACCGCAATAAAATTAGAGTATGTGCTGAACTTTATCAATCCTGAAGTACCTATTATAAGCAACTGTAAAAACACCAAACACCCTAATCAATGCCACGATTGTAATGGCCGAATAATCATACCACATCCTATAACTTAGTATTGTGTAGTGGTGAACCAATTTTACGTAATTATAATAAAATTAACTCACAATAATACTAATAAGTAAATACCTACAAATATTGCTTCAATATTATCATACTTTTATCCTTATGTAGTTGGCTTTACATAAAAACTAACTAAACTTACTTAGATACAAATAAAAATAAAATGCATTGTAAACATATTATTGCAGGAAGATCAATCCATCTCACAAAGCTACACACACCACGGTGATAACAAAACTGAAAAATGCGATATTTTTATTTTTGAGAATTCAAATCCCACAATCAATAACCGCATTAAATTATGATAAATTTAAAACACATGTCCAAACTGTTTTGATGAAGAAAGCATATCATAAAATTTCGGATTATATAAATGACAAGGATATATGGAACTAGGTAAATCACTCTGCACAAGTAGCTCCTGGCAAATACATGGTATGCAAACACTTGTAAATCTATCTTACATTTCTCAAATGATTTATTTTGTTTTTTTTTTTTTAAATTGTATAATATTTTTGAAAAGAGTAATTACTGAGTTTCTTGCCAGGTTCTTCTCAGTAAAAGCAACCTTCCGAACCTGGCGGTAGCATGTATAATCCTGTAAATTGTGTCATTCTGACGATTTGAAAGTGCTTTGTATAAAGTCTAATCGAATAAAGATATTTTTGACTTTGACTTTGACTATCTGGTATTGTTATTTTTTTTATCTCTTTGATTTTGTTTTATACTGACTTGCATGCTAATACAATTTGTCACTATTGTGAATATTTATACCTATTATCAAATTTGATTTTGGATGATGATTTCATATGATTTATATTGTTTCGATGATATGTACATGATGCCTGGCTGAGTTTCTTGCCGGTTCTTCTCAGAAGGCTAGTTTCCGAACCGGTGGTAAATTCTCGACTTTCATAAGTGCCTTACCAGGGCCTAAACTGAATAAATATTTTTCATTGTCATTTTCATTTTCAAAGAAATCATTATTAATTTTGTGTTGTTTCTGATTATAACTTTTCGAATAATTGAGCAATTTTTATCAGATTTTGGCCTGTATATTTAATGATTAAACAAACTTACCTGTAAGTGAAGTTCTATCATAATTATACGAGTGCCTCGTCCGAAGAGATTCTAATCTCTAAATAATTATGATAGAACTTCACTTACAGGTAAGTTCGTTTAATCATTAATTATATCATAGCTGGTTCTGGTTATAGACTATATTATAAGATAACATAAATTTGGATGTGGTGCCCTCTAGAGAAAAAGTAAAACAATTTTTTTTTGTTTGTTTCTACTTTTCAAACTTTCTTTTATTTAACATTCAAACTTCAATGTGATCTCTGGACTGATACTACTAATAGACTTAGTTTATGATTATCTATACATCTATACAGATACATAAAATTGAGTCTGTTTGTAATTCCAAAATAACAGCTTTTCACTAAATGCATATGAAAGTATACACAATACTGACACAAAAAAACCAAGTTTTAAATTTTTTCTCTGTCTGTCTGTCTGTCTGTCTATCTGTTTGTTCTGGGTAATCTCTGAAACGGCTGGACGGATTTAAACGGGACTTTCACTGGTAGGTAGCTGATGTTTCAAGGAGTAACTTAGGCTACTTGTATTTATTAAAAATATTTGGGTTCCGCAACAATAAGGAAGAAACTAAATCTATGCACCCGCATATAGAAACCGCAGGGCACAGCTAGTATTCAATATAAAGTTAATAGAGTAAATAGTGGACCACTTTAGTACTAGTTACTAGAAAGTCTTAAATATTGACGACCTATATAAAAAAAATTTTGAAACATACCTAACTAAGTCTTGGGTTAAGTTCCCAGCTTTGAGTCATAGTAAACAGCCAATATCTGTCACTTCATGATTCAACCAGTCAATATATTATCATACCTTATATTCAGTACCTTATATCAAGCGACACTGGTAGTTTTGTGGTACTAAACAATGCTGGCGGGACAATCAAACTGTAAGCACTTGTGCCAATACTCATCTTGTCATTGTATTAATTCTCCTCTTCTAGATGGGTTCAGCTTGTATTTGATTCACTAGGCATTAAATATATGTAACTAAATTTAACCATTTTATTATATATTATACCATAGGACATGCTCACACCTGTATTCCTTGAAGGTGTACTTAAACCACTTTTACACATTTTCTTTACACCTTTTTGCCAGTTAATAAGTCCTATATAATAGGGACTAGCATACTGCCATGTGGGTACTGGGTACTTATATATACTCCAGGTTTCTACTGGGAAAATCCCAATAACACTTTTCCCGACCTGGGGTCAATCTGAGGACCTTGTGTTATGCAAAAATATTTGCTACTGCTTGACTGATGAAGCAGTCAGACAAAAAGTTTATTGTAAAAAGTATAAAAATAAAACCTGTAAATTTTGATATTGAATGTTAGCACAACAAATTGCCTTCTCATCAGATGAATTAGGAGCAATATCAATGAGAGTTATAACACAGAGGACCAATGACTATAGACCAAGTGCAACAGGTATCTCTAGAGAGGACGGGCACTCACTCCTCTCTGTGTGCCCTGTGAGGGAACATTGTGACAGGAGGCTTGTGTGCCCACATAGCAACACCTATACAGGCTACACTCACACTATGGGGGTGGCTGTTTAAACTGATTGTGCATCATCGGGCAACCACTTTTACTTTGCATTTAGATTAGATGCAGACAGCAGGAAACAAATGTGTACTCACATATACATATACCACAAATACTAAGTTTTTTAAACAAGTCATTAGTTACTTGGCTTGACCACTAGAACATATTGCATGATAATATATATCAAACTAACAGTCTCACATCAAAAAACAAAATAAGTATACCAAGACCATGACCTATCAAGCATTTCATCGAACAGCCTGTGCACTGTCCAAGTCAGCGAGACTCCCTGGTGAAGCTATTGTGCAAGACCATTTCATCGAGCAGGATAAATACATAGGATAACAGCTTGTGACATAGTAATGCGATTACTTACCACTGAGCTATTTGCAAGCTCAAGTACAAATTTTGCAAACTATTATCTCCCACAAATATTTTTTGACCCAGAAGTCCTCGTATTAACAAAATATCGTAAGGGATAAGAATATGCACATAGTTCCAAAAACTTTAGTGTTGACTTTCAATACCGTCAGCTCCCATAACAATATTGATGGTTTAAATACGCCTCAGTCACCGGATTTGCCACTAGTTTATCTAATCTTATCGTTATAAGTAATTGGTTTATATTCAATAAATTAGGTACTTTGGAGAATAAAAAGAAACTGTTCATCAAAACTTTCTTGTTTTTTGACATAAGGTTTTTTTTTTAATTCGTGTACTGACTTTGGATTCTAAGCTTTTGGTTGGGATGTGTTATTTTTTTATAGTGGCAATGTTTGACATTATAATTATAATCTTCCCAAATTCTATTACTAGCTGTGCCCCGCGGTTTCATCCGCGTAGATTTAGTTTCATCCTTATTGTCGCGGAACCCTAATATTTTTAACTAATAAAAGTAGCCTATGTTACTCTTTGATCCTACCTGCCAATGAAAGTCCCGTTAAAATCGGTCCAGCCGTTTCAGAGATTACCCGGAACAAACAGACGGACAAACAGACAGATACATTTTTTTAAAGTTGGTTTTTTAGTGTCTGTAGCGTGTATACTTTCATATGCATTTAGTGAAAAGCAGTTATTTTGGAATTATACAAACAGACACTTCAATTTTATTTATCTGTATAGATATTCATTCCGCCGGCCGGTCGCATTATATTGTATACTCATTAAACACCAGAAAATAAATGCATTTTCAAACGATTAATTTCACTGATTTTATCTTTACGTGATTGCTCCTGAAGTTTATTTCTGATTTTGATATATTTAAAATTTCCTTATTCAACAGGAAATAATATGTATTTCTTTCTTTCTTTTATATAATGGCGATGAGCTTGAGTAAAACTATTCCACCAATGTCACGTGATTGTTGAGAAAAAATCTTGTAAATTGTTTAAAATATGTGGAGGAACCCATTGGATTCCACCAATTATCTTATCTGTCTTATTACTACTGATAAACATTAAAAATGTTATGAAGGTTTGTGTTATTTCCAATGTTATTAAAACCAAAGACTTATTTTCCTTATCTATATCTTTATTTAATTTGTGTGGAGCATAGATAGGTATAAAATATAATTTGGTTTAGAGTGTTATAATTGTGCGTGCGGCTTTTTTTTCTATTCTGTGGACCTTTCCTTGTCTACGTTTTTCTTTGTCTATGGAAGTGAATCTCATTTTGACAAATGGTCCAAATTAATGAATAGAATGA
This sequence comes from Watsonalla cultraria, assembly GCA_964035505.1. NCBI lineage: Eukaryota > Metazoa > Arthropoda > Insecta > Lepidoptera > Drepanidae > Watsonalla > Watsonalla cultraria. The sequence continues at coordinate 20,495 of OZ037715.1, forward strand.
ATAAAATTGCTTCAGAATCAGTGCGTTATAGACGGATAGACGCTCTTACTATTCATATTACCAAAAGAAATAATTAGAAGAAAATCTAACTATGTATTTTATACTGAAATCTTGTGAGTTACACGCGGAAAAAATGTGGATAAGGTGGTTTAAATCAATATTGTTTTGTTTATTGTAGTCAGTGCTAAAAGAAGCCACTCAGCAATTAATATTTTAGATAATATTATTACCTTACTTGCTATTTGAAACTCCAAAGAAATTATAAAAAAACAATAGCTAATATAATGCGCCTAAGGACAGTAATTAATTGCCGCTAAAAACCACAAAACCATCATTAAAAACCGCTAGAAAATGCTCGCAATACTTCAGCAATCCGAAATAAAAATACACGTCACGTCAACGACCTTCATCTCGTAGGTAGTTAATCTATATTTTGCAACTTTAACCAGAGGCCAAGGTATAGAGGCAAACAGCACTAAACGACAATTTCCGATACTATGTTATGACACGTATCTAGTACAAAATAAATTAAATTGCAGTAGTGATTGACCGTAATTCAGGTATAAACGAAAATGTTGCCCGTGGAGTGTGTGGATGTGGAGCTAGCGTAGGCAGGTGGAAGGATGGCGTCGCGCGAGTGGCGCGAGGTGGGGTCGCGGCGGGAGGCGGGTACGGTGGCGGCGCTGTGCCTGGCGTGGTACGCCGCGAGCTCGGCCAGCAACGTGGTGGGCAAGCTGGTGCTCACGGAGTTCCCGTTCCCGATGACCGTGACCATGGTGCAGCTGCTGGCCACCGTGCTGCTCAGCGCGCCCGCCTTCGCGGCCTTCGGCGTGCGGCGCTCTGTGGATTTCCCGCGTCCCTACTACTGGCGCGTGCTTGTACCGCTGGCCTTCGCTAAGTTCCTCACCACCGTGTGCTCGCAGATCTCCATATGGAAGGTGCCCATCTCGTATGCGCACACAGGTATCTATTGATTGTTTGAGTGTTAACTTTATCATGCTTACTAAAATAAATGGGTTTAATTGCGCCGGCTTCTAGGCAACAGTTGAGGAGTGCAATGGCTAGCAATGACTAGCCCCACAAGCAGTTCATTGCACAGCTTTCTTATACATTTGTTATATAGGTATCCAAATTTGTTCATCACAATCATGTCAATGGACTCATATTTAATGTAAACCCATAGCTTCACATGCCTTATATTTAGCACAATGTTGGTATTCCAAAAAACCTTCAGTGTATACATACACCTCACTAAGAACATATCCTCAAAATTTTGTGTCACTAGGGCTAGTGTCGGTTAGTATTTTGTCTGTTTATATGCATCATTATATTCTTCTAAACTATGTTACAGATATTCATAGAGTAGAAAAGGCAATGCTTTGTAATAGTTTTAATAACTGGAGCTCATGCATGTATTTCCCGAAGGGGTAGGCAGAGGTGTTGTAATGACAACACCCACTTTTCATAGAAGATGATTAAGTATCAAAGTGACAGATGCTGAATATATCTCCGTCTCAGGCACTATACATAAGCCTTTGAATTAATTCGCAGATAAATGCAGGTTTCCTCATGATGTTTTCCTTCACTGTAAAGCATGTGGTGTGAAAACTGCAAATAAGTGTTTAGAAAAACTCATCGGTATAGGCCCTGCTGGGATACGAACTTGCGTAGCGGGCGACTGCTCTAACCCCAAGGCCACCATGGCGCTTTTTTTGAAGTGAGCTATTGCATTTTTAGTATCTACTTGTTGTTTAATGTGTTATTTGCAATGATGTGCCCGGTATAGTTTAGTTGCCGGTCGATCCGTCAGCGGGGTGTGCGTGTGTTGCAGTGAAGGCGACGACGCCGCTGTGGACGGCGCTGCTGGCGCGCGCGGTGTTCGGCGAGCGCGTGTCGCGCGGCGTGGCGGGCGCGCTGGTGTGCATCGCGGGCGGCGTGGCGCTGGCGTCGGCCACGGAGCTGCACTTCGACGCGCTGGGGCTGGGCGCGGCGCTGGCGGCGGCGGCGCTGCTGTCGCTGCAGCACCTGGCGTCCAAGCGCGTGCTGGCGGCCACGGGCGTGCACCACCTGCGGCTGCTGCAGCGGCTGGCGGCGCTGGCGCTGCTGCTGCTGCTGCCGGCGTGGCTGGCCGTGGACGGCGCGCGGCTGCTGGGCCCGCCGCCCGCGCCGCGCACGGCGCTGCTGCTGGCGGCCGACGGCGCGCTGGCGTGGCTGCAGGCCGTGGTGGCCTTCAGCGTGCTGTCGCGCGTGTCGCCGCTGACCTACGCCGTGGCGTCGGCCGCCAAGCGCGCGGCCGTGGTGGCGGCGTCGCTGCTGCTGCTGCGCAACCCCGCGCCGCCGCTGAACCTGTGCGGCATGGCGCTGGCGGCGCTGGGCGTGCTCGCCTACAACCGCGCCAAGCTGCGCCCGCCGCCCGCCGCGCTGCTGCCCGTCTGACATCTCTCTCTCTGAATAAACGACTGGCGTGTCGAGAGCGGAAATTGTACCCCAATTGTCACTATTCAAAGTGGCAAATGTTCATTTTCGTTAGGTTAAAGTGACAGTATTGTGACTAAATATAATGCCGCGAGTGACTCATGTATTATTGTATAAAACTGTTTTTTAAGAACTTTGTTATGATATATTTTTGGACGAATAATATTAGCAATATTATGTATTATATAAATTTAAAGCTAAAATGTTTTGAGAAAAAAATCTATGTATCCCTGTGAGGGACTAGACATAATCAAATGTTTGTATATAAAATAAATGTTAATTAAGTTACAAAGTGACAAATGATCACCCAGTCTAAGACTGGTGGTACCCTGCAACACCACCCGTGGCTCTGCCCACAGATATAGAGGCGGCCCAGAGGGAACACCAGCCAGTGTATTGAGCACACAAACTGACATGTGATGATATTTTGTGTGTATCAGTTTACTTCCACTAATATATGATATTAAGCGATTACCTGATAATGCCTACCTACTCAATGATTTGTTCCCTGTTAGATTGTTTAATGTATTTATGGCCAAGCCAATCTATATTATGAATGTAGGTAACTTATTGTACTTAGGATTTCAATAAAACAAGTAAACGAAACATTTACCTTGTTTTCTTTTTATGTTTAAGATAAAATCTAAATCTGAAACAAGATGCTGTTGAACGCTACCTCGATTCCTTGCAATAATTTTTCTGTAGGATTGGGATATAATCTCGCGGTAAGAGGTGCAAACCTTCATACCGAACTTTTATTCAGTTAGCGATAATAATATTCTGGCCACTGGGATTTCATAGATCAGGCAAGATTTAAACGATCACGATAAAGGAAAAGTACATAATTGAATAACCATGATCATATCATCTATTTTTATTAAATTACACGAAACAATGCACGTTAAAAAAATTTGTTATGGAATTGTTTGTACTTTGGTGATTTTCAATTCAAATGCACGCTGACTGCGTAAAGAATAGGTATCCGACAGCCGCGTTGTTACAATTGTCCAAGTTAAATCTTTTTTTATTTTACAAGCGAGGGAAAAGGTGGTAGTAGAAATGGATTATTAAATTTGAGAAGTTTAGTTAGGATAAAGCCAGCAGCCCAACGACACTTGGAGTGCAGCGGCACTCATCAAAATGAGATTGGTAATAGGTAGCTTCTCTCCTCCCGACATAACTTTCAAGCTTTGTATTATTTACCTTCACTCTAGAGCAATCTGTCGCCTACGGAAGGGCGTAAGTAGTTGCGATAAGTTTATTAAGTAATCAAATTTGTTTATCTTATATGTATATAAAAATGAATCCCCATTTCCCTTGATCACGGCATCACGCGTGAACGGCTGGACCAATTCTACCGGGACTTTTACTGGCAGATAGCTGAAGTTTCAAGGAGTGTTTTAAGCAAATTTTATTAAATAAACAGCATGAAACTATATCTACGCGGGTGAAACCGCGAGGTACAGCTAGTACTTTATAGGGAGGCGGATGCTTGAATTGAAAATACATTCACATAAAAAACATAATTTATTTACAATAGTAATAATCACCGCAATCACACACTCAGTGGCGAGTAAATAATCTCTCTCGCTCGCATTTCGCAGCATGCCGCTGGAGCGACGGCGCGCGGACACTTACAACTAGAACTGTATAAATAAGTCAGAGGGGACTAGAGCTCGTCGTGTTCGTCGGCGTCGGCGGCAGCATCGGCGTCGGCGTCGGCGTCGGGCGCGGGCTCGTCGTCGTCCAGGTCCTCGGGCGCGGCGTCGGCCGGCAGCCCCAGCGACACCTGGAGCATGCGCTCCACCGTGTCGGCGAACTCCACCGACTGCTCCTCCTGCAGCATGTAGCCCGACCTGCGCACGCGGGGCGGTGAGCGCGGGCCGGCCGGCGGCAGCCTGCAGCCTGCAGCCTGCCTGCGGCCGGCCGGCGGACTCACCTGATGGCGGCGGTGCGGTACAGCGTGCGCGCGGCGAGCGCCAGCGCGGCGTCGTCGGGGTCGTCCTGGACGCGGCGCAGCATCTCGAGGATGACGGGGTGGCGCGGGTTGATCTCGAGCATCTTCTTCTGCGTGAGGTGGTGGCGGCGCTGCGCGTCGTCGGCCTTCTGGTGCGCGTTGGAGAGCGCCAGGCGCTCCATGTTGCCGGTCCAGCCGAAGGCCGTGGCGGCCAGCGCGGCGGGCGAGCGCGCCAGCCGCCGCGACACGGCGGCCCGCGTGACCCAGGCGCCCAGGCGCTCGCCCAGCCAGCGCAGCAGCGGCTCCAGGCGCCGCCGGGCCTCCTCCAGCGCGCCGCGCTCCGCCGCGCTCTCGTCCAGGTCGAACACCTCCTTGGCGATGTTCTGGAACTTCTTGCCGTCGTACTCGGGCAGCGACGACAGGCTGTACTCGTCCACGGCCTCCGTCAGGTACAGCACCTCGTAGCCGCGCTTCACGAGCCGCTCGGCGAACGGCGAGTTCTCCACCTGCGGGCAGCGCGGCGTCAGCGGGGAGGGGCGGGAGGGGAGGCCGGGGCGGGAGGGGAGCCACTCACCTCGGCGCGGCTGGCGCCGGCGATGTAGTAGATGTGGTTCTGGCCGGGCTTCATGCGCGCCACGTAGTCGGCCAGGAACGTCATGCCGGGGACGCGCGACGACTGGAACGTCAGCAGCTTCGCGAGCCGGGACCTGTTGCTGGGATCCTCCATGATGCCCAACTTTATGCTGGCGACGGACACGAGGATCGTTAATAACATAATCGTCAAAATCGAGAGGAGCTATTATCGGGCGAGTAAATCGTCGGCGAGATGGAGAGGGGGGTCTTACTTGGTGGAATATTCCTTCCAGAAGTGCTGGTACTCATCGTCGGGAATCTTCTTGAGCATGTCGAGGGCCTTCCGGACCAGCTTCTTCTTGATAATCTTGATCAGCTTGTGCTGCTGCAGCGTCTCGCGGCTCACGTTCAGCGGCAAGTCGTCGCTGTCCACGATACCCTGCACAGAGCGCTGGTGAGCGGGGGGCGGGGCGGGGGGGGGGAGAGGGGGCGGCAGCAGGCGGCGCGCACCTGGATGAAGGCGAGGTAGTTGGGCATGAACTCGTTAAACTCGTCCGTGATGAAGACGCGGCGCACGTAGAGCTTGATGTTGTCGACCTTGGTGCCGTAGCGGTTGAAGCTGTCGGCGGGCTGCACGCGCGGCACGAACAGCAGCGCGCGGAACGTCACCTCGCCCTCCGCCACGAAGTGCGCCCTGCACACACACACACACACACGCGCGTCACTACGGCCCTGCACGCACACAGCTGCGCCCGAAGCAACGGCACTCACTTGGCGAGCGGCGGCGCGGTGTCCTTGGTGAGCGTCTTGTAGAACTGCGTGTACTCGTCCTCGGCCACCTCGGCGGGCTTGCGGGTCCAGATGGGCTTGTTGTCGTTCATCAGCTCCCAGTCCCAGACGGTCTTCTCGGTCTTCTTCTTCTCCTCCTTGTCGTCGGCGGCCTCCTCGACCTGCCGGGGCACAGTATTAGTGTCGCGTTTATTTAGCGCGAAGTGTGCGGCGTGAGGTAGTTGGGGTCATACCTGAGCGTCGTCGTCGTCGTCGGCGGCGGCGGCGGGCTCGTCGTCGGGCTCCTCGACGGTCTCGGTGTGCGAGGCCCAGAGGTAGATGGGGAAGTTGATGAACTGCGAGTACTTCTTGACGAGCGCGCGGATGGTGTCGGGCTGCAGGTAGTCCGCCGCCTCTTCCTTCAGCTGCAACCTGCACACATGTACCGTGAGCGTCGGCCCCTGCGCGGTGGTGTGCCAGGGAGGGGCAGTGCCAGGGAGGGGCAGTGCCAGGGAGGGGCAGTGCCAGGGAGGGGCAGTGCTCACGTGATGTGCGTGCCGCGCCGCAGCGTGTCGCCGCGCGGGTCGGGCGCCACGCGGAAGGAGCTGGCGTCGCTCTCCCACACGTGCTGCTGGTCGCCGCTGGCCTTGGAGATCACCGTCACCTTGTCGGCCACGAGGAAGGCGGAGTAGAAGCCCACGCCGAACTGGCCGATCATGTCGTTCATCTCCTGCGCGTCGCTCTGCGGGGGAGGCGGTAGGCAGTATGAGCGGGGGGCGGGCGGCGGAGGGGGCGCGGGCGGCGGCGGGGGCGCGGGCTACCTTCTCGGCGTCCTGCATCTTGGAGAGGAAGTCGGCGGTGCCGGACTTGGCGATGGTGCCGAGGTTGTTGACGAGCTCGTGGCGGGTCATGCCGACGCCGGAGTCGGTGATGTGCAGCAGGCGCCGCTCGGGCTCGGCCTTGATGCGGATGCTCAGCTCGGGCAGCTCCTCCAGCACGCTGCGGTCGGTCAGCGACAGCAGCCGGATCTTGTCCAGCGCGTCGGACCCGTTCGAGATCAGCTCGCGGAGGAAGATCTGACACACACACACACATCACGTTAATATTGTCTTCATTTTTTATTGCAACTTTTAAAAGGTTGGTCATCAAAGGTTTTCATCTACACAGATAAATCAAATTTAAGTGTCTTTTTGTAATTCCAAAATAACAGTTTTTCACCTAATGCATATGTGATATCCGTCTGGTGTATATAATAGCGGCGGTGTACATAGGATGGTAAGGGGTACCTCCTTGTTCCTGTAGAGCGAGTTGATGATGAGCTTCATCATGCGGTTGACCTCGGTCTGGAAGGTGTAATTCTGCGCGCTGTCCTTGAGCTGTCGGAGCTGCGCCACGCTCAGCGAGTCGGGCGAGATGGCCTCCTCCTCGCGCGATACGGCCTCCGCGTCTATACACACACGCACACTATTCACTACAACTCCACCACATCCATCCTCTCGAGTCAATTTATTAAGAGGGCCGAGTTTAAAAGATTCACTCAATCCAGTAGAAAACAAAAAAATATCCTTTTTTGTAAACGCTGTTTTGTTTTTTACGTATGGGTAATAAATCATGCATACTATATAATACAGTCCAGGGATCTGCCAGCAGGCTATGGAACGTAGCATAATGGGTTAAACAACAGATGGCATTCGAAATAATACACTAAGTGCCAAACACAAATGTCCAATGTGGGCCATCAAGCTGATAAGCTGGACACGTGTGTCGCAAGTCAGACGACCTGAGCGACCAACCACTATGGACCCCTCCGAGTGCGACGCGCACACGTAGCAGGCCGAGAAAAAACATGGCGGGGTGCACTCAACGCCCACCTGAAAAACTAGCCTGAGCAAGTCCTAGATCGCCAGGGATGGAAAGAGGGAAGGGAGGCCTTTGCCTAGCAGAGGGGCACATCGGGCTCATAATAAATAATATGATACCAATATTTTTAAGGGTTTTTATATACAATTGAAAAGTAATTTGTCCAAAATTTTAGTAAGCCTTGATTATTATAGGAGGTATTAATATTTTTTTTACGAAGTCGAGCCTTGATTATTAGATATAATAGGAATAAAGTTTTTTTAAACGAAGTCGGCCGTATTCGTGCACGACGGTACGGAGTGGTACGTCACTCGTAACGATTCGCAGCGATCGCATCGATTAAACAGGACAGTGTCTGCCAGACGGGAGACACGCGGGGAGCGTCGCGAGCAGCTCGGCCATGGAGTCGCAGGGCAGCGCGGGCCCCGGGTCCCCGAGCGAGGCCCCGGGCGCCGGGGCCCCGCGGCCGCTACACGCGCGCTCCTTCAAGCTCCGCTTCGCGCCGCAGCGGGAGCTGGGCCGGTCCTACGTGTCGCTCGTCAAGCCCCGAGCCTTGCGTGAGTGGAGTGGGTGTGGGTGTCCCGGGGGGGGTGGGGACCCGGTGCAGCGGTTTGTTGACGAGTACTCTGTGGCCAGCGGCGACGGTGACGGGCAAGTTCTACCGGCGCGAGGAGCAGGGGGCGGAGGGCGCGGCGGCGGCGCTGGCTCGCATCGAGGCCATGTTCGCGCGCGGGCCCCGGGACCTCTACGACGCGCCTCTCACCACCTCCCACGAGTCGGTACCCGACGCTATTTATTTATTGCGGACACGATACCATCCGGTGAAAGTAATAGAGGTATCGATTTCTTTAGGGCATGCCTTACTATTTATTTGTGTTTTATTCTAGAAATGCTCCTAAACGCATATCTGGCTGTGAAATGTATGGTTGAGTTTGTATAGGCTACACCTTTGTTGTGCATCCCCCCGATTAGCTAGCACCCTAGGTCCTAAGGTGGCGTGTTGTGCAGGTACGGGTGGTACAGCGAGCGCGCGGCGGCCAGCGACCCGCGGCTGCAGCAGCACAGCCGCGACTCGGCGTGGCTCAAGGCGCGCCTGCGAGTGCTGGCCGCCGACGACAAGCTCAAGCAACGATAGTCGACTCACTACACTGATGCATCACTATGCATTTACACCATTGTATTATCCTTTAATAAAAACATTCCTGTCTGATATCACAATTATTTCTGCCCCACTATTTAATAAATTGTCATATTCAATTCAAAGAGTGACAGGGTAAGCGAAGACATTATCGAAAGAAGAGTGACTGCAGGAAGTAGCAAACGGTGTTAGGTGGTGCCCTGCACTCATGTATAAAGGAATGAAAGGATTGTAGTTGGTGGTAAACAGTGTCTGCTTATCCCGATGGGATACGGCTGTGTGTATGTAGGGAAAACTAATAGGTACCTATTTATCAAATGATGAATTTTATACTGACTTCAAAAAAGGGAGGCGGTTACTCAAATTGAACATAAAATATATTCTTACTCTATAATTTTCTTGTTGCCTGTTAATAAAAACTTCTCTTTAAATATAACCACAAATGTCACATGGTTTCATCCGCGTAGTTCCCAGTCCCATGGGAGCGTGGGGATAAAAATATAGCCTATATTCCTTGCTGATAATGTAGCTAAGTATCCATCGCTGAGTGAATTTTTTATATCAGTCCAGTCGTTTTAAAAAATACAAAGCTTTCTTTATAATATTAGTACACATTACAATTAAATCGGGGAGATATGGGGAGAACGGAACCACCAACTCATCCGACCCTACCGTCAACCTCACCTGCTCGCGCCAATGGTTCGTACGAATAATTGGCGACGACGTTCTCCTGGAACGTCGTGGTGCTCCCTGCTAGACAACAAACGAGGCTCTGGCGACCGAGTAAATGGCGGTATAACCATACACCTAGCTGGGCAACCAGCCAGAAGAGGCTACAGCCAGCCTTGGGACCTAAATAACCCCTAAAATGCCTGGTATAGGAGGATACCATCCTAACAGACCTAACAAGTCTGTTCTTGTTGGTGGTGCAAATGACCCCAATAACCCGGTCCTTGTGGTCATGTTTTACAAGGCTGGGGGTTTTGGCTTAGCCGCCTGAACCGCGAGGAAGTAAACCTCAATAACAAATTACCCTAATCCTAAGGTGAGGACTGCGCCGACAGGATGGATGACTGGAAGGTGTCCAGTCGCTAGCACCAACCTCGATGTGACAGGCCAACGTCGTTGGAATGCGCCCTCTCACAGGAATGGGCGTCACCCTGTGAGCGACCGTCTATATCGTCCCCACTCGTGGGATTAACTATGAAAGAACCTACCGACACAATTTCTACCACACCAAATAGTTTATCACAGGAAAATATCCGCAAAGTATTTACTCAGCAAATCTTTCACAAGGGTCTATTTGTAAGCAGACCAAGATCCTCTTCCTTCTCCGGCACTACAACCATGGAATCAGACGATTGTCACAACAGTCCTCCACGCACTACGCAACCAAATATTCCAGCACAACCATCGCTATGGCAAAAAATTCCTACAACAAAAAAACGCAAAATCACAGAGGACTCTCCCCCACCAACAGTGAACCCAAGTACCAGTAACAGCTTCGACGGCCTTACCTTAGATGCCACAGAAGCGAGTGTGAAAAAACTCCAGCATCTTAACAAACCTCCTCCCATTATGCTCTATGGAGTCGAGGACTTGAATGAACTAACAAATCTACTGGAAGCAGCGATCAGCAGTAGCAACTATCGCTTTAAAGTAGTCAACAGAAATCTTCTCCGTATTATGGTAGACACGAGCGAGAACTACAAAAAAGTTATTGAACTAATACGTCTCAAGGGACTAATTGGTCACACTTTCACCCAGAAAAGCACAAAATGCTATCGCATTGTGATAAAGAACCTCCACCACACCACCCCCCATGATGCTATCATTGAGGCAATTGAGCGGACTGGAAACAAAGTGCGCGGTGAAATAATCAACTCTCGCTATGGCCCAGAAAAAACGCCGTCTTCAACATTTTTTGTAAATATGGAACCTGATCCGAATAATAAAGCGGTTAAACAAATTCAGGAAATCTTCCATCAAAGAGTCAAAATAGAAGACCCAAAAAGGACCAAGACAATACCACAATGTCAAAGATGTCAACAATACGGTCACACTAAAAACAACTGCACCAGACCCTTCAGATGTGTCAAATGCGGAGAAAATCATAAGACCTCGGAATGTCCTAGGAAAGACAGAAACCTTCCTGCCAAGTGCGCCTTGTGTTCATGTGATCATCCTGCGAATTACAAAGGCTGCAAAGTATACCAGGAAATTTACGCCAGAAAGTCACACCGACTCGCGCTAAGGAGAAACAAACCTATCACTCATAGTGACACTACTAAGTTACCGTCACATATTAGCCCCCCCGTATCACAAAACCTAATTCACAGCGACAATAAGCTGCCTGCTGGTACTTATCCGCTGCCGGAAACTGGTACCAGTAACAATATACCAACAAACCGCAAATGCAAGCCTCTATTCTCTGAGGTTGCAAGAAGATCGCCTGAACCATCACAAGACAATGACAATCACAACAAAAACCACTCTCAACAAATTCCTAAATTGGAAAAGATACTTATCAATCAGAGCCAAAAAATGGACTCTCTACTACAACAAATCAGCAATCTCATAAATCTATTGACGATTGTTATTAGCAATCTTTCCTCAAAATGACTATATTGCGGGTCGCTACCTGGAATATAAACGGGCTAGCGAGCAACATACTTGAACTCGAAACGATCATGTATAATAACAACTTGGACATCATGCTCATATCGGAGTCTCATGCTACGGTCAAGAGTTCATTCCGCATAAAAGGATTCAACATCTACTTTACTCCTCACCCGGATGGTGGTGCGCACGCAGGAACGGCCTTGGTGATCAAATCGTCCCTAAAACACTATCCAATGCCTCCTTATTCTACTGCTCACATTCAAGCGACGTCTATCCGCTTGGATGACCGAACAGGCTTCACCTACTTCTCCGCTATCTACTGCCCGCCGAGGCACAAAATAACAGCAAACCTATTTACTGACTTCTTTAGCACGCTGGAGGGCCGGCTTGTGGCCGGGGGCGACTGGAACGCCAAGAACACGTTCTGGGGTTCTCGCTTAACGGTACCTAGAGGACGAGAACTAAAACTCTGCATTGAAAATTGCCACATGCAGCCCCTGTCGTCCGGAAATCCAACATATTGGCCATCCGATCCAAAGAGATTGCCCGACCTACTGGACTTTTTTGTGACTCGTGGAATCAATCACTCGTATACTGCTATTGAATCAAGCCTGGACGGATCATCTGATCACACTCCTGTCATCCTTACAATTAGCACTTCGGTCATCCTTCATGAGCGACCTTCACGTCTCCATAATCATAAAACCGACTGGGAAGGCTTTAGAGAGTATTTGGACACCAGAATCAACCTTAAGGTCTCCCTCAAAACGCCGGATGAGGTGGATGACGCCTGTCTCCATATTACTAACTTGATCCAATCCGCAGCTTGGTCCAATACACCAGTATTGAACCCTGCACCAGATAACCACTCACCTTCTCTTGAAATTAGAGACCAAATCAGGGAAAAACGTCGATTAAGAAGAATATGGCACGTTTCACGAAATCCATTGGACAAAACTAGGTTCAACAGAGCGGCAAAAACACTTAAACGCACATTGAAAGAGAGTGCTAATTCTGAACTCAAAAGAACACTAGAATCACTATCCCCAAATGGCCAACGTGATCACTCCCTGTGGAAAGCCACCAAAAATCTAAATAACCCCCAAATTTCTTATCCCCCGCTAAGATCTCCGACCAATGGCTGGGCAAGGACAGATACCGAGAAAGCCGAAGCATTTGCCACCCACTTGGCGTCTGTGTTTAAGCCGAATGAGAGCCAATGTGTAGAAACTGATATTGACGACGTTCTGGGACAAGATCTACAGTTGTGCTTGCCAATCAAACCCATTTCTCCCAAAGAAATCTTAAGAGAAATAAGGACTCTTGATTCCAAAAAATCACCCGGTTTTGACTTAATATCACCACGGATCCTAAAGGAATTGCCACGTAAATGCCAAATATTTCTAGCCATGCTCTTCAATGCCATCCTTAGAACATCACATTTCCCTACTGTATGGAAAACATCAGAGATCATAATGATTCTCAAGCCGGGAAAACCTGCACACTTGGTCTCATCCTACCGACCGATTAGCCTCACGCCTGTTCTATCAAAGTTGTGGGAGAGACTTTTGCTGGCTCGCCTCAACCCGCTGTTGGAAGAATCTCGTGCCATCCCAGCCCATCAGTTTGGATTTCGCAAATCACACTCTACAATTGAACAGGTTCACCGAGTCCATAACTCCATTCGACAAGCCTTTGAACAAAAGCAATACTGCTCTGCCGCCTTCCTCGATGTCCAACAAGCTTTTGACCGAGTCTGGCATAAAGGCCTTTTGTGCAAAATAAAATTGATACTGCCTCACTCCATGTACCCTATATTAGCTTCCTACCTCTCAGACAGATCGTTTCTAGTTAAACAAGGTGAAGCCAGATCTGCTCTTCAGACAATAGAAGCCGGCGTGCCTCAAGGCTCTGTACTTGGACCAGTCCTATACAACATCTTCACCTCAGATCTACCAACTCGGGACGATGTAACAACGGCGACATACGCTGATGACATCGCATTCATTGCTTCTGATATAGACCCAGTAATTGCTAGTTCTAAGCTACAGATGGTTTTACATGACACGGAATCATGGCTACACAAGTGGCGTATTCGCGCTAGCGCCCTAAAATCAAACCATATCACATTTGCCTTAAGGAGAGGAAATTGTCCACCAGTCAAAATTGGAAATGATACTCTACCCCACGTGGACCATGTAAATTACCTTGGGTTCTGCTTGGATAGGCATCTCACCTGGAAACAACATATAAAACAAAAGAGAGACGCCATCAACAACAAATTCAAAAACCTATACTGGCTCATAGGCAGAAACTCGGTGCTGTCTATAGATAACAAGCTACTGATCTACAATGCACTACTAAAACCTATCTGGACCTACGGCATTCAGCTGTGGAGCACAGCCAGCAAGAGCAATGTAATGTGCCTCCAACGCGCACAAAACAATATCCTCCGAGCCGTATCAAATGCACCTTGGTTTGCAAGAACCGATGAAATTCACGCTTACCTCAACGTACCCACAGTATACAATGAGATCGACCGCCTGAAGAAGTGTTATCGAGAACGCCTTGAATCTCACCCTAACCCCCTCGTATCAGTATTGCTTGGCACTGCGAACGCGGCCAGGAGACTGAAGCGCGGCAACGTTCTATGATGGACTTGAGACAATGGTCCCAATTCCTTACACGAGAAATTACCCGCTCAACACATTTGATTATGGTCTGGCGACCGATTGCAAATGAAAAAAAAAAAAAAAAAAAAAAAAAAAGACAATTAAATCTAATCTTATAAAGCAAGCACCACTTTGTGCCTGTCCTTCTGCGAAGGCTAGTTTCTGAATTTCCATTATTAATGATTAACCAAGAAGAAGCTGTACTCCATTTTCAAATTCTCACATTCACATTGTAATTTAGTCATAGGCTGTCCATTCATGTGTCAGTCAGTATTTAGTACCTTCCAGCAGTTACAGCTAGGTCCAACACCAGTCATTTATATAGGTTAAAGCTGAAATAATAATTATGTGTCTTATCTTGTACTAATTTGATAAAACTAATGCAACTGATAAATCCATAAGCCTGATGATATGCAATCAAAATCCTTCACATGTCATAAAATATATAAGTCTGTATATAGGTACCTAAACTATTCCAGGAAGTATGTACATTATTGTTACAACCCACTGGAACAGTGGACCTACATGTAGGAAACAAGGTAAACCACTAGAAAATTTGGATTATTTCATATGGAAGAGCTTAGTGTTTTTAAGTTTTAAGTTAATAAATTTTGATCAAATACCCAGTCGTAATATAATAGTGTATAGCTTGTCCAGCTTTTGACATTTCACAGATGAGCAAGAGCTGAATTTGAACTGATTTTGCATTCCATGTTATACATGTTTCATTACAATCTAACAAGATTCATGGAACTCTATAAACAAAAAAACCTTGATCTATAATATAAAAATGAATCACAGCATGTGTTGGTAAGCGCAAATCTCGAGAGCAGCTGTACCAATTTTGCTAATCCTTTTTTAGAATATCGAAGAATATTTGAAACTCAAAGTATGAAGATCTTACGGCGATAAAACAATTAATGCATGATAAAAAAAATTGTCAAAGAATAGATTGCTATGCGGTACAAAGATCGCTGGGTCAGCTAGTTTTATATAAAACTTTTTGTTGTACCTTCGTAATACCGAGACAAAATCATCAATAATGTAGGCTGGATGTCCGGCTATATGATTTGGCGACCAGAATATTAACTGCTTCTCTGGCAAAATTCTTGATCTAGAGTTATTACTGGACAAAATATCTATTGATTTTATCTGTTTTACTGAAACTTGGTTGAAACCAGATACCATAATTAGTAATATTACTAATTAAGTATACCATTGCCAGTTCTTATAACAGACTCTCAGCGGAGGGAGGTGGTACCATCATCATCTTACTGAATACTGTCAACTAGCCCCTACCATGGCGTTGTAGCATGAGATGTGTAAATAACACCTGTATAGCAGTACAAGTGTTAATAGTGTTAGTGTGTCTCACCGGTGCGGGAGGCGTCCCTCGAGGCGCCGAGGTCGTCTTCGGCCGTGGCCGCCTCCACCGAGCCCACCGCCTCCTGCGCGACGCACCCTGGACACAACGCTCGTTTACTATACATACTGTCTCTATGCACCCGCAATACTACTATACTTACTTTATTTTGCATTATTCATTGCATGTGCCGACTGCCGATATTCTATGCATAACCAAAAACCAAGAGATTTGTAAACTATTTGAAATTCTCAACCTACCGGTGGGTGGGTTGTTGGTTGAGAATTCTATAAATTATAAGTATATTTTATTAATAACTAGCGGACTTTATGAGTTGGAAAATTGGAGGTAGGCATTGTTGCTTTCAGTTATTATTATATTCCAGTACTTTCTTCGATACTTCCACTGATAATGTTAATGTCGGCAACTCGGCATGCTACACGTAGACAATAGTTACTCACCTGCAAATAACAGGGCGCAAACTCCCACCAACAATATATACTTCATTTTAGCGAGACCACTAAAATATGCGTAATTATAAATACTATATTATGAGAAAATGCCGGGTTACGGCAAGTAAATCACAGATTTTATTCAAATAAGTCAATGTACGCTCCTTCTTCCAAGTTCAATGCAATACTTCGCTTTACTAGAAGCAAACTGACGGATCACAGAAGATAGATGCCGACGATGAGTGGTCGAACTCAAAAACATTCACATGCGTGAAGTAGTTTCGATTCAATAATGGTATTTTGCTCACTCTATAATTGGACAAAATTGTGCTGCTCGGACCGTGTAACCAATCACAAAAGAACACGCCATGAATTTCGACTAATAACAGATAAATACATACAAATGTCCTAACTGGATTGGTCCATATTCAGATCAAAGGTTTTCTTTTCGTCTAGTGTCTACAGGTAAAAGATGAAGAAAAAAATCGCTTAGTTCACTACTAGTTAGTTAGTTAGTTGTTTATCTGTATAAAAATTAGTTCACTACTTATGTTAAGTCTATGGATGGACGCACAGATATAATACACATGGATTGGTACGACCATGGACGAAATTTCATTTTATTCACAACTTCATTATGAACGAATGTTTACATGCCCTAAACCTGGGTGAAATATGTGATTCTTGTGACCTTAATAAGACCAATTTTGTACCATATTTTATGTGAATAAATATTATTTATATTTCCAGCGTCATGCTTAGAAAAAAATATTATATTTATTCACATGAACTACCGTTATTTATTTATTTATTTGATATTTATATGATTCCATCTAGGGATGTATAATATATTTGATGTAAAAATATAAATACAAATGGTTTTCAATAAGTAAATAAATATTTCACTTTCAAACTTTGATAGTATAAATATTTTTTCCAATGTAGCTTAGTTGTAGAACGTTAATTTTGGGTCCTTTAATTTATTACATCGTTTTTTGCTCTATATGAAAAAAATAAGCACAATCGCGCTACAATATTCATGTAAAGTAATGGTATATTTGTTCGTAATAAAATTACTATATGTTAGTTGTTTTCCTTATATAATTTTTAACAAACGGGTATCATTAGTTACTTTATGACCCACTAGTCGGTCTTGAGTGATCACATTGAACTGGGTATTATTGTTTTTGTCCTTATATTTATTAAACGACCTATGATAATGCTCTGCGATTATTATATCTGTGGAAATGTCATCTGAGCTAAATTTGGCTGCCAAATACTTCAGACTTCAGAACAGCAAAATGTCAAATGTCTAATGTCAAAAGTCAAAACAATGATGTGACTGAAAGCAAATCATTATTTGTATTGATGCTTGTGTTAATATTTTTTTCTATTAAAGTTCAGAAAAGATGGAAAGTATTAAAGTAGGCAATTCCCCTCGTATCGTTACGTCACGGAAGAGAATTAGGTATAGACAGAGCGCGTGGAGCGTGCATGAGTTCGAAGTGTGGAGCGGCGAACTGGTGAGTCGCGCTGCGTTAGTGCGTGCGGGCGGCGCTGAGCTGGTGTGGGTGGGCTCAGCCGGCGAGGCGGCGCTGGGCGAGGTGGCGCTGGGCGTGCCGGGCGAGGGTCGTGGGGCCCCGTGCGAGGGTCGTGGAGCCCCGGGCGAGGGTCGTGGGGCCCCGGGCGAGGCACTCTCCACGGCGCTGCTGGGGGACGGCGCCGCGTCCACGGGGCTGGCGCGTCGACTGGCGGCCGCCCTCGCTAGACCGGTCTATGTGTGCTGTGGGAGTGTCTTCGATAGATTTTCTGCACCTTTGTTAGAATGTGGTCTTGTTGCTGAAATAAAGAGCAGGCCTGTCTCTGCATCTGCACAATAATTTTACTCATTTGATTGTAACTGTCATTTATTTACATTATTGCAAGAACATTGTAGTTTACATCTGCCAAATACAAAGTGTCATGTTAGGTGGTGTTACATTCATATTTTTTTACTGATTCAGGAAATCAGATAAAAGCAAATGTGTAATTGTACAACAATATACAATTTAAATAAACCTGAACTTAAGTCATATTATCGTACCTAATTTGACAGTATGCAATTGGACTTGTTTTCTTTATATAATTGCAGACAAATGTCCCACTGCACACAAGCAAATACAAATATCTAACTCACTGCCTACCAAAATGCCAATGAATACATGTTGCAAATATCTTGGCACTATCATCTAAAGCTATGTGCATCATATTGTGCCTTATTAAATAATTTAACATGTGTTCTCAATGTTTTCAAATCAAATAGGTAAGTTGCATTGATAAATGCAGCTTTTTTTCATTTGTTACCGTTGAGACCCAACATTAGTATATTGTAAAGTATAGCAGATAATGTGAAAACAATTTCATTAAGATTTATTTTTATATTCACAAATAAAATAAAAATGTAAACTAAAATAAAGGTTTTTTTTACATGCGACATAACATTTTTCAGGATTTTAGGAATACCATTGTTAAGCGGTTAAAATTTACTCTATTACAGCCATGTTCGTTAATATATGGGTTACAAATATAAACCTTGGAAATTAAAAATATCTCTATTTGGATGATTGAATTTTATTTCACCATAATAAAATTTTGAAAAAACTGATATAAAATGATATTGATATTGAGTGCCTGTGTGAATAATATGTTGAGTTGTGAACGTAAGTTCGCGAATTACTCTGTAATGGCTAAACACAGAAGTCCGCACAGTTACAATATGTTTCGAGGACCTAAGCATAAACACACAAAATAGCCCTCTCCTCTAGGGTTGCGCACACTATAATTCCGGTAGTCCCTCTCTGTGGTCCCTCATCGTAATGTTACTTAATTATTTCGTTAATAAAGAGGCCACCATTAAGTATAGGTAGGATATCCCGAAATATAAAAGTTTGTGTAGGAATACAGATCAGTCGTATGATTTAAAGGTTTCATTTACATTTCTCTAATGCCCATGACATGCTGTATTTAATAGTGATTGACTGCAGCGAGAACGTATCTATCCTGCGAATCGTTCTTGAACGATATTGCCGTATTAATGCGACTATGAAATGCGATTAGTACCTAGGTAGGGACCTACCTAACATTAGCATTGGCCTTACATAGCGTTTAGGTATGAAGCTATACTTGTGTCAATAGGTAATTAGGTAATACACGAAGGAAACCACTTTTTAAGTTCAACACAATAACTCCGTATATAACTAAACACTCCGTATTTAACTTTGTTACATAATTAACTTTAAGCTCAAACGGCTGAACGGATTTCAATGAAATTCGGAATTAAGATACCTGCCTTAGGTACATATACCTACCCTGATGTAACACATAGGTGTGTGTATAGATCCATCCTTTCTTTTAATCCACGAAAGTATATTTAGTTCATAAGATTTATATTACAAGGAGTCCAAAATATAGAGCGTGGAAGATCCTCACTCCCTCGTGCTCAAGCCTGCATTATTATTATTCAGATTGCCAATCTTTGGTAGCTTTTTGACGGCTCTCGTTATGCGACCCGACCGTCTTTGCCTAGGAGACAATGTACGAGAGAGAGGAGAACAACTACCAACATCAACTAAGTAGATACCTAAATTAACAAAAGCGTTTGTTTTTCATGTTGTTTTATAGGTAACGTGAGGCAAATGGAGGCAATTACATTATAATAATACATAGGTACCTACTACATAGACAAGAGCTGACTTGACTAAGACAGCGGGGACGTACTTAGCGGGTGGTAGGTTCTTCGCTCTATGCCTAAGTACCTTAGGATAGAGCTAGGTAAGAACATTTTTCAGAGTTGTCAGAGGTCGAATGTTCATTAATCTATGATAAATTCTTATGATCCGGAGGATCGTGTCTCGAATGCCAAATGCGGCCAATGTACCTATGAGAAGGTTTAGGTAAGCACTGTACCTACCTACCTATCTAAGTACTTATAAAAGAGAATGCAGTACCTGACAACAGTAGGTACGTCTACTTTTATAGAATCTAAGTGCAAGTTCACTTTCGTTACCAGCTTATTTGGTTTCAGGTGATAAGCGCTTGGAACTTCTAAGCCTTAGGAGGGAGTTTGCCTAATGTGTCGGTATTTCACAGTTTGTGCATCGACATGAAGATGACGCCATTATTGAACAGTTTGAACTTGAACATAGATATAGGTACACATATACTTATATAAGTACTTAGGTACAGTCTATTTAAATAAGTAGGTACTTATATTTATATGTATAAGTATATTTTATGCTCACGACTGTATTAGACCAGAAGGGGCAGGCCGAGGTGTACCTACTTCGCATTTCCTATTACCGTCGCAGTACCCTCATTTCGGCATTAAAGTATTTACTCCCATGTACCGCGCGCCGGCTGGGGATCGAATTGAGGACCTCGTGTCTTGCAGTAGGTACCTACTACGACCACTAAATCAACGAGGCAGTCCAGTTGCTCTAATTTGTCTATTTATTAGTAGGTATTTTGTTGTGCTGAAGTCTGGTTGTATGCAAGAATACGGTAGACGAAGTATACCTTCAGAAACCTACGGTAGATAGAAGTTACGAATAATAGCTAGGAGCAGTTCAAAGAATTTCAGAGTTTATCGCTGTGGCGTAGTGTCACTGCCGCTAAGGCGGTAAAAAGTGTGTGCGTGAGTAGGGCGGGGGCGGGTGTGGGCGGGGGCGGGTGTGGGCGGGGGCGGGGGCGGGGGCGGGGCTGGGCGGTGGGCGCGGCGCGGGCCAATGGCGGCGGCGGCGGCCGAGGGCCCGCGGCGGGCGCCAGTGACGCGCGGCGCGCCGCTCGAGACGTATCTACGCGGCGAGCGCTCCGTGCACCGAGCCGCGAGTGAGTGCAGTGCAGTGCCGTGCCCAGTGCGACCCCTCACCACACACTACACTGTTTGTAAACACGAGGATTCCCTTCACGCTCCCGACCGGCCGAGGTGATCACTTTGTGCACAATATACTACCGACGCATTGTAACGGACTGCCTGGAATTGACCATTAAACCGAATGATACCATAAACGAAGTCGTTGTGAGAAACAAGTTTCATTAGTGTCACCTGTTGGATTGGATTCTTCCCGTGCGGTGGCTAAGGCTATAGGTGACCACAGATAACGCTAATATGACGCACAATCAAATACCTATAACATAGTGGATATCTACCGTAGGTACCCTAGGTCTATGCTATTATAACAATATTCAGTAATTGTAGTGTAGTGCGTATAACAGGGATGGCAGTCGGTGCGCCAACGGACGAGCTGATTGTACCCATCCTACTTCCCTGTCTCTGCATTAAGAACTGGTATTAATTAATCAACAAAGTAAGTCCTCAACCTCAGTCAATAAGGTTAGATAGGTAACGGAAAAGCAAGAAAAATAATCAGTGCCATAGCAGGGGTTGCCCTTGGGTTACTTGTGGCTGTAGGGCGCCAGCTCTAGCTGGTCTGAGGTCCAGCAGATACTGGTAGCCTCCACAGAATGAACCCCCAGAGCTCGGTGCTGCGTCCAACACTGTTCCTATTGATATTCAAGGACAAGCTGTCAATTGGCAGCATGCATTGATATACCTACCTAAGTACCTGCCGGTTGACCAGGAAAATGGAACAGCTGTTAAAATATGTGATAGGATACATTACTAGGAACCAAATAAAAATAAAATTAAAAGAAAGAATGCGTAATTAACTTTCTTAGTTGACCCAATTTAGGCATTTTCGCAAAAGTTATCTGCAATGTCGAAATACATAATACGGGATGGGAAAAATATAACTTTCCATAAGATCACAATATAGTGTGATGTGAGGTTACACGCGGGCTCTTGATTAAGATCTATTTCATTTTAAGACTCTGTTTGTAAAATTTTAGGGTAGAGCGTGACAATTCAAAATCTATACAGATAAATAAAATTGAAGTGTCTGTTTGTAATTCTAAAATAACAGCTTTTCACTAAATGCATATGAAAGTATACACGATACTGACACTAAAAATCCAAGTATTAAAAAATTTCTCTGTCTGTCTGTCTGTTTGTTCCGGGTAATCTTTGAAACGGCTGGACGGATTTTAACGGGACTTTCACTGGTAGGTAGCTGATGTTTCAAGGAGTAACTTAGGCTACTTTTATTTATTAAAAATATTAGGGTTCCGCGACAATAAGGATGAAACTAAATCTACGCGGGTGAAACCGCAGGGCACAGCTAGTATTATATAAGTTGAGTCCTTACTTGAGTCGTGCTTATCTGTTTAAAGCTTTACCTAAACATACAGCTGTCTCCTGTCACACGGAGCATGACACTGACAGCACAATTTGTCAATCGACAGTGTCATTTGGTTGAACCAAATCCCCATGTCAAAGCTGATCAGTCATAGCTACTGATATCGTCAAATTAGTCAATAGCTTTAACTTTTCTACATACCACTATAAGGCAACAAAACATTATTATTCGTTACTTAAATTCATGGGTGGCCCGTAGTTTTTCTTTAATTTGAGTACCGAATATACTCTCATATGCAATAAATATAAGTCTGCTAATTTGAAATAACAAACAGATACTTCAATTTTATTTATCGGTATAGTTTTATAGATTAACCTACTTAAAAAAGGAGGAGGTTCTCAATTTTTTATATTCTCTTATTAGTAAGTAGCGGTTTCACCCGTGTAGATTTAGTGTTATCCTTATGGTCGCGGAACCCTAATATTTTTAATAACTAAAAGAAACCTAAGTTACTCCTGGAAACATCAGCTACCTGCCAGTGAAAGTCTTGTTATAATCGGTCCAGGCGTTTCAGAGATAACCCGGAACAAACAGACAGACAGACAGAGAAAAATAATTAAAACTTGGTTTTTTTGTGTCAGTAGTGTATACTTTCATACGCATTTAGTGAAAAGCTTTTATTTTGGAAACAAACACTTCAATTTTATTTATGTGTATAGATGTATAGATTGTCATATTAACAGACTCACAATCCATATATCAAGATGCTAAGATTTACTGACAAGTACCTAATACTTAACGAGATACAGCTATATCCAATGAGATTATCTAAAAACTTATGTGCAGTGATGGTACAACATAAGCTCTGCATTAAACAAAACGTATAGTTCCTGAGACGGCGATGGACTCCCCATCTGTCATGTTGGCGTCTTGGAAAGTGGGTTTCGTATTTCCAACACCACCCTTCAGTGATGGCGGGAGAATATTTTTTTAATTTTTTAATTACTTTTAGTATTTTTTGCATTTCTTACATGTATTCCAAAAGTACTTAATGTTCGAATGAAAGCCGTGGTACTATGCATTTATATACGTTTCGTTTCTCAATTTATGATTTAAAATATAACTGAACAGACGAATACACATACATACCGGTCAAAATAATAATAAATATCCCAGACGAATCATTGACGGTGAAAGCAGAGAAACAACATCCATTTTTCACTGAAGTTAAAATCATAGCTCTCCTATGTGCCGCAGTCGGGTAAAATATAAAAATGAAAACAATGCTCAACGCCGAGAAACAATTGATTGGAATGTTATGAAGATGACCACACAAAGTAATTTTACTAAGTTGATGTTACAGGACAATACTCAGTTCTAAAGCTTGCTATCATCAACTCCCATTGCGATAGTTATAAGATTAGATTGAATGACAGCGACAGATGTATACACGTCAGATACGTCTGTCCTTTACACTGAGTCGAAATAACGTATCAATAAGAGTCGCTGGTAACGTCCCTGAATATAGTTTTAACACGTATTTTGAAATATAGCAGTGACGGCTTTCAAACTATGTAGGTTCATAACTACATGAATAGGTATTGGGAAAATAGTGCGACGTTCTCCAACATTCTCATTAAATGCACATCATTGAAATCAGTAGCAAGATTGGTTCATGAAAGAGAAATACAATTGTAGCTCTGAATCATTTATCAGAGGAATGCGAATAAAAATGATTGTATTTAATCCCCCTTACCGAAGCAATGTAGGACATCGCCCTCCACTCACGCGTTATCCATCAAATATTCTAGTAAAGCGTCCAATTCAAATATCGTTGTAGTTCAAACCTCGTTCGATTGCAGTCCTATCGAGACTTGGTATTCACGTGTTTTCCGACCGTGCTTCGATCATCTGTCACTTTTTTGTTGTTTGTGTCCTCTGCCCCCTGTACTGCCCCCTCGGGGGATACAGACGCGAGCATGTAGATCGTATTTATTTTTGTCACATTTGTAGGAGATTTGGAAGTGAAAATTCATATTTAGGAATTTGATACCTAATACACCCGCTATTTTATAAATATGTCGAAAGGATAGTAAAATATTTTTATTAAACCCTTATCTATTATTTTATCGTTTACTAGAATTCACTAGTATTATAATAAATATAATTGAAAATTACTTTCTATTTAGTAATAAAAACTTAATTATATATACAAGGAACAGTACTTAAAACTAATTAAAGGTAGATAAATATAATGGATATTAATCAGTAGTTATTATTCTTCTTCTTCTTCTTCTTGCGGTGGCTCTCCACTAATGGAGGTTGGCCGTCAGCTCCGCAAATTTGTCCTTATTTTTTGCAAGCTTAAACAATTCTTCGACACTGTTTATCGCAGTCTATTGCCTTAGGTTTCGGAGCCATGACAACTTCCTCCTTCCGACTCGCCTTTTCCCCGCAATTTTTCCCATAATTATACTCTGGAGCGCTACAGCGCTCATGTCGTAGTACATGTCCGAGATATGCTACGTTCCTTCTTTTACTTAAGTATGTGTTCTAATAAAATAAATTATTTCATTGATTATCTTACCAAACAAGTTAACAAACAAACATCATTGGTCTTCCCGCTCTTAACCACTGCAATTTGTGGTCGGCACAATCTGTATCCCCATGGATTGTCAAAAAGACTCGATTCTGCAGCATCCCCAGTAAGGAGAATTAGACACCTAACTGATTTATAAAACAGCTCGTATATTGACATAAACGTCAGTAATATACATTGCTTTTTCCCGTTCGCCTGTAACTATAATTCACAAAACTGGTAACTCTTTACTGGGGAAAATTATAGACATTTTCAATGTACTTATAACGTTAAAATGTGTGAACTATATTTTTTAAGTTTAAAGCAAATAAAATCTTTGTGAAAAAGTATAATATAGAGTAACTGACTACATATAAGTACTGATGATAGCCCAGTATGGAAACTCTTCAATTTAATTGTACTAAACCAATGCTATGTATAAAATATATCGGCTAAGTGCGAGTCGGACTCGCGCGCAGGGCTCTGCACCATTATCTATAAAAACGTTTGTTGTATGAGAATCCCCTTAAATAATTATTTAGTTCTACTTTTTAGTATTTGTTGTTAAAGAGACAACAGAAATACGTAATCTGTGAATATTTCAACTGTCTAACTATCACCGGTTCATGAGATATAGCCTGGTGACAGACGGACAGCGGAGTTTTAGTAAAAATCACAGAAAGGGCCCGTAGGTAAGGGGTAACAACACCCGCTTTTCACCGAAGACCAAAAACAGTGAGTCCGTCGCCGTGTCAGGCACTGCACATGCATATTATTTGTTTGAATTTCTTCTCAATGTTATGCTTTATCATGTGCAGTGCATTTAGCATGAGGTTTTATCACAATAATAATAAAATCATAAAATGTACTTTCGATGCGTGTAGTGGTTAAAAATCTATGAAAAAAATGTGTTGTCCGTTAAAAAAAATTACTCAATTTAGTAATAGCGTTTTTTGCCTGGTTCACCTATTCAGGTATTAATATAAAACAAATGTTTAAGAGGGCTCGCATACAACGAACGATAAAAAATCTACTGATAATGGCACGGAACCCTTCGTGCGCGGGTCCATCTCGCACTAGGCCGGTTTTTTATAAACTAATCTTGTTTTCCAACTTGTGAACAATGCGTGTTTTTTGACTTCTTGACTTCTCTTATCTAGGTGTAAGGTTCTCATAAATACAAATTAATCAAATCTGATACCTGATGAAGGTAAATTGTAGTACTTTCAAAGACTCTATAAAAAAGTTAACAATTGCACTAAGTAGCTTTTCGAAAGTTCCCCGCGATTTGTCTAGGATGGCATCATCAGATCCTGGTTTACTTATCATGGTACCATACTCGCAATAACGTCTTTCCAACAAGAACAATTAACAAACTCGGTTCATAAACGACGAAGTTAACCGCGAACACACAGGTGTAAAAAACAATAAATATCTATGGTGGAGTTGAGACACCTCATCCTATTTTGAAAGTCGGTTAAATAAATACGGTTTGTTTACAGAACCTCCTTTTGTGAGTTAAAAGCAAACATACAGACACGTTTGTACCTCTAAGTCCGGTCAGTGGAGGTGACTCCTCTCTACCAACTGCGAGAGACCATATCAAAAAAAAAAAAACGTTTGTACATCTGTAGCTTCTTGATGATTCTAGAGTCTAGACCAATTTGAAGAGAAGATGTTTGATAAATATTGAGTGACAGGGGTGAAGCACTTTCAACTATGTCTATCAAACGCTTAATGTTACACGACACAGATATCCCTGGTTCTTCTTAAATTTTATTTTATTCTTTCGCATCCTCCTTCAGTATGTCTTAGGTACTTTACTGTTTGTAACTGTGTGCCCGCCCGATGATAAGGGGCTCGTGCAGTTGATGTGTGTGTATGTGTTGTACGTTGTACAAGTGAGTGTGTGCGGGCAGGTGGCGTAGGTCGGACGGGCGGCGCGGCGGCATGGGGCGCCCGCGAGCGGCATGGCGGTGAGCTGCCCCGAGGTGATGTACGGCGCCTACTACCCCTACCTCTACGGCCGCGGCGCGCGCTCCTTCCACCACGCGCCGCACTTCCAGTACGACCGGGTCAGTGCTCACCGACGTCTACTTACAGCGGACAGGCGGCCCGGCATAGTGAGCTGTCCTGCGATAATATCTACTGCCCCTACAACCTCTTGTACATAATGCTAACAGGACAGTAACGGTATTTGTGTGTGACTGAAGATAGTGTTGTGTGATCCAAATCTAACAATATCCATAGGGATCTCCAGGGAATGTAAACTAAACATATAACAATGTCTACGAGCAGTGATAGAGCGGCGTGAGTTTTTGTCGAACCGGCGCATGCGGCGGCACCGGTCGGACCGGCCATATATCACGCGCAAAAACCAGGCGCCCAGTGTCAATGACACCCGCCTTACACCGACCGTCGCACTGCTACCGACTTATTGAACTGGACACTTCACTGACACCGTTCTCATCGAGCACCCGTAACGATCAATGTGCTATCATAGCTACGTGCTATTCCAATATGTGCTATTTCAAATGAATAATATGGATCTCGTCAAATGACCGACGCTAACATAAACACACTGCTGGCTCTCTCAACACGAATACTCAATCATCCATTGAAAGGCATCAATGTTCCCTCCCAGACGTGTATGCTATCAATAGAGTGATAGGTAATGTGTCGTGTGTGTGTGTGTGTGTGCAGTTGAACGTGCAGAGTGGCGGTAATGCAGGCAGCGAGCCGTACGGCGGCGGCGCGGCGGCCAGCTCGGGCAGCTCGGGCGCGCACTCGCCCGCCTCGCCGCCGCACGCGCACCTCGCCGCGCACCGCCTGCGCACCAAGGAGGAGGACCCGCGCGCCAGCGCTGACGGTGCGCTCCCCGCTCCCCGCTCTCTGCACACAAGGCTACGTGCTCCCGTGTGACGCAGTGTTCTCTGACCGTTGTATTCGGTGGCAGGCGGCGGGTCGTCGGAGTCGGAGGGCGAGTGCGGCGGCGGCGCGCGCGCGCGGGCGCAGTACGTCAGCGCCAACTGCGTGGTGTTCACGCACTACTCGGGCGACGTGGCCGCCGTCGTCGACGAACACTTCGCCCGCGCACTCTCCATCGACAAACCCAAAGGTGAACCCACTCACACGCGTGATACATACACACATACACTACCATGATACACGCTTCCCATTTTTCCCATTCTTTCCCATTCTTCCCATTTTCCAGAAAGATTAAGCAATATACGAATGCATTTACTAATAACATCACCATACTGTTTATCTTCGCAAGCTCAAATCCTACGTATCTGACTCCACTAATGATTTTTCTAAAATCTTAAGTCCGTGGTATTACACACATGAAGGTTTCGGTGAAGGAAAACATCGCGAGTAACAGCATATTATATCGGTGAAGAAAATCAAATACCAACGGCTAGCCTGAGACGACGATATATTCTAACTTCTCTTACTCTTACCCCTTCGGAGACCCTTCTGGGAAGACGTGAACTTATTTATTAAAATTTTTGTGACAATATCTCATACTGTAATATATCTCATACTGTAATATATCTCATACAATCTCAATATCTCATACAGTAATTGTGCATCAACTTGTCATATAAAAGACATCAACGCGCTAATTTAACAGCGCAGTACTTTAACCTAATTATACGTATGTGGCTCACTAATGTCAACTTAGCACCGTGCTAGTAATTCCCTACATGTTAGTTACTAATCAAACCGCTCGACCGTCGGTGTACTCACAGCGCTGTTGTTCTGGCGTCATGCTGAAAGGTTTGAACAATAGCGTTAAGTTTTAGAATTCAAGATTTAAAGCATTCCAAAACTGCATTTTAATTATTTATGTAAATATTTTGACGAATATAATAATTGAACTTATCATATAACAAGGAATACGTGAGAACATTGTAACACATTTGAATAACACAAAAAGCCTAATACTATGCGGAGATTTGAATATTGTAATTGTATTTAATTCGTCTACTCGTAGCACGCGGTACGATGGTCGTGCAGAACAAATCGATCAAAGTCAAAGTCAAAGTCAAAAATATCTTAATTCGATTAGACTTTTTACAAAGTACTTTCAAATCGTCAGAACGACATGGATTATACATGCTACTGCCAGGTTCGGAAGGTTGCTTTTACTGAGAAGAACCTGGCAAGAAACTCAGTAATTACTCTTTTAAAAATATTATACAATTTTTAAAAACAAAGTAAATCACTTGAGAAATGTAAGCCCATGGACACAGTTCCAATGCACAAATGTCAATAAAAATTAACATAAAGAAAAGTCTAGTAGTTGTACTTATATCTAAATGCGTAGCTTGAGATGACCAGCCCCCACAAGCAGCACCTGTTCACAAGTATGACGAGAATGCCAGCCATCGCCCTCCTCAACCATTATAGAGGGAAGTGAGCGACCCGGCATCCTGACGCCGCCGCAAGCAAAGGCATTTTAGTGAGCATGACAACTCAAGCCATATTAAAAAGAAATTATTGCATAAGTACAGTGTCCATGAGACTACTTACAATATTTTTGGGTACAAGGTTTTTGATACACGGTCATTTTAATGTGTTCTATGTGGTCGATGGTCGCATTGTTTGCAAGAACTAACTTGTAGCGTTACACTGTTTATAATTTAGTCGCAACTCTACAAACTACCTTTCAATAATCTATCTAAGTACATATATGTATATACAGATAAATAAAATTGTGAAAAAAGTCCAAAATAACAGCTTTTCACTAAATGCATATGAAATGATATATGGTACTGATATGAAAATACCCATTTTTAATTTTTTTTCTCTGCCTGTCTGTTTGTCTGTGTGTACCGGTTAATCTCCGAAACGGTAAGACCGATTTTAAGGACATTCACTGGCAGACAATGTTACAAGGATTAACTTGCACTACTTTTATTTAAAAAAAACATTAGGATTCCGCGGGACACCCATGAAATTGGCTGTACGCGGGGAACACCGCTATTTTACAGTATAGGCTCGTAACAACACCCTGACACGGGTATAGCATAGATTGGCTCTACAACGTATTACTCCGGCTAAGCTTGAGGTCAATAGCAGTCTTCCAATGGGCGTCGGACTACTCAACAGCAGAGTTGATAGAACACGCAAACAGTGCGTCTCACTCAAGGCACCTTACCTTGCCTAACGAATTCATTTCGCTATGACATATAAAATGTGATGAAGTCCTAACGCACATTCAATTACACAGTAAATACTGTCTCGTTGGTCTAGTTGTTTGTAGGTTCGCCTGCCGATCACGAGGTCCCGGGTTCGATTCCCGGGTCGGGTCAAAAATAGATATAGGGTTTTTCTGTCAAGAAATTCACAATAAAATGCCCGGAATTTCGAAGTTGGCGGTGTTTACACCCCCGTGCCTCAGACAGCACGTTAAGCCGTTGGTCCTACGCCTGATCTCTCTCCGGTCGTGTCGGATTGCCTCCCATCGGACTATGAGAGTGAGGCAATAAAGAGTGCACCTGTGTTTGCGCACACACTTGTGCACTATAATATCTCCTGTGCACATGGCTGATCCTCGTTGAGATTAGCCGCCATATCCGAAATTCGGTAGGAGATCATTATTAAATATCGGTTCAATTATAATACGAATAGTCTTTCGTTATTATGTTTCGCATCATGTTATTTCTTAATTATACATAACGATATTAGCCTTCGCACGTCAAAGCTATCTATAGAGCAGTGTATTGGAAATAGACAGGAAGACGCACTTTCGCATTTATAATATAAATTTGATTTAATGGTGTTCTGGTATAAAAAAATATGTTCGTGACACAAGAAATTATCATTATTATTTTTAAATTAAAAAATATTTACTAAGAATAACTATTACTTATCGTTTTCTTTTCTGAAACTATGATTGATATCGAAACTTAAAATTTAATTTTAATTTTAACGGTAATATAATAAATATTCTGTGTTGTCTATTGAACATGGTTGAAAGAATATCACGGTTTTTCCTGCTCAAGACTAAAGTACGACATTCGTTGCAAATTATCTTTAGCACTGTCACAATTACAATAAGCAAACTAGATCGTTGGAAGATCGTAAAAAGATGTTGAAATATTCTTACCATAAAATGTTTATGAATACATAAGAACCATGGGTTTGATGCAATTCGTACAGTTGTTCTTCCAATCGAGGGAAAGCAATGTTTAACACTACGAGAATTCTAATAGGAGGTGTGTACTGAGGCCACTTCAAACAGTTTTGGTTTTTAATTTGTATTGTTAATATAACAACTGTCTCGTGTAATGAGAACAAATAATTTTCATTCTTTCTTTCTAATTTCGATGGCTTTATATTGAGCGGATCCTAATTTTTCTAACATAATAGTAGCCTCCATTGTGTTTTATATTCATTTTATTAGGAGGACTAAGATAAGTGTTGGCCTCAGCGAGCGGCCTCACTCCGCAGAATGGAACCCGCGGCACTAGATACATCAGTGGCGACGAGCCTGCCTTAATTAAACACTGCGTTTAATTAGGAACCGTGAGCCTCCCCCCACCCCGCCCGCCCGGGCCCCACCCCCCGCTCGCCCGCCTCGCGCTATTCTCCTTCAATTATATGTACTCCTCAGCCAGTGTTCGGTCCATGTTGGCGTACTTCATTTGCGCGCCCATTGTGGAGTGCTCGAGGAGGCGACTGCCGGCTCATTGAGAGCACCCATTGTGAGGCTCGCCGTTCACCAAGCGGCATCAAACCGACTCACAGCCATGCAGCCCTAGTCCAATCGTCATACACTTACGGCTGCTATGACGAGGGAGTGACGCCTGTGATGTGCGACGAGCGCAGACATGACGCAACGTAGACCGGTTCCAACGGTCGAGGACACACTTCCCCAAAAACTGGGGCGAATTATTGATTCACCGCGAGTGGCTCGGCTCAGGACATAGTTGCGCGACCGCGATTAGATCCAAAAAACAAAGACCATTAGGTACTTAAAAGATGGTCGAAAGAGGCCGCGCGACAAAAACGCATAACGCTGAAGTATTCGCGTCGAGCCGGCGAGCTTTGAGCGACCGCCTCTAATCGCTGCTCCACTCGCTATCTTTTTGCTAGCTCGTAACAGCGGCTGCCGGCTCAATGTGGTGTCTACACACACACACACACACACACACACACGCGCTCCACTATACTTAATTACTATGGAAGTTACAGCTGAAACACAACTTGAACGACTCCCTTTTTGTCGGTTTGAAGTCAATGTGGTTTTGGGAATTATAAGTAAGTTAGATATATATACAATATTCTAGAATATATACTGTATGGCTTATCATTATCAGGATAGGAAGCCCATATTGTACTGATATTATCAGGTCATGCGTTTAAAAGATACGGCGTCGAGGACCGTTCCTTTGTTTACTCAGCGGCTCGCTTTATTTTGTCTTGATTTGTGAATCGGTTTAACACTCCCGATTATTAATTCATTTTAGACCAAAATAAATTACAACATGGCTAGTGGTACAGACAGAAAAAGCGGTCTTATTCGGACACAATTTTTTTTGGTAAACTAGACATCAACGTGCTTCTATTAAATAACAAAAGATTAATCTTGTAATATTATTTTGCGAAAGCTACAGATGGTAGTGAAGCTCAACTAATGTGAGTGTTTTATACATGGAAGTGCCATTAAATGCACTGCAGTTTCAAGCTTT
Organism: Watsonalla cultraria; assembly: GCA_964035505.1. Taxonomy (NCBI): domain Eukaryota; kingdom Metazoa; phylum Arthropoda; class Insecta; order Lepidoptera; family Drepanidae; genus Watsonalla; species Watsonalla cultraria. The sequence continues at coordinate 52,886 of OZ037715.1, forward strand.
ATAATCGCAGTGTTTTACTTAACGCCTTCCACAAGCGTCCGCAAGGAGGTAGGCAGAGGAAGGAGTTACAGCAGACACTTTTCTGTTATGTGATTACTCACGATATTTCCTTCAAGGTGCAGCGTGTTGATGGTCTTTGGTTTTCTAGAAGTCTCATTGGCACGGATCGGTGAGATTAGACCTGGCATCGCTTAGGTAGCAAACAATAACTGGAACCACTCAGCCGCCACGATTTCTGCGAAATGCTCCTACTTGTATTGTATAATTTTCAGTAGCGTTGTTTGATTCAAGTATGTACCATATTATAAAGTGATGTAATAAAGTGTGTAAGTTAGTATACTGCAAGGTGTTGTTTTAAGATGCCACAGTTTAGGATAGTGTGTGGTGTCGAGCGGCGCTCGTAAAACGTTAGTGCGGCCGAGATGAGCCGATGGCCCGATAACCGAGCCGTCCTCGCCGCGCCGCGCTTACCTGCCTCTTCTATACCATTACAATATATCGTTCTTGATTTATATTCAATGACACCTCATTCTAAGGTTATATTTAAAAAATAAAAGTGTTAAAAACAAACAAGCCAGTAATTAAATCGCGGTCTCAGTCTTCATTGAACTATTCCGTGCTTTTTCTCTGTTACTGAATCACCGGAAACCATTTTCTTGTCGTTACATATTTGAATTGAGTGTGAGCGATTTCAAGAATTTAGTTTTCGATTATAGGTGACGTCTAATTCTCGTAGCTTTACAACCAAACAATTTGCATATCCTTCATACTTTGACATTTGCCGTGTGACATAACTGAACACTGTAAAATTGGGGTGATTTACGTTGTGTCCCGAACAGTAAGTCCCATTTACACCGTGGCTGTAAACCGAGATGGCGAGTCAACTCAAATTACTAAAACTAATAATATTTAGGATAGTTAACACTAGGGCCCACATCATTATGTGGATGTGTGTATATGTGTATAATGTATATATCGGTGTGTGCAGAGAGTGTCCCGATGGTGTCCCGCAACCTGCCGGCGTCGTTCTTCAACGCGGCGGCGGCGGCCGGCGTGCCGGGCCAGGCCTGCGCCGGCGTCGACCTCTACGACTACGACCCCTGGCACCAGCACTACCCGGGGTGAGAACACTACTACTATACTGCATCGGACCCCGCAAACGTTACATAAGAACCCCACAGACTGTCGTGTCGCTCGACCGAGCCCATCGACTGCACGTTTCGTTTTCAGGGGGCACTTTAACGACATTACGGGAGGCCCTATGAGAGTTTAGCCTGTAACATGTGGTATTGACGTGTGCGCGGTTGCAGCTACGGGCACGCGGCGCACCGGCACGCGGCGGAGTACCACGCGGCGGCGCAGGCGCACCACAACATGGCGGCGGCGGCGGGCTACGGCGGCCTGCTGCTGGGGCGCGGCTCGCTGCACGCGCACGCGCAGTACAAGCCCGTGGACTGGCCCGCGCAGCACGCGCCGCACCACCTCGACCCCGCCGCCTGCTCGCCCTACTCCTACCCGCCCGTGCCCGGTCAGTACCCCCCTGCCGCGGCCCCCTCCGAGTACTGACTGACTCATTCAGGAACATAGAGGACGGCCAAACGCCCATACGGTTTCTAGAAATCTCTCCATTAGCACTTTTTTACATTTAGATTCAGCCCATAATACTAACCGACGAGAGTTGGCAACCACCCTTTTTACGTCTTTAGGAGTTGCCGATTTGTTGTTACGAAAGTACTTATGTTGTGTGATTGAAAACAATAACGCGAAAGCATGTGTGTCGATACTGGTAGATTTTAGGTTCGCAGAAGCTTACTTACTTTATTTATAGGATTGTGCGTCGATCGGTTTAACACTAGTCTTCATGCATGTTCAGACTTCAGAGCATCTTGCATTAGCGTCATTACTGTATTTTATCTAGTCCGTCCAAAATTGACTCGGTTCAATCGAACCGACTTCTGTTTGCCTGACTCCCAAGGGGCTGAGAGTGATAACATGTATTTATGTGTGCATTGTGAAAACCTAAACCAGATGTTTTGGTAGCGTTCTCACTCCTGCTGACCGAAACGTAAAGGAAAAATGCGAGGAATACGTCGTCGGCTTTAATAATGACAATAAATTTCCTGTTTGGCTGGCCGAGCCGCTGGCGGCGCGCGGGGGGGGGCCGGCGGGGGAGGGAGCGCGGCTACTCCGACTCGTGTGTATTTTAATTTTCAAAGAAATACCTCAAGCGCAGACATTTTAATTGTGATGATTTAAGCATTTTATTCGAGTGACAAAACAAAGCATTCCAGCTTTGTGGCTTCCTCGGCGCTCAAACAACTCGTCGATGTTAGGGCACTTGGGTGCAGAGGTTTGCCGGTTCGCGAGACTACCTGACGTGTTCGGTTCATAAGCAGCCCGGATTTACCCCTAAGCATAGCGTAATTACCGGATCCACCGATTATAAGCTAACCGCTGACTGGTACAAAAACTGATATCGGCTATTTGATGGGTGCACAGTAGACGAGTTTTTGCAGCGGCGAGTTGAAATGAAAAGCTCCTAGCGTTTGTTTGATAATGAGAGGCAGTGATGGCAGTGATGCCGGCGCGAGGAGAGGGCTTCCCTAATGACGACGATTAAAATTAATTTGAGCGGCGAGGGGCCGCGGCCGCGCCCGTCTCTCGCAAATTAAATTCTTCACTCGCGATCTGTCCCTCCCCCCCTTCCCGCCGCGCCCTCACCCCCCACACCCCCCCGCTGCCCGCCTCCGCTGCACTCCCCATTGTCTCAGAGATCGCACCCGCAGCCACTTGATTGATAACATTTTCGATGAAGGAGCAACTAGGGGAACCCTCTCCACGTTAACTATCCAGTAAACCGTTACTTCGCTATCTATACCTATCGAGTCTCCGATCTATAACTTCCGAGTATTATTTCATGCACGCAAACAACTTTGTACCTACCCTCAACTTTTTACGGTTTTAGTAGTTTAGTTCTTGACTGGTTATGAGCTTTTCTGATTAATTTTGAAATATTTTTCTTTCTGAAACTGGCAGCAATGTGCTCGCGTAAAGTACCTGCTCTGGAATGAAATAAAAACGTAGTTAGCGTTATTATATTTTTTTATCAGACTTAATCTAGATCTGAGTTTCCATTTGTGTGTTTAATTAATGTGATCTCAATATTTAAAGCTTCCTTTATATTAAGAGCTAGAGGTCGGATGTTATCTGTGAAAGGGATCTTTAGAGCAGAGCGCGGCGCGCGGCGGCTGGTTGTGATGATCTCAATACAGTTTGTAGAGTTAAAACAAGAAGATGATTATGATTTCTTATTTTTTTCTTCTTGTAGACGTAATCTGTGTTACCCAATGCTGGTCTTCCATTCATTCAACACCAGTTTTATAACTTATTTTTGTTATTACCGCGTCTTCGCCCATGCGATATAAGAGCTACCCTACGATCTTCATCAGTTTAGCGTTTGGTTGATTAGATATTGACAACCATACATGCAGAAATTCATTGTTATGTATGAATGTGTGTGTACCTATTTATGACGCAGCACAAGCCAGTGGCTATATGTCATATAGTGTCGGTATACATATACCTAAAGTTGGTAATATAAATAGCCTCGATAGGTGATCATTAGCTAATTGTTCTAGTGATTGGCAGAATGTTCATAAAGTATCAGTACAAAGATACGGTTGTAAAAGCAAAAACAGTGATCTCACAGATGGCCATTAATATCATGAGTGGTCGGTGGCTGCACCCGTACAAGGCGAGGGCCGGCATTCCGCGCGGAGACTTCCTCGCTGTATATGTGCGTTGTGTAACCAACCGTCGAGTATTGTACTCGCGTCGCGGCGCACACACACTGCGTCTCCACCCTATATCTATGTATGACACCAACACCAACACTCTAGGCGTATGATCGCTACATTTTGCGTTCTAGTTATTAAAGATTCTACAGGTACATAAACCCCTGATTACTGATGACTTATAATATCATTATAGAGTTTTTGTATCATATATTGTAACAGCGTTCACGTTCTGCTTACACACGATCGAACTCACTTTGACAGTGTATCCACCGAGACATTGTATAAAAATTACCTAGGGAGGCATTTCTTTGGTTGGTGCTGGACTTTATCTTTCTACTACTCAGTATTTTCCGGCATTGTCCCATACACAGATTTGGCATTACGCAGTCAGGCCCTCGCACTGGCAGTACGGCGTCGCAGAGGGTAGGCATGTAGCTAGTGGGCTGTATGTGGTGTGATGGGGTGGACCGGAGACATATTGTTGTGGGCACGCGGGTGACATCAAAGGGCGGGCCCTGTGTCCCCGCGACGCAGCCCGGGCCGGCGCGGGCCGCGGGGAGTGCGGGGAGCAGGGTTGTTGCTTTATTGACAAATAGCACGCGAGGCGAGGCCTCGGGACACCACACTACGCTGCCGTCAGTGTGGATACTTGAAGCCTGGAAAGGCTATATTGAGATTTTTTTTTTAATTTGGAAAAACTGAAATCAGGATGTCGGCACTACGTGCTGCAATAGTTAAGCGGAACATGGCAGATATGGTACGTCCGTGTACCACATGTTCTGCTTCTCAGTCGGTAGACTCTACACCCTTATTTCACTTCACTAAAAACCCACTGGAACAACCTTAGGCAATAAATAACTAAACTGTTGGATATAATCTCCTTTTGATTTGTAATTCCATGGAGTCACAGTGCACTTTCATAGGAATATCAAAGAGGCGTAAATATTTAGCTTTGGTTGGGATTTGAAAGCTTCTCGGCCCAGGACGCTTGGATGCCTTGAAGGATGCTCGTTTCGATCGCTATAACCCTCTAGTAGGGATATTTATCTTCCTAGAGGAAGTGGCATACCTCTATAGGAGGAGGGATGGCTCGCGCTACGATACTACGTGCTGCAATAGTTAGACATTTCCAATCGTCCATAACCTTACTGCGAACTGCCAGTTTACACATTGATTGATTTACGCTCTGCAAATTATATCAATTAACCTCAACATGAATATAATAATATTAGCCTAAATCGCAGCTTCGAAACTTTCAGCCTCTATTTCACCTGTAAGGGTGGAATTTAGAAAAATCCTTTCTTAGTGTTTATCTACACCTCACCAAAAACATATATTCCAAAATAGGTACATGTAAATAGGACTAGCAGTTTAGGCTGTGTGTTGATTTCAGTCAGACAAGACTGAATTTTATAATTATACCCACATAATGTACCTACTATAATACCAGTCAATGAATCATAATGGTGTATATGACCGACTACACCATGCAGCCCTATCCATCAAGCTGAGCTATATTGCAAGCATAGGCACACCCAATAAATACGTACCTTTACACAATGTATTGTTTATCTAGTATTTCTCAATATTAAGCGAATCGTTGTATTCTTGTTTTGGAAATAAATTCCCGTCGGTTCGAAATGTGAGTTTACGTCGTTAGAGGAATATGTTGTAACATGAGCGTGGGTAAAACCCTAAGTAATATAACCCGAGTCTCCTCGTGCCTTAGCAAACCAAATGCCAGTGAAGTGGTGCCGGTGTCTGAAGGTCTGTAGCCGCTGCGCACCGCACAATGCCGATGAAGCTACCACCGCACCGCCTCGCACGATATACACCATTACAAAACTATCCATACATAACGATGAGTTATGTATATTATAATTAATTAGTTATGTTTTATGATGATCCTAAACATTTATCCAAATCCCTTCAGTAATTTTCAAACATTTAAGTATACATAACATATCTTAAAACATCGAGAAGAAATCTTCAGTCATCTGAAAACAATTTCAGCGTCGAACAATACAATAGTAGGCCGATGTTATATCCTTATAAGTTGAGGAGAGTCGGCACCAACATCGACATCAATAAAGACGTTCTTTTAAATTTTATTTTTCGCGTTATTATGATCGAGTTAGTTACCTGTTATTGTATCTCTTTGTAAGAGCTCGCTCGCGGGGGAAATTCATAGGTCATGATGTCTACTTACATTTCCGACGGTATTTTTCGCTTTAAATCTTCCCTAATGGTACAGTTTAACTACCTCATATTGATTTTAACTTAAAATAATATAGTATTGTATGAAACGTTCGAACAAAAATAGTTATCACATACCTACTTACTTATATACCGAATGGTTTGGAAGTAGCCTGTAATGCAAGCTACGCAAGTTCAAGTGGTGCAATCAGGTATTTACACACGAGCAGCACTGCAATCGTTAAGGAATTCATTATAATGACACTTACATGGTGGATAATATGTCTGTGAAGAAATTCCTATGCCTGAAAAGACAAAGAACTTACTTAATCATCTTTAGTGAAAAGTGGGTGTTGTAACACTTCCGATTTTTTTTCATAGGTATCTTCTTATTTCATAGGTACATAGAAAGTTTAAAATAAGATTTAGTTGTAAGGTTGTTTAGGTCTAGCCAGTACGCCTACAAATAATACTGGTCGGAGCTACATAATATTATCGGTCCTAAATTATACCTGACGGGAAATAAACCAAACGAAATAAAATATGAAAATAAAATACTTTATACCCAATATTATTCCCTTTTGATGTGGATTCAGTACAAAGTACAATACAAAGCAACATCAAAGTTACAACAAGCTCTTTGTTAATGGCACTTGATATCCGTCCAAGTGCGACGAGTAGGGAGCGCTCCGAGGGCTCCGTGCACAACACATTATTAATTAGGTATGTAATAAGAAGCTATCCCGTGGACTTTTCTGCACCTTAGATATAGGTACAAGATCGCAGAGAAATAAAGCACCATACGTTACCCTGGGGTCGTGTTGTGTTCCTGGGGACAGTTAGGTCGCCACTGCTCGATAGTCTTGCACTATGTTAGCACAGTGATTGTGGTAGGTAGAGGTAGCTGCTTACCGCGTGCATAGTACCTACAAGATGGATATCGATAATCATTTTGATTTAGTTTCATCCTTATGGTCGCGGAAACCTAATATTTTTAATAAATAAAAGGTAGCCTGTCCTTTCTCAGGGTCTAAAGATTGTCTGTGCCAAAAATGTCATTAAAATCGGTTGAGAGGTTTAAGCGGGAAAGCGTAACAGACAGACAGACAGAGTTACTTTCGCATTTATAATATTAGTAGGGATAGATCAGATCGTATGATAAGTAGATGTATCGTAGGACTTGATCTTAGTAATATCAGTAGCGCTGCATTCAGTAACGGTGATGTCGTCGTAGCGATGTGAGCTCGAAGCGAATGAGCGTTGTGGTGTGTCCAGTGAGTGTCGTGGTGGTAGGGCCCGGGTGTGGGCGGCAGGCGGAGGCCGGCGGCGGCCAATGGCGGCTGACCGCCGCCCGCCGGCGCGCCCGCTCGGTCGATACCACCGCCACCCCGCGCCCACTAAATCACCGGCCCTGTGTCAATTATCAACACCGGCCCTGCACCCGCGCGCCCGCAATTAACTCACATCATAGTCCGCCTCTTTAATAGTTTCATTTATCAACTAATAACGCCAAACATAGGCATATCCACATTTCAAGCGCAACTAGTAACAAAATATTGCAAAAGTCCACGTATGAGTCTATGAGTCGGAGAATATAGGTAACCAAAGAGTTTTGGATAGAATGGTGCACGAAAAGAGTGCGTGCATTCGGTGTATTTGGTGAGGGGTGACCGCAGCGGCGGCGCGGAGGCGGCGAGGCGGCGCCGGTCACGAGCGGCCGATCGTATCGCGCCTCGGACGACTCATCATTTATAACAATCAGCCGCCGACCTCGCTGACCCCACGCCACCGCACGGCTCCGTAATGAATCATTTATCTGTGCTCTTACAAATAACGTTCTGTCACATACTGTTACCGTAACCACCCGAGTTGAGCATCCATTTCTAGAGGCATAATTTTTAGACGATTAGCTTTTCAAAAAATATTACCGGTCCCATATGTCAACCTTGCGGTACTCCAGTTACATGTAGTTAAGATTTGTTATTTAAATATGAAATTAATTATATAATAATATAATATCTTAAAAAAATATAAATTTAAATGTATTACAGAGCAAGTGGTTCTCTTCAGTATGCGATATACATACATGCATACTGTGTCGAAAGCTCGTGTCAAGTGGCTATTTTTGAAGTGTCAAATAGATTTGTAACATTGTACAAATCAATAAAAAGTCAAGAATCAAAAATTATTTGCTTCGCTTGCCTAAAATACTTTAATATCATCAGAAGAAAGAATAAATACATTAAAGAGGATTATAAATAGGATATATTTTTAGGATTTATATAGGTACCTCTATATGAAGTGTTACCACCGGGTTTGGAAGTTAACTTTTACTGATGAGAACCAGGCAAGAAACAGAAATTACTTTTTAATTTTTTTTACAATGCTATGAATGCTTACTACACAATACAAATTACAAATTTAGGTATATGGTTACAATATATATTATGGATGTAAGCCCATGTACACAGTTTTGATGTGCCATTGTCAAAAATAACATATTAGTGAGCATGACAAATTTCAGCCAGTCAAAAGAAAGTCCAAGATTAAAATGAACTAATTGAAACTAACGTAGAGTGTCAATGGGGCTTGCAATATTAAGGTATCAGACAAAAACACTCCAATTCTTTATCACGAATCAGTTATGGTTTAATATCCCTTTTAAACCTAAATAAGTTTGACAGTCTCTTTAAATTAATTGAGGGGCAAGTTTTCATTATTGTATTTGTGTGCAGGACTGGAGGCGCAGGTGCAGGACACGTCTAAGGATCTGTACTGGTTTTGAGAGGAGCTCGGCGAGCGGCGGCCTGTGAGTGATGTGAGTGAACTGATGAACTGAGTCGAACAGTGAGTGCCGTGAGCCGTGGACAGGACCCTACGAGTGCCAGTGGTGAGCTAGGCGGCGCCGACACAACACAACGATGCAATACTATCATACTTACATATGTTATGTTTTCCATTAAGGTATTATATAAGTTCGAATAGAATATATATAATACAGTATTGATGAAAATGATTCATATTCATTCAAATATTCTGCCGCGTGGAGCAGTAATTGCACTTGTAACTAACCCCAGATTATGTACTTGTAAAAAGAGTGCATGATTCGTTATTTGAAAATGATTTACTAAATTTAGGCCCTGTTAAGACATTGACGAGCGCCTAGAAAATTACTACAATACGATTAAATAGCCCCAGAGGTATATATAATATTGTGATTGTTACACTACCATGTGAATGAGTTGTATTGTATTTAGATGATGAAGATCGCATCAGTGCAGAATTATTAGTTAGCCGTCGGCGGCGCGCCCGCAACAACATGTTTGTAGGATTAGGCGAAGCGGTCGCCGACGGCCCTTGCAACTAGCAATTAGCGCTACTTAACTTCCATCGATTCAACTCTGTCAAAGTTTTAAAATAGCTATTAAAAGAACACATTTTTAACATTAGTGAAAAATATTGGTCATGAACAGTATGTAACTCCTAAGCGATAAGTATAAGAGGTCTGTTTGAAATTAATTAAGATTAGCCGTTGCTCAATGAATGTCGACAGTCGGCAGAGGTCGCCTTGCTGCCCAGCCAGGCTATGCTCATTCTAGTTGTAGGTAGCGTAGGAGGACGATGATTGTGTAAATATACGAGTATATATCTAAGCACACTGTGTATCTACTAGCGAGTAATGTTAGTTGTAACGAATGCCTTGTAAATAAATACGTAGGTAGGTGCATATCATAATATGTCGGTACTCAACATACTGTATTAGTTTCAAGTTCATAATATTATGTTCATATATCAATGACAGTTTATGTGTTCTTTGTAAAAACAATTTATTTCAGAACATTATAAGAGATTAGTGATCAATGCATGCGAGACATGTGCTCTAGATGAGTCACGCATTGTTAACATATCTCACAATATTCATTCGGAACATTTACAATTGTAAACACATTCTACATTGTGTTGAGAGCTTGTGACACACGAGTCAAGTGTGTATCGGTGCAATGCTAGTAACTGAGCACCTGCATTACTAGGTAGTGTATTATTTGGTCAACCTTTTAGAGACTCTGCGGTGTGGTGACGTGTGCCTCGGGCCGCGTGCTGGGCTGTATTTAGTCTGCTCGCGTGGTTTACAATACAAATTAAAAGTATTTTTCAAAATTATATCTAATACAAATGTGCGCGCTACGTGTTCTCACTCGTGCTGCCTGCTACTCAACTATGTCTATTTGAATAAATAATGCGATTACCATAGCTGTTGTATTATAGCGATATTAGTGGGACGAACGGTACTTATTATTGTAACGATGATTTGGTTATGTAATGTGCGCCCTGAGGTGCGGTGAGGCCGCAATGGAGCGGAGTCCCAGGACGAGGGCGCCTGCGCTCACACACATCTGTGCAATGATCACGAAACGTGCCGGAATCCGCGGGACACGAATAGAGTGCGTCACACACATTTGTATAGGTACATGTAGGCAATCTCCAATACATGCGAGCTCTTTTTTTCAATAGTTTGAAATTCTGGAGCGTAGACTCAGGCAAAGTGTTAATTTGTTATAAGGTGTACTTTGATGGACTCGTCCAGAGAGTTAAGCACTGTGGAGAAGATAAAGTAGCAATACTGAGAATGTTCTCTTCTGCTAAACATCTTAGATAATTATTAAATTGATTGTGTAAGAAAGATTTTTCAAATGAACGTAACAGTGATAATGATAGAGCAGAGAGACAGAGCACGGCGGCCGCCGACGCTCGCCTCCAGCCACAAGCATACCCGCTGCTGCCGACCACCGCTCACCGTACTCTTTGATGTGATTCAAATATTTTTGAAGGTGCGCCTGATTTGCGATAAACCAATTAGACCTAAGTATTGTAAGCCTTCTCTGCGATCGGGAGCAGACTGTATTACTAGATAATCAATGACGCATGATTAAGGTGAACTAGTTTCATATAATAGGGAGTAAAATATCACTTATGCATATTTGTTATGTGAATTTGGTCGGTAGCAAATCATTAAATAATATTATCGACCGGAATAGCTGTAATTACAATGTATTGGCTTTGCAAATAATATATAATATGTAATGTGAATATCGAAGTAAGGTTGGCGAGCGAGCCTTGTACTGCGCATAGATAAATGAACTTAAATATAAATTCCATTATCTACTGTGATTGTTTCAAATGTGTTGTTTTATTTTAAACCGACCCTCGACGTAAGTACACACACGTATAGTAATGTCCTCGGGTGAATCGAACCAGCCTCGCGCTACACTCTTAACTACTAGATGATATACGAGTATACCTTGTACAGTATTATCTTGTACTCAATTGTCGGATCAAGAAACAGCAACGCACAGTGATTGTGGAAATGTCTGTAACTTCGGAAAATGTTATACCATCATCATGGTGGCCCCCTGATCTAACAGCTACAATGTAAAGCAGTGATGTGGAAATGGTGGAACCTACAGGTCCCGTCACGAGTTATGTCTCTGTAGTTATTTTATGAGTCAGCCTCTGTGTGTGTATTCACTGCGTGCTCATAGTCACGAGCTATGAAGTGCACATGTACTAATAATGAGTTTATATTAAAAAAGTTGTAGGCAGATTCAGCATGTGTTATGGTAGAAGGAGAACTCTGTAAAAAGGAGACTGTTAATTTAAATTCAGTGTTCCTGTAAAAGTGAGTCCTGAAATCCAGTATAAAAAGTGTTTCAAATTAACATTGTAACGTGAGCGTGCAGTATTCGACTCCGTCCACAGTTTCAGTTGAAAGCTATTTGTATATGACAAGTAATTAAGAAACCAACTTACAAGGTAGTCAAGACATAACCATGGAATGTAGGTATAATGTGTTGGCCTAGTGTGCACCGAAAGTAAAACATAGATCGTAGCGAGTGGCGGCGACGGGGTAGCGCTCCACTTGGTATAATATGTGCGAGTACTATAATGAGCGGCTAAACGCTAAAAATTCACGCTCAGGTATGTGTGTCGCAATGTTTTATCTCGAATACAATAAAAATTTAACGAGCGCGCTATGAATGTGCCCCGGCCTGCCGCGCGGGATGACGCGCATTCCTACATATCATTATTGTACTTTGATCTCCATCATTATTATCATTTCAACAAGATATTGCGGTCAATTTGTGTTAATGGCATTTATATAGACTGGATATTCAATTAATACCAAATCTTTTTCATGAAAAAAATTTGGTAAGAAAGTTTGTTATATTGCACTTGAACCCGTCAGGACATACGTCCAAATGGGAGCTTTGTTTGATGATTCTTGTGATATGAATGTGCGGACTGCGGTTAACATTTGACCACTGTAGCTATTTACTACTCGATTTGGCTGGTATGAGTAGATGCAATTAATTGTATACGACAAGTACCCCTCGAGGTAATTCAACGTGATGTCACGTAGGTAAATGTTTGACTAACAAGTATTCCGGCAGTGTTTACAACACGAGGGATGTCATGGACTCAGCCAAGTATTGGCGTATGCGGCCGCCATCGGTGCGCTATCAGAGATGCGGCCGGCAGTTCGGAGCGCATTAATCTCCTCGTTCAATAGCAGGCGCGGCGGCGGCGGGCGATAACTCTATCGTAAACCAACTAATGTGTTGTTCTAAATCGGTACCATTGTGCTCTTGTATTATTTTTAAGAGACCGCGCTCGTAAAATGGCAGTTTATCAATCCGGGATTTGAGTGCGATCGTCTGCCGGATTAAAATAAACAATAGGCGAAGTAGTGTGGAGTGCGGCCGCGGAAATAGCGCCATTAGAGCGATGTTTGTAAACACGCGGCGCGAGCCTGCAGCCGCGGAGACAATATCCTCGGCGCGACGCTTTCGGACACATTCCTCGCTATCGGTGCTTAACTAAACATCATGTACCGAAATAAAAATGCGGCTCGTCTCGCGTACCAAGAAATTTGTCGCGACACTTAATTTATGCTAATGGATTGTTAATGGTAGCATAAATATTATAATTAGTATCGGCTACATTTGTCAGGCGGAGGTGGCGAGGCTTGCGCCCACAAATCGAGACAAACGAGCGGCGGGCGCTGCTCCCGGAGGAGCAATCGGCGAGCTCCGGCGAATACTAAGCGGCTAATTGACTCGTGGCGGCTCCCGCGGGACGCGCGCCCTCCCGCTCTTATTGAGCAATAACTGTTTATTGAAGCCCTGCCCGGGACACACACCTGTACTGCTCCCAAACTGCTCACAATGGGTGCTCACAAACATTATCCAACCTCTACCGACTGACATCTTATTAAATTCTACTAAGTATCTGAAAGGAATTGGTCACATGTGTTACCCCAGACTGAGATATTGTTTATGTAACGTCAGATGAGTTGGCACACCTCCGCGTTCCTCCGAATGCAAGACCCAAGCCAATTGAACTCGCTATGTTAGACAGATGAAACTAATGGAAGGATGTAAGTAAGTAGTCCAAAGATATGTATTAAATAAGTATGAAGCGTATCCTCTCGTACGTAATCATTACATAGAGATTCCTCGTGAGGTTGCTAAGTAGCTATTGTTCAAGTCGTAGAGAACACAGACTGTGAAGAAGTATGAAAATAAAGTAAAAGATGAGTGTGCGCGCGAGGAATGGCGCGCCGCGTGGGAACCACCGACCGACGCCGCATACCTGCAGTATTTATATTGAACACACTCAACACAGGGGGACTTCAGGACGAGGCTCCCATAACTTGCCGATTGTCCCATACACCCACAGGTAATTTACCGATGATTAATTAACTGAAAGAGCCGTAACGGCCGGGAGCCAAATCCCATCGATCTGAATGGTTTGATTTCACAACGTGAGCTTTACTGTGAAGGTAAGCATCGTGAAGAAACCTGCATCTGCGTGTCAGTTTTAAAGATTGTATGTATATTTATTTATTTGAAACCATATTAGAACGGCTATAAGCCACTTACACTAATAGGTACACACTTTTACTCAGTCTCCGCGCAGTACTCCAAGCATACTGACATGATATCCTTCCATGTATAGTACCCGTGACGGCGACGGGCCTACCATGAGTCACGTGGACACTTAATCATCATCGGTGAAAACCCCAATCACAACCTCAGATCAAAATATTATCATACCTTAAACAATGTAAGCACGACTGCAATAATCAGGCACATGATTTAATGCTAATGATGGGCTGCCCCGGCGTGGTTAGCATCATCACAATCCAGCTACCATTGTCTGTCGACATCTAACAAAAAGTATTCTGCTATTTTATAATGGAATTTCCGCTGTTGGGTGGAATCCATTGTATGTATGTATTATTTTAGGTAAAGCTTAATGAATGGTAATACTTTAGGGCGATCTGTGTTTATGGTGAATGCTGAGTGGTTCCCGACGGCGCAGTCGTCACTGATGGACGGACATCAACTAATAACACACGGCCTCCAATCAATTCACATTAACGCATTGTCTGCTCCACTTAGCATTAACTGCATTCCATGGACGTTTCTTACAATTTTATCATGAACACCTGTCTACTGTAAATATTGCCTAATTACCTTCAACAAACAATTACCAAAAATTTCAATTAAGAGCATTTGATGTAAATGCTCTTAATTGATATAAACAAATAACGATTTAAACTAAGTAGTAATGCTACCGACTGATAAGTCGGTGGCTCTGGCGTGACACGTGACGCCCTAACAAGATGAACACGTAGTAATTCATCGCGGAAGGGATGCTCTATTTTATTCGTGTAGTTAATGAGACATCGGTGTGCGACGCCGGAACTGTGATAAATCACAACGTGACGCGGTGTGTCGGTGCATGTGCGCGCTGCGGCTCATCGCCTCTAACGGTTTGTTTGCGGCCGACACACACATTAAACACACTTTTTGTCTCTCATCTGCATAAGAAGCGTCCCGATCTCTTGTTACAGAGGAGCCGCCGCGGGGCAGTAATTGGGCAACATGCACGCTTGATATATTTTATCGAGCTACAACCATTAGGCAGCTAATTACTAGTGGCCCGTGACGCGCTGCCCCGCCCGCGCTCCGCACAGATGCGGCGCACCTTGGCGCGGCCGCGGTCAGCTACGTCACTATGGCTTCCGCAGATTGTTCACTTTATACTGGTATTCTAACGACTACAAAAAGCTCCCCAGAGAGCAATAACGTAGTTCCCTATAGGAACATACAATCTAGCGGATGCGGAATTTCAATAAGCTTAAGAGGAGACCGTTATAATCTTCCTGTCCTACAAACGACGAAATATAGAAATTTGTATCTGCTAGACATGGTTATTGGTTCTACAAGAAGAACGAATAATTATTTTGATAGTAACTACCTATTTAGTGGTTTCTTAGACGCAGCTACTGTGAAAGCATTTAATGGAAGAGCTGACAATATTAGCACCTCTTAATTGATTATCACAATCAAAGTACAGTGGTGAGATAGGATGGATGGTGTGCAGCACATATGGTAGGCAGGCGGTAGGAGTGTCCGCGCGGGCGCGATCAAGGAAGTGGGCGCTCATTAGCGGCGTGCAGCGCTGCGGCACACGTGGTGGGACTCATTAGTGCTCTCACAGCTGCCTCCAGGCTCTCCGCGTTCAGGTGATCCTGGCACGATTCACTCTCTGCCGGCCATTCACTCTCATTATTATTTTCCGCCGTGGAAAGTGTACCAAACTAAAATTGCGATTGCGGTTGGAAATTGACGATTGCGGATTTTTTTTTATCATGAGCAGTATGTTAATATAAATTACGTAGGTATACCGCAATATAACTTTATAATTAAATAAGGTAATATTATCGAAATGTAAGCAATTAAATGGTGCGCAGGCGGCTGGTGTGCATAAGGAGGCCGGCGGTGGTGGTGCGCTATCGGGATAATTGTCACAGTGATAATATATCAGTGTCGGTGGCGATGGTATCGGGGCGGGATTAACACGTCGCAGCGGCCTTGCCTCCGCGGCTTCACGAGCAAAACAATGCGCTTTGTGTCGCGCTACTATCGCGCGCCATCGGCTTTGTCCGCTCGCGGGCCGCGGCTGCTTTATTTATGTAGCCCGTGGAATGAGCGCGTAATTGCACCCAGCGCGGTAACAGCCATGCGTGCGGACAACATCCACCCCGCCGTGGCTCGCGAGCAGCCAGAGCCATGCGGCGGAGCAGGAGCTGATAGATATAGCTGACCATGCGGGAGCATCGTGTTTATTCCATGAGATAGCTTTGCATCTCACCTCACTATAAATGATACAGATAGACTCCATCGTGATTCACGTCTAGTTCTCAGTTATGATTTAGGCTTGGTGGTTAGTGTGTGTATTGTGGTACGAGTGCATGCAGTGTGTGGACGCAGTGTGTGTGCGCGGGAGGCAGTGGGCGGGAGGCGGAGGCTGCTTGGCGCGCCACTAGGTACAACATTGTATGTGGCCTGCTACATGGGCCCGGCTACGGCCTTATGCCACATACATATCGATCAACCAGCCTTTCCAATTTTATAATTAAATCCAATATCAACTCCCTTAGCAACATAGTATTTTGTACGAACCCAGGTGAGTAGGTATGCCAGAAGGTGGGTAGGTACTCCATCTTTTCCCTGAAGATGTCCGGGCTGATAAATATTACATTAGTTAATTGCCAATGTACTTAGTACTAATATTTATATTTTTCTGCTAAATTATTCAATTGCGGTGATTTGAATTTTGTACCTTTATGCCTTGCTGAAAATGAATAGCGTAAAAGTTAACTAATTGTCACAAAATAAACAGTCAACTAGCTGCAGCCCGCGGCTAGAAACTTAAATATGCTATGAGGCCTCGGCGTCGACCGCTGAAGCTGCACATTTTGTAAAGGTACATGTACGGAAACCTGTACAAAAGCTTTGACTTTTTTCATATTACTAAGGATCGAGGAAGTAAATTTTAAGTCAAATCGTATCATGCCTACCTAGGTATATAATAATACAATACATACCATAGGCTCGTAGACAAGTTTCGTTAATTGAGCGAAATTGCGCACAGCTTGAAATTACCAAATACTTACTGCGATTACAAGTTACAACATTTACAGCAGAATTATAGTAACACCGTACAGTGTGTTAAATATCATATGTGTGCTTAATAATCATTTTACATTTTATTCGACAATGTTAATAAATAGGGAATTGAGATGGCGCCAGTGAAATAATTACGAATGTTTACAGGCAGCTTGGAGAGCTTGTACAATCTCATAATGAAATAACAAAATGTGTTTGTCACAAGCGATTTACTATGAATGAAGTGAGAATACGGAGGGTTGATGATTGTAATATTCACGGTTGACGTGTCCCTCCGCCTCCCCCCTCACCGTCGACCCCCGCCCCCCACTCCGGGGCTCTTGCACCCTTTCTTCACCAATATACATCTATTATATTGTGAGTTTCATCTCCTTCAAATTGTTACAACATTACAATGAAATCAAATAGTATACCTCACCCTTAAGATTAAGATTAAGTATAAAACGAAGAGTTCGACGCTTGTAAATTGCTACAGGATCCTGATTTCACACATCAACTGACCGTGATACTATATATATATATAATATGGTACAATACATTTATTACTGTAATCTATACATCTATACAGATAAATAAAATTGAAGTGTCTGTTTGTAATTCCAAAATAACAGCTTTTCACTAAATGCATATGAAAGTATACACGCTACTGACACTGAAAAACCAAGTTGTAGAAACGGCTGGACCGATTTTAACGGGACTTTCACTGGCAGGTAGCTAATTTTACAAGGAGTAACTTAGGCTGCTTTTATTTATTAAAAATGTTAGGGTTCCGCGACATGGTGCATGAAACCAAATCTACGTGGGTGAAGCCGCGGGGCACAGCTAGTAGTATGATAAGTTTTTACGATAGCAGTAACGAAGAAAAGCTTTGATTGCGAAATGTGATTGTCAATTTCAACATAAACTTTAACTATATCTTCTAATATAATGCAAACAAGCATTAGCCTGAAGAGACAATACTGGCAATCAGTTTAGGCTCAGGTTTTACTCGATCAATAACACCTTGGGTGCCCATATGTTTGACACGTGACTTTAGTTTAAAAGGGCGTGAGAGTTCGTGTTGTAGACGCAATGACCGGGATGTGTTTGTGTATTATCATGTGTTAGAGAGTATTAAGTGAGGGCAACAGTTGGCCGTGTCGGAGGATTAGTGCTGGGAGTGGTGATGGTGAGCGTGTCGACGCTGGTGCGAGCGTCGCTTGTTTATTTATTCGACTCCGCGCTCATCCATTATGCGCCGGTAATCCGCGCGCTCCGGATTAACACCACGACTCCGGGTTAAGCCACCGATTATGTCATTGCACTTATTGACTCTACTCCTGTTGGCACTATTAGTTGATGCTATTTTTGTGCCCCATCGTTAAACTAATGCAATGCGTAAGTATCCTTAAGCCGATGACAGCTCACGGCAATTACTCGTCCTTTGGAAGACGATATTTACCCACCGTTGTTAAGTACTTAGTACTGCTAGGATTACGAAGTAGATGACCAAAACGCATGTTGGGAATATTTGATGATGAATAGAACTTATCTTCAGTGTAAGCTTATTTGAATCACTGTATTCATGATAATGACTGTAGGACGTATCTACATACATCTAAATATATATAACTCAAAGGTGACTGACTGCCTGACTGACTGACATAGTGATCTATCAACGCACAGTCCAAACCACTGAACGGGTCGGGCTGTAATTTGGCATGCAGGTAGCTGTTATGACGTAGGCATCCGCTAAGAAAGGATTTAGATTAATTCTACCTAATCTACGCGGGTGAAACCGCGGGGCACAGCTAGTGTATTATATGCGCGCCTGTAGTCCACGAAGGGGTGGGTAGGGGTGGTGTAATAACAACACCCAATTTTCACACGTGATGATTACGTGTCAACGTGGCCGATGGTGAGTCTATCGCCGTCTCAGGCACTTTACATATGTCTTTTTATTTCTAACTAGCTGTACCCTGCGGTTTCACCCGCGTAGATTTAATTTGATTACCGCAGAACCCTAAATTTTCTTTATAAATAAAAAGCCCATAGTACTCCCTGTAAAATTAGCTATCTACCAGTGAAAGTCCCGTTAAAATCGGTCTAGCCGTTTAAGAGATTACTCTTTGGCAAATAACTCATTATTAGGTACCAATTCTTTGCATTTTTATACTCGTGATAATTTCTAAACGCAATGTCCTATTGGAATAAAACAAACAGTATTTTACTTCTACATGAATACCCTTGATAGCATAATGCTTGATTTGGATAAGAATTAATATTATGATAACATTTAACGTAGTTTCTTTCTTCAGGCGATGAAATTTTTTTTATGAACATTAAAGCGGTTATTGTGACTAAACTATGAGAGTTAGATATATGCTCTCGCGGACTTTTTTGTAGATCTTAATAAGACCTACAAACCCGTAGTACATCATTTTGTTCTATTGTCAATAGTTTTTGCAGCGTACGCATAATTAGGTTTTCGATTTTACACCTTAGGTTACAAAATTGCAATTTACTTACGGACCCCTAATTTTTATGAGAATAAAATATAGCCAATAGCCTTTCTCGATAAATGGGCTATCCAACACTGAAAGAAGTTTTGAAATCGGACCAGTAGTTCCTGAGATTACAGCGTTCAAACAAACAAACAAACAAACTCTGCAGCTTTATAATATTAGTATAGATTACATATGCAGGTTTCGATGTTTTCTTTCACACGTGGTGTGAAATCACTACACATAAGTTTTTTTAGAAAAAAGTCACAGGCCCCGCTGGGATTCGAAGTTGCGTCGCTTGCGTAGCAGGCGACTGCTCAAACCCCAAGGCCACCGCGGCTCTATCTAAGATGTATCTCTATATTGTAAAGTATTTAATGAGGTGCGTATCTAGTCGGCAGCCATTAAGGGCGCGTGAGCATGTTCTGAGACAACAGCGCGCATTGTAAGTGCAGTACAGCGTAGGGTGATTTAGAGCGCGCTGCGTCGGAGCACATTAGTTGCGCGACGCGTAAACGCGCTACTAAAAATACACAGCGCGACATTTACCTTTGTGTTTTAATCCGGGTCTATATCGAGCGGCCGCGAGCGCCCAACTACAAATAACGCACAATAAATCCCCCGGAATGACGCTTTTGTTCAGTTCCGCCGCGCGCCCTAATCTCCGCGCACCGCGCACCGCGCACCGCTCCACACACCACGGTGCCGCGCTGCCACCACGCACCCATACATTTATATTTCATCACTTATATACTTCGTTGGATCCAGAAGGCGTTTCAATTGGATGTCTAAAGTAATGACTTCGCCACTGTTTCGTTATTCAACAAATTAAGTACCTACTACCTACCTAATTGTATGGTGACTAGTAGTGTTACATGGATAAATATCAAAATAATATAATCTTTCATTTTAAATACATTCAACTGCAACTCTCTGCTATACGAGAAAGTAACTTATCTAGCATTATTAATAAAGCAAATAGCTGACTGCTAAACTGAGATAATGATACGTTTCTCGATCCATGCTGATTACCGCAAAATAGAAGTATGCAGGTTTATTACTTTGCAATCATACTCAGTTCCAAATTCTTAATCTCTCTCTATCTCTTATGAGATATGGGGGTTATGCGATAACCTGGATGCAACTGCAATGTATTCCAGCACATTACAGTTATCATGACAATGCGTGTAATGTGGGATTTCGCGTCGAAGTGGTGAATTATTGAAGGCAGCGTGATAGAGGCACCATTGGTAGGTATAGTTGGTGCTGGGTGCTGGTGCCGGGCGGGAGTGGGTGCCGCCCGGCGATGCGTCTCGGCTGACATGTTTACGAGGCGGCCCTCCTCCCGGCACGGCCCGCGCGTCTTATTGCATTGCAAGCCGCTCACTAATAAATTAATCTAAATGGAGGAAACGTCGCGCGACACAAAGTAGCCGCCCGCCTCTGTTCGCCGCGCCCGATGTGTTTATTGTACTACAACTGCTCGACACCACTTCAAACCGGACTGCCCGCTATGGATTTATTGACGCTAATAATCGCCTCTGTAAATCTTGGCCGTCGCCGCTGGCCGGTGCTGTCCTTTGAAGCACAGGCGGTAGTTGAGATTTAAACCGCACGTCGCAGACTTAATTTAAATTATACGAATCGGATTAGTACGGCACAGTGTGACGGCACCGCGCGGCATGTGGAGGAGCGCGAGCGATGTCAGCGGTATGGACAGCGTCGCGGCTCGGGAGCGTGCGGCGTGCGCGCTAATTGCTCGCCTACGATACTCCGAGAGCCCGCTCTCTAGCACGCAGCGTGCACCCAGAGCTCGCCTGCTGCTGACCCGCCGCCGCTCTCGAAGGGATGCTCTTATGTGCGGAGAGCGACGCGGCATGAGCAGGCGCTGCTATAAATCTTGAATGTCGCGTGCACATAAATCCTAGCGCAGCCGCCGCTGGTATAACTCATTATTAAGTATTGTTGGTGCGACGTTGCCACCACACGTCTTCATAACACGATTATGAATGGACCGCGTTAGTTTGATCATAAGAGCATTTTGCTACTAATAATAATGGGTAGGTAGTTGAATTGGGTGAGTTTCTAGGCGGTTTCGAGGAAACCAAGGAATCTGTTTTCCAAACCCAAGGTAATTATTGTATGCAGTACAAAATCTGAAGTCTTTTATCCCAATGAAGCACCGCACAGGCCTGGATAGGACGCTACATAAGCATAACACAAACGTAGCTAATTGCTGATTTTATTTCCTAAAATTGCCAAAATGCAGGCTCAGTCTCACTATATAATGTCCCAAATGACGATCTTGAGCAGAAAGAGTAACATAGAACGTAAAAGTGCCCCTAGTGGCGAGTGTAGGAAGTTTAACACTCCCATACAAAATTAGGAAATTACGCAATCGATATAGTCAACGTTAATTCGTGTTAAATCCTATACTTGTGGGAGTGATGCTGTGCACTGAGCGTGCGGCGCGCACCATCGTCGTAATAAATAAACGATACGTGTGTGTAAGCTGCAGCGCTTGTAACTACACGTGTAGTGTCGTAAATCAGACGCTATTACACCGAGAGACGTTAATGTGCGACGGGAATGCTCACTAGGATTGTGCTCAATCGAATTACTTCACTAAATATTATCAAAACCTAATGAATAAAATAAGTATAGTATACCTAATCCACCCACAGTCATGCGTTGGCAGACTGGCATAAAGTGATATTATTACTGACCCAGGGAAAAGAAAATATAACAGAGAAACATTAACGCATTTGTAAAAAGATGTAACGTTGCGCCTAGTACGCGCCGTTACATTTTATTAAATTATTAGTATTTTATATATTTTCTATTAAAAAGGCTCATATAACTCCTAATCACCTATAACTATACACCTACTATGATAATATCAACTGAATGACCTATAAAACTAACTTAAAAGCTAAAATTATCAAATACCTAAACTAATTACAAATTAAATGAAACATAAAATATCTAGAATCGTGCACAATGACTCAATCCGAGCGTAGCATCGGGGACCGTCGGAAGCTGTCGGCAACATTGTGCGCTGTAGAGCTGCGCACCGCGCTTCTTTTGTTTTGCCGCGCATTCGCATCTCCCGCCACTGCGGCGCGAGGCTTGGTAGCGTGTGGTCACTCCACTCGCTGTCGGCAAGGCCCGCCAAAATCTACTTACTATGTACTAAACATACTAATATAAATTCTATTGTTGCCGATCCCGCTGGGGTGAGTTTCTATGTAATATTATAATATGCTAGCTATGTATTTACTGTGTTGTGTTGTGCCCATTTTTGTATACTGTTCTGTCTATCATCTGCTGGCTGAGGCTGCTTAGCAAAGACCAGGTGCTAAGGTTATAGGGTAGGATGCTGAGCTGCGACTAGGGCATGTCCGTGCATGGTCGAGCGAGCTAACGCCTGATAATGTTCATTCCAGGATCCGGTAACATTACTACTACACTAACAACTGGCCCGGCCCCACGTTGGGCGCCACTGTCCCGGGGGGATTTTTGTGAAGACCTCGGGAACAGGATAGATAGGTAGAGTGGAAGAGAGAAATAATAGAGTGGTTTATATATACAAAATGGGTTCGTTTATTACGTCTGTTTCCTTCACTAGTGGTGGTGGGTAGAGGTAGGTGGTAGGAGCAAGGGGACACTGGCCTGACGTAGGGACAAGGATCCGGCTGGGAGCAGCCTGGTCTTCTTCAGGAAGGTGGATAGCGCCTGGTCCAGGGGTAGTGCCTGGACTGAAGGCAGACTGGTCCAGGGTAGGTTCTGGGCCAGAGGTAGGAACTGCACCAGATGTAGGGTCCGGGCCAGTTGTTAGTGTTCAGTAGTAATGTTACCGGATCCTGGAATGAACATTATCAGGCGTTAGCTCGCTCGACCATGCACGGACATGCCCTAGTCGCAGCTCAGCATCCTACCCTATAACCTTAGCACCTGGTCTTTGCTAAGCAGCCTCAGCCAGCAGATGATAGACAGAACAGTATACAAAAATGGGCACAACACAACACAGTAAATACATAGCTAGCATATTATAATATTACATAGAAACTCACCCCAGCGGGATCGGCAACAATAGAATTTATATTAGTATGTTTAGTACATAGTAAGTAGATTTTGGCGGGCCTTGCCGACAGCGAGTGGAGTGACCACACGCTACCAAGCCTCGCGCCGCAGTGGCGGGAGATGCGAATGCGCGGCAAAACAAAAGAAGCGCGGTGCGCAGCTCTACAGCGCACAATGTTGCCGACAGCTTCCGACGGTCCCCGATGCTACGCTCGGATTGAGTCATTGTGCACGATTCTAGATATTTTATGTTTCATTTAATTTGTAATTAGTTTAGGTATTTGATAATTTTAGCTTTTAAGTTAGTTTTATAGGTCATTCAGTTGATATTATCATAGTAGGTGTATAGTTATAGGTGATTAGGAGTTATATGAGCCTTTTTAATAGAAAATATATAAAATACTAATAATTTAATAAAATGTAACGGCGCGTACTAGGCGCAACGTTACAGTACTGCGCGACAAGGAGTAGGATTTTGCGTACCTGAGTAAAGTAAAATCCGTCTGCTTACTATACTCTATACTATTAGAATACTAAGTAAAATAAATATAATTAGTAATAATTACTTTAGAAAAAAATATAAAAAAAATAGAACTCAAATTAAAAACAAAGTGTGTAGACACATTAATTTAAATAATAAAAAAGCCTTTATCAAAGATGGCTGCAATATACTGTAAAAGATAGTATACCAGTACAAAATAGCTGAACAAAAGCCAGTCTTTCATATTTCGTTCAGTCGAACCATAGTTGTTCACTCTAGGGCAGTCATGTCTCATAGGAGTCAAGTAAGAGTGGTGTAGTGGGTTGGGAGGGAAAATCAGTTGTTTCATACCACATTCCACGTTAGTGCAGTAGGCAGTAAGGTTGTCACTAGGAACATTACTGCAGTGAGAGTCGAGGATAGGTATAGGAAAGGGAGCAACGGTAGGTTTGTCACTTTCAGTAGAGTCAAAGTTAGGTATAGGAAAGGGAGCAACGGTAGGATTGTCACTTTCAGTAGAGTCAGAGTTAGGTAAGTTGAAAGGAGCAACGGCAGGGTTGTTACTTTCAGTAGTGTCAGTTTTAGGTATAGAGTCTAGTAGTAGACTGTCAAATAAGTAGGCAGGTGCAATTGTAGGGTTATTACTTACAACGTCAATGTTAAAGTCAGTGTTATAGTCAGTAGTAGTATCAGAAGATAAGTCAGTAGTGAGTGAAGAACTAGTCGGTTCAGGTAGGTCGTTAGACTGAGGAGAAGAAGACTCAATATGTAACACTGGTAGGCTAGTGAGTAAAGTATTCCAATCAAAATCTGAATATGCATTTCGTAGCATTGAGAATATACAATACATATTTTCTGATAGCAAATAAAAATCATTTTTTAAAGAATTTAACTTTTCAACAATAGAAGGGTCAGAACTGCATACTCTTCTCAAGCGATGGTAAATATGATTATGTAGTGTATAGCATCGGCTAGATATACCGAACTCATCACCGCAATTATAGCTACTTGTATCTAAAATAGTGACGTACGCGTTTAGATCGGCGATAGAATTTAATATGGCATCACAGTCAACCGCAGGGTCTAGGCAAGACTCATTAATGTCATCAGCATTACATTTTAATATAGGTGAGTTCGGTACACTGTGCATTTGTTTACGTAAACCGAACATATCAGAAGCTGGTTCAATACCACGAATAGCGACTTCATAAGCCAATTCATTATTTTTAAGCATAAAATATTTTATTGGATGAGTTCCCATTGTAAAAAACAATAATATAAAACAATAATACAATTAACAAAATAAAAGTTTGAATTTAGAATTACAACAAAATTTAAATTTACAAGAATAGAATTAAATATTATTAAATAAATTTGTTTCGTACAAATTATTATTACACAATTATACCTACTACGAGAAAGTGTTAAGTACTTCTTTTTAGTTAGTTTTAGCCAGTAATAACACAAAGTAATAAGAATAAAAATTGCGAACTGTTACGTCACAACATAGGTACAATAAAGTGTTACGTAAGTTACTTCATCATAACATAACACAAAACAAAATATACAGTTAGCTAAACGCAAGTATGTGTTATTTAGTTAGCTCCGTAGTAATGTTATTTTAGTAGCAAATAACAACACAATAGCAACAAAAAGGTGCACACACACAAATATTACACAAAATAAAACATAGAATATACAAGTAATTACAAGAAGTACGTACCAGTTCGCTGACGAAGTCACCTCCTCGTTTACAAGAGTGAGGCTGAGCTGAGAGCTGCTGAGCGAGAACAACACTACCACTAGCTTGGAAACAAGACACATGGGTTGGGCGCCACTGTCCCGGGGGGATTTTTGTGAAGACCTCGGGAACAGGATAGATAGGTAGAGTGGAAGAGAGAAATAATAGAGTGGTTTATATATACAAAATGGGTTCGTTTATTACGTCTGTTTCCTTCACTAGTGGTGGTGGGTAGAGGTAGGTGGTAGGAGCAAGGGGACACTGGCCTGACGTAGGGACAAGGATCCGGCTGGGAGCAGCCTGGTCTTCTTCAGGAAGGTGGATAGCGCCTGGTCCAGGGGTAGTGCCTGGACTGAAGGCAGACTGGTCCAGGGTAGGTTCTGGGCCAGAGGTAGGAACTGCACCAGATGTAGGGTCCGGGCCAGTTGTTAGTGTTCAGTAGTAATGTTACCGGATCCTGGAATGAACATTATCAGGCGTTAGCTCGCTCGACCATGCACGGACATGCCCTAGTCGCAGCTCAGCATCCTACCCTATAACCTTAGCACCTGGTCTTTGCTAAGCAGCCTCAGCCAGCAGATGATAGACAGAACAGTATACAAAAATGGGCACAACACAACACAGTAAATACATAGCTAGCATATTATAATATTACATAGAAACTCACCCCAGCGGGATCGGCAACAATAGAATTTATATTAGTATGTTTAGTACATAGTAAGTAGATTTTGGCGGGCCTTGCCGACAGCGAGTGGAGTGACCACACGCTACCAAGCCTCGCGCCGCAGTGGCGGGAGATGCGAATGCGCGGCAAAACAAAAGAAGCGCGGTGCGCAGCTCTACAGCGCACAATGTTGCCGACAGCTTCCGACGGTCCCCGATGCTACGCTCGGATTGAGTCATTGTGCACGATTCTAGATATTTTATGTTTCATTTAATTTGTAATTAGTTTAGGTATTTGATAATTTTAGCTTTTAAGTTAGTTTTATAGGTCATTCAGTTGATATTATCATAGTAGGTGTATAGTTATAGGTGATTAGGAGTTATATGAGCCTTTTTAATAGAAAATATATAAAATACTAATAATTTAATAAAATGTAACGGCGCGTACTAGGCGCAACGTTACAAAGACATTGATGATTTGAGTGACAAGGCCATTATGAGAGCGGCGCGGATATATTTAATTTGATGGCGCATGCGCCGGGGCTGCACGGAGAATGATGACACTAAATAATGAGTGGCGTTAGGACGATGTCATATTAGTATACGGGGTAGTCTGACAGCCGGCGGGCAGCTCTTCGGCGTGTGGGGAGGCGGGACACACCTCGTAGTCAAGGACACGCAGTCACGTGACGAACAATGGGAGACAACATGTTAATCTATCAATGACCTAGCCAGCTGCAAAATAGTAAGTCACGACGAGACGATGGATTGTGTGAATGCTGATATGGCAAGAAAAATAGTGGATATAGTAACGTAGTAGATATGACGGTTACAAGAGAGAAATGGAAGAGAAAAATACATTGCGCCGACCACAAATAACATGGGATACGGACAACGGGAGGGTGATGACGATGTTTCTGGTTAGAAGTTGGCGAAGGATGTAAAGGGGACATTGCGCTGTTGTACGTAGTGTGGTGTTCCGTGAGTTAGGTAGGTGGTAGGTAAGTAGGTATTGAGGGGATCCGCGCTATGATAATATGTATGTATATCTAATTACCAAAATACATGCAACCAGGCCCCGGCCCACTGCTGCTAAACTATAAATAAACATAAGTGAGTTATGTAAAGTGGCAGTGATAGCAGAGTGCAGGGCCGGGCGCGCCCAACTAGCACTAATTGGGCGAGCCAATTAAACAGTTTCACCCGTTCCAATGGATGCACACACTGCTCACTCGTCTCGCCATCACTTCATAATCCACTCGGTGTGCATCACATGCACATATACCTTATAATCTATACATCCATACAGATAAATAAAATTGAAGTGTCTGTTTGTAATACAAAAATAACATTTTTTCACTAAATGCATATGAAAGTATACACGCTGCTAACACTAAAAAACCAAGTATTAAAATGTTTCTCTGTCTGTCTGTCTGTTTGTTCCGGGTAATCTCTGAAACGGCTGGATCGATTTTAACGACTTTCACTGCAGGTAGCTGATGTTTCTTAGGTACTTTTATTCATTAAAAATATTAAGGTTCTGCGACAATAAGGAAGAAACTAAATCTACGAAGCGGGTGAAACCGCGGGGCACAGCTAGTACTATAATATGTATGGTAACTGTGCTATAATCACTACACGAATGTTGTAGTGAATGATGTACCTACCTTATTTTATACATTCGTAAGATAATATTTAGTCAGTAAACAGCGTTCTGACGAACTAACGAACTAATGTCAAGCATTAATTCGCTTCCTTGAATTTTATTCCGTAAAGTTTCCGTGTATAACTTACCTAAAATAACTAATTCATAGAGAAGGAGATGCGTCCTACACAAGCAAATGTAAGGCCACACATTATATGGACCACAAGTGATCTTCCATCCATCAACTGAGTTTACAGTTTTTGAGATACTATTGAATTAGGTA
This sequence comes from Watsonalla cultraria, assembly GCA_964035505.1. Taxonomy (NCBI): domain Eukaryota; kingdom Metazoa; phylum Arthropoda; class Insecta; order Lepidoptera; family Drepanidae; genus Watsonalla; species Watsonalla cultraria. The sequence continues at coordinate 81,297 of OZ037715.1, forward strand.
CTAACTACTAATAAATATCAAATTCAAGTTAGCTTATCACAATTTGATTTATTAAAGTCTACTTTGAGGTGTTGTACGAGTAGAGCAGCGCGCGTTGCAATTGCTGCTACTTGTATTTTTTACATCATAAACTATGACTTAGTCAGTGATAATTAAGCCTGATAACAATTGGAAGATCTTTCGTGTTGTTTGTCTATGTGTAAGTATGGGCAGTGGACAGTAGAATGAAACATTAACTTCACTACGACCTCCAGACTGTGATCACAATAACGCTATTAATATTATAGCTATACTATATTGGGGTAATATTAATTAGCTGTGATAATGTGTGTGTACCTACTTATATTTCTCATGGGATTTATAGTGTATTTAACAATTATTTTTTTTGAAATGACTAATTACTAAGTTGACAAGCTTGACTTGACAGGTTCTTCTCAGTAAAAGCAACTTTCCAAACCTGGCGGTATCATGTATAGTTCTCTATAATGTCATTCTGAGGACTAGAAAGCATTTTGTAAAAAATCTAGACAATTAAAGATGTTTTTGAGTATGGTAAAGGCTTTATTGAACCGATCCACGCGGAGTCCTGTGCTGAGAGACAGCCACAAGGACGCCGGCGGCATCGCTCCCATTGCATGGCACGGTGGATCATCCCGCCGTAGTGCTATCAATAACAATGCTGCTCGTGCATTATGGATATTTGCACCGTTTTTTATCGCTGGAGATGGCGTGCGCCGGCGCGGCGGTTGTATATCAAACAAACTAATTACCCGCATGTATGATACCCACTATTAGCTTAATTAGCTCTCAGAAAGTAGGTGCACCGGCACCCACACCACCAACACTGAGCCGATAATCGACTAATTACATGACTATTGTTATTTCTTCTATGCCACATGCCAATCGTAGCACTAAGCTAATGGCACATTGTGTACTTGGCTTAATTTTTTTCAATTCATACAAAGAAGTTCAACGAGTTGAATTAAATTAAAAACGGAATAATTCAAGCATTATTTATGAGTCAATATCTTTTCTAGTTATAGGTGTGTATCTATAGGTGTGTCTCTATTGTAAGTTAATTAGTTTCTGTAAAAGAGAGTGTCAAGTGAGTAACCTGTAGAAGTGTCTTATGCATGGGTGGCTGGGGTTGGAGGACAATATTAGCAAAAATGTATATCTTGAGGTACAGAAGAGCAATGTCATACAGTGTAGCCGCACGGTCTATATGTAAAACACCTACAGAAGTGATACGTTATCATACTTCATAATTCAGGTAAAATAATCTATCTATATCGGTGACGCGTGCCCGCATCCCCACTTTACATAAACACGACACGGGCTTGCACGTAGAGACTATTTCATCTATACTTATATTATAAAGAGGAAAGATTAGTATGTAATATGTTTGTTACAAATTGTATCAGAGAGTACTGGACCGAATGAAAAAAATCTTTCACCATTTAAATGCTACTTATCATTGATTAATACAGGTTATATTTTATCCCCGTGCTTCCACGGAAATGGGAACTACGTGGGTGAAACCGCGTGACGTCCGCTAGTTTATTTATAATTTAAATATATAAACTTACAGCAAGTGCCAAAGCGTTTATATCTACCAACACTAGGTTACGCACATAAATCAACTTCTATCTCCAGATCGGGCAAAGTGTTATTGTGTTCTTCCCAGTAGCAGCCCGAAGTCTGGATTAGTGCTCAGTGAATGGCCGCAGGCTCGCCCCCTTATAACAAGGGATGGAGCTTCAACATAACGTGGGTGTACTATAAACAGGCGTGAGCATATGTATGTATGTAAGAGAATACAATATAACTTTTACAGTACCTAACTTTCATTAAAAACTATGAGATACATTTGCATTTGATTCAAAGAGCACTGTAAATAGTGTGAGTGCGAGGTACACTTGTACAATCGCAGAAGTGTCGTGCCATTTACTGTAATTACTCGCATATCTATTCTGGTAGTAAGTAATCACTCATATAATTAATGACCTCTTATGGTCTGCGATGTGTTTTGGAGTATTATGCATATTGGAGGTCTGTCTATGTCTACCATTCATAAAATATTAGATTTTGATGCATGACACACATGTTTGCATTCTAAATTCATAAAAATTTCCGAGTCCCAACTCGTGTTCGTATTTTTCCTAACTATTTTTAAGAATTTATGAAATAGGCAGATTTAGAAGCTCAAACAGGGTATGGTATACTCAAACGGGGTAACAGGTCCTATGTATAAAAAATGAACATACTTGACATAGAAGATAGAAAAAAAATGTCGAAGTGATTTATATGTGTATAGCGATACGGGGCTCTGTTCTCTTCGTGTACATTTGGGTGACATGGTTGTTAGTGTATGTAGGGCAGAGGTATGTCCTCGCAAGGAGTGAGGAGTGTAGTGGTGTACGTGTACCTGTGCTGGCGGCGGCAATGATGAGAGTGCGCGGGGCGGGCCGCGACACGCCCACCGCCCGCGGCACACGCACTCTGCACCTCGACGACTGCAGCCTCACCTCACACATCACATCAGTAAATTACACGATAAGCAATCATTATCAGTATCACAAACAATTCCTTGAACCCTCAATCAATGTTGCGAAAAAAATCAGTTGAGCAGAACACCAGTCTTCGATAGAAGGCTATATAGGATTACTGGGGCTTGTTATAACAATAAGATAAAAGTTTTAAAATTAATAAAGAGGGCTTTCAAGTATATTGCAAACCAAAAATTGTAATTGTATTGACATGACAATTTAAAACCAAAAATGCCAAAGTGGACTATTTATTGTTATATTTCAGTTCGATCGATGCTTGGATATATGCGTTTGAGGGATGTGACCACGCGGGCAGAGTTGGTCTTGGTACCAAAAAAAAACCGTGAACATAAACTACTGTAAAATATCGCACCGCATCAAATGGCAATAAGTAAATTCAAATAAAACTGTCAATTTATTTTGTATCAAACTTTTTGTGTCCAGGATACTCACAGTATTGACTAAACAATTGCAGTAGCACGACTTATTTGTTACTAGCTGTGCCCTACGGTTTCACCCGCGTAGATTTAATTTGATTACCGCGGAACCCTAAATTTTCTTTATAAGCCCATGTTACTCCCTGTAGCATTAGCTATCTGCCAGTGAAAGTCCCGTTAAAATCGGTCTAGCCGTTTCAGAGATTACTCTTTGGCAAATAACTCATTATTAGGTACCAATTCTTTGCGTTTTTATACTCGTGATAATTTCTAAACGCAATGTCCTATTGGAATAAAACAAACAGTATTTTACTTCAACATGAATACCCTTGATAGCTTGAATGCTTGATTTGCATAAAGATTAATATTAAGATACACATTTAACGTAGTTTCATTCTTCAGACGATTTAATATTTTTTATGAACATAAAAGCGGTTATTGTGACTAAACTATGATAGTTAGATATATGCTCTTGCGGACTTTTTTGTAGATCTTAATAAGACCTACAATTCCGTAGTAAATCATTTTGTTCTACTGTCAATAGTTTTTGCAGCGCACGCATAAATAGGTTTTCGATTTTACACCTTGGGTTACAAATTCGCAATTTTCTTACGGACCCCTAATTTTTATGAGAATAAAATATATCCTATAGCCTTCCTCAATAAATGGACTATCTAACACAGAAATAATTTTTGAAATCGGACCAGTATTTCCTGAGATTAGAGCGTTCAAACAAACAAACAAACAAACAAACTCTTCAGCTTTATTATATTAGTATAGATTATATTGATAAAATATGTTGCGGAGTGTGTTGTGTTGTAAGTCGGGAGGCAGTGGTGTGGTCCCCTAACGAGCGGCAATTGGAGACGGGGCTTGCATCACAAGCGCACATTAATTTGGATCACGTCTCTGTTTGGTCGCTCTAGTTGCGCGCTCTACGGAGGTTGGCGCGGCGTTCGGTGGACGAGGGGTTTTTCGCGTTTTCTCGGAAGAGAGCCGGCCGCCGCCTTCTCGGAACCACTCACACGGCCGGCCTCACATTCTATACCTAATATGACATGTATACCGCCGAAATTGTGCACAATTATAAATGCTGCTATCGACTAATACAAAAAACACGGAGATTTGAGCCAACTCTCGGGAACACCATAAAGTAAACCCAATCTACAAGTGCGTACCCTGTATGTAGGAGTACATTTTATAGGTACACACATACAACGCTATGTTGACTGTATTTCCGCTGTATATTGAAGGTTTAATTTATCGCTTTAAGCACACCTACGTTATTATATTTATGCACAATATATTGATTAGATAATGATGATGTATTATGATGGCGTCCAGGATGTATTAGGATGTCGGTATGTGTGGGTGTTGGCGGGGCGGTGTGCGCGGCGATTCCTCGCTGACGTGAGGAACGCGGCATTCCGCTGGATGCGTAACATTTCGCGAGCGTCGCGCGATGCATGCCGCGTCATATTCATGTATTCACCGCCTGCGCCTCTCACACTGCGCGACAAATTGACCGTTCATATATTATGGCTGTTGCACTGGAATCTAAATTGAAACTTGAACGCCACTTAAGTACTCCTTATGGTACTTAATTTGGTGTACTTTAAATAGCTATAGGAAAGAATTTTATTAGATAATAATTATGATAAGATAATGTTCATTAAGATTATGTTATATTAGGGCTTTTACGCACATTTTAAGGCAATCATAAAAAAATTCATAGTATCAATTAGTAGGCAGGTAAACGTAAGTACCCATTGTATACCATGCGGAGTGCATCCGTGGTTTTTGAGCTATGAGTGTAAAGCTGCAAAGCTTTGTCAAAGGACTGCTAGTGTGTCGGAAGGCGGTATGGGTGCGTAGTGATTCCCTGGGCCGCGGTCGGCAGCAGGACATTAGCGAGGGTTGGTGGGTGCGCGGGGCCGCTGGCCGGTATGCGCGGCTATTAATCCGGTCGGCAGCAGGGTGCGGGGGAGCGCGGGGCGAGCGGGGGTGTCTAATTGCACCGCTCCGCTACGTTTTTGCGGGCGGTGTGCTGTAATCTGTATGCGGCGCGCAGCGGTTTCCACGAAAGCAATTATAGCATCCGTTGCGGCCATCTTGTCTCTGCGCCATGCTGCGGCCGGAGGATCTGTGAGTTGTGTGCGTCGCGGACAATTATCAACAATTAACGTGGCCGGCCCACTGGGCTTACGGCCGGACCGGCCCACGCAGCCCTCCGCCATGCTGCTCCAGTGCTCCAATGCTCACAAATATGTTGCACTTTTGTTCGTAAGAAACCCAAGGCTAGGCTAGGTATGTAGATACTTGAGAAATGGCGACAGACTCCCTTATGTGCAACGTCCACAGAATATTGGCATTGAAAACTGGGAGGGCAGAAACTTAACATTAGAATACCAAAACTAAAAGCTGTCAATTTGATCTGGTTAAATACTTAGAGGGTAATCATGAAGTTCAAAATGATCGCCACTTTCTGACGCTGATTATTAATGTCTTTGTGTTGTATCATTGGATAACTTCCACGGGCTCTAAACTAGATTATAATAAGTTATTTAATATTGTTCGGTGTCGTCAGTTGGACCAGATCGATGTACATAGGCGTTTCATCGGACGACGAGACGATATTTGTGTGATGTAAGCGAGAGTCGATAGATAGTATCACAGTGAGGTGTTGACGAGCAGCGAGCGGTCTCGGCGACTCATCGACTAATTAGTCTGAAGAGCTTATTAAGCGGCCGCTTGGATATCGTTTAATGGACGCAAGTGGCCGCGCGTTTATTTTTACGAGGTGCTCGGCTCCCGCGGTGCTAGCCTAAAGTGCACTCTATAGCAAGGCAGCAAGGTACACATCGAGTAGAGAGCACTATCAGTGGAAGCAACTTAAGAGCGGTGTTTAATGTAGTAGATAAGATAAGGCGAAGGTGGCGATGAGGCCGCGGACGGTAGCCTCGGCCGATACACATCGGAGTACTTAGAAGTGTCACACTGGTTTGAAACGATCACTATTTATTACGTCACGAGGCGCGGTGACGGAAGCACTCCGTGAGAATACCAGGTAGTCGCGTCCATCGCGCCTGGGATCTACATTCATATGACTCAGCTGTTTAAACAAATTAAAAATGTGACTGCATTTAAGCTATACATAGTGCTTTGATAATGTTGAGTTGCTCGGCTCATAAACTCTTCTAGGTATATGCCGCTCTACGTACAAAGTGTGTACGGAATGTGCAGTGATGAGGTTGGCGAGGCCATTGCTGTGACTGAGATTACTCTGATTGTAACGATAAAGGCATGCACAAAGGATAAGTATTTGGTTGGGTGTCACTAGCGCGATGCATACCTTATTAGAAATGAAATCACAGCGCCAGTAACATAATGATAAGTATGGGCAAGTTTCGAGCGATGGTCTTGAATAAAGAAATATTTCGGGTCTCGTATGGCGCGAGTGCAAACAAATATACGCGCAGACCCTACTATTTTCGCTGAGTGCTCAAAATTCGACTCCACTCCTATTCTTGACTGACTATAGGTGACTTTATTCACAGCTCATTTATTCAGACCTAAAAACTAATGTAGCATTTGTCAGTTGGGCCGCTCAGAATTTTGAACACAAGATCCCGTTACACCGTATGTCCTTCTGAGTTCTAGTGGAGGATACCTGAGGTTGTATTATATACGTTTAATCTAAAAATTTTAGAAGATATGAGGTACCTAGTAGTAAACTAGTGAGCTATGCCGGCGGGTATGATAGCGGCTACATGTGAGCAGTGGCACCGCATCATTGGCTTATCAACTACTCATCGATACTTGTAAATCAATAAAAGGTCCTTTGTTTTTTCCTTCCTCAATATCTTGTATATTGGTTTGGTTAGATAGTGTACGCCGATTGATGTGCCTTGATACTTGGCTATTTATTTTCTTTATGAAACTGTTTTCGAGTTTGTATGATTTTCAACTTGCGTCAAGCGCTTCATACAGCGTCATCGAGTCCCAAACAAAGCAACGCCTGGGCCCAGTCAATGGAGATATACTTATTGAATATTTTTTGTAAATACTTATAGTAGGTTCTTACTTACATACCAAACAGCCTCTAAAGATTTAAGGCATTCTCAAAAGTGGACCATAGTATATATGTACTTTGACGCGGGGAAGGAATCTGCAAATCATAACGTATCAGTCAGATACACTGATCACTGAAGCCACGGTGCTGTCAGAGTGCCGTTGAATTGTTCACACTGTGTTGAAGATGTCATGTCAAGATGCAATATAGAATATTTCACTCAACTCGTACGCCACACTCCCCACGGTAATCTGAAATAAATATTAATAAACACTTAAACTAGACGGAGTAGCTGGTGCCCGCTACTCCGTCTGTGCAAGTTTTGACTTATCTTTATATTTTAGACAATTCACACATTAATTTATATTCAAAAGTTATAATGTATTATTTCTATGTTATTGTATAGTTATATTAAAATACATTCTGTAGTTTTTGCGTGAAAGAGTAAAAGAGGGAGTATGTTACTCATACATTTCACGTTAAAAAAATATTCTTAATAAAAGTCAGTCTTAAAAGTTCTATTTTGTAACTTTTTTTCAAAAAATATTAATTTTGTTAAAACTCCCTTAAATTAGTTTAAGGGAGTCCGAGTGAGTATTTGTCATCATCTGTATGATGAAGTGATATATATAAACCTTAGTGAACAGTGAAGAGTGAAGGATTAAGATGCGCAGATGCGCGTAGAGCGGCTGCGCGGAGAGATGGTGGCGCGGCCGATAGCATCTCAAATCAAGTGGAGTAGAGGCTCGCGGGGGGCGGGTGGAGGGGGGAGCGGTGATGTCGCGATAGCGTCCCCTGACCCACGGTAACCACACTTTTTGTGCTCCGCCAGGCGGTCTCGACTCATTTAAATTAATTAGCGACTCATCTTTATAGCGGTGCGGCGCAAGAATGTGCCGATACCATCACTAAGCCAGGAGCACGGCGATTAATCAATTATTAAACGTCGGCATTTATCGGCGCCGCCCGCCGCCCGCCGCCCGCCGCCGCCGACGACTAGCTGTATGCCTACATACATACACGGATAAATCATTGAATACATGTTTGTTGTTTGCTTTCTATAGTTATCTCGCCAGTAGATCATGAAAGCTGTAGCTTAAGAGAAAAAAGTGTACGCTTTTCTCAAGTTAAAACAGCAGAGATTTTGAAAAAAGATTTTAGGAATGTGTGAAAATATATTTTCCCTCTTAATGCGAGAGTTACGGTAACCGTTTACCGATTGCGTGCCTGTTTGCCAAAAGAACAAAATCTGTTTATTCGTAACGCAAAGCTACGCGTAGCAACGAGCTACGATTTCGTAGACTCGTAGCATTATCTACGGCCTCAAAACGGAAACACAAAAAATATATATTCCATTGGTGTTTTTTTGTATAATATATTTGCTTCTCTCATGAATGCTTCCCATAGGTTTGTGCGTGGTACTTGTGGTCAGCAGTTGGATGGGTGACCGGTCAACATGCTATTCTGTGCCTGAGGAAGCTCGCGAACGGTTTCGAATAAGTAATTGGATATCATTGGCCATTATTACAGATCCATCAGATCCTAATACAGTCTGACAACTAGTATAACCCAGGCCGCCGCTTGACGATGTATGGCTGCTCATGCTCCAGCTCCGGTGGAAGTCACGTCGCTCCATAACTTAGCAGCCAGTCGTATGGTGAGATGTAGGTTCTAAACCCAGCACGGGTTTAGGCCAGGGCGATGACAAATATATGTTTTGTTTAATCTATACAGATAAATAAAATTGAAGTGTCTGTTTGTAATTCCAAAATAACAGCTTTTCACTAAATGCATATGAAAGTATATACGCTACTGACACTAAAAAACCAAGTTTTCAAATTTTTATCTGTCTGTCTGTCTGTCTGTCTGTTTGTTCCGGGTAATCTCTGAAACGGCTGGACGGATTTTACTTTCACTAGCTGATGTTTCAAGGAGTAACTTAGGCTACTTTTATTTATTAAAAATATTAGGGTTCCGCGACAATAAGGAAGAAACTAAATCTACGCGGGTGAAACCGCGGGGCACAGCTAGTACTCAATATATTTCTTAATGAGTGTACATTAATTTGAATTACTTAACAACGTGCAACCGACTATATTTCTTGGAACAGCAAAAAACTTACACGTGACATCTGATGAAAAAATATGTTATCTATTCAGATATGTGAGTATAGTGAAGTGGTATGATAGCGGTGACATCTGCGGCTCCCGACTGCGCTAATAAACATATCTCAAACTGCACCCTTGTGTGTGTGCTGCAAGGGCCAGTATCGCGTGACACCGGCCACGGCTGCACCCGACCCTAATTCCCCAACCACATACAATTCACATAACGTACATTTATAATGACTTCCGGCTGAATACCAGATATTGAAGGTAAGATGTCGCGGCCAATACGTTGTGAGTTGTGACGTGTCACACCTTCCCGCGGCCGTGGTGTACTCGACTCGTATGTTTCAGGGATGTACTGTTGTTCAGTGCGGCCGGCCGCCGACTAATTATATTTTATGCCATAAGGAAGCCAACAGGCAATTTTTGCGGATATATCAGTAGCGATTTTATTTGATTTGTGCAAGTCCCGTCACGAGTAAAGAACGTGCTGCGAAAAATAGTGGGGATACTGCGTATGTTTCTATTCGCCTCGCGCCACACTCGTACATGTAGACATACACAGACTCATAAATGACTACTGCGCATTCAAAGGTACTCGTACACTTGTGACAGTACACCCAAATCTGTATATCATTGTAGATCTACGGTTTGTTTGTTTGTTAGTATGTAACTCATGCAACCAATCAATCAGAGTCCACTGCTGGAATACTGTCAAGATTTTTTAAATTCTCTCTTTCTTGGAAAGTAGTTTACGTTTTACTATCATACAAGGCTGAATACTTTAGTAAGTAGTCGCGGCTATAAGCTAGTATTGTATGAGTGAAGCTGCGCCCGCGCCCAGTCTGTCATCGATGCGGTGATTGACGTCCCAGTGACGCAATGTACATTCCGCGCGTGCGCGACATTCCCGACACGCTATCGCCACGCAGCAAGTATAGTAGTAGGTACGGCTCACTGCTACAGCACGACACTATCATAGCCCCCGAGAGTGTCAGTTCGCACTTCGCTATACATTCCCCAAATGCCCCATACCTACAAGTGTAATCAATTATACTCTCAAATAACTAGGATAGTTGGTAATTTTTGTGGAAATAGAACAATTCCAACAATTTGATTCTGACATATTTTGGCCGAAAGCATTCGGTTTTGTTGTTTATGTTGCATCATCAACATTTAAAAGATCACATACTTATCTCTAAAAATATCTTTGATCTCGAAATTAAATCAGGGATTACGATGAGACTTAATTTAAATTAAATATATAAATAATATATCACCCTTTTCATGTGCGTCGAGTCACATACGTGCGAGATGAGAATGAATCTCTATTCATTCTCATCATATTACATAGTTGCCATTGCTGCAGGTGGTGTAAACCTGAGCGAGACCTTTGCTGTCTCAACAATAGTATTGAAAACTATATGCGTAATGATCTATTTGGAGAGTTAAATATATGTAGGGAGCTAGTGTAGTCGGTGATCACTAGAGGAGCTCGGGTGCTCAGGGTTGAGGAGCATAAATCACGAGCGGTGGAGCCGCGGCGGGGGGCACTATCGCGCCATCGGCCGCGCACCAGCCACCAGCCACCCGCCACAGCCGCATTAATAACACTAATGGCGGCTGCACCAGCGCGACCCGAGGTGCGGCGACACTCGGCCGGCCCGCTGCTCCGCTCCTATGCCCACCTCGCCCAACTGCCCAGCTAAAGTACTCGCAGCGTGATTAATCAGACAATGTTTAAGTGAACCCCGTCGGTCATCCGGCAGGACATTTATCATAATTTCGCGTCAAAAGAGCATGCTCGCTCCTACTTAAATATTATTTAATTGCGAAGTATGTTCAACTTTCTAAAGCAATAATAAAGAACTGGACAATACAATCCTCAAAAGAAGTTAGAATAGTGGGGGCAGCAAGTTAAAGTTAAAGTATACTCGTACATTTGTAAATGTTTTAAAAACAGAGTCTGTTCAAACTTAGTCAATATGCAAATCTAGTAGCAAAGTTAGTAGAAGTAGAGTCAATACTAGTGTCAGTTAAGTCCAAAGCTAACCGCAAATCTTATAGAATGTAAGTCGCTAATCGTCCATGTATATTTTAAGTATAAATAGTCGTAAATATACATCTAGTAAGCTATGTTCGGCCTGTACTGTCGCATCTCGCTCGGGACAGCGCAGTCGGATTTTTTGTGAAATGTTGTGTTGATGCGCTCGCCGAGTCCTTTGTGCGCGCCGCAGCCGCCGAGTCCGCACTTAATTAATACCGCCGGACCGGACTCGCCACCAAACAAATTTGCCTGCCCTTCCTCTCCCCCCCCTCCCACTTACTCCGTGAGGCCATTCGGAGATGTTTAATTAAATTTATCAAGTTTATCCGCACACATCTCACAGTCCGATGGGAATTCAATGCGAAAGTTAACCTGTGAACATTTTTTGAATTCTCAATTTCTGTGAGAATCGGTGCGAGACTCTCCCGATTAAATAGCATTGGAGATGAATTTACGAATGCAATAAAGTGGTGTATGAGGATGAGGTGCACATGCGCACACCTCGGGAGCGCAAGGGGGCCGGCGGGCCGAGGCCCGCTGCGGCCACAGGTCGCGGACGGAACGGAAGCTACTCGCAATAAATATATTCAAACAAAAATCCTCGGAGACACGTGATTTGTTAATTGGATTCAAGTTAATGAGAGCTTTGCTGTGTTGCATTTGTCAGGACACCTAATTTATGGTTCCTTTGTCGCTCGGAATGGCCGCTCCGTGAGAACGTTATTGACTGCCGCTTGCACCTACGCACTACACTTGCATTACTTATCTATAAATGCGAAAATTATAGAACCTACACCGTTCTAATTAAAACATGAATAGATCTGATGTAGGAGCAAATGCTGTGTGAGTCAATATGATATGACCCGGAGTGAGACTTGGCACATCCAAGACGTAGACGGCGCGGTACATATCAAGTCTACGAAATTGGTACGCAGATTTTGATGAATCTAATTTACCTAAGTAAACCTACCCGTACTAGTACCCGTGAGTTCGCTTCAGGCCCAAGTTCAAGTAGGTAGTGGTAATGGTATCTATAGATAGTATTGTCGGTATATGGGTGTATGTGAGTGCAATGGAACAAGATGTCTATAGTTGTAGCGGGAAGTCGCAGGGCGATCGAGGAGATTGATGTCGCTGGTCCCGATACAGATCAGTTGGTTTTTGTGCGCGAGTGTTGTTGGCCCGTGTTCCCAGGCGCCGCGGGGCGTCCTCCGCACGACATTCGTCTTGCACTGTCGCCACGTCTCCCGCACTGCCTGCCTTGCCTTCTAACCTGTGATTAACGTTCCATGTCTCGCTATCTAAATTAATCTATCAATCATACAACACTTTTGTTACTGGCTCCTTTGCTTGTAGGTACTTACATCTGACTAAATTATTGATTTATCAAATGATATACTTGATTTCAATTTGACAGGTGAGATTATATTAACAACACAACAATACTAAATTTTGTGGCGAGTAACAAAGTTGTACAAAGTTATTGCAACTGTGTCATTGTATAAAGTTGACAAAAAGGAGCACGAGGCATCCGTGGGGAGCGACGACGTCTTCAAGACGCTTTTCATTAATACAATTGTCGGTTCGCGCTCAATTTCACACGCGGAGAGGGTGCGTACTTCACCTGGCACACAGTGTCAACTTGCATCACACGATGTTGAACAAGAGGTGCGCTGTGCCGACACAGTATCCACTGAGAGTCAGCGATCAACTCCCAAAGTCATCGTTGTCTCCCGTTTCGCAATAATTATGTCATACCTCTTGACGAGAGGGCGCTAATGAAACATTATAATGAAACATTGTGTTATTGTAACGTGCGTTCTCAAAACATTTCTATTTTACAAGCATTTGCAAATATTTCAGTTTTGTTAAGTAACAAGTATTTTAACAGTAACGTAGTATTTACCGTGACTTATTGATTACCTTAAATTAAATAGTGAATTTTCCATGCGCCGGACTGAGACAGAGACTTTTTGTGCTATTGGCATTAGTACGAGTAAGTATCATAATTTATTATCTATTGATCGATCAAGATGTCAAGCTGACTAAATACCGATGTATTTTTGTCTTCACTGGTAGCTAAGTATGCTGTTCTAATTTTTCGTATCAGAATTTTAGGTCAAAGTTCGTCTCAGGCGGGAGTCCTCCTAGGTTAGCGGAGTGAATGTACCTGAAGCTTCAGCAGTCTTAGATAGTATTATTATATTATGTTATGAAATACTTACCTAGGCAGCGACGCGGAGACGACTGGTACCGCACCAAGGGTCATAAGCGCGGTATTTAATTAAAAGCCGGCCTCTGTCGGAACTAATGGATGTGGAGCGGGCCCACGTGCGGCCGACAATGGCCCGGGAGCGGCCGCCCGGCCTCGGTGCGACGAGCATGTCGCCGGGGCGGCTCGCACCATTCATACGATTTTATGACATGCCAAATTACCGACAATAAATCGTGCATTGAGAGCGGACGGAGGGCGCACGTGCGCGTGATATTAAACTTTTCATTACGCGGACATATTCCGCCCTGACCCTTGCACTTGTTCTGCTCTGAACTAGGGGTGCGCCGCGCTAACTGCGTGATATCATATCTACCTGCCCCCATGCTAACTTGTCTTAACTTATCAGGCTAACAATCACATGAAAGTTCATGATGTGTTTTAGGACTGTGTATCAATTAAGATGCGTCGGAAGATTGCTGAAGATGAAAAAAAATAAGGTAAGTAACGTTTATTTTTTAATGTTTTTTGAACAATCATATTATATGTACTTAATTTATAAAGTAATGAATATTAAACAAAATCAGACCTCAAGTAAAACATGTAAACATGGTAAAAATATTAATATCAGTAAGCAGTGAGGCACCCCTAGCACGTACGGGTGGATCAGATAATAGGTCGGATCTCCTAATTCGCTATACACAACATTATTTGATTTTTAATTCGACTCGGTGCAAGTGGAATGCGCTTATTGACTCTCGAGTGCGGCCTCCCCTCGCTGGTGGCTCTCAAACACTGCGCGTGCAATATACACTATGTTCTAGAACGTGAATATACATTTATTTTCATTTATGTTATAATTCATTTAAATATAAGTAATATTTTGCTATATTGCTAATCCTAGATCTGCTACGATCCTTAAACACATGAACTCGTCGAGTTACTTTTGTTTCGGGCTAGGCATCATAGTGTTGTGTTTCGGTGAAATGTTATATGTAGGTAGTATAGGCAAAGAAAAGGCTCCGGTCGTGTGTGACATGCGTGTAATTGAAGCGGCGAGGCGGCCGGGGCGAGGCGGCCGGGGCGCGGAGGGCCCGCGAGAGGGTCGCCGAGAGAGGGTTGCGAGCGATGCCGATATATTTGCGCGTGTAATATTGCCTTTTATTAGTTTTTTCGCGGCGACAGCCAGCCCCCGACGATCCGCATATTTGCTTTGATGATGCGCTCCAGTGACGGCAATATGTAGACAATCCCCCTTTGGCGTCATTGTTCTCTGCTTGCTCCTTACGTCACTCCCTCAAATACCAGCTAATGCCTGATGCCGTTGGAGCTTACGATACATTCGATATACGAGTTCTCTGAATGCCATTCAACGAATACTCTCAATTAACATCGTTATTCGAATTTTCGGTAAATTGCTAAAATATTTGGAGCACTGAGCATAGATAGACGTAGATAGATACGTAGCGTGGAGCACAATGGCGTTGCTGGCGTGGAGCCAGGGCCCGGGACATCTACTCCTTCACAGAAACTGTCCATGCACAGGAGTGCGGCGATTGTTGGCTGCGCTACCGCAGAGGCTATATAGTAGCACAATTAGCGTCGGCTGTTATGTGAGGTAATACTAATACCATGCGTGGGAATCGCCTGAGCTCAGCTTCTCTCTATATACAATAGTCCGATTGTCGGGGCATAAAGCGAGCAGGCCGCCCTGTTTCCCGGAATGCGTCGCGCCAGCTACCTAGAGCATCGCGAGCCCGACGAGCATCGCGTTTAGATCAGTTACACCAAGTTGAACATTAAGTATATTGGTGGAGAAGGAATGCCACCGGCCGGCCACTCGACAAACTCCACCGGGAAGTATATACGAGTGTCGCCGCTCGTCCTCGACGCCGATCTATTCCGCGAACTCTATAAAATACTACCGTCTCGATAGCAGTTAACATCATTCAGCCGTCTATAAATCTGTCGCAAAACGAAATCTAAGTTTGTTAACCCGTCGCGCAGCTTTGTTACATTTGGATTATATAGACGCTTCGAACTAAGCCGTGTTTAAATCTTGTTCAACAATCTCATTTCTAAGAATGTAGAGGAATAAAGATTTCGCGTAGCGCGATATAAATAACTGGCAATGTGTTATTGGACACGAAATGCTATTCGTCAATATGTCAGGTGCGGCGTGACGTGTTGGCAACTGGTGCGCTCGGTGCTGGCGGCTCGTGAGGCGAGGCCGGCCGCACTCGATCACCGTACAACTGCCACCGAAATACTCTCTCTTGCACAGTGCACCGCACCCACAAACACAATTAAATATAAATCCATCAGTGCTGTAAGCGCCGCGACGCGCGTGCTCTCTCCACTCTCGTCCTATTGCTCTTTCTTCAGTGGTTAAGACCACTTATAGATCTGATGGTGGTTAGCAGCGAGGAGTTCCTACTTCAGATAATGTCATCGGTTACTTTTATCTCTTTATTTTGTAAGTGTGTGGAGAAATATTGGCGTGTTCCGATCATAATCTACTCTAGACTCAAGATTTATAAGCGTATTAGGTTTCAGTAGCTGTTAAATTTTGATAAGTTTGGTGGTGAGGAGCATTATTATTCCCGTTTTCGTAGGAGAGGATCAATGTATGGCAGGTGAGCATTGTTGCGCGGCGCAGGACATGTAGGTACTACGTACACAATGGTTGGCAAGAGTGGCGCGCTAGAATCCGAGGAGCGCGCGTTTGAAGTGTGCTGGCCGCTCGTCCATTGAGCAGCATGTGTAATTATAGCGGGCCGCGCATGCCGCACCGGGCCGAGCCGCTCCGCGCTGGTCGTGCGCGCCGATTGATTTACGACCACCATGTAATTTATGCACGTTTAATTAAAGTAACAGCAGCCGGAAGAGTCGTTGTTGTGCGCCGTCTTCGCTGATACACTCGACTCGTGGATGTCTCTTTACAGATTGATGATTCACTCGATAGTCTGCGGCCGGCCGGGGCGGCGGCGGCGGCCCTAGCGGGCTGTGGTAAGGAGAACAACTCGCTCATAACAACATGTCTCGCGCCATGTTGGCGATGTGGCGCGCATAAACACCATATACGAGAGCCATTAGTTAGGGTAATTGCTAACCGGTCGAACGTGCGCTGGATATCTTATTTACATGCTCCGAGGCTGACCGGTTCCTCTGGTCATAGAAAGCACTTGGCGTGTCTCTATAACCTTACACTGACGACTTACAACTAACGACAATGTTGTCCCAATACTTAGTGCGAATAATGTGTACCGAATACATTATCAGGCGTGTAACCACAATTCTGCATCAGTCTTAGATAATGATCGTCGAAAAATCCGCGCTAGATATAATAAAGAACATTATTCGAACTCTTATTTAGCATGGTTTCGCGGGGCTCCGGGAAATTGTTCGATAACTGTGAAAAATTGAGGCCGCTCCGCTAACGGCGCAAATTGAGTGAAGTAACCTCGAACCTGCGCTCCAACTTGCCATAATACAGCGGGAGGGGAGTATGAAATGCCACGTCGATCAACGAAACGATACCTGTTATTATACATTAATCGCACCGGGGCCGCACAATGTTCGCCACAGCCTACTGGTTCACGCCGCTAGACATGGAAGTACTGTGGAAATTGAGTTCGATTACAGGGGATGTTTTTATTCTGTGGCATATTTTGCAGGTTCTGTGTGATGTGGGTGAGGGTGTGGGGGGCTCGGGGGGCGCGGTGGGCGGCGCCTTTGAGCGGCAGCTGTGAAATTGATCTGTTCATACTTCATAATCATTGGCGAGAGACGGCGGATCACGCGAGCGTCGCGCATCGCCGCCGCACCCATTGTCGTTACACGGCATGCTCATTGAATGTCATCTACCGAGAACAACAAACGATTAAACTCGTACGAAGCAACCCATTATAGCTCACGGCTCTTTTGATCGACATGCTTATGAATTAATCGACCAATTACCGATTGATCATCTATAGAAACCGGCTGCGATGTTTACACTTTCATTTGATAAGAATTTAATTAGAGAACGGTTTTTATCCATCCCTTTTATTGCAATTGTATGAACGATGTGTAGAGATACCTACATCATGTTCATGCGGAGGGAACTACATTGCCCAACAAAGGATTTTATGAGGTTCACATGAACACAAAAACAACCAACAATTGTGTTCTCAATCTTCACCCTCAGATAAGGCTCTCTCTTCGATAGGGATGGACTGGCAACACTGGCCGGATCTGTCAACTTTTTACGTCTCCGTAAATATATTTGTAATTAAATTTAAATTAAGCAATAGATTAATATAAAACTTATAAATAATTATTAATTAGTGTGTAAATAGTAACCAAAAGTGTTTGTGAAGTAAATCTCGCAATATTTTCGTCACAATAACAACTTTAAAATTACGACTTGTGTGAACTGTCAAACAACGGACGTTATTCAAAGTTTTAAACACCTGTAGTGACTCATCGAAACTAAAACCCGGGGAGTATCGTGTTTTATAATTGTTTACTCATAATAATACTACACATTACATCCCTCACTACCATATAACACTGCTCATAACCTATGAGCAACGTCCAATACACACCTGGCCCAGTGACAGTCTCACTTTACTTGACTTGTTAGTGGAAGTAAAGTTGAAGACAAATACTATCGCCACAGACAAACATATACTACCTTTTTACCTGTTTAAATTTGGGATTGAATAAAATATAACGAGGAATGTTTGAATGGATCTTCTGTACTTCGTCTTAATATAATATCAACTTAAATAAACACATCTTAAAATAATAAGTAATCTTTACATCTTTCGTCGTCCGTCTTTCACGTCTTCCACCATCTTTCTGTCATCCGTCACTTTTTACTTCTTCCTCTTTTATTCTTTCCGATCACACGTTGCCTATCATTCTGACATAAAACCTCTTCCCACACTGCCTAAAATACACATACACCCTAGCAATTTTATTGTGGTACACATTACTAACTGTACATAATAGCTACACAACTTGGTTTATAACTTCTTCAAATCTCTCATATATCTCTAATTTGCATTCCAGTCCTCTACAACAATGAATACCATGATGACCCGTAAAGCAACAGCCCGGGATGTAGAGGACAAACTCAGGAAAGCACTGCAAGAACTTCAATTGTCTAAAGCCCTTTGTGACAAACTGCTACAAGAGAGGGATGAGAGCGAAGAGGAAGTAGTAAACATCAATATGAAAAACAGTCAATTGAAGAGGGAAATGGCCGAACTACATCTACAATATACTGTAGTTGAGGAGGAGCGGAACCAGCTGCAGGACATTGTTGCATCATTTAAAGATTGCAGCAACACCCATGAAAAGGCCCTGACTCGCATCTCAGAACTGGAGAATAGCTTGAGTCTTGCCCATACACAGGTGTACAATCTGGAAACAGAGCGAGAAATCAACCAGACCACCGCCACGCTCAGCCTCTATGATGAACTGGTAAACACTGACTCCGGAGCCTTACTAACTGACAAACTGGTTACAATTGACCTCACCAATGATGTTTCCTCACATGTACATATGTCTAGCCATAATAAATTAAAAAAGTATATTAGATATAATAGGTTCATTAAGAAAACTAAGAAATTAATTAAAAATCAAAGAAAGTTTTTCAACAATGTGAAATTAACTAAAGACTGTTTGTCCTTAAGAAATAGTTTAGATACATATGAGTGTAGATTAAGTAAGTTAAAACTCAAATATGACACAGACATTCAACAATTGCAATCTGACTTACAATGCAAGGAGCAATATTTAATTGACTTAACAAATAAATATACAAGTGCCCAGAAACAGATTAGCGAACACATCTTGGCTACCACAGAGTTGGTAGACCTATGTAATTATAATGTGGAGCGCTTTGACTCATTAACTAACAAGCACTCTTGTGACTGTGTGATCTCACTATCAACAGCATCAGATGGTGAGCCTCTGCCACTGCCCTGTAAGTTACAGGTTGCTGAGTTGAGTGAAACTGTGGAACAAATAAACCTATGTCCACCTGGACAAAAAACAATTGTGTATTCAGATAAAATTGGTAGGAACTTTAGTAGCCTTTTAAATAAAAGTATAACTCATTCAGTAATAAATTATTGTATGCCAGGGGCCTCATACAGGCAAATAGTCGAAAAAATTGTTAGTAACAACCATGACAGTCACACCACAGTTATTTTATTAGTCGGACAAACTCCAAACATTAGTAAAGGGGAAATAATAAATAGTTTTGGACAGTTGACAGACCTGCATGTAGGTAGGGTTATATTATGTACCATACCGTATAGCATAAGCTACACTGAAGCACAAAACAAGCATTTATATTACATAAATAGCTTATTACATAACATGACTTCCCATAATGACAAGTTTGTGCTCTTCGATTTAAACAATTTTATTAGTAATGTTAAGGCAACGCGGGGATCACTTTTTATTCCCCAGAAAACTAGACAGAAGCTCGCTACATTGTTAGCTTATAATATTAATAACCCTGTTATAGTGAATATAACACAGCTTAGATTAAGTGACGAACCAGTGATAGATAGATGTTCTACTAGCACTGTGATTGATCCTATTGATACTTTAAACCTTTAAGTAAGACAACAGAGAAGTCAGTTGCATGTATTATGCGACTGCTACACCAGAATATCAACCGCTTCTCTGGCAAAATTCTTGATTTAGAATTATTATTAGACAGAATACCAATTGATTTAATTTGTTTAACTGAAACCTGGTTAAAACCAGATACCATGATATTTAATATTAGTAATTACACCATTGCCAGTTTTTATAACCGACTCTCAGCCGAGGGTGGTGGTGCTATTATTTTACTGAATAGTAACATCAAGTCCAGAGACAGGAAGGATATTACCAGCCTGTCTGTGGAACGGGTCTGTGAAGCGGCTTGTGCAGAGTTAGACAACTATATAATTGTATGTGTATATAGACCTCCGTCCTCTGACTTTCACTCATTTTGTTTAACAATGGAGGCTATTCTTAAGAAGCTCTTTAGGACAAATAAACAACTTTTGATATGTGGTGATTTTAATGTAGACATTTTGAAAAATACTTCTGAGGCGCGTTTATTTATATCTCTTTTTAAAACATTCAACTTAGACTTTATATTTAATGAGCCCACACGAATAACGGCCACTTCTTCTACTTGCATTGATAATATAATAACAAATGCTAATATCATAAAACACTCACAGATAAGTGGCATTAGATCTGACCATATGGCACAACTAGTTGAGTTGCAGTGCAGAAGGCAATCTTGTAACTCTTTTAGAGAATCTAGAGCTTTGACTAACCATAGATTGCTTAAGTTTAAAAATAATGTTGAGTCGAAAATAAAAAAAACAGAGTCTAGCGAGCCAAATAAATACTTTAATCAGTTACATAATGTCATATGTAAAGAATTTAACAAGGCATGTCCTAAGCAACAAAGTAAAGTAAATAATAAATTACAGTTTAGTAACTGGGCAACTAGGGGCATTAGGAAAAGTAGGGATACCCTGTATGAACTATACCACAAGAAAGCCCAAACAACCAATGCCGCTTTTCACAACCATGTTAGGACGTATTCCAAATTATTCAAAAAAGTTTGCCATGTAGCTAAATCGAGACACATAAGTAGCGAAATAAGCCGTTCTGATAATAAAATAAAAACTGTATGGAAAGTTATAAATAGGGAGACGGGAAAAAATAAAAATAAAGAGCAGGTTAGTGAACTTAAAATTAATGATGATATTGTCTCAGACAAGTTAGATGTCGCGACCGCATTTGAGAAATTCTTTGCTCAAATACCAGCGGAAACTACTAAACACCTAAACTCATGTCCGAATAAAGCTGAAAGATTACTTAAACAATCATTTCATACGATTGTCCCAGATTTTAGTTTTCAACATGTACTTGCTAGTGATATAATTAAAGCTTTTAAGTCACTTAACATGAAAAATACGGAGGATTTATGGGGACTTTCAATTAAAGTTATTCAATCGATTATAACAACGATCGCTCCTGCATTAGCCACTATTTTTAATTCGTGTATTGATCAGGGTGTCTTTCCGGATCTTATGAAATATAGTAAAATAATTCCAATCTTTAAGGCAGGTTCCAGAGAAAATCCTTCTGATTATAGGCCCATATCAATACTTCCTGCCCTTAGTAAGATATTTGAGAAAATAATGCTAAATCAGATGTTAGCCCACTTTAACATAAATAACATATTGCACGATCACCAGTTTGGTTTCACTAAAGGTAGATCCACAACGGACGCGGCGGCAAAATTAATAAAACATATATTTGAGGCATGGGAGGGCGCCTATGACGCCTTAGGAGTCTTCTGTGATCTCTCAAAAGCTTTTGATTGCGTCGACCATCGTACG
Source organism: Watsonalla cultraria (assembly GCA_964035505.1). Taxonomy (NCBI): domain Eukaryota; kingdom Metazoa; phylum Arthropoda; class Insecta; order Lepidoptera; family Drepanidae; genus Watsonalla; species Watsonalla cultraria. The sequence goes on from OZ037715.1 coordinate 103,136, forward strand.
CTAATTCTGAAGCTTAAATATTATGGTATTCGCGGAACCGCCCTCGATCTTGTGTCCTCTTACCTGTCCAATCGTCATCAGAAAGTTGGCGTCAGTGGTATAACATCTAAAGGGTCATTAATTAAAACAGGCGTGCCGCAAGGCTCCATATTAGGTCCATTCCTATTTCTAGCGTACATAAATGACCTACCACTTGTTGTAGAAGGTATCTGTGATATTGTTCTGTTTGCAGATGATACATCTTTAGTTTTTAAAGTGAGCAGGAAAGATAAGGAGCTTAATACTCTGAATGAAACACTAACATCTGTTTCAAATTGGTTTGACGCCAATAACCTCGTTTTAAATTCTAAAAAACTAAATGTATTCGATTTTCACCACCTAATACATCGCAAATAGCTACAAATATATCACTAGATGGTGGTAAACTGGATTTGGTTGATAGTACGGTATTCTTAGGGCTAACAGTAGATTCAAAATTACAATGGGGCTCTCATATTGAAACATTGTCAAGAAAACTTAGCTCAGCAGCATTTGCTGTTAGGAAAATCAAACAAATGACGGATGTCGATACTGCTAGATTAGTTTACTACGCATACTTTCATAGTCTTATGTCATATGGCTTATTGTTATGGGGTTCCGCGGCAGACCTAGATTCTATATTTATACTTCAAAAAAGAGCCATCAGGGCAATATACTCGTTGGAACCCCGTGAATGCTTGAGGGATAAATTTAAAGAAATTAATATACTCACTTTACCCTCACTTTACATTTATGAGAATTTATTGTACATGAAAAAAAACATTCATCTCTTTAATTTAAACTGTGATGTTCATTCGATTTGTACGCGAAATAAACACAAAATTATGGCTCCTAGATTCAGATTAGTTAAAGTAAATAAATCATTCATGGGGAACTGTGTTCGCTTCTACAATAAAATCCCACAATCAATAATCGCGTTAAATTATGATAAATTTAAAACACATGTCAAAACTGTTTTGATGAAGAAAGCATATTATAAAATTTCGGATTATATAAATGACAAGGATATATGGAACTAGGTAAATCACTCTGCACAAGTAGCTCCTGGCAAATACATGGTATGCAAACACTTGTAAATCTATCTGGTATTGTTATTTTTTTTATCTCTTTGATTTTGTTTTATAATGACTTGCATGCTAATACAATTTGTCACTATTGTGAATATTTATACCTATTATCAAATTTGATTTTGTATTATGATTTCATTATGATTTATATTGTTTCGATGTTATGTACATGATGCCTGGCTGAGTTTCTTGCCGGTTCTTCTCAGAAGGCTAGTTTCCGAACCGGTGGTAAATTCTCGACTTTCATAAGTGCCTTACCAGGGCCTAAACTGAATAAATATTTTTCATTTTCATTTTCATTTTCATTTTCAGTAGCTCCTTTTTATTCCACTCCCATGTTTTTGGTAATGGCAGTTGGCCGTGACGCAAATTACTTCTCCAACTAATACCTGGAATGAGGAATGTACTCAAGGTATTTTATATGTTTAAATACCGCACAAGAAATACCGACCCAACCCAAGGTATTTCACTTTCGTTTGTTCGTTCAAAAGAAAATTCAAAAGAGCTTTGTGAAAATATCCAGCCGTAGGAGGCTAGCTCCCACTAAATTACTCCCGATAATAATTGGTTCACCCGGTGCTGAACATTTTTAAATAACTGCGGCGGAGAGTCGTTAATAACCCGACATCAAGCACGCACTATTTATTAAATTCAGTTGAATTTGTGACAAGTAATGACTGGAAGCAAATATTTTAATTTTGGGGCAAAGAGCTAACGATACTGACTTATTCCAAGTGATAGATGGTAGGCATCAACTGATGGTCACTTCTTGTCATTCAAACATATCACAATGTTAACGCGGTCGCGTTTCTTGGGTATTATAATCCCACAACGGCTATCAATCAATGAGATTAAAAAAATAATTATGTAGATACAAATATTGAGGCGTTCTAAGCCCAGCGGTCTGGTGGAGATATCAATGAGTTTTTCTAAAGAATATCTTCTATTTAAAACTTGTGAGAAAGCTTCCATATATCTGAGGAGACATTCAAAGTCGCTCAGGCACTAAACGCGCCTGGCGGCGATGGATGCACCATACTGTCCCGTTAGTCATACTTATTGGCTGAAATGTGGGTGTGAGCACATTTCTTTATTTCTATTTTGTGGTCGAATGAAGTAAGTATAATTATGTCACAATGTGCAGGGTAGAACGCAGACGTCTGTCTATCGTGCGGGCCGCGCGGCGTGTCGCAAATATTTGTAGTGGCGAAATGAATACGTGCGGGTACGAGTGGATTCGGCCGATAAGCACCAGCTGCCGCCATTGTATGCTAATAGTGGCAACCTGCGACACGAGCCGACACCACCGACCTATCACTATACACACTACCAGCTTTTTGTTGTCACCCTCTAGCCTGCGCCACGCCGCCTCCTCATCACGTCTCTGAATTATTTAACTACACACAACAGTCGATGGCTACTGCCGATCAAAAACATAGATGAAAGGTGCATCAAGTAACATCGGCCTGATGAGCCCTCATTCATAATCAATCGATAATAGTCTTTATTTGATACGTTTTTACACGAAGCAAATGTTTTCTAATCCACTGAACCATCTATTTAGATTTGTCCACAGGATTCATAATATTATATTTATTGCATTCAGTGACCAATGCTATCAACAGTATTCCACTTAATCATTGATAGTGGTCTAAAAATGTTAACCGTATTTGCTGAATTTAGCTAGCGAACTAGTTACAACTGAAATTATAATCGGTAACCATACTACGTCTACCGGGGCTTGGGTGAAATGCCTTACTCGTCATTAGGGTTTCCAATATTAGTACATTATAATACCTCAGATTTTGCTGTCAACATACATCAAGTTGAACAATGTTGATATGTTGATTGATAATGCATCGCATGTTAAATGCCTCCTATTACGGAGCTATTTACATTTAAACTCGGCATCATGTTGTTTGTGCGAAGTTAATATGGAATATTAATTGACTGTGGAATCTAGTCGACGACTCAGTGCAGTGCACACTTGTTTAGGTCAAGCAATACTGTGTGTTGACGCCTTCCTTGATAAAACCCTCAGCACTTACTTTGTTTGTTTGCTCTCAATTTAGTTCAGAACTAAAACTTAGGAAACCATTGAATTTCGATCGATAAATAATATTAAGTAATACTTTGGAAATTAGAATGCTCAATTTTAATCAGTGTCCTATTCAAAACACATTGTCTACTTAACTATGTAATTATATGTTAAATTATGATAATTGCCGTTTGGCATACTTACTTAGTAAATGTAATAGGTCTATGTTTAGCCATGTTTAGTGGTTGTGGTATTTGGCAACGTGATGGACAGACGGACAGATCATACGCGATGTGCAATGAGCGAGTTCCCTCGGTGTCCATGTACGGCGCACGTCCGCATTCCGTGCGCGGGCACGTCACGCTGTCACACCGCGCCACTGATCGCTGATCAATCAACGCACTCGTCAACCATCAACAATTTGCTAATGTCGTATTTATGCACACCTCTCCACGGTAATTGGACTCTGCTTCAAAAACCATCCGACACAGAAGTACTGGGATGCAAATAACCACGAATTATTGCAATGAGTCTACGGGGAAAATAAATACCCGTGGACCCACTGTAGGTCAATAACTGTGTCACCGCAGTTAAAACCTCTTTGTTTTTCAAAATTAGGCTTACTTTTAGAAATTTCATCTATATCTAAACAGATAAATAAAATTATAATTTAATGTCAAATTAACAGCTTTTCACTAAATGCACATGAAAGTATATTTGCTACTAACTTTTAAAAAAAATAGGGTTCCGCGGGCCTAATGAAGTCTGCGCAAATGAAACCGCGGGGCACAGCTAATCTTTCTTATATTTGATCTGCATGTTGGCAGAGAACTACAAAAAACATGGGTCAAGTAATATTGGTCCAGCCAGAGGATGTATTACAAATGTTTTTTTATGGTGACAAATCACATTAGTATTTCTCAATCCAAAGCTTAGAGGGCACTACCATACTATACCTGAGCTAAAAAACTGCGTCAGAAGCATATCTGTGACAGGATAACATAACTGTTGTGATGATTTACTTAAAAATCCGTGAAAATTTTTGACCTCCATGGCTTAAATTTGTAATGGAAAATCTCGATATATGTTTTCTTAAATTTAAAAGTAGTTAATTATTTTTATTACCAACTTGCTTATTTTTTTTATTTTTCTTTCCGTTAGAAATATTCTAGGAATATACTAAAAAATCATTAGCAAAATCGGCAATAGCAACACATTCAGCAATTCATTTTTATATTATAGATTTGTAAGGAATGTTTTTTTTCCATAGCCTATCTACTTGATATAGGTATGTTGGTATACCTAAGCGTTTTTCATGCTCGTTAGTCATCATTACTCACGTTTTCTATTTCACTGTCATTTTTAACGAGTCATGTTCATACTTGAAAGTCGGTTCTATTAGCAATGCAATGTAACGGGGTTTGTATGTTGCAAAACATTTTAGTGCAAATTTGTGTCTATCAAATACTGACAATATTTTTTGAAACTTGTTAATTAACCTTTTGGAAGCTATGACCTTTTAATACGTTAGCAATAAATAACCAAAACATTGGCAGCAGCTATTATGTTGTTACGTCGACTGTTCATATGCGTATCCTAAAGTTCTTTCGTTCATAAAGGGCTCAATGGAGCGTCTGATAGTGCAGGGTAGGTGGATGGCAAGAGACCACGTGGATGGTCCCCGATTAGGTGGTCAGACCTCATAAAGTCCGCCACATACGCCACCATGATTGAATGTTCTCGCAATGCTTGCAATAGAAGCAAGTGAAGGTGTATTGCTAGAGCCGCCTCTCAAGAGTATAGACCTAATATAACTACGACCACTCGGACAAGAGTATCCGACTGAGAACAATTAGTTATGCAGGTATTTACAGTAATATTGTTGGTGTATCATGAATAGTACCTATAGTGTGTAGTAATGTGTGTGTGATGCGTGTGAATGTGGTGCAGTGGAACAATGGTCAGTAGGCAGCGGGCCGCGGCAGGTGGTCCGGCGCGGCGGGACACTGCGGATGTGCCGTCACTACGTTGACAACACACGCGTCTTATTCTGGACTACCTATAGGTATCATACTTTCACTATACACTCGCATCACAACGTGGATCTGCACATAAAAGTGTATCGACATACCTACCTAGAACAAATCCATTTCAATTACTACGCGAGTAAAACAACTTTCTAGCAGCTGATGCATACTTGTAACATCCCTGACCACGGGGTACTAGTATCGAGCTGCCAACCGACATGCTGCATTCGATATACGTACATACTTATATGTCGAGTGCAAATAAAATGCCAATATCATCATTAAAAAAAACTAAAACTCTCTGAAGAGTAGATAAAACTCCTGTCGGTGCATCTGATGCAATTTTCATAATTAGTCTCTGGCCCGTGCCACTTTTTCTCTTACTTGGCTGATGTGTATGTTACCCTTGGTGTTCCTATTCCTCTCTTTCTTTCCAGTGAAATTATAGGTACGCAGGTCGCAGGTATTAATTTATAAAACAAAGAATATTTTTTGGTAAAATCAATGTTTGCCGATTCGGAAATAACGGGATCGTATGTTTAGTTCAGTTTAACGTTCTTATTTAGAAATATAATGAACGTTAATATTGTATCGTGCGGTAGTTTACATTCAAGTGTGAGCACATAAAAACTAATCATTCAGGTGACTAGGCCCGGCCAGTGGCCATAATGAGCCGGTCGCTCCGGTTCATAGCGAGATCTCGCCAATTGATAGTGACAGCGGCGCTAGCTTACCCTTCTTATGCACCCACTGCACCGGGAGCCTGTGCTCTTACCGACCACTGCGCTACATGATGACCGATGTTTGTAACCCGATCAATTTCACATTGTATCTAATAAATTTTATAGGTAAGTCTTATACTTAGATTGTTCGTGTCACCATGGCTACCTGTGCGACTTGGTAATCTATTTGTGCTGTGATTTAATTGCATATCAATGAAAATGAAAATGATTTATTCAGTTTAGGCCCTGGTAAGGCACTTATGAATGTCGAGGAATTTACCACCGGTTCGGAAACTAGCCTTCTGAGAAGAACCGGCAAGAAACAGCTGGCATCATGTACATTTCATTACACAGTAAACAATGATAATTACAATAAAAACATTTAAAATTATTCACAATAGTGAAAATTGTATCAGCATGCATGTGTAAAAAATAATAATTAAAAAAGTAAAAACAATACCAAATGATTTACATATCATGTTTGCATACCATGTCATTGCCAGGAGCTACTTGTGCAGAGTTTTAATTCCATATGTCTTTATCATTTATGTAATCCGAAATTGTATAATAAGCTTTCTTCATCAGTACAGTTTTAACATGTGTCTTAAATTTATCATAACTTATTGATGAACAGATGAATATTTTTTTCATATATAGCAAATTCTCATAAATGTAAAGTGACGGTAGGGTAAGTATATTTATTTCTTTAAATTTATCTCTCAGAGAATCTCGGGGGTCCAACGAGTATATTGCCTTGATGGCTCTCTTTTGGAGTACAAAAATTGAATCTAGGTCTGCTGCGGAACCCCATAACAATACGCCATATGACATGAGACTATGAAAATAAGCGTAGTAGACTAATCTAGCAGTATCAATATCCGTCATTTGTTTAATTTTTCTAACCGCAAACGCAACTGAACTAAGCTTTTTTGACAATGTTTCAATATGAGCGCCCCATTGCAATTTTGAATCTAGGGTAAGACCTAAGAATACGGTGCTTGCGACCAAATCCAGTTTAATACCGTCTAATGATAATGCACCCCATATCATATGAAATTAATTGAATTCATGGATGAGCATCGACTGTTATCACAAATTTAAATTAAAAACATATTCTATTTAAATATCATTTGCTTAATGTGCTATAGGAAATGGGATAAGATTATAAACTGTTAAATATCAAGATTAGGGAGTATCGTTAATATCGAAATGATCATTATGACTGCTCATAAGGACAAGTTATGACTATTTCCCAATTTGATAAATAGATAAGGAAAACAATGGTGACATAATGTAACTCTGTTTAATAGTACGTAATTGGCCAGAAGGAACCTGCGACCAATCCAGAATAATGCCCGTGGACAACTGGACGGTGGCCAGTTGATTTAAAAACAATAGAGTTCCGGTTCCGGGCGCACGCAGACCAGGCGGCGGCGCACCAGCTGACTGATGACGTCACAACTGCCCGCTCGCATACCGCTGCCCACTCGACCGACAACTATTTATCGAACGTTTACTTCAATATACATAATTTAGTCCACACATACCTACAATTGAGCCCTTGTATTCAAATTGGGAGCATAATATACTTACCTGACTCTATGAATATTACGAGTATCCGCGAAGGACGCATCATGTGTCTACCTACGGCTACGGAGGTACAAGTCGAGTGTACGGCGAACTCCTGTATAAGAGAGCGTAAGTTGTGTGATGTAGCCGGAGATGAACTCGAGTGGGTCGCAACTTGAGCTCGTGTTAATTACGCGCTTGTTCCGACTACTCACGTTTTTAATATGCGTGCGAGGGGAGAGGCTCGCGTCTCTACTTAAACTTTTCAATAAACGTGTATCTGCCCTATTAATCACTTGAGTGTACGCGCCTCCCGCTCCACTCCTGGTTATAATATGAAGTGTTCCCAGTTATGTGTTTACCTTGGGATGAGCTCTATTTCGGTGTAATGTAATGAACGATTGACTTACAACGAGCCTTGCCAAAGGTTACATTCTATCGTCGTATGCCGAATAGATAGTACCTAGTTAACTGAGATGGATATAGAAAATCGCAATCGACATTCTAACAGGCGTTAAGAAGTGATTTGAAAATCAAGCTGATTTATTCTGAGTACACGACGAAGTAGAGACGCATTAACACGGACTCTACCATCCGAAACTGGAAGCACAGAGAGATATTGTTACAATTATTTATACAGCTGCTTGCTGATCATCCCACATCTATGTACTAATAATCTATACATATAAATAAAATTCAAGTGTCTGTTTGTAAATCCAAAATAAGAGCTTTTCACTAAATGCACATGAAAGTATACACGGAACTGACAAAAAAATACAATTTGTAAAGTTTTTCTTTGTCTGTCTGTCTCTCTGCCTGTTTGTTCCAGGTAATCTCCGAAACGGCTGGACAGAATTTAATGGGACTTTCACTGCCAGAAAGTTGATGTTACAAGGAGTGACTTAGGCTACTTTAAATTTAAATGGTTTCGCGGGATACCCATCAAATTAACTCTACGCGGGTGAATCCGCGGGGCGCAACTAGTTACATCATATATTTCATGCCCATATATATGTCTGCGCCTGCTGTATTTAATACAAATATGAGGTCGCTGTGAGCTGCGTTTATGTCCTTCTTATGGAGGCATGTCTACTAACGATGCATAATATATAAACCTACCTGTTTTAACAATATTTGGTACCTGAAGCTAGCAGAAACATTTATTCATTTACAGTCAATAATGAGAGAGTGAAACTATCCATCCCAAGAATAGCACGTAATAGTATGCTTTGCGGGTTGGACACTTAAGCATTCCATCGGCGGGCGTCGTCGCGCGGCCGTGTGATGTGTCTGCGCCCGCGCGCCTCGCCGCTGGAGCGGGCCACTCATATTTAGCACTAGCTGCATCCCACGGTTACGAATGCGAATTTATATGACAAAATCTATTCCACTGTTAATAAATAATAATACGAGTTCACAATAGTAATATGACAGTACACTTAAATACTTACGATATTTCATGGAACTCTTAAAAAATTTAAGATTTCCGTTTCCATACGACATTTCACACCCGATTTCGCCCATTAAAGATAAAATTGTCATTAACAACTGTTCAAATATGAAGGTTTCTGTAATCCTTCCCTAATGCGCCTTTACACATCACGACCAATACACCCTCCAAATTTCAAGTGTTCACGAATAATTAGGCTCTGCGTTGATGAATCAGTCAGACAGTCGGGACAAGTAATTATATATAGTTTTTAGTTGAATGAGCCAATAGTCGCGATGACAATCTCACAAGACAAGTGTAATAAGTAGATATATAGCCGCGATTTGACCGCAGCGAGTGTCACGTGGTGAGATGTTGCGGTGGAGAGGCGAGAGCAAATAAAGAGGCAATAATTGGGGCGCGCCATTACCATACAATGCCGGCGACGGGAACCTCCGCCTAATTGTCCCATTGAGCCGGCGAGCTGTGTCTCCTCGTTTAATGGCTTGTAAATTAGATCGACCTCGTACAACTATGTGAAAAATTACACGGAGAATACTCACTTAATTAATTAAATTAAATTTTTGCCTAATAAAATTATGATAATGCGGTTTTAGTGGCATGATTGTAAATTGTTAGCATAATCCGTTAATTATTTTATTAAATTAATTAACTTCTAGTTCACGGTTTGTCACTTCGTTGGCGCGCGGCTGTGCCGTGGCGGGGCTCGTTGCAGATACCTACGTGCACTTTAACAATGGCGCTGTGCAAGCACCCACCGTGCTTTCGTAAGCCACATTACGTATGAATCTATTGTTTGATGGCGTACTTACGCTAATTAAAATACTTCGTAAACTTCATTTCACGTCCTTTGATGGATCCATGTTCCACCTATTTCTTCACTCAGAGCAGATTTACATAAATTGCTTAAATACCAACTTTTTTTGCTGACGACTACAAACCAATGAGGTGAGCAGGTAAGCATTATGTTTAAACAGTAAATTCTTCAGCAGATTACTTATTATCTCCGATTTCTGCTATGTATATAATTAGATGAGTAAATATTGTTTATGAATGTGGTGTAAGGTCCTTTATGAGCCATATAATTATTAGTTGTATCAGTGGTGTGTAGCGGGCAGCATTCCAGCGCGGGCGCGGGGCGGGCTGCGACGGGCAGCGTGCGATGTGCTCGCGCAGGACACGCCCCGCATTGTACACGGCACTGGCTCCAGCCTGCACCACCCTCGGTCCACCACCACCACCTCCTGTGTACCAGGCCCTTACACCACTCCTCGTGTTTACTTTACATTGTTTAACAAACCAACAATGGGCTCACCATATGTGCACTGTCTCGGTCTATATATTAGATTATGTTGTAACTACAGGATAAACTAGTTTGTTAAACTGCATCAGATTTGATGGAGATGTGATGGATGGCCGTCATGTAAGTGATTCGGAGCCTTCTGTGCGTGATGTTAATGAGTTATACGGAACAGAACTATGTCCTGCGCTGTAGCCGTCATGAGACAGGTCAGAGTCACTCAACGAGCCATGGAATAGCCCGATGATATATGTATTTCTGCGAAATCTAATCAGAAATGAGGAAATTCGTAGAAGAATTTGCCGACAAAAGAATAAGTTATTTGAAGTGCCGACGGAGAAAAAAGTACTAGGGTGGACTTCAACTCCCACGGTAGCGTTGGATTCAGGCGGTATTTATTTGATCACTCGCTCATTTGGATTCATAGAAAAAGGGTAAGAACTCCTTACTACTATTATTCTATGAATATGTCAGAATTAATAAAAAAATAAACAGTATGTTTCCAAGAGGTGTATGGTTGGGACTAATGGCACGTGTAATGAGTGTCACCAGCACTACATTAATAAGCTTCTTATATAGGTGTAGGTAGGTAGGACAGGAGCCAGGTGTGAGGTGGTGCAGAGCATGAAGACAATTAGCCCTCGCCGGCCGTCCGCACCCACTGGGGCACGCGCAAGGTATGTCCTGGGTGGCTGTCACTAATTATTAGCGTTATACGCTCGCTACTTGTGTCACCTGTGTATTGAGCAATAAGCAAACTTACTTAATGCATCCATTATATACTAATATATAAAGCTAAAGAGTTTGTTTGTTTACTTGAACGCGCTAAGCTCAGGAACTACTAGTCTGATTTGCAAAATTATTTTAGTGTTAGATACTAAGCCCATTACCGCGCTACGTAATCAAAGTGGCGGGTTAAAGTTAGCGTAAGCCCGACGAAGCAAAGTCGAAGCAGAAGCTTGAGAGAAGAAAATAAGCATGAGAGAAAAGTACTAACCGAGCCTACTTACACTTGTCTATATTACTTATACGAGTACATAGCAAATAAATATACGGAACATTATAATAATATGATAAAGTGCATGTGGGACCTTTATTTGTAAATGAGATACCTATTAATTAGCATTTGAATAACCTGTGGCGGCACGCGTGGTGTCAGTAATCGCCTATAAATGAGAAATGCTGTGTCTACACCTATCAGTGAATATTCACAACAGCATTTTACTGCTAAGGAAAAACTTGTGAGTAACTGAGACTTATGTCTGAGAAGAAATCAAATCTAAGAACCTAGTCCCATTTTCTTGTTTACGGAACATCTTAATTTGATTATTGTAAATCGAAAAGTTCCACCTATCGTCTTAGACCCAGGTAAAAGTCCCTTACCTGGCACGTCGACAAAATCTATCTTAGTCGTCAAAATTTCCGGTTAGGAAAATTGTTTTTTGAAAACCAGCATAAAACTCAGCTGGTATCTTTTACGTTGTCTCAGTACTTAGTAGTTTTCTATAAGTAGTAAGTTACAAAGTACATGTAATGAGCAGTGTTCGACGCTAGGGGAATGTAGAGGACAGGGCGCCGTCCGCATCGGTCACATTGCAGGACATGTACCACACTACTACACGCATACACGATTAACTTTATCTCGACAAATTACTGCTTAGATAAAATACTTGTAAATACGGAAAATAAATGCACGGAACAGGAAACGTCATACCTATATGGACATTGTGTAATCATTAAAGAGTACTTGTGTTGCGACCTTTGCGCAACTAAGTAGTGACTTATAAACTGTACTTGCTGTACTTATTGCATGTAAGGCGCTTAATTATAGGTATTCAGGTACGTAAGTATATGGTATTAAGTGCTTGTTTTGCAAAGATTATTAGGTGCCAACGTGACAGATCGTTAATCCATACCGGTCACAGGCACTATTACACACATCTTTGAATTTCTCCTCGTACATATTCTTATGCTGACTTAATCACGACGCTTTCCTTCATTGTATACTGTATAGCTGGCGATGTAACATCACGGCGGTTAAGCTTTTAGAAATCTCATTAATAAGATAAACCATTGGGATTTGAACTTGCGTCGCTTTAATAGCAGGCGACTACTTGAGCTACATGAATTTGAGAGTCATAGTTGATATTAAAAATAGTGTAGGTACTTAAGTCAGTAAGTGGTTAATAGTGATGTAGCCTAATTATCTCCGGTAGTCAGTGGCAGGCTCAATTATAGAGATCATCAACGAACACTCCGAGTGACTAACGAGCCTGCGAATAGTTCTGCCGTGAACCTTGCTTTCTCGTGGGAACATTACACCTTCGTACAGAGCTCTCTAATAACACTGCATTCATTACCAACCTTTGTAATACAGCACGTGGACTAGCTGTATTCGAACCATTAAAAATCACTGTCGCTGGGGACGAAATCGGCGGTCACCCATCCACTGTTAGGAGCTCCCTAAAAACCAACTAAGCAAGAATAGGGAGTATCCGTAACATTAGATAAGGAGTGTACTTACAAAGTATTCATAGCTACTTACCTACTGGAAATACAAGTAAATATTGCCTTGTGTACTAAGTTTTATTACTGTACCAAAATTAAACGTCAAAGCTCAGAAGTTCTTAATACGCTCTGCTACCGATAATGGTAGGCCCTAGTTCTCCATTAAGTAACACGCGGTGTTACCACATGTTAGTGTGCATGTTACATCGGAGCAGTAATTTGGTAAGTAGATTAGATAGTAGCAGATAAGAGGTGCGACGGAGTGATATTGATAGCTGGTGCAGTGATAGCGGGCGCCGCCTGGCCCTAAATCACGGTTATCTAGACACACGGCAATAACGCGCCTCCGCCTCCACGCCCGCGCCACCGACGACATGTTGAGCTATTTATTTATTTATGTCCCGAGCCGCAGCCGACGGGTTTGATTGATGGCGCATTGCGGAATTATCTACATACATTACTGCCACCAACAAACGTATGGAGCTCGTAAAATTATGAATATAATGCGGACAATTTGTACCTCGTGCGCGCACCGTTGGATGTTCGGCGCGCATCTCGCTCGTTAATTTTAAAGGTACTTACGATAATGTTAGACTGGAATGTTTAAAATGTTATAAAAGTAGAACATGAAAAGCGTTCTAGCAGCTACCTAAGTACCTACAATATAAAGCAACTTACTTCAGTGCCTCTCTACTGAGGAACTATTTTCTCAAATGAAAATTATATTGGACATTGAAGGAATAACTCGAAATTCAAATAATAAGTAGGTAGTTATAGGTGGACATAATGATGCTTTCGAAAGTTTAATTAGTAATTACTTGTACGTAGTAGTTAATTATTCTTTATTAATATAATTTTATGTTTTATTCTTACTTACTTACAAATGTTACAATTAATATTAGGTACCTACAGGAATTATAATGGTAAGCGGCTAGTGCGGCTACTGCACTCTGCATACTATGATACCATGGGTGTGACTCGTATCTCGTCGTCGCGGTATGATACATTTTTTTAGATCAATAAATACCTATATACAAACATAACCTTATATTATCAGCCAGGTAGGTATACCTAAGGGTAGCAAAATGTTTACCGTTGTTATTAAATCTACATTAACTCAATAGGTTGACATTGGAGTAAATTCAAAATCAAAATTATCTTTTTTTTAGACATTTCACAAAGTACTTTCAAATCGTTAGAGTGACATAACTACCTATTCAGGACTATACCTACATGCTACCGCCAGCTTTGGAATGGTTGCCTTTACTGAGAAGAAACTCAGTAGTTATTATTTTCCAAAATATTGGTAATTTTTTAGAAGTAAGTACAAAATAAATCACGAGAGAAATATAAGCTCATGGACACAGTTCCAATGCACAAATGTCGATAATAGCTAAGATAAAATAAAGTTTAATATTTTTTCTTAGATATAAATGTGTAGCGTGAGATCACTATGTTCTTATACACGTAATCATTGTAAAATTGCAAACCTGTGAACTTAGTTTTTGTAATTGAAGCATATTAACCACAAGGTGCTAACTACCATGCAGTTTAGGACTTCTACTAACAATATGTGAAGACCTGAACTGTGTAGAATTGTGTTGTCATGTTTCCCTTATCGGGCAGGTGATTAATGGAGGAGAGAGCAAGGGCAGGTCGCACGCAGGACGCAGGTAGACGTCGAGCAACTCTGGTGCGACTAATTATACTTATGAGTGGTGTGGTGTGCGTGCGCGCCCACCCACCGAGGGGCACTAGATTCCACACCCGCCACGTTTTTTACACCCTAATTAAGCTAATTTATCGAGACAATAAGAGAAATTATCGGTAGCGGCCCGCCGCGCAGTGGCCGCTTTATGAGCGGTATTAAATTGTCGAATTTAAGAGCGCTACCGGCCTACACCGCCCCCGGCCTTTTGATGCTCCAATAAATATACAAAAGATCCCATCTGATAACGAGTGAATGGAGCCGACGCGACTCGCCGCTCCTAATGAAAGCCCCGAGGAATTCCTCCGACGAAACCTTCAAATGCTAATAATACGAGCGTCTAGAATGTGCTCCGATAAGCGAGGTGCCAATCTCGCAGGTGAACGATTAAATGAGTATTTTATGGCAGATAAAGTTAATGTTCTCCCAAATGGGTGTTTTATGTGCGCCGAGTGGGCTCAGGCACTCGGCTACACGGGCTACCGGGGATCGTTGTGCCGCTACTCACCGCACGCTCACTGTGGCGGTCGCCTATTGACACCTCCGGCTCTGTTACCGCGTCATATTTAGAACATCGACATAGTTATCTATGTTAATACGAGTAATGTACCTAGGTAGGCTGGTTGGTACCTTGCTGCTACCTGGAGCGCATGGGGGTCGATTCTGTATTTTACCGTAAATTATAATTTTGAAACCCTATACGAATGACACTTACATTCAAACTCAAGTCAAAATCAGGGCACAAGGGAGCCTTGCTTGACTACAAACGGAGATCATTTTAAAATCAGGGAGAATCAAATGAAACATGACTAAAACCAGAGTGGTTTTAGATGTTGTGTCGACACTAGCTATTAGCGCTCAGTGAAAATAGTGGTAAGTAGTAATTGCGCATTTATTTTATTCCCACCGCGCTATAAGTAAGCACTTACATGCATATACAGACAGATTAATAAAATGACTACTTACTACGTGTGGGATCTTCTGTTCGAGTTTAGTTTCTACCCAACCTCTACCTTACAGAAGATCGCAAGTATATAAAACTAATCCTAAAGTAGTGTTGTCTTCTTTCATGCGATGAATAAGGTTGCCAGGTGACGTGACAGATATGGAGTTGCTATGGTAACTATAACTAGCACGGCGTTTTCATTGTTTTATGATGAACCTAAGCTCTGTAAATACAAGTGTCGCGTATAGTGTTGCAAGTGTTTTAAAGCTGCAGTATTAGTCGCTTACCATCAGGCGGGCGGACCGTTTGGTTACCACCTGTGTTGCATAGTCACTAAAAATAAAAAAATATTTCTTTAACGAATAATATATTCACGTTGAAGTTGGTTGGTAAATACCTACCCGTAGGTAGTAAGTAGTAGGTACTAAGTAACTGACTTATTTAGGTTTTTTTTTTAAATCAGTTTACTGAAAAATATGGGTACAGTTTACTTTTATTTATGTGAGTAAGTATTTATACTCATATACATATTGTAAGTACTTAATATTTAATTTTCAGCTTGTATTCCATATCGGCTTGTAATGAAAAGTTTGAACTTCTACTAGTAGCGCCATCTATTCCTTACAAAGAGCAACAATACTGCCTCGGTATACGTTAATAGTAGCTGTCTTGGTACGTATTTAAGCAGTAAAAAAGATAAAAAAACTAATATTTTTTTAGTGGTATTTATAATTATAGAATGATTGAAAATTGTTATACTCTGTCTTTCGAAAATTAAGAACGTGATCTAGTAATATTTTCAGAAAAAGATGGAATAATCACGAGGCAGAATGATCTCTGTTCTAGCTTGGTCTTAACTTAAAACATCATTATCATCTATGGCAACCGTCAACAGTCTGTCTGTCAGTAGCTGTCACTCAGATGTCAGTTTAACGTCAACATTTATCTGCTTTGGTTTGCTTTCGTTTGCGGCTGCGCGTTTTGCATCGCAATTCTCGATCAAGGAAATCATAATAATAGTAAACATTGGCGGTTTATTAAAAGATGTTGGAGTGGTGTCGAAATGGCTGGACTAAACGTTGCTGAGTGGACCCCTGACCAGGTGGCTGACTGGCTATCGGGTGCGTACGCTTGTGATCTTGTGATATCGCGGTGACTCACTGTTCTGGTCCGACACCCAGGCCGCTGCCTTACAATACTTCCCTTTACAGCCGGTGGGATCCGATCACTACCGTGGCTCATTTACTGTAATACTCCGGAACACTTGCGTGCTCAGTAAACTGGTAAAATTTATTACAGTTTAGGTTTATTATTTTGTAAATACCTAAACGATCCTGTTGACTACTGAAGAAAATAAATGTTATTAATAGTTGCGTATCAAAGTGAAACATTATCTAAGGTGAAGGAGATACTGCATTTAGCTTTGTTGCAAGTCCTCACTGTTATCTTAATGTCCAGTATTGTATGCCACGGCGCGGTCATATTGCTAATATATTAAAGCTGATAATTCTTCATTTATTGTTGACTACTAACTTGACAAATAATATAGTTTACTTTCAATATATTTTGTAGTATAGTGCTTTGGAGGCATAAATTAATTACAAACAAATTTTTTTTAACAATTAAGATGTGAGTGCCTAGTTGTTTCAATGCAACTTACATAGTGTTAGTGCTTATTTAAAAGTTGTGTCTTGAGACCAGTTTAACATTACAGGCTCTATATTATAATAGCTATGTCAGCAAAATGTCTATGTTTAGTGTGAAATAATGCAGTCAAAAGTATTTGAAGCATGTAATGATTTTTGTGTGTGTGTAAGGTCTGGGGCCCACTGTGGCTAGCTATGTGCCGTCCCTGCGAGCCCGCGGTCTGGATGGGGCCAAGCTCCTCACACTGCGCTGCGATGACCTCGAGTTCCTCGGGATGCATATCATCGGTCACCAGGAGCTGTTATTAGAAGCTGTGGAGCATTTGAGGAATTTTGTAAGCTATCGCATGTCACAATCCTCCTATTCACTGTTTACCTTTATCCTATTTTGTGTCCAATCATAGAAAATTGTGTTTGAGTTACTAGTTGAGATACTAGTTAATTCTCAAATCCGTTGCACTAACTGTGATTGAAACAATCACTCCATTGATCTCAAAGAAGACTATGAAAGTGGTATTTACCTAAAAGGAAGCAGATGCTGCACATTGAGATTACCTAGTCCATACCATCTTATTATAATGATAATACCTAATTCAGAAAACAGGATCAAAATACTATGTGTTTGTATTGAATCACTGCATTCATTAAGTTTGTTTTGTCTGTGGTATACATGGAGTGAGCCTCACAGACACTACAAAGCAATGGAGTGAATACTGTGTTGGGGATAAAATGTGCTGTATGTCTGGGATAATGTACATGATGCCTGTAGAGTTTTTTGCCAGTTTGTTTCAGAAGGCTAGTTTTCAAACCGGTGGTAATTTATTTGACATTAATAAGTGCCTTACCAGGGCCAAAACTGACTAAATCATTTTAATTTTCATATATCTTTTTGAGAAGGTTTTTATGGCGATAAATATTATGTGGTTTGTTTGCCTTACTTACTCACATTACATTGCATCTTATATCGGGTGGATTTTTTGTTCTTTGTAATTTTTAACAATGGTAATGAATGTTGCAGCAATATGAGTTATCCCGGGAGTGCGTGCAGCAGCTGGCGGTGCGGGTGTCGGTGTTGGCCGGCACGCTGGCGCGGGCGCTGCGGGCCGCGGCCGACGCGCGTCTCGATACACAGGTGGGCACGGGCCGGGGGGGGGGGGGCGGGGGGGGCTGGGGCAGGCGGGGCGCTGCGGGCCGCGGCCGACGCGCGTCTCGATACACAGGTGGGCACGGGCCGGGGGGGGGGGGGGGGGGCGGGGGGGGCTGGGGCAGGCGGGGCGCTGCGGGCCGCGGCCGACGCGCGTCTCGATACACAGGTGGGCACGGGCCGGGGGGGGGGGGGGGGCGGGGGGGGCTGGGGCAGGCGGGGCGCTGCGGGCCGCGGCCGACGCGCGTCTCGATACACAGGTGGGCACGGGCCGGGGGGGGGGGCGGGGGGGGCTGGGGCAGGCGGGGCGCTGCGGGCCGCGGCCGACGCGCGTCTCGATACACAGGTGGGCACGGGCCGGGGGGGGCTGGGGCAGGCGGGGCGCTGCGGGCCGCGGCCGACGCGCGTCTCGATACACAGGTGGGCACGGGCCGGGGGGGGCTGGGGCAGGCGGGGCGCTGCGGGCCGCGGCCGACGCGCGTCTCGATACACAGGTGGGCACGGGCCGGGGGGGGCTGGGGCAGGCGGGGCGCTGCGGGCCGCGGCCGACGCGCGTCTCGATACACAGGTGGGCACGGGCCGGGGGGGGCTGGGGCAGGCGGGGCGCTGCGGGCCGCGGCCGACGCGCGTCTCGATACACAGGTGGGCACGGGCCGGGGGGGGCTGGGGCAGGCGGGGCGCTGCGGGCCGCGGCCGACGCGCGTCTCGATACACAGGTGGGCACGGGCCGGGGGGGGCTGGGGCAGGCGGGGCTGACCGTGCCGTGTGCAGGTGCTGGCGGACGTGGCGCGCACGGTGCGCGCGGTGAAGCCGCTGGCGTGCTGGCTGGAGCGGCTGGCGGGCGGCGCGCTGGCGGGGCGCAAGGCGGCGCTGCTGCAGCTGGCGTTGGAGGCGGCCACGTGCGCGCAGCGCGACCGCTTCGCCGACCAGCCCGCGCGCGCCGTGGCCGCCGCCGCCGCCGCCACCGCCGCCGCCGCCGACTACATCGTGCAGGTACACTACGTGCACATATCACTTTTCGTTCACTCTCCAACTGCTCGCTTACACTTTCATACTTGTAAGTAAAACATAGAAGTAGATGTAACAATTTATAGTTTAACCAAAATAACATTCGTTAGTGCATTTAAACGTATCCAATGTTTTACTGAGCCGGGTCAGGCCGGCAGGCTAACTCATCGGAGGGAGGCCGTCCTCGCGAGCGTGTCGTGTCGTCGGCAGGAGGTGTCGGACCCGCTGATCCTGCAGCCGGCGTCGCTGGACGCGGTGACGCTGCGGCAGGGCAACAAGCCGCTGGGCTTCGACGTCGTGCCGTCCTTCTGCGGCCACCACCAGCTCGCCGACATACGCTTCGGCTCGCCCGCGCACGCCTCCGGCGCCGTGCACATCGGGGACGAGATCGTGCAGGTGATCGCTGCCATCACATAAAAAATCAGTCGAGCGTCTTAAGTGAATAAATAAGGCCGTCAACTTCCATCGCTCGAGCTGGCACTAGGGATGCTACTTACGTTCCGGTCTCTAGTTCATCCTCAGCAATGCCCTAAGCCAAGTTTCTTTAAGCTGTGTTCGATGGCTTAAGCCTGGCCCTATCGTCACGGAGTTGTGAGTGAGCGTGAGGTGTGCGCAGGTGTGCGGGCAGTGCGTGGTGGGGTGGAGCGGCGCGCGCGTGGCGCGGGTGTGCGCGGGGCGCGGGGAGCTGGCGCTGCGCCTGCGCCGCCGCGCGCCGCCGCCGCCGCCCGCCGCGCTGGCGCGCCGCCGCCCGCCGCCCGACCACAGGTACTCTCCGCGCCCGCCCCGCCGGGTGCCCGCGCCGTGCGCCGTGGGGTGGAGCGGCGCGCGCGTGGCGCGGGTGTGCGCGGGGCGCGGGGAGCTGGCGCTGCGCCTGCGCCGCCGCGCGCCGCCGCCGCCGCCCGCCGCGCTGGCGCGCCGCCGCCCGCCGCCCGACCACAGGTACTCTCCGCGCCCGCCCCGCCGGGTGCCCGCGCCGTGCGCCGTGGGGTGGAGCGGCGCGCGCGTGGCGCGGGTGTGCGCGGGGCGCGGGGAGCTGGCGCTGCGCCTGCGCCGCCGCGCGCCGCCGCCGCCGCCCGCCGCGCTGGCGCGCCGCCGCCCGCCGCCCGACCACAGGTACTCTCCGCGCCCGCCCCGCCGGGTGCCCGCGCCGTGCGCCGTGGGGTGGAGCGGCGCGCGCGTGGCGCGGGTGTGCGCGGGGCGCGGGGAGCTGGCGCTGCGCCTGCGCCGCCGCGCGCCGCCGCCGCCGCCCGCCGCGCTGGCGCGCCGCCGCCCGCCGCCCGACCACAGGTACTCTCCGCGCCCGCCCCGCCGGGTGCCCGCGCCGTGCGCCGTGTACTGTACGCCGCGTGTGCCCGCCAGGTACATCGGCGAGCCGGCGCCGCCGCCGCCGCCCGACCACAGGTACTCTCCGCGCCCGCCCCGCCGGGTGCCCGCGCCGTGCGCCGTGTACTGTACGCCGCGTGTGCCCGCCAGGTACATCGGCGAGCCGGCGCCGCCGCCGCCGCCCGACCACAGGTACTCTCCGCGCCCGCCCCGCCGGGTGCCCGCGCCGTGCGCCGTGTACTGTACGCCGCGTGTGCCCGCCAGGTACATCGGCGAGCCGGCGCCGCCGCCGCCGCCCGACCACAGGTACTCTCCGCGCCCGCCCCGCCGGGTGCCCGCGCCGTGCGCCGTGTACTGTACGCCGCGTGTGCCCGCCAGGTACATCGGCGAGCCGGCGCCGCCGCCCCCCGCCCGCCCCCCGCGCGCCCCCTCGCCCTCCTCGCCCTCCTCGTCGGAGGACAGCGAGCCCCTCTCGCCGCCCGCCTCGCCCACACACGCGCACCTCGACCACACCAGGTGACCTATACGCACACACTTCATTTGATCATAAATTGCAATGGGGGCCCCATATAGCTGGATTGTCGAAAAGACTCAGTTCTGCAGCATTCGCAGTGAGGAAAATTAGACACCTAACTGATATAAACACAGCTCGGTTGGTCTATTTTAGTTATTTCCATAGTGTTATGTCTTATGGCATCCTTTTATGGGGAAATGCTACAGACATCAGTTCTATCTTTGTGCTGCAGAAACGGGCTGTTCGTGCAATCTATAAACTCAAATCAAGAGATTCTCTCAGAGAGAAATTTAAAGAAATAGAGATAATGACTGTGGCATGTCAATACATATTTGAAAATTTGATATATGTAAGAAAGAATATAGATAGTTTTAAGAAAAATTGTGATATGCACAATATAAATACACGCAAGAGGGATAAACTCCGTGTCCCTGTGACTAGACTGCACAAAACTTGTAACTCCTTTGTGGGGCAAAGTATACGCCTTTTCAATAAACTACCATTAAAAATGTGTGAACTACCATTTTTAAGTTTTAAGGCAAGCATCAAACAGAAACTTTGTGAAGAAGCATACTATAGTGTAACTGAGTATTTTGATGATAGCCAAACATGGCAAACATGAGTTGCTCACTCTTCCATTAAAATGTACTTAAACAACCCTATGTATATAGAAGGGACACATGTAAAAAAAAACCGGGGAGTTTGTTTCGCCGTTTCTTCTCCTGACAGGCTTACTTTTGGAAACGGTAGTAAATTAACTTAAGTTAACGTAAGAGAAATGACGTTCAATAAGTGTTCCAAGTGTCCCTTATGTTGAATAAAACTTTTTGATTTTGTTTTTGATTTTGACACACACACACACACACCTACCGATTACCAGTATCATGATTGTCATCTCAGTGCTCAAGGTCAATAAATTTTGGTTGTAATATTACTTGATGCACAGTATCATAAATCTCGAAACACACTTAATTTCGAAATTGACCTTATCTGTATGCTATTAAGCAGGTTAATTTGAACTGATCTGGAAATTTGTCACGATTTATACTTTTTTTCTATAGTGTAAAAAGGGAGCCGTGGTGGCTGTAGGGTTTGTGCAGTTGCCTGCCACGCAAGCAACGCAAGTTTGAATCCCAGCCGCCTGTACTATAATGTGTTTTACGAAAAGCTTAAGTGCAGTAATTTCACCCCACGTGCTAAAGCACGGTGAAGGAAAACATCGTAAGGAAACCTGCATATGTCTGAAAAGTAATTGAAAGCCTAAGATAGCGATTGACTCATCCTCTGTTATGTTGGCACATGATCATATTTGGTGCAATGTGGGTGTTGTTACAAGTCCTCTGCTTACTCTTTCGGGGACCCTTCTGGCGTGAGCGTATACATGTACATGGAGCAGTGAGAGTGTGTGTGTGTGTCAGGATGTACCCGCCCAAGCCGCGGCCGGCGCCGCGCCGCCGCCACTCGGTGAGCGGGGGCAGCCCCGTGGGACAACGGCCGCCACTCACTTACGACCAGGTACACCATTCAATACATCATTTAAGAAATAAAATCTTTGTGTATTTGATGCAATAGCCTTTATTTGTCTCTGTCCTGAAATGTCCGAATGTATTGTGATGTGTGTGTCCAGTTCTGGCGCGAGCTCCGGGAGCGCGAGTGGCGGGCGGCGGGCAGCGCGCGGGCCACGCCGCAGCCCGACGGGGGGCTCTATGCCAGGGACAAGGTAATGTATTGTGCCCACTTCTTATTAAACTTGCGGGTTGCACCACGAGGCACAGCTAGTCACATAAAACGTACAGAAGGCTGATTCAACGCAGTAAAAGCGGTGGTGCGGAACACGCACACATAAGACGCCGCCAACGCGATTTGTGGATTTTTGACTATAATTCCTCTTGAATGTAAATGATGTGATCGTATATGTGTGTGTTGTGCAGGCGTTGTCGTGCACGGGCCTGCAGCGCGCGCGGCCGCACACGTGCCCCGCGCCGGCCGGCCCCCCCCCGCCCCCCGGCGGGCCCCCCCCGCCGCCCCCCGCCGCCGCGCCCCCCTCGCCCCCCGCCCGCGCCCGCCTGGACAAGGCCCACTCGACGCCCGCCTACGACTTCGGCGCGCCTCTCGACGAGCCCTCGCCGCTCGCCGCCATCCCCATACCGGAGTCGCCCACCACACCCAACGACAGGTACACTACCAACGTATTACACTGATATAGTAGGTATGCACCCTTACCGTGACGGGATCTACTGAACCCCAGCTATTCTCAAATTCTAAATTAAGTATATTGAAAACTAAAATATGTATAATAAATAGCATTGGCCGTGATATTTGAAATAAATCGTGGATGAGTCACCCGAAAACGAGATATCTTCCAATAACAATCACGATAGACAAATAACACAATAATACGTAACATATGACCTCTTTATTGTAAAGTGCATTCAGCAGTCAGTGTGTATATGAGTGGTGTGTATGACCAGTCCGACGGTGATGGTGCAGTCGGCGGGCAAGGCGGACCAGATCCTGGAGTTCCTCAAGTCCAGCTCACAGATAGGGGAGGCCATCCTGCAACAACTGCACCGCCGACCTCACGATGACAAAACGCAGGAAGGTACCTGCAGGTCAACAAGTTCAGCTTATATCAATTATTCGTAATAGTTGATATTTGAGAGAATATTATGTGCTATACAGCGATGGTGGACATGACTTCGTCAGACTGTCAGGCTGAGAGGCCTTCAGAGAGGCCGCTGGAGACCGTCAACCTGGGCCTCCTGGAGCACCGCCGCCGGTCATTGCTCGAGCCGCGCCCGCCCCTCAGAGCCTTCAGGTACACCGCACTCAACTACTGATATTATTTCTATGGTAAGTTACGTTTGGTTAACAATTCATTGAGGAATAAAAAAAATATCATGCATATGTGTGCAGGGACGAAGCCGCTCCGCAGTTCCCCGTGCTTCGTGCTGTGCCTCGCCAGCCCGCCCAGGTACCATGGCACACTGACATTGACACTCACACTGACACTGACACTGACTTTGGTTAATGTGTGAGTTAGCCCATGTGTAAATGATTATATATTATGTTTATGTGTGTCAGGTGCCGGTGACGCGTCACATATCGAAGCACGACATCCGCGTGGTGCCCAGCGAGCGGCGAGAGCTGCCCGCCATCAACAGCGACCCTGAACCACCGCCACAGGTCAATGCTCGTTAACTGTCCGTTCTTTCTCCACTAAACAGGCGATAAAGTTAAAATTTTAAGTGAAAACTTATGGTGGTAAAATTAACGCAAGGCTTTAGAAGTGTGTTAAACACACTTAAGTGTGGTGTACAAAGAATAGTTTTCAGGCGTCGTCGAGTGGGGGCTCCCCGCGGCGCCGCTCGCCGCCCGGGGGCGCGGGGGGCGCGGGGGGCGCGGGGGACGCGGGGGACACGCCGCGCGCACTGTCCCCCACGACCGCCGTGCGCGCTATCTTTCCCACCTCCAAGGCGCGCAGTCTCAAGAAGAAGAGCTCCATACTAGCCAGTCAGTACTCATTTATCATACTTCATACTAACTACGTCGTACTACTATCATTTGTCTAACCTATCGACGCGTATGTCGATTTGCAACGTCACTTTGACTTTCTGATCAGACATTTTTGATGCATTAAGAGTATGTGAGGTAATGAATAGAGCCCGATGTTGTGTTGTGCAGAGCGTCGGATGGTGAGCGCGCGGGCGGTGAGCGGGCGCGGCACGGGCGGCGCGGTGTGGCAGCGGGTCAGGGCGCGCGGCGCCCAGCAGCCGCGGTGGGCGCGCCGCCACCTGCTGCTGGCACACAACCTGCTCTACGCATACCGCTCGCCAGAGGTACTACCCCCGGTGGGGCAGGGGGGGCGCCCAGCAGCCGCGGTGGGCGCGCCGCCACCTGCTGCTGGCACACAACCTGCTCTACGCATACCGCTCGCCAGAGGTACTACCCCCGGTGGGGCAGGGGGGGCGCCCAGCAGCCGCGGTGGGCGCGCCGCCACCTGCTGCTGGCACACAACCTGCTCTACGCATACCGCTCGCCAGAGGTACTACCCCCGGTGGGGCAGGGGGGGCGCCCAGCAGCCGCGGTGGGCGCGCCGCCACCTGCTGCTGGCACACAACCTGCTCTACGCATACCGCTCGCCAGAGGTACTACCCCCGGTGGGGCAGGGGGGGCGCCCAGCAGCCGCGGTGGGCGCGCCGCCACCTGCTGCTGGCACACAACCTGCTCTACGCATACCGCTCGCCAGAGGTACTACCCCCGGTGGGGCAGGGGGGGCGCCCAGCAGCCGCGGTGGGCGCGCCGCCACCTGCTGCTGGCACACAACCTGCTCTACGCATACCGCTCGCCAGAGGTACTACCCCCGGTGGGGCAGGGGGGGCGCCCAGCAGCCGCGGTGGGCGCGCCGCCACCTGCTGCTGGCACACAACCTGCTCTACGCATACCGCTCGCCAGAGGTACTACCCCCGGTGGGGCAGGGGGGGCGCCCAGCAGCCGCGGTGGGCGCGCCGCCACCTGCTGCTGGCACACAACCTGCTCTACGCATACCGCTCGCCAGAGGTACTACCCCCGGTGGGGCAGGGGGGGCGCCCAGCAGCCGCGGTGGGCGCGCCGCCACCTGCTGCTGGCACACAACCTGCTCTACGCATACCGCTCGCCAGAGGTACTACCCCCGGTGGGGCAGGGGGGGCGCCCAGCAGCCGCGGTGGGCGCGCCGCCACCTGCTGCTGGCACACAACCTGCTCTACGCATACCGCTCGCCAGAGGTACTACCCCCGGTGGGGCAGGGGGGGCGCCCAGCAGCCGCGGTGGGCGCGCCGCCACCTGCTGCTGGCACACAACCTGCTCTACGCATACCGCTCGCCAGAGGTACTACCCCCGGTGGGGCAGGGGGGGCGCCCAGCAGCCGCGGTGGGCGCGCCGCCACCTGCTGCTGGCACACAACCTGCTCTACGCATACCGCTCGCCAGAGGTACTACCCCCGGTGGGGCAGGGGGGGCGCCCAGCAGCCGCGGTGGGCGCGCCGCCACCTGCTGCTGGCACACAACCTGCTCTACGCATACCGCTCGCCAGAGGTACTACCCCCGGTGGGGCAGGGGGGGCGCCCAGCAGCCGCGGTGGGCGCGCCGCCACCTGCTGCTGGCACACAACCTGCTCTACGCATACCGCTCGCCAGAGGTACTACCCCCGGTGGGGCAGGGGGGGCGCCCAGCAGCCGCGGTGGGCGCGCCGCCACCTGCTGCTGGCACACAACCTGCTCTACGCATACCGCTCGCCAGAGGTACTACCCCCGGTGGGGCAGGGGGGGCGCCCAGCAGCCGCGGTGGGCGCGCCGCCACCTGCTGCTGGCACACAACCTGCTCTACGCATACCGCTCGCCAGAGGTACTACCCCCGGTGGGGCAGGGGGGGCGCCCAGCAGCCGCGGTGGGCGCGCCGCCACCTGCTGCTGGCACACAACCTGCTCTACGCATACCGCTCGCCAGAGGTACTACCCCCGGTGGGGCAGGGGGGGCGCCCAGCAGCCGCGGTGGGCGCGCCGCCACCTGCTGCTGGCACACAACCTGCTCTACGCATACCGCTCGCCAGAGGTACTACCCCCGGTGGGGCAGGGGGGGCGCCCAGCAGCCGCGGCAGTGACTGCCTTGCAGTGTGTCGGGGTGCGGGTGTAAAGATTGTGGGGTGTTGCAGTTTTGACGACGTATGTTTGGGTGAATAAGGAAAACGCTGATGTGCTCTGTCCGCTCCGCAGTGCTCGAAGGCGGACTGCATGATCTACCTGGAGGGCTGCACGGTGAGCGCGGCGGGCGAGGTGAAGTCCCGCGCGCACGCGTTCAAGGTGTACCACACGGGCACGGTGTTCTACTTCGCCTGCGACTCGCGCGACGCCATGCTGGCGTGGATCCAGCTCATCCAGCGCGCCACGCTGCTGCCCTCGCTGTCGCCGCACGTACGTACCGGTGCCCACGTCCACTCGCGTGAACCTCACTGGCGCTGATTGCTCCCTCCTTCCAGGTGGATGTATCGAAGCAGTTCTCGGAGACTGACTACTCTGAGACGGAGTCGGACGCGGAGAGTCCTGCGAAAGGAGGCCGTGAACTGCGCCCCGAGAGGGATAAGGACAAGGACAAGGAGAAGGACAAGGATAAAGATAGGGATAAGGACCACCATAAGGATAAGGACAAGGTACGGTACTCGTGTCAATTTTGACTACTGTGACTGTGTCATGACTACTGTGGCGGAGTGGAAGTCGTTGTTGAAATGGTTTTTTCTAGGGTTGTGGGTCGACTTTTGCTTCATCGCACTAATGAATGCATGATATCAGTCACACCGTTAATCTATCAGCAAGAAACTAGTGTGGGGACAGCGCTTGATCATGCTCATCTCCAGCAAAGGGAAGATCTTCCAGCCAGGCGGATGTCATGCTTAGGGGACCGCGACTCCAACTGTTCTACTTGATAACTTATATATATACTGCAATGAGCCTGAAAACTCTTATTGCGCGATTTAGGTTCTCGTGTATTTGTACTCAACCTTCGCATTTGTTGGCGAGTAGCGCCATCTATGTAGCGAGCGGAGAAACGGCGCTATACTAGTGAGCGAGAAAGTGGCGATATGTTGGTGTAGTAGATGCGTTTGGCAGGACAAGTCGAAGTTCGGTTCCCTGAAGAAGCTGACGGGGCGCATGCAGCGCAGCGAGTCCTCCGAGGCCGTGGGCGCCGCCTCGCTCGACCGCAACTACCTGCGCTTCTTCCGCGCCAAGACCAAGGACGACAAACACAAGGTACTCTCCACATATATACATACTTCACTGCACTTACATATCTACCTAAATTACTGGACAACAGCAGCCTTATAAATACCTTCTGGTATCTTATATTACGTTAATTCGTGTTTAACTTATTCCAGAGTAAGCAGAGTGGTGTGCCGGTGCCCACGGAGCACTACCGCAGCTACCGGCGCGTAGCGTCGCCCCCCGGCCCCCCGCCCCCCGGCCCCCCGGGCCCCGCGCCCCCCGCGGCCCCCGCCCGCCTGCCGGCCCCCATCAACTACATCCACGCCTCCAACCCCAACCTGCTTGACTTCGAGAAGAGCGACTTCGTCACCAAGCCTGCGCTACAACCACCCAAGCCGAGAACGCCCAAGGTGACTTATAGCATGATACGTTGTTGCATGTAAATGGCAATTGGTCATGTGTACTGATATGACGGGGGGCCTCGTTGGCGTACTCATAGGACGGTTTGTGTATACGTGTGTGTAGAGTATTGAAGTAAAGTGTGGAGAGATATTGACAAAGCACAGTTGCTATTGCGCATATCATTCGATCAGCGAAGTTATACAACCCCAGCCCGAGCCAGTAGATCGATGCCGCCCGAGTTTCCTCCGTGTCTCGGGGAGCACGTTAAGCCGTGGGTCCCGGTTCTCAATTTAACATCTTTGGCAACCGTTAGAAGTCAGCCGGAGGCCAAAGAATGTCTGTCTACTGGTTTGACCCCGATTACTGATTTTTCCCTTAAAAGGGGTTGCAAAGATCAAATGACTCGCTTCGTTTTGCAACTCGTTTGCAACTTTAGTGGTATGAAATAAAAGCAACGTGCGGTGTGTGCAGGGCGAGAGCCTGCAGCCGCTGGTGACGCTGGAGCAGTTCATGCTGCAGAAGCAGGCCGAGGAGCGCCGCCAGGTCTACAGCAACCGCGTGCTGCTCGGCGTCGAGCGGCCCTCCGACCTGCAGCGCCGGCTGCACACCATCGGTACTCTACCACCACATACACTCATACTGCTGACGCTGGAGCAGTTCATGCAGAAGCAGGCCGAGGAGCGCCGCCAGGTCTACAGCAACCGCGTGCTGCTCGGCGTCGAGCGGCCCTCCGACCTGCAGCGCCGGCTGCACACCATCGGTACTCTACCACCACATACACTCATACTGCTGACGCTGGAGCAGTTCATGCAGAAGCAGGCCGAGGAGCGCCGCCAGGTCTACAGCAACCGCGTGCTGCTCGGCGTCGAGCGGCCCTCCGACCTGCAGCGCCGGCTGAACACCATCGGTACTCTACCACCACATACACTCATACTGCTGACGCTGGAGCAGTTCATGCAGAAGCAGGCCGAGGAGCGCCGCCAGGTCTACAGCAACCGCGTGCTGCTCGGCGTCGAGCGGCCCTCCGACCTGCAGCGCCGGCTGCACACCATCGGTACTCTACCACCACATACACTCATACTGCTGACGCTGGAGCAGTTCATGCAGAAGCAGGCCGAGGAGCGCCGCCAGGTCTACAGCAACCGCGTGCTGCTCGGCGTCGAGCGGCCCTCCGACCTGCAGCGCCGGCTGCACACCATCGGTACTCTACCACCACATACACTCATACTGCTGACGCTGGAGCAGTTCATGCAGAAGCAGGCCGAGGAGCGCCGCCAGGTCTACAGCAACCGCGTGCTGCTCGGCGTCGAGCGGCCCTCCGACCTGCAGCGCCGGCTGCACACCATCGGTACTCTACCACCACATACACTCATACTGCTGACGCTGGAGCAGTTCATGCAGAAGCAGGCCGAGGAGCGCCGCCAGGTCTACAGCAACCGCGTGCTGCTCGGCGTCGAGCGGCCCTCCGACCTGCAGCGCCGGCTGCACACCATCGGTACTCTACCACCACATACACTCATACTGCTGACGCTGGAGCAGTTCATGCAGAAGCAGGCCGAGGAGCGCCGCCAGGTCTACAGCAACCGCGTGCTGCTCGGCGTCGAGCGGCCCTCCGACCTGCAGCGCCGGCTGCACACCATCGGTACTCTACCACCACATACACTCATACTGCTGACGCTGGAGCAGTTCATGCAGAAGCAGGCCGAGGAGCGCCGCCAGGTCTACAGCAACCGCGTGCTGCTCGGCGTCGAGCGGCCCTCCGACCTGCAGCGCCGGCTGCACACCATCGGTACTCTACCACCACATACACTCATACTGCTGACGCTGGAGCAGTTCATGCAGAAGCAGGCCGAGGAGCGCCGCCAGGTCTACAGCAACCGCGTGCTGCTCGGCGTCGAGCGGCCCTCCGACCTGCAGCGCCGGCTGCACACCATCGGTACTCTACCACCACATACACTCATACTGCTGACGCTGGAGCAGTTCATGCAGAAGCAGGCCGAGGAGCGCCGCCAGGTCTACAGCAACCGCGTGCTGCTCGGCGTCGAGCGGCCCTCCGACCTGCAGCGCCGGCTGCACACCATCGGTACTCTACCACCACATACACTCATACTGCTGACGCTGGAGCAGTTCATGCAGAAGCAGGCCGAGGAGCGCCGCCAGGTCTACAGCAACCGCGTGCTGCTCGGCGTCGAGCGGCCCTCCGACCTGCAGCGCCGGCTGCACACCATCGGTACTCTACCACCACATACACTCATACTGCTGACGCTGGAGCAGTTCATGCAGAAGCAGGCCGAGGAGCGCCGCCAGGTCTACAGCAACCGCGTGCTGCTCGGCGTCGAGCGGCCCTCCGACCTGCAGCGCCGGCTGCACACCATCGGTACTCTACCACCACATACACTCATACTGCTGACGCTGGAGCAGTTCATGCAGAAGCAGGCCGAGGAGCGCCGCCAGGTCTACAGCAACCGCGTGCTGCTCGGCGTCGAGCGGCCCTCCGACCTGCAGCGCCGGCTGCACACCATCGGTACTCTACCACCACATACACTCATACTGCTGACGCTGGAGCAGTTCATGCAGAAGCAGGCCGAGGAGCGCCGCCAGGTCTACAGCAACCGCGTGCTGCTCGGCGTCGAGCGGCCCTCCGACCTGCAGCGCCGGCTGCACACCATCGGTACTCTACCACCACATACACTCATACTGCTGACGCTGGAGCAGTTCATGCAGAAGCAGGCCGAGGAGCGCCGCCAGGTCTACAGCAACCGCGTGCTGCTCGGCGTCGAGCGGCCCTCCGACCTGCAGCGCCGGCTGCACACCATCGGTACTCTACCACCACATACACTCATACTGCTGACGCTGGAGCAGTTCATGCAGAAGCAGGCCGAGGAGCGCCGCCAGGTCTACAGCAACCGCGTGCTGCTCGGCGTCGAGCGGCCCTCCGACCTGCAGCGCCGGCTGCACACCATCGGTACTCTACCACCACATACACTCATACTGCTGACGCTGGAGCAGTTCATGCAGAAGCAGGCCGAGGAGCGCCGCCAGGTCTACAGCAACCGCGTGCTGCTCGGCGTCGAGCGGCCCTCCGACCTGCAGCGCCGGCTGCACACCATCGGTACTCTACCACCACATACACTCATACTGCTGACGCTGGAGCAGTTCATGCAGAAGCAGGCCGAGGAGCGCCGCCAGGTCTACAGCAACCGCGTGCTGCTCGGCGTCGAGCGGCCCTCCGACCTGCAGCGCCGGCTGCACACCATCGGTACTCTACCACCACATACACTCATACTGCTGACGCTGGAGCAGTTCATGCAGAAGCAGGCCGAGGAGCGCCGCCAGGTCTACAGCAACCGCGTGCTGCTCGGCGTCGAGCGGCCCTCCGACCTGCAGCGCCGGCTGCACACCATCGGTACTCTACCACCACATACACTCATACTGCTGACGCTGGAGCAGTTCATGCAGAAGCAGGCCGAGGAGCGCCGCCAGGTCTACAGCAACCGCGTGCTGCTCGGCGTCGAGCGGCCCTCCGACCTGCAGCGCCGGCTGCACACCATCGGTACTCTACCACCACATACACTCATACTGCTGACGCTGGAGCAGTTCATGCAGAAGCAGGCCGAGGAGCGCCGCCAGGTCTACAGCAACCGCGTGCTGCTCGGCGTCGAGCGGCCCTCCGACCTGCAGCGCCGGCTGCACACCATCGGTACTCTACCACCACATACACTCATACTGCTGACGCTGGAGCAGTTCATGCAGAAGCAGGCCGAGGAGCGCCGCCAGGTCTACAGCAACCGCGTGCTGCTCGGCGTCGAGCGGCCCTCCGACCTGCAGCGCCGGCTGCACACCATCGGTACTCTACCACCACATACACTCATACTGCTGACGCTGGAGCAGTTCATGCAGAAGCAGGCCGAGGAGCGCCGCCAGGTCTACAGCAACCGCGTGCTGCTCGGCGTCGAGCGGCCCTCCGACCTGCAGCGCCGGCTGCACACCATCGGTACTCTACCACCACATACACTCATACTGCTGACGCTGGAGCAGTTCATGCAGAAGCAGGCCGAGGAGCGCCGCCAGGTCTACAGCAACCGCGTGCTGCTCGGCGTCGAGCGGCCCTCCGACCTGCAGCGCCGGCTGCACACCATCGGTACTCTACCACCACATACACTCATACTGCTGACGCTGGAGCAGTTCATGCAGAAGCAGGCCGAGGAGCGCCGCCAGGTCTACAGCAACCGCGTGCTGCTCGGCGTCGAGCGGCCCTCCGACCTGCAGCGCCGGCTGCACACCATCGGTACTCTACCACCACATACACTCATACTGCTGACGCTGGAGCAGTTCATGCAGAAGCAGGCCGAGGAGCGCCGCCAGGTCTACAGCAACCGCGTGCTGCTCGGCGTCGAGCGGCCCTCCGACCTGCAGCGCCGGCTGCACACCATCGGTACTCTACCACCACATACACTCATACTGCTGACGCTGGAGCAGTTCATGCAGAAGCAGGCCGAGGAGCGCCGCCAGGTCTACAGCAACCGCGTGCTGCTCGGCGTCGAGCGGCCCTCCGACCTGCAGCGCCGGCTGCACACCATCGGTACTCTACCACCACATACACTCATACTGCTGACGCTGGAGCAGTTCATGCAGAAGCAGGCCGAGGAGCGCCGCCAGGTCTACAGCAACCGCGTGCTGCTCGGCGTCGAGCGGCCCTCCGACCTGCAGCGCCGGCTGCACACCATCGGTACTCTACCACCACATACACTCATACTGCTGACGCTGGAGCAGTTCATGCAGAAGCAGGCCGAGGAGCGCCGCCAGGTCTACAGCAACCGCGTGCTGCTCGGCGTCGAGCGGCCCTCCGACCTGCAGCGCCGGCTGCACACCATCGGTACTCTACCACCACATACACTCATACTGCTGACGCTGGAGCAGTTCATGCAGAAGCAGGCCGAGGAGCGCCGCCAGGTCTACAGCAACCGCGTGCTGCTCGGCGTCGAGCGGCCCTCCGACCTGCAGCGCCGGCTGCACACCATCGGTACTCTACCACCACATACACTCATACTGCTGACGCTGGAGCAGTTCATGCAGAAGCAGGCCGAGGAGCGCCGCCAGGTCTACAGCAACCGCGTGCTGCTCGGCGTCGAGCGGCCCTCCGACCTGCAGCGCCGGCTGCACACCATCGGTACTCTACCACCACATACACTCATACTGCTGACGCTGGAGCAGTTCATGCAGAAGCAGGCCGAGGAGCGCCGCCAGGTCTACAGCAACCGCGTGCTGCTCGGCGTCGAGCGGCCCTCCGACCTGCAGCGCCGGCTGCACACCATCGGTACTCTACCACCACATACACTCATACTGCTGACGCTGGAGCAGTTCATGCAGAAGCAGGCCGAGGAGCGCCGCCAGGTCTACAGCAACCGCGTGCTGCTCGGCGTCGAGCGGCCCTCCGACCTGCAGCGCCGGCTGCACACCATCGGTACTCTACCACCACATACACTCATACTGCTGACGCTGGAGCAGTTCATGCAGAAGCAGGCCGAGGAGCGCCGCCAGGTCTACAGCAACCGCGTGCTGCTCGGCGTCGAGCGGCCCTCCGACCTGCAGCGCCGGCTGCACACCATCGGTACTCTACCACCACATACACTCATACTGCTGACGCTGGAGCAGTTCATGCAGAAGCAGGCCGAGGAGCGCCGCCAGGTCTACAGCAACCGCGTGCTGCTCGGCGTCGAGCGGCCCTCCGACCTGCAGCGCCGGCTGCACACCATCGGTACTCTACCACCACATACACTCATACTGCTGACGCTGGAGCAGTTCATGCAGAAGCAGGCCGAGGAGCGCCGCCAGGTCTACAGCAACCGCGTGCTGCTCGGCGTCGAGCGGCCCTCCGACCTGCAGCGCCGGCTGCACACCATCGGTACTCTACCACCACATACACTCATACTGCTGACGCTGGAGCAGTTCATGCAGAAGCAGGCCGAGGAGCGCCGCCAGGTCTACAGCAACCGCGTGCTGCTCGGCGTCGAGCGGCCCTCCGACCTGCAGCGCCGGCTGCACACCATCGGTACTCTACCACCACATACACTCATACTGCTGACGCTGGAGCAGTTCATGCAGAAGCAGGCCGAGGAGCGCCGCCAGGTCTACAGCAACCGCGTGCTGCTCGGCGTCGAGCGGCCCTCCGACCTGCAGCGCCGGCTGCACACCATCGGTACTCTACCACCACATACACTCATACTGCTGACGCTGGAGCAGTTCATGCAGAAGCAGGCCGAGGAGCGCCGCCAGGTCTACAGCAACCGCGTGCTGCTCGGCGTCGAGCGGCCCTCCGACCTGCAGCGCCGGCTGCACACCATCGGTACTCTACCACCACATACACTCATACTGCTGACGCTGGAGCAGTTCATGCAGAAGCAGGCCGAGGAGCGCCGCCAGGTCTACAGCAACCGCGTGCTGCTCGGCGTCGAGCGGCCCTCCGACCTGCAGCGCCGGCTGCACACCATCGGTACTCTACCACCACATACACTCATACTGCTGACGCTGGAGCAGTTCATGCAGAAGCAGGCCGAGGAGCGCCGCCAGGTCTACAGCAACCGCGTGCTGCTCGGCGTCGAGCGGCCCTCCGACCTGCAGCGCCGGCTGCACACCATCGGTACTCTACCACCACATACACTCATACTGCTGACGCTGGAGCAGTTCATGCAGAAGCAGGCCGAGGAGCGCCGCCAGGTCTACAGCAACCGCGTGCTGCTCGGCGTCGAGCGGCCCTCCGACCTGCAGCGCCGGCTGCACACCATCGGTACTCTACCACCACATACACTCATACTGCTGACGCTGGAGCAGTTCATGCAGAAGCAGGCCGAGGAGCGCCGCCAGGTCTACAGCAACCGCGTGCTGCTCGGCGTCGAGCGGCCCTCCGACCTGCAGCGCCGGCTGCACACCATCGGTACTCTACCACCACATACACTCATACTGCTGACGCTGGAGCAGTTCATGCAGAAGCAGGCCGAGGAGCGCCGCCAGGTCTACAGCAACCGCGTGCTGCTCGGCGTCGAGCGGCCCTCCGACCTGCAGCGCCGGCTGCACACCATCGGTACTCTACCACCACATACACTCATACTGCTGACGCTGGAGCAGTTCATGCAGAAGCAGGCCGAGGAGCGCCGCCAGGTCTACAGCAACCGCGTGCTGCTCGGCGTCGAGCGGCCCTCCGACCTGCAGCGCCGGCTGCACACCATCGGTACTCTACCACCACATACACTCATACTGCTGACGCTGGAGCAGTTCATGCAGAAGCAGGCCGAGGAGCGCCGCCAGCTCTACAGCAACCGCGTGCTGCTCGGCGTCGAGCGGCCCTCCGACCTGCAGCGCCGGCTGCACACCATCGGTACTCTACCACCACATACACTCATACTGCTGACGCTGGAGCAGTTCATGCAGAAGCAGGCCGAGGAGCGCCGCCAGCTCTACAGCTATGTAAAATAAAAAGGAAAGCTCTTATTGCTATTTAACTACATCAGTAGCTACAGACGTTATGAATGTGTGCCTTTTTAAGTTCGTACAAATACATGCACAGTTATTCCCACTATTTTAACTAAACGTTCAAAATCCGTTACGATATATCATAATTTACAGCTAGTTTAGTGTATAATAGAGGGCGCCACTGAGGGGAAATCACACTTCAGTATGTTCACGCATCGTATGTACCCGTATATTTTGTACACGTGCCGTCATGAGGTAGAAGCGCTCATCGCAAATAGTGGGTGTATTCGTATAACTGTGCATATATTAGTTGACGTCGCGTCATACGAGTATAAGAGCCAGATAATGAATAGAAGGTAGTAATTGTGTCGGTGGTGTTATAGTGCCCGATGTGATCTACGGCGAGGTGGGCGGCGAGGGACCGGCGGCCTCGCGCCAGCTGCCCCCCACGCCCCCCGCGGCCCCCGCGCACACCCCCGCGCACACCCCCGCGCACACCCCCGCGCACACCCCCGCGCACACCCCCGCGCACACCCCCGCACACACCCCCGCGCACACCCCCGCGCACAGACCCGAGGGGAAGCCTATCTCCGTCAAAGGGAAAGACGGGTAAATACAAAATACCTTATTATCTTTATAATATATAGATCGTATCTTTAGTATATGTCATTAAAGTCCATGCTTAATTATTTTGTGTGTTGGAACGCATCTATCTTAACTACGTTACGGATCTTGATACTGTTTTTACTAACATGTAAATATAGATCTCCAAAAGGTTAGCTAAAAAATTCTATAACTAATTACTTTTTAAGACTATTAAAAAACCCGAAGTGAAGCAAGGAAGCACTTAAAGCCATTGTAATTGGATGTTTTTGACGTTGTAAGATGCTCGTATTCGTTTGTGTTTGATGTTAGATTCTAAATTTGAAACCTTATTATGTGAACGAGTGAAGTTAAATCAATATATAGTATGTATATTTAATACTGTATTGTGTATTGTAGATACGAGAAGATAGTGTATCCCGAAGAGACGTCGGCGCGGTGGCGGGACTCGCTGCGGAGGAACGACAAGGTAATATCTGACGAGACAACTCGTATTAATAACTGGATACGTGTTTCAGTATTCTACGAATTTCTTCATTATGTTTACTTTACTTAATATTTTTAGAGATATGGTTACAGCCTCACACTGAACTCTAATTCACACGTACAGTCCTAGCCCTTGACTTATCGATTGGCGCAAGTTTTGGCAAGTTTTTAAATGTACCGAAAGTTACTCAAGCAATTTTGACATTGCATCTACGATGAACGCGTGTGGATGCATGTTCTGTGTGGACTGTGCGTGTTTTCTATACAAATGGAGATACTTTACAAGCAACGTTCGAGCACGCATTCACGCTACGCTGCGGTGTAGTCTGAGAATCCCCTTAAAGATATACACTTTGTGCCACAGACATAGGTTATGTCTGTGCTTAGTGCACACAATTACAATCTAATCCAGCGTCGTTGGATAGTAGAAGTGAGCATATTGTCGTGACGTGAGTCTGGTTGGTAACGTTATGTATACATGTGTTGTCCGCCAGGTGCACTCGGCGCGGGCAGCGGCCGCCGCGCCTCCACTCGCCGCACTCGACAGGTATCATTGTTCACACTAATCTTACTACTGGTGCCGACACGAGCTATGAGCGCTCTGCGAAAAATACTCGAGGTATTTCTTCATAATGTAATAACTACCCCGCATTCAAAGTCAGCGCTCATAGCTCCGAGCTCGTGACGGCACCTATAAATCTTTATCCTCAAAAATAATTACGCTCAATGCGTGTTCCAAGTGTCCCTTAAATTGAAAAAAAAAAAAATATTGAATAATTTTCAAAAAATAAGAAGTATAGACTATACGTGGTAGTTTTTTAAGATAGAGAGCCGTCATCAGATGAGAATGCGCTGCTGGGCTTAGTAGCTTTTGCGTCGGTATATTTTGAACTTTGTCTCGATGACTGTCCCGATGGCAGGAATTATCTGAAATTTAAGACTCACTTCTTGGCCGCGACAGTTCTCTCTGTATGTATTTATTTTTAAACAAAGTTCACAAACCAACGTGTGTGTGTGTGTGTGTGTGTGTGTGTAGCGGGCGCGGCGCGGGAGTGGCGCGGCTGCGGCTGATGTTCGGCGCACGACCGCAGGTATGAATATTCATAATATTTTGACTTGGTTATTCCCAAATAAGTTTGTTCTACGAATGTGTTGATTAAGCATGTAGACATTGTAGTTAATGTGGTCTGTGCACGTGTTACCGGTGAGTATGTAACAGCAGAAAGAACCGTCGAATGAACTAGAATAACCTCTGGTTTATAACGGTTGATTCCATAATTACCACAAGAATATCGAGCAAAATCAAACGATTAGTTTAATAAGGCTGATTCAAAAATATTGTATTGTGATGGTATCCAGACTGGAGTGGGTCGCGTGGAAAGTAGTAGCCGAGAAGAACCTGCACAATACCCGCACCTACAGTGCCCGCCCACCTTCCAGCCGGAGTCCTACTCACTGGCACGACTGCCGCAGAGACCACCCCGCCACTGACACTACACACACAGTACCACCTACGGTGCCCGCCCACCTTCCAGCCGGAGTCCTACTCACTGGCACGACTGCCGCAGAGACCACCCCGCCACTGACACTACACACACAGTACCACCTACGGTGCCCGCCCACCTTCCAGCCGGAGTCCTACTCACTGGCACGACTGCCGCAGAGACCACCCCGCCACTGACACTACACACACAGTACCACCTACGGTGCCCGCCCACCTTCCAGCCGGAGTCCTACTCACTGGCACGACTGCCGCAGAGACCACCCCGCCACTGACACTACACACACAGTACCACCTACGGTGCCCGCCCACCTTCCAGCCGGAGTCCTACTCACTGGCACGACTGCCGCAGAGACCACCCCGCCACTGACACTACACACACAGTACCACCTACGGTGCCCGCCCACCTTCCAGCCGGAGTCCTACTCACTGGCACGACTGCCGCAGAGACCACCCCGCCACTGACACTACACACACAGTACCACCTACGGTGCCCGCCCACCTTCCAGCCGGAGTCCTACTCACTGGCACGACTGCCGCAGAGACCACCCCGCCACTGACACTACACACACAGTACCACCTACGGTGCCCGCCCACCTTCCAGCCGGAGTCCTACTCACTGGCACGACTGCCGCAGAGACCACCCCGCCACTGACACTACACACACAGTACCACCTACGGTGCCCGCCCACCTTCCAGCCGGAGTCCTACTCACTGGCACGACTGCCGCAGAGACCACCCCGCCACTGACACTACACACACAGTACCACCTACGGTGCCCGCCCACCTTCCAGCCGGAGTCCTACTCACTGGCACGACTGCCGCAGAGACCACCCCACCACTGACACTACACACACAGTACCACCTACGGTGCCCGCCCACCTTCCAGCCGGAGTCCTACTCACTGGCACGACTGCCGCAGAGACCACCCCGCCACTGACACTACACACACAGTACCACCTACGGTGCCCGCCCACCTTCCAGCCGGAGTCCTACTCACTGGCACGACTGCCGCAGAGACCACCCCGCCACTGACACTACACACACAGTACCACCTACGGTGCCCGCCCACCTTCCAGCCGGAGTCCTACTCACTGGCACGACTGCCGCAGAGACCACCCCGCCACTGACACTACACACACAGTACCACCTACGGTGCACTACACACAGTACCACCTACGGTGCACTACACACAGTACCACCTACGGTGCACTACACACAGTACCACCTACAGTGCACTTCTTACACATACAGCTTTTTATACTAGCATGCCACATAGTCTATCCGTTAGTTTGACGAAGCGTGCATGGCAGTAGTGGTTGATTCCCCTGGAACGAGTATACTGATAGGAATGCTCCAAAGCGATAACTTATGATTAGAATAATTAATTCTTTTTTGTCATAGATTGAAACTAAAAATATTATTTGTGCTCAAGTGTTAAGGTGGCTACTTTAGTCTTAAAATGTAACGAACAATAATATCATTAATTATTACGTTAGTGTAAGTACCACGATCCTACTAAATGCTTACCACAGTTCATTTAATGTGCTATTTTTAAACATCGACGTGACTGTTAAGAATGGTGTGAAAGAATTATGTATGTGTGATGAACAGGCACAACACGAGTGTAGGACAAAACGTTAAGCAACTGTATGACGAAAATACAATTCAGGTACTGATGTGAGTGGCCTGTGATGCTAGGAATAAAATATTTGTTTGTACACGATCTATAGCTCCCATAGTAAGACAGAAATAAGGAAGTTTAAACTCTTTTTTATTTACTTAAAAATAATATTTACTTATTAATATATATTTACTTAATAATAAGCCTTTATAAATCTATATTGATGTGCGACCGGACACGCACGGGAAAAGTATCATAAGTTCGTAATTTTTCGTTATTTGGCTAATCTTGACACAGTACAGTTTCGATAGATTTGGTTTTATTGGAAGCTTCCTTATAGTCTTAAAGTAGAGTCAAATATGACGCTCGTGTTCTGTATGTTGGGGAAGAAGTTCTGAGACATTCCAAGCCTGTGGTGGTCGGCCCTCACTTGTCGCTTAACGTCATACGAAATTAATTCTTGCCTCATCTTATGTATAAGGGTTAATTTGGTATAACTTTGAGATTCGTATTCAATTTCATTGTACGAGTCCCGTCAATAAGTGTTCCAAGTGTCCCTTATGTTGAATAAAACTTTTTGATTTGATTTGATTTGTGAGGGTGGACCGGTGCGTACTGAAGGCTGTGGGTTGGTGCTGAGATGTGATGACCTGATAGTGTAGCTATCTATGTATTTATATATTCATTTTACTATACTATATTAATTTAAGAGGCTCGTAAATAACCCGGGGAAAACTGATAACTATATATTCGCGTTTAATTAAAATGTATTGCTAACAAATTGAAAACATACACCATGAAATTTACTTTAGAATAATATGCATAAATTGCTTAATTTTAATTACGTACAATGTGACAATTTATTGTGCTTATGAAAATTGTTGACGATATCATTGTGTCAACGACTTCCTACAGTGCGCGACGCCTGATGTAGTACTAATGCAATAAGCCATTTACAGCTTTGGTTCAGATAAATATAAGGTTCGAATTCCAATGCTTTGTGTACATACATAACTACTACGTGTGAACATACCTACTACTTGTTGCAGCGAATTATAGTTTTAAAAACACACAGACGAATTGATAACCTCCTCCTTTTTTAAAGTCGCTTGATAAAAAACGTACACTGACGCTATTGTATGTACTACTTTAGGTTGTCGCACACGACATATGTTTAGTTCCTAAGTTATACCTTTATATTATTTTATTTTTAAACGTAGGTAATTATATTTATAGGAATGAATTGTATTATTACGCGTCAAGCGAACAATGTAGATAGACATGATATGAAATACATTTTATACTAAATATACTTATACTTTTATTTGAGTCCAACGATCACCGAAAATCAAAACGAGACCTAAAATCATTTTAAAATTTGGAGATCAACCATTATTGTCACCGTATAGGGTAGGGTTGAGTTAGAAATTGATTTTTAAATGTAAAACTTCGAAAGTTAAGTGTTATTGGGATTTTAAATCTGTAATTTCCCAGTAGCAGCCCGGAGTCTGGATTAGTGCCCGGTTAACGGTCACGTCCTATTCGGAACATATACATATCTGGCGAAATGTGGCTGGAATATACACGGTGTACTTATAGTCTACTGATGTATTCCCAAGGGGTAGGCAGAGGTGTACTGCAATCTATATGTAAATCCGAAGGGAGATAAAAGTTAGTGTTTGTATGTTAGATCACAATTTTAAAGACGAGTGAAACGCTCTCTATCTAATTAATAATTTAATTATATAAAGACCCCGTCATTTTGACACTCACAGCTTGCTTGGATAGCTCACAGTTTTACGACTACCTATTCGGTAGACTAGCAAAATAAGCTCTAAATAAATTATAGTTCAGAGACAGTCCAACGCATGATGCACTAACCTAGTGGTTAACAACAGCGACATTAAGATCATAGACCTATGAGATTGAAAGGTAAAAAGAAACTAGCCTCGAAGGCATCGTATCTAGTTACTAAGCGAGGGTAGCAGGCAGCGCAGGAAGGTAGCGGGAGCTGGGAACGATCCATCGCGCGAAGTGAATGTTTATCTGTTAGTAAGGAGACGTTTTGAATGGCAGTGTACGTGACGGACAGGGTGCGGGCGCGGCGGGTCCTCGCCCTCGGCCCGAATAAATAATATATTACTCACACTACACGCTCCGTATAAATTGGATTGAGAACCGATCGCTCGCCCCGCGGGGACTTGACTTACGGATAACACATTCACCTTTAAAATATTGCCTCTACTACCTATAGCTAGCGCCGTCAATTCTCATCCGTCTAGTAGTAGGTAGTGGTTGCCTTATCAACTACTGACGAACCTCTTGGATTATACGACTTAGCCGGCGCAGTATTACGAACAATTGAAAATGCAACACAAAGTTCTAGCATTAGTAGTTAGCATGTCAGGTCCATAATGTTTAAAATAGGTTCAGAGTGTAACTTGATGAAGGCTTGATTATGGAGCTTTACCTAATAGTATTAGTAGGTTCATATTATTTTTCTTACAATGTCGGAGTAGCGTTCGTTTCCACTGATATCGCCCGCGTGACCGAGGCGCAAAACAAGCGACGGAGTCGTCATGTACATGGGGCAGCTCTACGGAGGCAGCTTGTGAGGAAAAGAATGTATATAATTATTATACCTATATGAATATATATAATGTTATACCCAGGACAGGTCAACGTAACGGAAGATTCACAGATTTAACATCATTTCGTGGTTCGACGACAGATTACTGTCGTCATAATTATTTTATATCCTCGTATATAAATTATTTGTGGTTTATTGAGATTATCAAGCGCGCATGAACATATTCATTCAAAATACAATAAACGCACACTCGTATAAGACCCGTGGCTGTATCACTGGATACGCGCACATATACACCTACACTGTAGGCCTGTCCGAAGTGAAACTTTTCGCACGAGTTGGTAACAGGGCGAGTGTCGTGGTCCGCACAAGGCGGTACACGGGCCTGCGCTCATTTGAATGTGTTTGCGGATGTTTCATGCTAATGTTCCCTCGGACGGTACGGTTACGGCCGCTCGGGCCGCTCCTCATTTACACTATTACCTACAAGGATTGTGTACTACATGCCTACTTATAAACTTATCGAGTTAACAATAAAATCGGACGATCGCTACCTCAGAACACAGAAGGAGTTACATAAGGTATCGCAACATTAAACTATGCTGATCTTGATGTTGATTACATATTTTTGAAGGCTGTGGATAAAAGCTCCGTAGAATATAAAATGATATACGGGAGCACGGGAGAACGGTCACAATTCCACCACAGATCATGTCACGGTGTGCTGAGTTCATATAATATCGCGCGCCGCGCCTCGTGCGGGTACCTACTCACTGCGTCACAAATCAGACGGATCGCGAGCGAGTCCCCTCGTTTAAATAAAATATAACTGAACTCACAGGTACATGCGAAGCGTATAATACATATTAAATACGCAGCTCGGAGCACTCTCGCGGATTACAACTCATATCAGATTGCTTATAAAGGTTTACAAAGAAACCTCTATTTGCCATCGGACGGATAATAACTTATGAGACTACTACGCTGAGAGACTTCGCTTGTACGGAGCTTAAATTAAATATTGTTTTTTCTTTGTAATAATATGTAAGTAAGTACCTACAATAATAAAATCATTCAAGTAGGTACAAGCTCTCATGCGGGCTGAAACCACAGTCTGTAATCAAAGTAATATTAAGAGGTTCACAGTGAAGGGTAACGTAATCGTAATCGAAAAGAGACTGATATTAAAACAAAATTGCATAATTTTTATTGAAATTCCAACAATTTGCCTATTGGCGGTGCTCATCTACAGTGTAAGCGGCTGAGCTTAATTTGAGTAGTTTTTTACGTATGAATAGGTAATTAAATCATTGATATTCCCCTGCATGTGACAGGCAATGGTAGAGTCTAATAAGGTCTTAATCCCTATTTTTAACAGAGATAAAGTTTCCCAAGCAGTAATGTTCAGTAAACAAATAAAGCCGCGGCTTCAGAGGTGTCGGGCTAGAACGGCGCTCGTCGCGACTCATTTAAAATGAGCGAAGTTTTTCTATTTCCTGTTTAGAGGCCATTTTACCCTTTCCCCACCCCCTCCTCTCCCCACTCCCCCTCCCCCTCCCCCCTCCCCCCGGGGCCTGGGATCAGCCGTGATGGATGGTGTGTCGTATTGTCACTGGAGAGACCTGCCTTCCAAACAGGTGTGTCGATAATCACCATCTTGCTAAACAACGGATTAAATTGTATCTCATGCATGTGTATAATTGTATCTCATGCAGTGAAGGGAGATAACATCCATTTATATTTTCCGGGAATGGTTGCAATTGTGCAAATATATTTATTTTAATGCTCATACTAATAGTCTGGTCCCAAACTAAGCAAAGCTTGTACTATGGGACCAGACCAAGAATATAATAAATACCGTTGGAAGTTCTTTAGTAGCCCTACTGAACAAGGTGTTAGATAGTTGACCGC
Source organism: Watsonalla cultraria (assembly GCA_964035505.1). NCBI lineage: Eukaryota > Metazoa > Arthropoda > Insecta > Lepidoptera > Drepanidae > Watsonalla > Watsonalla cultraria. The sequence goes on from OZ037715.1 coordinate 147,467, forward strand.
CTATTCCAGTGTCACTGATAGAAACACTCATAGATGATTATACAAGTATAGTAAACAAGGATATTTAAATGAGATAGACAGATAATATAAAACAATTCAAGCAATAAAAAATTACACTATACAATTAAAGATAGGAGGATAATAGTTTGTTTTTGTCACAAGACCGAAGCGGGACCACTATCCCTATCACTCACAGTTTGCCACTGTTTTCCCAATCTATAGTCACTAGCGTCTCCGCCGAATTGGTATTAGAATTTGTACACCACGTCCCGACGGTGAAGTGATGAACAAAATATCTCATATAAACTAGGCGGAGATGCTAGGCAAACTCGTGGTAGGGATACTCAATGCTAGATAACAATGACTAAAGTCTTCCCATAGAAGCGGCGTCTCCCAACTGGCTCCAACAGTACAACTCACAGCTAGTCACCGCGGTCGCACAAATCAACGGCACCCGACTTCTGCCACTAACATGATTAACGCACACCGCGTAGCGCCTCTACGCAACCGCTACGGAGCTACGCGGCGTAGCGATACAATCCGTAGCGGTTACGCCAACTTCGCAGGCTCATTCATAAAGTTTGTTGGTGTTGCTAAACAGCAATTCACTTCAGTTTTTAAACTTTGCGACGAATATTCAAACATAAATATAGAAATATAGCTTTTCTCCCAAGCCACGCGATGGCGTATTTGACAAGTAATATGTAAGTCTAGAAACTACAGAATAATGGCCCAAATACGTGTCACATAATAATTCAAACTATCATGGCAATACAAGGTCTTAGTTATTCCTCATCAATCTGATCAATATTATCATTAGTCGGTTTTTGAAAAAAATTAAATAAATATATTATCTACGTTTTTTAAAGTGAATGTGCGAAATCTTAAAGAAACGTTGTTCCTGTTCTGTAGTATGAACAATATTCGGTGCAGTGTGTGCAGATTGTTGGTACAGAGTGCACGTGAGCAATGAATAACATAAGAGAGGCGCGCGCCGGAGTCAGTGCCGCTCCGCCACAACTAATTTGTTGACAGCATGTGCGGCCAACTCGCGGCCTGCTCCTCATTGCCGGCTGTGTTTATATATCGCTGTCCTCTGATATACTTTCAGAAAGTACAGATCACAAAGATCTTCCACTACACTATTATATATTAAGTTTTCCAATATAAGAGTAGACTGCTACGCATGATAGAATCCCAGCGGTCTGTACCGATGAGTTTCTTCTGTAAACTTAAGTGTAGGTACTGATTTCACACCTTGAGCTTTACGGTGAAGGAAAACATGCATATGTCTGAGAAATGATTCAATAACGTATGTATAGTGCCTAAGACGGCGATAATCTCCCACGTTGGTACTTAATCATCTTAGGCGTAAATTTATAATACTCGCCACAGGTGACCGGTCTCTTAAAGACGTGTTAAAGATACAATTGGAAGAAACAGTTAATATGATGTATCGATTCGCACGTATGTGGAGACGTCGACGTCAAAAGACGCCCGGCCGCTCACCGCTGGCGGCGGCGGCGGGCGGCGGGCGGCGGCTTGTAAACAGTTTATGCAAAGCGAGGAATTGAATAAAGGACGGATCATGGCGCGCTCCCGACGCCGCCTCGGCACACTAACACACCGACGCGACCAATACACGACCATCATGAACACTGAACACTGCATGAGCATTCTATGGAAGGGAGGTCTTTGCCCAGAGACAAACGGCTCATAATAATAACAATACTCAAACTCAAATATATCTTTATTCGATTAGACTTTATACAAAGTACTTTCAAATCGTCAGAATGACACAATTACACAGGATTATACATGCTACCGCTAGGTTCGGAAGGTTGCTTTTACTGAGAAGAACCTGGCAAGAAACTCAGTAATTACTCTTTTAAAGAATATTATACAGTTTTATAAAATACAAAATAAATAAATAAATAGCGCACTTAACTACATTTATTTGGCTAACGCCCATAAGTGAAGTAACAACTAGCATATGCTATGCGTGAATAACCCATCCAATAACAATTACAAGTATGCAAATACAACTCTAACTATTGTGAATAATTATATTAATGCCCATATATTTTTTCTCAGAATGCTCGTGACCGAACTTCTTAAGTGCCTTACCAAGGCCTAAACTAAAGAATTTAATTATTTTTCATTTTCTTTCATCATTTTATCATTGATTTTGCTCTGGGAGAGTTTTAAATGAATTTCACATAAGGTATTAGGTACTTACTTCGTATTTTGCAATAATACTTAAGAACGAAATAGAAAAATCTTAGTGGAATATTGCTCAGACCGGCGAACGGTGTGAGTGTAGGTAGGCTGAGCGCGGTTGAATGCGAAGCGATATCCTTCGGATAACATTATGAATACACTCCGCTCCTCCTATAACTACTTCGGAACTATAACCTTTTTACATAACGCCCTTTGCTTCATACACACGTACCTGAGTACCTGCGTCACGCTGGCCGGGTTCCTACACGAGCGGCCACTTTCATACACAATACTTATCTATTGATCGTGGCGATATAAAAATAGTAAAAATGTATACTGGCCCATTTTAGAGTGCCATAAAGAAAATGGAAAAGGAACCCTTATAGCATCACTTTGTCTGTCTGCCTGTCCACATCTTTTCTCCCATGAACGTGTTGAGTGAGGTGTCATGTTAAATTAAAGAAAAAATACGAAAACCGTGAATTTCTCGCTGCATATAAAATCTTACTACGGGTCCTTCGTGCGTGCGACTCGCAGTTGGCCGGTCGAGGCTTTTCCACCCTTATTATAAAACATCAATAGTACTTGGATTAATAGTAGTCCTATTTTAGTGAAAGGGATGAACATAGTTTTAGTCAGAGTTTAGTCGTGGTTTAAACTATGTTTTGTAATAAAAGGGATAAAGTTTTCAGTAAATAAGTTTAAAGTGAGGCATGCGTCACCGCCGGATATTTTTATGTGAATATATCTGAAAATGGAAATTATTAATTCAGTTAAGACTATAAGGCACTTATCAACGTCGAAGAATTGACCACTGGTTCGGAAACTTGTCTTCTGAGTACAACCGACAAGAATCTCAGCTTCATGTACTTTTCATTACTTAGGTAAACGTTATTAATTACACTAAAATTCATACGACATTATTATATCTACATAATGTTGGGTACTAAGCAAAGTAAAGAACAGATTATAGTTAGTTGATCAGGTGCGAAAGTTCCGGGTATCGATGGGGCGAAGTCGTCAAGTAATCACGGTAATAGGGAAAGGGCGCCGATTGAGCCCTTTTTGTGAACTGCCGCTACAACCCGCTTCAAATTAATTCACTGATCGCTGCGATGCATACACTGTGGACTTGGGACTTATTTAATAATTATATATATTACGAGCCGTGGTGGCCTCGGGGTTAGAGCAGTCGCCTGCTACGTAAGAGACGCAAGTTCAAATCCCAGCGGGGCCTGTACCTATGAGTTTATCTAAACACTTATGTGCAGTGATTTGACACCACGTGCTTTACGGTGAAGGAAAACATCGTGAGGAAACCTGCATATGTCTGAGAAATAATTCAAAGACGTGTGTATAGTGCCTGAGACGGCGATGGACTCACCCTCAGTCACGTTGGCACTTAATCATATTCGGTGAAATGTGGATGTTGAAAATTACAACACCTCTGCCTACCCCATCGGGGAACACAGACACTTAATTAAAAAAATATATTTGGGTTTCAACGAAGGACATCCAACCGGCCCTTTAACAAGTTCCTTTACTGAGTTGATCATTACAGTATCTATACCACACAAGAATAATTTTTCCTCGTATGAATGGGCAGGGTATAATGTGATATTCTTATTTAGTTTAGGCGTCGCAAAATTAAAATTTTCAAGCAATCTGCCTGCGATCTTCAATAAGGGGGAGGTACAGTCAGGTAGGTATGAATAGCAAAATTCAAAATATTTTTATTGGATAAAACTTTTAACAAAGTACTAAAACTTCAGAACGACACGAATCTAAAAAATTATACATTTTACCGCCAGGTTCGGAAGGTTGCTTTTACTGAGATGAACCTGGCAAGAAACTCAGTCACTTTACTAGCGAATGGGAAATAACGTTATCCCGACGTATTTTAGAATAACTGAAAATTTTAAGTTCTGAAGAATATGTTCCCAAGACCAAAGTGTTAATGTTAGTGAATTCAATTGAAGTTAGCGCGAGTCAGGTAAATCGTGTTTTAATTCATCGCGTTTTATGCTGATTAAACCAGTTCCGGCTCTCGCCCTTCACTCAATCACCGAGGGGAATGTTCTCCACGTTTACATGAAAACTTGCACAACAATGTGAGTGTCTAATGAAAAATACTGAGAACAAATCGGCCAAGTTTTTATTGTAATACATTGATTTAGTTAGTAGCTGTTACATGCGGATTTCTTTGCGATCCAAAAGTGTTCCAATCAAGTCTACTTACATCTCGCCTGATGTATGCAACAATGAACAATGTCAATATTCTTAGGCTCTAAATATCGCGACAGATTCCTCAATTTGTTTGTTATATTTATTCAAAGTGTGTTGGCATTTAATAGTAGTATATCAAAGCGTAGTGGCTTTTAAAGTCGTTAAGATATCGTTTAGTTTCCATCACATTGAGTTGTGTACGAGTATAACACCTATGAAACTACTGTTTCAGAACACGGGAATAACATTTAGGTAGGATATCAATTTAAGTAAAAATTTTGATGGTGCGATAAAAAATAAGCTCTACATCATATTCTCACCGATGTTGCATATTTTAACCACCCATAATGTGTACCTGCCTGTCCACGCATCTACCCCCCCTCAACTCTCCCCCCCCTCGCCCCCTCCCGGGCGCGGACAATTAGCATTTAGATTAAACAAATAAGCGGCACGGTGGAAAGAATTATGCGCCTTATTTATGAGGCGATTAATTTATTTATGGCAGGTTTAATTGTGTCGCGCGACAGGTGTACTATCTGCCCGCCTCGGCCGACTCGTCCCACAACACTCCATGATTTACTTACTGATACTTGTGTATATATAAACTTGATAAAAAATAATTAAAAATCATTCCAATAGGTTAACGTAACTGAGACGATGACACATCCCTAAAGTACTTGAGCACAGTGATCAAATCGTAGGGACGACCACAACGTTATACCGAGCATTCGGAATTTATTTTAAAGGGCCAGATTGTAAAAATCCTATATTTGAAATCGTTGCTCTTAAGAAACTTTGCTATTTTTATGCAGATTCCGGAAGATAAAGATAAATATTGATTAATAATTTAAAGAAAATACGTACTTTATCTGTGTAGTGAAATGCGGAGTGGATATATAGTGTCCCGAGTGCGGGCTCTGGAGCGGCGCCAGGATTTTGTTTCGCGGTGAATTTGCAATGGAATTGAGGATTGTGGCGCAAGCTTCCTGCATTACTCGCGTTCTACGCTCCCGCCAGCGAGTGCCGTACCCAGTACCCACATTTGCTTCTTCCTAAATAATAACAATATCTTGAGACAACTTCACAGCAATTGACCCATTTCCAACGTAATTCAACCACTGTATAAATTATCATAGACACATTTTAAATTATTTTATTTTACAAAAAGGACACACACTTGGAGCAGACACGTATATGTTCCGTGTTGTGACAGTTTAGCTAAACCTTTGTAGACCCACGTTAAAAAATTGAAGGGGTAACACTATATATTATGAAGATAATGATAAAACGGCTCTGTCCGAATGGTAAAACTGCACTGACTTTAAGTGTGATTTGCTTAACTTAGATATTATACGATGATGAGTGTACGTCGCGCGTTGACTTGGCACATTTTGCATACATGTGCACAAACCGTACAAAAATCACTAATAAAATTGGTAGCGAAATAAAGCTATACTTATTATGGACCGACTTTATATTCATATAGTCAAAGTCAAAGTCAAAAACTTCTTATTGCATATTGAATTTTTACAAAGTACTTTCAAATCTTACCGCCAGGTTCGGAAGGCTGCTGAATAGTGGGTGCAATAAAATTAGCGAATATAGATTATAGCGACGGTTGGTATACGCAGTGTAATAATATTAGTGTTGAAACATCGCAGCGCGCAGTTGCCGCGGAATAGTGTAAATTAAAACTCATATATCATTATCGGGTGTAGTCCGCGGTCGGATTACTGCCCGACCCATGTCTCTAGGGCTGGCCCATTACACTATATTTATTATTTTAGTATTCACTTCCCAACTGATGATGGTTGAATAGGGGAAAATTGGGCTAGTTATCTTGGACCGACAGGATTTTACCACCGTATCTTTGTATCTTTGACTCATCTTAAAATCATATTCATATTCATATAAGCATGTATCTGGCCGCAGGACAGGCGCGCTAATTGTAAGTTACTTTAATATTATACACAAGATCATTATAAATATTGACTGACTCACTGGTCTATTGGTCGCAAGTACTACTACGAAACACGACCTGGGGTCGGTCCCTGGGTCGGGCAAAGTGAGAGATCTGTAATATCCTTGTACCAGTCCGGAGTCTGGATTAATGTCCGGTTAAAAGCAATAGGGTCGCCCTCTATTACGTGGGACTTAAACACAAATGGCGAAATTTGGATACATCTACTATAAATACCGACAGGTCTGCCTACCTTGACTGGCTTGAGTTGTCATGCTCACTAAAATGCCTTTGCTTGCGGCGGCGTCAGGGTGACGGGTCGCTCACTTCCCTCTATAATGGTTGAGGAGGGCGATGGCTGGCATTCTCGTCATACTTGTGAACAGGTGCTGCTTGTGGGGGCTGGTCATCTCAAGCTACGCATTTAGATATAAATAGAACTACTAGACTTTTCTTAATGTTAATTTTTATCGACATTTGTACATTGGAACTGTGTCCATGGGCTTACATTTCTCAAATGATTTATTTTGATTTTTTTTTTAAATTGTATAATATTTTTGAAAAGAGTAATTACTGAGTTTCTAGCCAGGTTCTTCTCAGTAAAAGCAACCTTCCGAACCTGGCGGTAGCATGTATAATCCTGTAAATTGTGTCATTCTGACGATTTGAAAGTGCTTTGTATAAAGTCTAATCGAATAAAGATACTTTTGACTTTGACTTTGACTACCCCTTCGAGGAATACAGGCGGGAGCATTATGTATGATATAAATATGTAAAAGCAGCATAGTATGCCACCCCTATGCGGTGCCGCTCGTCCGTCCGGCGCGCTAATCCTTTAATGAATGCCTCTCTCACGTTTATTGTCGATTCTCAGCTTCGTGACACCCTCACTAACACTGACTATTATTATGCTTAACTTTCCCTCACCCTCTGCACCTTTGGTAAGTGTTATCTCTGACCAATATAGTTCTAGCTCTCAGAGGGACCTGAGCTCTGTAGACATAGTACTAATTGTAGGAATAATAACAGTTGTGTGCTTGAGTAGCTTGAGATGACCAGCCCCCACAAGCAGCACCTTTTCACAAACTTGACGAGAATGCTAGCCATTGCTAAGGCTTTAAATCCACGTCCAAATAATCCGAAGTGTGTAATTATCGATTCATTCATTGGTTGATTATATAACGTGTATTGCCGTAAGGAGTAGGTACTATGATATTATAAGACACTAGCTGTGCCCTGCAGCTTTACCCGCGTAGAGTTACTTTCATGGGTGTCCCGCAGCCCCCATGTTTTTTTTAAATAAAATTAGTCTAAAACTCTCATTAAAAATCAGCTATCTGCCAGTGAAAGTCCTGTTAAAATCCATGCAGCCGTTTACGCGTGATGCCGTGACTAAGGGAAATGGGGATACATTTTTATATAGAAGATAAAATTTGTAGTTTTTAGAGTTCAAGGAATTCTAGTTAGATTGACTCTCCCCAAGCAAACTACATAAAATATTCTAAGAAATCACTAGAGCCTTTACGAGATTCAGATATATACATAAATTGCTCGTTAAATTCATTAGATTGCCTGCATAACCGTACTGTAAGTGCATGCATCCATCTATGTACATAATACAGGTATCTACGTGAGCGCGTGAACCGGTAAGTAAATTCATTCCGCATGCTCCCGAAGTATTAACATACGCAATTTTCACGCAGTTGTAATGAAGTTACGTTATGGAGTTAATTTGGCCATTGTCGTTACACGCCCCGGGCTGCGAGCCTCCCGCGGCGAGGCTTTAAGCAAATACATGGAATTGTTCTTACCTGCTTCACTTAACGACTTAACATAAAGTGATGTGCTTATAAACCCACTTAGTAATACTTTTTTGTTACAATTGAAAATTATGAAGGAAATTGAACGGAATTTACACGTGCGGGCGCTTCCAGACGACTTCGGAACGGAAATAAGTTTATTTAAACATTACAGATACCAATGTTTAAACAAGAGAATAGATCTATGACGTAAAGTAATTTTATAAATCCTTCAAGGTTTTACGACCTCAGAAATTGTAAAAATGTTGTTTGTAAATATTCTTCTCATATCCCTACTTAATATTATAAATGCGAAAGTAACTCTGTCTGTCTGTCTGTTACGCTTTCCCGCTTAAACCTCTCAACCGATTTTGATGAAATTTGGCACAGACAATCTATAGACCCTGAGCAAGGACATAGGCTATATTTTATTTATTAAAAATATTAGATTTCCGCGACCATAAGGATGAAACTAAATCTACGCGGGTGAAACCGCGGGGCACAGCTAGTTCTATATATACTCGTACATATGCTCATGTATTTCCCTAAGGAGTAGGCAGAGGTGTTACGAGTATAATAACAATACACACTTTTCACCGAAGATGATTAAGTGCCAACGTGACAGATGGTGAGTATCGTCTTCTCAGATACTATACATACGTCTTTAAATTATTTTTCAGACATATGCAGGTTTCCCTCACCGTAAAGCACGTGGTGTGAAATCACTGCAAATACATTTTTATAGAAACTCATTGGTATAGGCCATCTGGGATTCAAACTTGCGTCGCTTGCGTAGCAATATTACTATATTGTAAGTAAGTAGGTGTCTTATATTCTGTCATAATAGTTGGTGAAAAGCTGTTGATTTAGAATTACAAAGAGACAGCCCATTTTTATTTATCTGTATAGATTGACCATCTTACAAGTTCTAATTAGTCCCTTCAATATTTAAATTTTTTAACAAGTCGTGCCCCGCGGTTCTCCAAACATTTTAATGGGATTGAAATATTATCCATCTGTGGTCAAACGAGTGCCACTTTAATAGTACCTTAGCACGTATGACACTAGATTCCTAATAGTGAGGGCCAGCTCCATGTCCATTTGGGCAGTCCCTGGCGGAGAGCAAATGTAGCAGTAATATCCGCGGAGGTGTGTCCCGGTGCCGCGCCGTATATCACCCGAATACATTCCGCTGAGTTGAACCGCACTTAAAACCAACGTTACTCGCTTGCCCCAGAACCCACGATGGCTACGCTTTTAAAATTATGCGATTTTTTAGTTGATTCATAGTGTGAATGGACCATTAGCTCAGAGCAATGTCTATTCAAACATTTTTATTTGGTTTTTAAGCTTACCTTCACCGCTTCACATTTTAGAAGGTGTGACATAGACCTTAACTTATAATTGCAAAGTATTACATAATAATTTATTGCTTCACGCTCAGATAAAAGGGTCTCTGAAGGGGTAGGGGGATGGTTGAGTGCCAACATATCAGATTGTAATTTTATCGCGGCCTCAGGCACTATACGTCATTGAATTTCTTTTTAAACATAATGCATGCTTCCTCACAATGTTACCCTTCGCCATGAAATACTTGGAATGTCATATCTACACATAAGTCTTTTAGAAACCTACTCCATACTGACGGACACAAGTTGCTCAAGTATTAGACGTAACTTAGATACGTCCATCCGACCCCGGCTACATACTCCTTCCCCCTTCACGTGCACGGGCGTGACAGTGACATAAATTATGAATTCTATACATTCAATATGAGCGTTGAATTCGTTATGAGCAATTAGCCGTATTACAAATAGATTAAGAGCATTTTACGATTAGTATGCGACCGAAATAATTTGAAGCATTGTAACGTTATATTTATGACATGGAGTTATTGGACTTTTCGATATGATGGAAGACACATGGAATTGATTACTTACAAATTATATAAACCTATTGATTAAATCTTTCACCATTTTAATGCTACATTATCATTGATTTATATAGGCTATATTTTATCTCCAAACTCCCACGGGAACGGGTGACGTCCGCTAGTTGATTATAAAATCAGACCTATTTACGAAAACTTACATTCAATGGATGTTTTTTCTTGTGCTAACTATCGGCATCGAATATAGTCAGCGGTAAAACTGTGATGAATTCAATGATATCGACGGTTAACAAGCCCTACCTTGGTGGTAGCCGGTACCCCAGTGCTATCGCTGCGGAACGACGTATTAATTATCTAAAGCAAACAAAGTAAGCTGGTTTGTTTGCCTCGCCCCCCGCACCGCCCGTCACACCCCCGCTTCCTACACGACGGGAAGATGACGATGGAAAATAAGCAATCTGAAACCGATTGCTGGAAAAACAATTCCTAGACAACCGTTAAATCGTATGTAGAATTAAAAATTCACAGATTCTATTCTTAAGGCAATGTTTATAGATAATGAATTAAGATATCTTGGTCCTTTTTTTGTAAGCGAATGTGACTTTAAACCCTAATTCAAGATATAAACGTTAAATATTTAAAATAACTTAGCTGAAAGTGATTATAAGTGAAATATAACGTGACTAAGACCTAAGTGATACAGACGTTTGCAGTTAAGCCTTGCCTTAACAACTTTGTAAGTAATGCCGTTGACAGGCACACCTGCTTGAATGAACTCTGTTCATTATATTAGCTACTTGGTTTTGCTACACTTGAGTTTATCGTGAGGTCTGAAAAGTTTTTCTTATGAACAAGTGCTCTTTGATGCTGTTTGGTGTGAGGTAGTCATCTCAGCGTACAATTTCGTCATCAATTAAACCTTTAAACGAGCAATTCTTGTATTTGTATCTCGAAAACATCTCCAACGATTTTCATACAATTCAGTATGCAAAGGGTTTCGGGGGTTTATATAAATCGATCGAGCTAGATTTTATTTTTAAGAAACGTCAAAAGAAACCGGAACCCGGCAAAGTAAGGTCATCCAGGTACTTGTAATTATCGTTAATTTTAAGCTCATGCCGTTCTTCAGAGACCTGTGTTGGTACAATATTCAATTGCGTGGTAAGTCCCCGAGCATACACCGGTGATACGCGGCCCGCCTCGCAATCTCATCGTGATTTGAATGAACCCGTTTGTTCATACACACACATTCACACAAATATTATTAAGTACGAGGTAAGTTCGCAATCTAAGCGCTAAGTTAGCTCTCGCTGTGGAAATTAACTCATATTTGGTATATTGTGTGCTTTAAGACAGCGCGCAAGTAATCATCTGACAAATATTGGCTCCAAGAGATTTGGGAGGCCGCCGCCGCCGCCCTACTTACCTGACTCATGTATAAAGAAATATTTGTCACTAATATTATATTTTGCAGATTTTTAATGAAAATAAGTATCATTATAAAATAATATATTAAAATATAAAATACGGTATTGATGAAAATAGTGAATATTAACAGCCGGTTCGGAAACTACCCTTGGGAGAAGAATCGACAAGAAACTAAGTTGCCATTTATTATGTCCATATTTCTATTGCGCATATGATTCATTCATTCATGATTAAGCAACCATACGCCTAGCCAGTAGTCGGATGGATGACCGCCCGAGCTCCCTCCGTGCCTCGGAGAGCACGTTAAGCCGTCGGTCCCGGTTGCTAATTTAACATCTTTGGCAATCGTTACAGGTCAGTCGGAGGCCTTAGAAAGTCTGACAACTGGTTTAACCCAGAGTGCCAATTTTCCTCGAAAAAGGTTATAGCAGCCACTTCGTATAAAAATCAGGTGATCAGCCACATGGGGTTGAATCAAGTGCCGACCCCAACAATGTATGGGATAAGGTCAGGGAGATGATGATAATGGGTGCTAAAAATACTCTTTTTATGAGAGATATAGAAAATGACACAATAAGTCGACGAACAAGATATAAGTGAGTTGACGGGCTGGAATAATACTGAAATAAACGATAGTAATAGAAGTAAACATGTCGACGTTGAGAACAGGAGACTATCACTTTTTGTTATTTGGTTTGAGTTGCAGGCATTCGGCGATTGAAGATGTAGTCATTACGTGACCACACATCATCGTAAGTAATTAACTTAAGGACTATAGGTTAAGGTAAATAAATAAGGTACATGTAAACAGCTACAACAGAGTGCCATCTGACTCAACCAACTGGACAAACGTTTAAAGCAGCTCGTATTAAGAACTTGGCCCCCATTTCATCGACGTAGACGAAAATACGCGCTTAAGATTCGGTTAAAAAAACAGCTGAATAAATATAAATAAACTACGAGATTTATACAGATAAAATTCAATCCCCGACTGACTTGAATCAAGGCACCACGTAAGCCACTAGTCCTAGTGACATGAACGTTTTAGGAGGTGGTTTTTGATGAAGCATTAGTATAATCTAAGAGAGGGTATTTAGAAATTCCACTTTTGAGGGGGTGAAATGGGGGCTCAATTGTATGTGGAATCTAACTTCCACGCAAATGAAGATGCGGGTGGAAGCTAGTAAGGATGCGATCAAGAACTATTATTAAAACATAAAATATTATTAGCGAATGGTAAATTCACATTCAGAGCCGTGGTGCCGTGGGTTTTGAGCTACGAAAATTCGAATCCCAGCGGCCTGCACCAAGGAGATTTTCTAAAAACTTTGTGCATTCATTTCACACACACTTTACGGTGAAGGAAAACATCATGAGGAAGTCTGCACTTGTCTGAGAAGTAACGTTGCTACATGTAACGCTGGTACGTATACTCTCCTCACTCATTCACGTAATTTAATATTACTAGAGCTAGTTTAAAACCTAAGCATGTGCAGTATAGTACACAAATTGAGCGTAGGGACCCTACGAACCTGTGTACGGAGCGTTTTGTGCACATTTTAACAAAAAGCTCCCCTCGCGTTACGAGTATATATTGCGGTTGAATCTATACTAAAATTAGACAAACACCGCCGGAACATAATCATGTTCGCGACATCTTTTGTGAGCGCGTGTCGGCGCCGCAAGAAAAATATTATTTTATGTACACTCTGTATACTAAATAACTGTACGTATGGGAACGAAATCATCTGGTGAGACCTCATTGTAAGCCTGGCAACACCAGCTGCGCTCCAATAACTCACTCATTACACACTTTGGACCTTGCTACCTTGTTATAAGGCACATTATAATTTCCGGCAGCTGTAAAGTAATTTCTTAAGCAAAGTTTCTTAGCTAATATTTGTGGTACATTTTCGCAGAATACATTTAATACAATCATAACATTAAATGTTGTTACGAAGTTTGTGTTGGGAGAGCTCCGAGGCTTTGGCACAGGCTCAGCCGATGAGGGCGCGCCACTACCTACATTACTCTCTCTACAAGTAACACCTACACCTACTACGGCTTCTAGTTAATGTAACCTACTTACTGTCAGTGATATTAATCACAGTATCGAGATGTTTCTATGCCCATTGTATATAAGATACCGAGGTTGATTGCCCCAAATCCTACTAATATTATAAACGCAATTTTTTTATTAGAATTACTGTTTAGATGTTTGTTACTCTTTCACGCAAAACCGACGGAACGGATTTCAATGAAACTTTACAATGATACTTATACAGCAGAATAAAACAAAGGTAAACATACAAACATAAAAAGTTTATTTAAAATGTTAATTTAAAAAAATATTGTGTGATTTTGCCAAAATATAAAGATAAGTTACTAATCCTCCGCAGAAAAAGCTGGTGCAACATAACTTAAAATTAGATTTATTTATTTATTTAAATTTTTTACCCAATGATTCTAACTTTTGAAAGTAGTTTCAATTTAATTATCATTAATTTTGTATTAGTTTAGTATTAATTAATTATCATTCGCTATATAATCGCGCATTGTTAAAAATAAATACTGAAGCATATTCCAATGGATAACGATAACACTGCAAGAATATAATATAAAATACATAGTGCATTTTGTGATGTATGCAGAGCGTATCTAGTGTCGTAAATAATGTGCGATAGGTGAGTGAGGCGGCGCGCGTCACGGCTGCGTCACGGCCGCACCACGGTCGCGCCGCGGACTCGCTACCGTTGCGCTATGAAATATAGGCACGGGACTCACTTTGGTTGGGTTGCCATATAAACTGACAGCTTTTATACACGTTTTTGAATAAATTTTCGCCTTTTGCAACATTGTCTCATACTTTGAATAACACGAGCACAAAAGGTATTGTATTTTTGCGGTTTATTTAGGAAATTCGTCACCGAGATAATAATAACAATAAAATAAAAAATAATGAAGCACTTTTAGTTACACTATAACTTAAAAATTTTTTTGGGAACCATTGTGTTATACAGACAAAGTCAGTTCAATCACAACTCAACAATCATTGACCAGTCCTAACACACACCCTTTTTAACTGGCTTCAAGAAAGGAGGTGGTTCGCAATACGACTGCATATTATATATAACAATAAATAAATAAATAAATTATTTTTTATATTGTGACTATGTATTTTACACACCATTGTGTGCCAACCCTGTGTTGTCCAGTGTATGTTATGTTATTGACACCGACACATTTTATTATTATTGGGCGTCCCTGGGCCGCAGTTACCCCGACAAGAGAGCCGCGGCCCCGCGCACCCGCACCCAACGCACACGGAATAATAATTGGTCTTACAAGCCTCCTAACAAGATACCTGTGATATGATGTGCTGTTCATAGCTTTTCAATCGCATGTGTAGACATCTATATTATATTACATGATAATAAAATTGGAGTGTCTGTTTGTAATTCGAAATAAACAGCTATTCACCAAATACACATGAAAGTATACTATACGATGCTTATCAGAAAATATCGGTCTGTCTGTCTGTTTATTCCGGCTCATCTCTGAAATGACTGGATCAATTATATCAAGATTTTTACTGGCATATAGCTGATGTTACAAAAAGGTTAGGCTACAAAAAGTGAGGATTCGCAAAATTAAGCAATCAATTTTAAATTCAAGTCTGTGTGGGTAAAACCGCGGGGCACAGCTAGTCTGTATTATACTTAAGTATAACTGACTGACTGACGGTACATTTATCAATCAAAGTATAGTCCAAACTACTCGGATTAAAATCCGTGAAAAGTTTAATTCTGATATTATTACACTGTTGATTTGTATTACTGCACTAAGAAAGGATTCTTGGACATTTACACTTGTTTGGCGCATGTGTGCAATGTGTGTGTTAATGCCATAGTGTTTGGTAAACTTTACAAATATGAGCAACACTATACATGCAATTAGAGAATAATAATACAAACAAATGTTCAGTTGGAGCGTTAAGTGCACATTAAACACCAGTTAGCTCACAGCGGCTGTTTGCATCGCATTACAGCATTTATGCAGCTTGTATACAGCTCTAATCCGTGGTCCTAGCGCACATGTGGGGTTGAATACCTTATTGTCGCCTCTTAGATTGGTATCTAATCTATTGGTCTATTGGTATAGACACATACAAACTATCATTTTAAAGATTTTGGTGGCTACGCAGTCAGGAGGAAGCTTCACTTGTTATTACTTATAGACGATACAATACGAATAGAGTTAAGGCTTTTATATGACAGAAAGATAATGTAGGGAGAGCGAGCGATCATGCTCATCCCCAGCAAAGGGAAGGTATTCCAGCCAGGGGGTCAAGTTTGAGGAACCAGCTGTTCTAGTTGAAAACTTGTATATTTGCAATGCGCTCGTTTAAGGTTCTTCTGTATTTGTACTCAAAATTTGTATTTTTTAGCGAATAGCGCCATCTATGTAGCGAGTGAAGAAATGCTGCCACAATAACATATATTTGCCGACAATTACAGCAAGTAAAGTAAAAAGAAATTATTCGTGGATAGCTTCGTTAAACTGTCCTCCTGCCACCAAAAACCTCTCAATAGAAGCTCTACAATACTATAGAAGTAGTATATGCTTCTCACTGCCTTTAGAAAGGTCGGAGTAACATTAAAATAATCTGGATCTTGCTGGACCTTGCTTCCAAAATGCACAGTGCTAGCTCAGGTATATACTTTAACTTGAAAATTATACTTGTAGTGTAACTTAAGTTCAGTTTATAATGATTCTATACGTGGAAGCAAGTTGAACCAACGCGAGAACTAGTTGCACGAGGCAGGGAGTGTTCTCAGAAGCACACTTAATAATGAATACACTTGGAGATGGTTCCGCGTACATTGTATACAACTTGCATATCGCTTTACCTACGGACAATTTAATAATATTCTACAGGAGTATGAGTAGCAGTATCTCTGGCACTAAGTAAATCCTAAATGTTATTCTCAAACTCAAACTCGAAAATATCTTTATTTGATTACATTTCTTCCAAAGTATCATAGATATTATGATATTGTATTATTAAGTATTATATAGATGGTGCAAGTTGGCTCCCATACTGCAATAACAAGGGAACGAAACATTCGACGCATGAGGTGATCCCGAGTAGCTCAGTTGGTGCAACTCCACGGTTTGCAGAGGTTCGAATCTCGCCTCGTATTCAAATTTTCCCAATGTTTTAAGAATTTTGAGTAGAAACATATGTGCATAAAAATCTAATAATTATAATCTACATCTACACAAATATTATAAGGAGGAAAGATTTGTATTTTTTTGTAACGAATAAACTTAAACACGCTCGATACAGAACTGATTTACCGTAGGAATCGATTTAAAAGATTCTTTCACTAATAGTATGCTACATTATCTCTGCTTAAGATAGGCTTTACTGATAATACCCCTATTATAGTATAGCGGATGGAGGCTAGTATTATATATAGCACCGGCTGCGGTCATCGATCGATGGTCATTGAAAAGACTTCAACGAGCGCTAACTGCATCAGAATGATGATATACAAGATGTACTAAATGTGATTTGACGCGTGTATCTACGAGAAAATAAACGGATTAGGCATAGTGACAGTAAGAGGTGGCAGGTCGTGGCCAATTGCGTATACGTCATTGAGCGCATTCCCACTGCCACGATATCGTCCGCCGATACTTGACGACAACGACAAAGTGTGAAAGCGTTCAGTAGTAATTGTATCTAACTACTAGTCCGACGATATCGTGGCGTGACCGTTATCGTCCAATGTGAAAGCGCACATTCACGTGTTATCGTTGCTTCAAAACGACAAATCTGCATTATTTTGACAGTAAATAAAAGAGTAATAAGTAAAACCTTTAAGATTGACATTGGTCTAAACGTTATTATTTCAAAAAACAAGCCTAGATTCCTTACTGGATGTAAAGGTTATATTTATACTGTGTCTCTGCCTACTTTGTACTTGCCTACCACTTAAATGCAGGCGTGAACATAAATACATGTATGTAGTATTGAAATTAACTCAGCAATACGAGTACTAGTGGTCTCTGCTCTCCGGTAAGGTGACACTAGCGCGCGGTGTCCGTTACCAATTTACTGCGGGTCGTGTCCAGTGACGTCACGTCACTATACGCCCCTCTGTCGGTAGATATTGGTCACGTTGTATTATGACGTTAATAAAGGGTGGACGAATGTTTTGAGTACTCGTCTGTTACCCAAACGATATAATTTTCACTTGTCACATTCTGTATAAATGAATATTTAAAAAATTCCACTGCAGTGTTATCACACCACGAACGGTTAACGGGAATATCGTAAGGAACCCTAAAGATTATTATGTACTACTAGCTGTGCCCCTCACTTTCACCCGCGTATAGTTAATTCCATGGGTGTCCCGCGGAACACTTATGTTTTTTTTAAGTTAAAAGTAGCCTTAGCTACTCCTTGTAACATTAGCTACCTGCCAGTGAAAGTCCCGTTAAAGACTGTTCCGCCGTTTCGGATATTACCCGGAACAAACAGACAGACAGACAGAGAACAAATTTTGAAAATTGGTTTTTTATGTCGGTATCGTATATACTTTCATATGCATTTAATAAAAAGCTGTCATTTAGGAATTACAAACAGATACTTCAATTTTATTTATCTGTATAGATGTATGTGTATTTACTTTGGGTCTTAATATATTTCCGTGAAAAGTGTTACTCCTCCTCTGCCTACTTCGAGGACCCTTGTGGGAAGGTGTGAATTATTTTGATGTCATTATACCTGCCCCTTATAAATTATCAGTTTTCTATTAGTAAGAAATATATGCCTATTTTTTTTAAATAATAACGCTTGCTATATTCGGCGTGATGGTTGTCAATCTCAGAAATACCAAAATTTACTATTTCATATACTCTCAAATGATGTAGATTGTTCGTTTTGAAGTTTTGAAAAATCTCGGTAAAATACGTTACGGAACGCGATCGGCTGCGGCGTGACGCCTCTTACTATCATTACGCCTATTCCGCTTATTTTTCCGTAAATGCATTGATTTCATTCAGATTTAGATGTTGACATCTATGACTTCACACTAGTTCGGCTGTTCGGTAGCTCGGCTGAACTACTATCGTAAACGATGTGATTGTTTGCTACCTTAGTGGTATGGAAATGCGTATATGTTTGCAATGATATGATAATAATATGTGTATGTGTGTAATGGTATAATGATAATATTGCTGTCACCAGATTGTCCCAAACATTTCCTCCAAGTAGTAACCCGTGCACTAACTAACAGCATGACAGAGAAATCCCGCTCTCGCCCCGGGCTCGCTCGTGAATCCCGCGGTGACTTAACGACGACATAAATACCCCGGAGGGTGGGGAGGGTGACGCGGGGGTGAGGGGGGTGTTGCTGAATTTACTGTTTAATTGCACGCCATCTATTAGCTGCGAGCACGTGCACTCATCATATTACCTCCCTACAGAAGATGACTGCAGACAGGAAACATTTGGAGATTTTGAAGCTCATAGTTCCTTACAATGACCTTACTGAATAATAATCTACTTTCTTTTTGTTTCTTTGGACAGAGGTCCAAAACTTAATTTATTGATTCATAAACAAAACACACTATCTATATCCTAACAAATCATCCACGACGCGTCATAACACTGACCATAGTAAAAACTTTTACGTAGGTCAAATAGAGACCGTTTACAATTTGAAATATAGTAGGTAAGGTTGAAATTAAATAGGTAGGTAAGTACTTCAATACATTATGTTAGGATGAAGGATGTTTTCGAGCTTGTTGTAAATCATAATTACTAGTAATCAATTGAAATACACCGAGAAATCCTCATTAATAAAGGGTCTAGAAAACCGCTGAGGAGAAAATTCTCGCGTCGAGTGCACACCCTTGCGATACTGAAATGATATAATAATGTCAGGTGCCGTCACGGGTTTTGAGCGCTCAGTGAGAATAGTGTGGATAAAGTGGAAGTGTTTACTCGTGGTCACGACGTGTTCCGTGGCCATTTCTCACGAGAAGTATAAATACAATAAGCGTTCCGTTACTGGACAGTTCCATTGAAAATTAAGAGTATACTCGTATTCTTTTACATAGAACCAGAATCAAAATACTCTCCTTCGTTCATCCGTACATACTGTATATTGCACATAAGTAGTGTTTCAGTTTAAGTGAGCCCTGTGAGGGCCGCGCGAGAAATGACTCGGTGCCCCCGAGGCGGCGCACTGTTATACAAGAAGCGGTGTGGTGTGACACACGTTTAATACACCTAATGGAGCCCACACTGGGTGATGCTCATTTGTTGTTCACGGGTTCAAGTTGGGTAGACATATTATATCTACGACTGCAATACTGATGCTGTGTTAATTTAAAATTAAAATGATTTATTTATTGTTAGAGTGCGATAAGGCTCTTATGAATGTCTAGAGAATGATTTATTACTTGTTACAAAACTAGCCTTCTGAGAAAAACTAGCTAGAAACTCAACCAGGCATCTTGTACTCGTTCCAATGAAACGGTAAGTAGTTCATTTGGAGGAACTTTCATCCAATAAATATATTATAATTCTAAGGTACGGTTTTTTAGACTTAATAGAATAGTCACTTTCTCTGCTATATATTTATTTATTTATAATTTGAATATACTAACTAACAGCTATATATAAATATAATATGGTTTTTATAGCTATAAACCCAATGCAGTTCTCCTACGTGTTAGCAAAACCTTATCAAAATCCAAAAAAATTATAATAATAATAATAATATTCAAATTCGGAGGACAACGTATGCTCTCTATGGTTGCACCATTGTAGTATAAAACATTGGAAGCGTATCACAACTAAAAATCAACTAACCAAGCAGTTTTGAGTTGCTCTTCCCAAATAATACACTATATGTGTTTGTAGTAGTGCATGTGATGTGTGTGTGTATTAAATAGTTAGTGTGCGGGAGCACAATGGGTCGGCCCAGGTGACGGGGCGAGGTGCAAATGTGCATCTCACGAGATGAGCCGCTTCAATATACCTCGGGTAGGTAGCGAGCACCCGCTGGCGATACCGGAGACGGCTTTTGTTACGTCTATACTAATAAAAAAGAATTTTTTTTTAGTTTGTTTGTATGTGTCGAATATGTTCCGGAACTAATGAATCAATTAAAAAATACTTTACTAATATAATGCTACTTTTTCTCTGATTAGTCGACTGTACTACTATCTATTTATTCAACTTTAACTAGGTATCCCTATAGTTATAATACGAAGGTGGAGCTGCAGATAGCAGCCGAATGAATTCGATCGGTCAGCTAATGAGAATTGAAAATAATCGAGATGTTTGAATAATCGAACCAATCGCGATTCACCTTTCACCATCGCACATCGCGAAGATAAATGAACATACACATGTTTACAAAGAATCATGGTAAGTAATAAAGAGCGTAGTTCCACAGTAATGTGCCGGTGTGTGTGAGGCGAGCCGTGTGAGTGGAGTGTCTCGGGAGGAATGTTTTGTTGTCGCTCGGGACGCTGCCGACGTATGCCAGTGCACTACTGTTAATACTGCTATTTTTTATACTCCGGACCAAACTAGCCTGCGGAGCACGAACTAAAACAATTGTTCGGCTTTTTTTCTCGCTGTCTATGAAGAGTTAAATAAAATTACATATAGGTTTATGTCATCCCAGAAGGGCGACCCCTAGAAGTAAGCAGAGGTGTTGTAACAAAAACACCGACTAAGCTATTCACCAATGATAGCTAAGTGCCAACGTGACTTTTCATCGAAGATGATTAAGTGCCTGAGATAATGGTAGGTCATAGCCCTCTCAAACTCTCAGGTACTACCCCGCGGCCACCACGACTATTCTATCAAGAGTGTATCTATATACAGGGTGTCGGTTAATTCCGGTCAGCTCTTAAAATGTGTGATAGGGTATAATTTTAGGAAGCAATTAAAATAATTACGACAAAAATATCTTCTTCCGTTTTCGAGTAATTGACGTTCAAATTCCATCATACCAAGACCTTATTTTCGCATAAAAGTCAGCTGTAACGTAGAGTTATGCACGTGAAATCTAACTACGTTTTTATTTTTTTTCTCCCACGAATAGTTCCTGAAATAACCCCATGAAAGCAGTTTTCGACACTGTAATTCTACTTCTTTAAATTG
Organism: Watsonalla cultraria; assembly: GCA_964035505.1. Classification (NCBI taxonomy): domain Eukaryota; kingdom Metazoa; phylum Arthropoda; class Insecta; order Lepidoptera; family Drepanidae; genus Watsonalla; species Watsonalla cultraria. Next base: position 169,186 of record OZ037715.1, read on the forward strand.
TTATGATTTTTGAGGTCAAGGTTACAGTTCATACTCCTTTAGGTAAAAGACAGACCGATGATTTACAAAGAAATGCCGCCACAAGAATCAAAGTTACTGCCGGCTTTTCGGTACGATATCAAAGACACCGCGCGGCATCATTAAAAAAGCGCGGTGCCTTTGAGTTCGGGCGGCACGTGCAAATAAACAGATATCGCGGCAACTTTCGGCAGCGCGCGGCGCGCATTGTGTTTATTAGTGTGCGTGTTTATTAGTTTGTGTGTGTTTAATAGTGGTGGGATTATTTTTATCGATCACTCGATTAAAACAAAAAGTACCTAATGCTTCCATTAGTAGTAAATACCAATTCATTGTTCGCATAGACTAAGTGAAAAACCTAGGTACTTACGTTATTGTAGTAATTGGATAGTTTTGTAGGAAAATAGTGTAGTTAGTGTATTTCTAATCCTCAATACAATTTGTGATTTTCTAGGATTCTGATATTAAATAAACTATTACCTTAATTATTAACCAAGATTAATTTTCACTTCAATACCTACATGAATTAGTCTGTAAGAAAATAGTTAGTTGAAACAGTTTTAGAGAAAACGTACAGATTCAACAATTTACTCTTGTAGTAGAGCACTCACTTAAAGACAACACAATTTTAAACAAGAATACCCAAGATTGTACCTACATAATAACGTAACTTTATTAAATCGGTTCTGTGATTTGTTTTTATCATCAGTATTCAGTAATTTAATTTATGTTTCGATAAGTCTATCGTTAATAGCGTCCCATCCAATCCCATCCCTATTTAGCACGCGCCGCCGCCACACGCCGCGCCGCTATGATAGAACTTTATTAGGGCTGTCGAACATGGTCTATTTACTCTACTTGTTCCACGAACCCTGTTCGTAGGTATTAAATTAATTCACGCTCTTAATTTATTTTAATTTTATTCTTAACGTGAATAAATAAAAAGAAAGAATGAATTTGAAAAATGTTTATTTTTACAAAACATCGTCTAAACCAAGACTACTATTCTACGGATCTTCTCAGAAAGCTAGTTTCCGAACCGGTGGTAAATTATTCGACATTCATAAGTGCCTTACCAGGGCCTAAACAGAATAAATCATTTCCATTTTCATTTTCACTAGACCAAACTCTGACTAAAACTATGTCCATCCCTTTTGATATCTGTATCACAAAAAGAGATAGCACTACTTTTAATTAAACCAAGGGGAAATGGGTAAAGTTTTGATATCGGGATTAGAACCGGCACGTCTACGCTTGATAAGCGATGTCTAATCCACATATTGTGTTACCAGTCAGAGTCAAAACTAATAACTATGTTAAAAGTTGTATCTTGAAAAAAGTGTGTGACACCCCTATTTCATTCGCACTTTTATGATTTAGTACCTATTTATTTGTTTCAAAATCAGTCTAATTCGGATAATGGTCGCGGGCGTGTGCTTCTAAGCAAAGTTTTTTGTTTCCGTCGTGACCTTGTTACTTTCATTTTCTCGTTAGTTTGTTAGGTACTTAGTACCTACTTAATTACTATTATCATGCCGAACTTTCAGTACTCAGATGTTCAGTTTACCAACATGGTTTTGGCCTATGCAATAGCAAGCTGCAAGGGGTAATACTGGTGAAGCGTTGCGTTTTTATTTGGACTTTTACGGTCATCGAAGTGATGAGTGCGTGCCCTCTTCAGGTAGAGTGCTTATGAGAGTTGTGCAACGGCTGAGGGATAACGGAAGTCCATGCTCAGGCTTGTTTGGATGTGCAAGGGCGCAATTTCGAACACTTGCCCATTTAGAAGTTGACTGAACTAGCGGTAATAATGCTTCCAGTGATAACAATGTTTTGTATGTGAGTGAAGTGATATGGTCCAGACTAAGGTGTATCCTGTCATAAATGAGGTCAGTTAACTAATTGATTTGAAGTAGGTACCTACCTATACTTACGTAGATTATTACCGCGTACGTAATGTAGGTGAACGCGGCCGCGCGTTCATGCAACCCGGCTTAAGGCCGCGAGCTCTTCGACTATAGCTTATAACTACGTTATCGTTGGAGCTAGATATTTAAGACTTCAACATAGTGCTATATTCATATAACCCTACAACTTCTATAAGACTACTGCTTCGAATTCTCCGACACCCTGTATATATAATTCAAAGTCCTGACCTGAAAGTCATTTCATTTTCAAATATTTTTCATTTCATTTTAGGGTCTCCTAAAATTTCATCCCTAAGGGGGTGAAAAGGGGTATACAAATTCGTATGTGACATTTTACTGCCACGTAGACAAAGTCTGGGATGATAAATAATGTTCGGTCATCACAGCCATGTAGTCCCAAAGAAAGCAAAACTTTGGATGCCTGACCAGACAACAGATCTAACACATACTTAATTATATATTTTTTTTAGATATAATATTTGAACAAAACACTTATAGCAAACACAAATACTTACTCCATTTAACGTTTGATGAAAACCAAATTGTTGGAAGTTGTTAAAGTATAATAGATAAGTGATAAGTGTCCGAGGGCGGTACACATAATATATTATGGAGGCATGGGTACCCAATTAGAGCATGATGCGTGTCCTCACATTTTTGTCACAACGTCGCGTCGCGTGACTACACCATCCCGTGTGTCGCACGCAAGTGTTACAACCCGGAATATGACAAAATTACTAAAGCAAAATGTACAGAGGGTTAACTCACTTTCTCCGAAACACGAAGCTTCGGCTGAAAGTTCCTACCACGGTTCTTATTCGTTCTAAAATAGCGTCTTAACGTGGTCCGCTAGAAAATGCTTTAACGTTTATATATTCTAAGCCTACCTTAATTCAATTATGAAACGAACGCTAACTTGAGTCTGATAAAAACCAAGTGATTCTGAAAATACGTTTAATTTTCGTTCGTTTGCGAAGTTTCGTTTTCGGAGAACAGTAGACCCCTAGTCAGGTTGACCTGTGAGGTCAAACCTACATGAACATAGTAAATAGGCCATAATTCGTGTTCTACTTAACATCTTTCTGAGTTATACCATCTCATAATAACGTGTTAAATTTTTCTTTGCAATACCGCTCTATTCTACCCTTGCTTTCCAGGACTTTTCCTAAGACAATGTTACACTACTGACCTTTCCATTTTCTATTTGACTGTCCAAACAAAAACAGTTGTAATAAAAAGGTCCAGTTTAGAGAGTATTTGGTATCAATGTCCAGGTGAGAGCGTTTGGCACATTCCCGTGGCACGTACAATGTGTTCGTTAGGCGGCGGCGCGGGCGGCGGCGGGCGCGGAGCGGGGCGGGGAGCGGCGCCCGCTAATTTCCCGAGAGGCCCATAAATTACCGCGGCATTGTCCCGCCACGGGACACCACGCAAATTGCGATTATTGTGCCTAAGTTCACGACACTTTCCAACACGACCCGCCACAGTTTCGCACTAAATTTTATTTTACAATAGTGCGTTGCGTGATAACATTGCTTGTACTGAATAATGAATTCGTTTATGAAAACACGCTGAGTAGTGAGAAAGCATTGCTAGGAAGAGTTGGAGAAGAACATTATAGTGAACTTATTGCGTGGGTGTGTGGCTAAACCGTTTAAAATAGGAAAGATAAAATCTATCAATGATTAATACAATCATAAAACTTTTTTTCATCCATGTATTTATATCTAAGCAGATAAATAAACAAATTAACAGCTTTTCACTAAATGCATATACAAATGAATACGGAAAAATCTGTCTATCTGATTGTCCGTCTGCCTGTTGCCTGATTTTAACGGGAATTTCACTATCAGATAGCTGATGTTATAATGAGTAACTTACGTACTTTTAGTTTAATGAAATAGGGTTTCGCAAAGAAAGTGTACGCGGGTGAAACTGCGGAGCAGAGCTAGTAATTAATAAAGGTATGAAGCATGAATGAATTCCAGTGTAATGAAACATGATTTAAAACAGTGTTTACAGCGGGTAGTGCACCCGAGTGACAACTGTAGGTCTAAAAAGGCCACTTTGGGAGAATCATAATGTGATCCGAATATGATTCATCACTGAAATGACAAAATGGTCACTTAGGTGCAATTCATATTTATGATTCACGAATGATTACAATAATTGTAGATGTTAGTCCCTATGTAACTTTTTATGGTTCTGCTATTTGTCACAAAAGCATTCATATTTTGTGGGACATTTTATGAATCTTCATAGGAAAGTGTCAAACAGGTGAATTGCGAAACATGAATCATTCCTGAATCATATTCGGATCACATTATGATTCTCCCAAAGTGGCCGTTTTAGACCTACTGATAAAGCCTTAGCGAAAGGTGTATAATTGAATTAGGAGTGGTCGCGTGACCGCGGCGAGGCGCACGCGACCCGGGGATTACACTTGATAGATAGGACCTAATTACTTCCCGCACTACGTTTAGGTTTACTAGGCAAGAAGGTACAGTGTTTTTGACGAGGTAATATGTGACAAATACAAAAACAATGTGAAGCGGCTACTACAGCCTATGAACGTGGCGAACACCAGAATGTCACTCTCATTTTGCTAACCTTACAAAAAACTAGCGGAGGCCACGCGGTTTCACCCGCGTAGTTCCCGTTCCCGTAGGAACACGGGGATAAAATAGCGTATGTTAGTCAGGGTGAATGTAGCTTTCCAATGGTGGAAGAATTTTTGAGTTTCGGCATCAGCACAGTAGTTTTTGTGTTTATTCATTACAAACATACACACAAAATACAAAACTTTTCTCTTTATAATAGTGGTGTAGATTAAATCATTGTGCATATATACAGGTGCCGTCACGAGTTATGAGCTCTCAGAAAATACAAGGGGAACTGCACATGCATTTTATTCGGGTTGCGCCATACAGACAGACAGAGATAGACTCATAAAATTACTGTTACGCTTTCAAGGTCAGCGCTCATAGCTCGTGACGGCACCTGTAATAAGAGATGAAAGGATCCCATTATAGCACTGTGCCTCCCCTCCCCCCTTGGGGCACTGGTGACCTTACTTACCGCAGGAGCACAATATTACTCTAACCAAGGAAGTATTACTTGGTTGCGATCTTCTGTGAGGTAAGTTGCTCCTAATTATGAAAATTAAAATTAAAAATATTTATTCAGATTGAGCCCTGGTAAGGCACTTATGAATGTCGAAAATTTACCACCGGTAAAGGTACTATAGTGGCCTACTATTCTATAGTGTTTTAACCTAATAAATCGTACGTATAAAGGTATTCAAGCATGTAACTAATGCCCGGTCATACACGTGGGAACAATCAATCCAGTCTAGCAACATAGATCTCATGTTGAGTGCGAGCATGAGTGATAGCTTATTGACATACAAATGCACTTCATTATTAGAATTCCAAAATACATGTATTTAGTAGTAATATATTGTTTTATCAAAATTATCGTTTTTCATAAAGATAGTACTTTAATACTCATATTTTACAGAAACTGAGTTTTTAATCGGTCTGTAGTTTGTGAATATAAACCAATCTTACGTAGTTACCGTTATTACTATTTATTACCTTCACTTTAAAGTCATAAATAATACAGTTTGAGTGCATTAAGCCACTTCTAGCAAGCGAATGATCAAACATTAGTGCAGCTATTTGTTGGAAATCTCCGGAGTGCACACTTGGGATTCCACAATAAGATCCGCGAAGAGCCGGGCAAAATGCACGGGACCAGTGGCCGGATGCCTCGCCGCTGCTATGTGCTCCTCCAATTGATCGTTGCATTCACTGGTACATACTACACTACTACCCACTCTACCTATTACACTATCATTTATACTGCGAATATTTCATTCAGTTTGTATTTTACATTTCACTAAATTATATTAATAGACTAGCTGTGCCCCGCGGTCTCACCCGCGTAAAGTTAATTTCAAGGCTGTCCCGCGGAACCCCTATGTTTTTTTTTAAATAAACGTAGCCTTAGTTACTTCTTGTAACATTAGCTATCTGCCAGTGAAAGTCCCATTAAAATCGGTCCAGCCGTTTCAGAGATTACCCGGAACAAACAGACAGACAAACAGACAGACAGACAGACAGACAGACAGACGGACAGACAGACAGACGGACAGACAGACAGACGGACAGACAGACAGACAGACAGAGAAAAATTTTAAAACTTGGTTTTTCGGTGTCAGTAGCGTGTATACTTTCATATGCGTTTAGTAAAAAGCTGTTATTTTGGAATTACAAACAGACACTTCAATTTTATTTATCTGTATGTATAGATTTAAAGATATGTGTGTGCAGTGCATAAGGCGGCGATATACTCACACATGTGCCAAACGTGATCTTTATTATTCCAAACCTTTGCCTACTCCTTCAGGGACTCTCATGAGAAGGCCTGAGGTTATGTACGAACCTTTGCCAAATATAATATGCTAAGGACGATGCGATTAAAATAATATATCTGTTGTACTATTTGCGTTTTTATGTTAAGTAATTAAAGTTATCACCAAAAATCGTAAGTTCAAATTTGGAAAGAGAAAAAAAATTGGTTTCTTGAATAGTATTCCAAAACGCAAAGAAAAATACAGATGTGTCTGCATATTAGTTTAGAATAAAACCCTCTATTATGGATATACATGGTTTCAATGGACGAGCTAGGCTATTAATGTTACTACTACATACATATAACGTGGAAAAAACTATAAGTGTAAATAATAAGTTCCAGGTGACATTGGTGGCGGGCAGCGGTCTGCCCGACGCGACCGTACTGATATTAGTTTTCAATATTTAATACAGGATACAGCGTGACATGGGTCGCAGGCGGCATGAGCTCTTGTAAAATTTGCAACCGACAATCGGTTGCACTAGTTTGCAATACCAGTATCTAACAACGCTTTTGTCACATCTCGACCAACTTCACGTTGCTCATAATCTAGTAATATGCTGGATTATTGGTTGAATCAATTTGCTTTTATTAGCTATTCTTTTCAAAAACAAATACGGGTTTTAAACGCGCAGATTATTATATTATACTATAGTCGACCCATATTTGTTTTCAAAATGTGAAGGAGCAACGAAAGTTTAAAACAGGGGCCGCGGTTCCAGTTCTTAATGGTTCCAGTCGCCTGTATCCTCAAATATAGTAGCTTTTCTGTCAATCAAACTTATTCTATTCGGAGTAGGCCTAGGGTAATAACCGTCTACTATACGCGTGACACTAATTTTGAGACCTTCGATAAGTTGGTTGCATGCAACCTTGGAACAATCGGTTGTCCAATTGCAAACTAAGCAATAAGCAGCGCAATTGAGCTGACGTATCGCTGTCGCCGCACTATCCCAGTGTACGGTACACGGCTTTGTTTAGAACCAGGTGTCGCCACAGGTTACCTCAAAAATACACCTTTCTGTCACGTAACGGGCACACGTCGATTTGAACTCTAATAGGTTAGGGTTAAGATGTAATTTTGCTAGGACACATACAGCATCAAGAGAGATAGGGCATAACCGCGGCCTTGTAGGAATTGTAAAACTGCATGATTGGTATCTTATACTGCCATCATTCAAAAGAGTTCAGCTTAATAACGTCACGATAAAGTACTGTTTGTATTTTGCAGATAAAAATGTCAGCAGGGCTCCATGGTGCTAGATATAATGGAACCCTTTTATCATTAGTAAGACACCGGTGAGCTAATCTCAGAAAGTTATTACAATTTGAATTATACAGAAATTGTGATAGGGTTAATATTATATTTATAACTAGCTGTGCGCGTAGACTTAATGTCATGGATTTAACCCTTTTTTTAAACTACTGATCTTTAAATTACTCCTTTAATCACCAGTGAAAGTCCCCTTAGAGTCGGTCTAGCCGTAGGTTAGCTACAACAAACATACAGACAGACAGAGTTTTTTAAGTCCGTTTATTTCATGTCAGTAACGTTTATACTTTAATATGAATTGAGTGAAAAACTGTTAATTTGCTATTACAAAAAGACATTTCAATTATACTTACTGTTTAGATAAAAAAAACTAATCACAATTTGCACGCTTTTCACCGACTTTGTATAAATCTATACAGATAAATTAAATTGAAGTGTCTGTTTGTAATTCCAAAATAACAGCTTTTCACTAAATGCATATGAACTTTCATACACGATACTGACACTGAAAAACCAAGTTTTATAATTTTTCTCTGCCTGTCTGTCTGTCTGTCTGTTTGTTCCGGGTAATCTCTGAAACGGCTGGAGGGATTTTAACGGGACTTTCACAGGTAGGTAGCTGATGTTTCAAGGAGTAACTTAGGCTACTTTTATTTATTAAAAATATTAGGGTTCCGCGACAATAAGGACTAAATCTACGCGGGTGAAACCGCGGGGCACAGCTAGTATGTTATATATATATCTGTCGTTAAGCATTAAAGTAGATCCAATTCATATGTTTTGAGAAGTACTTAGTTGAAGTTCCATACATCGAGCGCAGTGCATCCCGGAGTACACCTTTACATGTTAGCATTCTGTCGCAGTTACACAACTCTAACTCGCCGACTTCGGCCCGAATGTGTAATGCACTTTTACCCCACACTACTTTACCACTCAATGCGAAACTTGTAAAGTGAACTTTGATTAGTTGAAATAAGGATGTTTTGGAGTGAATGGAGTTGGTAAGGTGAAAGCCAGTTTTTCTTGGAAACGTGAGCGCGTTCTCAGGTATTTAGAGGGTTGTTCCGCGTTAAAGGCTTCCCCGTTGCGGCTGCTTGCCTTCACTTATGTTTTAAAAAACATTCACATGTGTTCATAATAAGCAATGTACGAACTTATTTACTCAAAACAGGTTACAAAAGATATAATTATTAATATGATTAAACTGTACATGCTAATATTTCATTATCGCCATCAAATAAAATCCTAACTACTTACTTACAGTAACCTAGTTTTAAAGATTCAGTTTTTTTTCCTCACTTGCACACACTTATGAAGATTGCACAGACTTATATACATCACAGTACATAAATATCCATCATCATACTATACCTACATTTACCTACATCGCAGAGTAGGTAAAAATAACGGAGAGTGCTATCTCACCTTTAATAATTTCTTCCATTGCAATATCAAATGAATCTAGATCACTAGAATATCCTTACTTCCTTAGGTCTTCTTTATCTAAGAAACATTAAGATACTAAAACATTGTCACTTGAAGTAAACATCACATATCAAGTGCATTCATATTAGGGTAAGTATATAAACATTGTAAGTGCTGCACGAATACACTCGTTGTAATAAAAAAGGTACAATATGAAGGTAGCTATTCATTTACGTAGTTAAATCGCGCGTCGCATACAATATGGGGCACACAAGTACGCAGTTTGTGAAACAGCCCTTAGGCTAAACAAAGTAATAAACACAAAAAATACGGAGAAAAATAGCAGCGAGTTAATAGGGGGGAGCATGTTCGTCATTACAAATGGTTTGGGAGCGCTCGCGACACAACCGATCGAACTTCAGTACCTACTACGAATATACATTTTTGCAATACTTAAAAAAATTGGTTATTGGCAATAAAGCAATTTATGTGAATGATATTGTTGGCAGTTTGTACAAGAACACAATTATTTGTCATTCATGGTGGAATGTCTGAATCATTAAATGCTCGTAAGCAAAATAACACTCGTTGTTCGTACTTCATATAACATGTAACTAACATTGTTTTACTATTGTGTTTTATGCTTTCGATTTTCTTTAATAATTTATGATGTTTTTTTTTGTAATTATCATTATTTTACTGTGTAATGAAATGTACATGATGCCAGCTGAGTTTCTTGCCGGTTCTTCTCAGAAGGCTAATTTCCGAACCGGTGGTAAATTCCTCGACAGTGGTAACTTCCTCATAAGTGCCTTACCAGGGCCTAAACTGAATAAATCATTTTCATTTCATTTTCATTTTTTCATTTTATTTGTTGTTGAACGAACAATCAAAATCAATCTACAGTTAAGAAAACATATAGCATCATACGCCAGAATTATGTAGTTGACAAGAAAATATTGAGAGAATTTAATAAAACCGCGCTTGACAGACAGCATCAGAATGAACCTCACCTGCCTTCACTATAAAAATGTTAGTCAGAAGTGTTACATTGTACTTGTGTTACTGTATGTGTGTGCTCGGTGTCCGCGGGGACTCCGCGCTGGGAGTGCTTCGCGACGGTTGATTGCTGCACATATCTCTCGCGACACCGGCACACACACACGACACACACGCTAGAAACAAACGCCACGGAACGGTCTCATTTATATTTTACCACTCCAAACACTTGTCGTAATAATATTTTCATTGGTTTTCGTAACAAAAATGTAGATCGGTTGCCTTCCGAAGAATAGGGTATTCTCCTTTCAACGGATGAACAGTAAAAAAAAAATTATAACCTTAGTAACAGAATCGTTAATTTTAACATGTCATATCTTGGTAGTTTCACACAAAATCTGGTAGGTGTCTCCATTCTAAGCTAATGTACACGATATTAATTCTGCGTTATCATCATACTTTATTGACTGTTCTCTAGAACGATTTATAAGTGGCCAAAAATTATGTTTTGCCAGGCGCGCACACAATAGTCCCTCGTGAGTAGCTCAACGCGGCAGTCGGTAAATTATGACATTAGTCGGCGGCACGGTGAGTGAAGAGGTACGCGCAGTCGGCCATTATTAACCGCGGCTTATTACTGCGCGCGGCTCAACCACGCGTGACGCTCGCCTGGTGACGTCATACGCCATGAAACCTCACATACGTAGTCGTCATGGCGCACGTATTCTGGGTTGTTTCGGCTTACGTCTCATAATTACTTTTACTATGCTTACAATCAATCTCCAACTCACCGCAATACAATGTTTGTAAAATTTCAGTCAAATGTTTTGATGACAGTTCTGTGAATCAATTTGAAACAAAATTATTTAATTTACATGTAATTTTAATGTCGACTGTAATGAATTCGACCAAAACCGACCAGTATTTCTAGACTTTCCTTCAAAGTTGTATGTAAGATCACACAGCTGTTCAGCTAAGCCTAACAGATGAAGCGCTGAGCGAGCCAAGCCTGACGTATAGGTTGCACCACTTCTGTTTGGCCGCTGGCGCGGGATACATTTACTACCAGATTATCATTGCGGCTCTGGCATACTTCATTATCGTTTGACGTGTTATTCGGCGGTGTTAACCATAGACGACTATTAATTACGGATAGTGCTAGCGATAGGCGATGGTGAGAGGTTAATCGCGATTGTTTCGATTGTTGGAACATCTCGATGCATCGCAATTGTTTTCGCAGTCGATGGTAGCGAGTCCGACTCTCTCGCAGTCGCTACTCATCGAAAATGGCGCAATGCAAATGATATGAACCAAAGAGAAACTCAGCTAGAGAAATTAGAAAAATTCTAAATATTGTATAGTTACCAAAAACTACAATTAGATGAACATTCATCAAACATTCACAGCCTCATCAATTACTGTAGCCATTCAAAGTCTGTCCTAATAATTTATTTATCTTTATGAAAACTATAGGATCTAACTCTGTTTGTACAAAGCATAAAGGAATGTTAATAAGTTTCATTAGAACTCATGTTCAGAGCTCGTAATGTGTTGTCTTCGCTACACAATTAGCTCGGTGCGTCACTCGCTGGTCCTGCTCCGAGGAGGACGTCTTAGAGCGTCGCTCGCGCGTGAACCAACAATACGTCTGCGAGTTACAACAATTTAACTTACTTATTGTCTTAGCCTTCTTTGTCTCTAAAACAATCACATTGTTGTTAATATTTACAATGTTCTTATTGCAAATATATGTCAGTTACCTTGTAACCCCTTGAATGGAGGCTCTCAAAATATCTTGTTTTTGAAATTTTATTAGATAATTAATATAACAGTGTGATAATTTTGCATGCTATGAGCATGAGCATTACAATCAATACTAATATTTGAAACAGGATGTTTGTTTGTTTATTCGACGATTTTAAACAATCATACACCGCTTGGAAACTACGTTTACAGTATGTAACATGGGCTATACTTATTGTTAGTCAAGGTTACTTAGGGATCCGTAATAACACGCGGGAAAAGCCGCAGACGGAAACTAGTTATTCATAAAGTTTTAATATAATCTATTCATAGTAATAATTGATGCAATACGGACCTTAAGTTGCAACGATAAAAACGTAAACAAATAGAGTCCATGTAAGAGTGTATTATGCATTCTGCAAAACGATTGAGTTCCAGTACATATTCAAAAAGCAGTTCAGGTGAAATGCTTCGCTCGGTACAGTAGCGCAGCGATATATTTGACGCTGTAATCCTCTATTAGAATTCAGAGTGTCCATTCATCTACCTGTTGGAGCTACCTACGTCCAACCCTGCTGGGAAATGCAGCCCGACATAGCTCGGAGGCATTAGGGATGTGCCGCTATTGATACTGACACTTTATATTGTTCCCAACGAACTGTTACTTGTGACAATCTATGCTGGAATAAAATATGGAAAGGCATATGAAAATTCATATAATTAATCTAACATTAATTCCCCTTTGCTTAAGTGAAGATTAATAGTGGATTTAGACTCTTTCTTTGAAGTGTTCAAATATACAAAATAAGATGATTATGAATCTAATCTATCATTGTGCTGGAGGCAACTATTATTGTGATATTAGTTCGATTCAATTTAAAAGACAGAATATATTATATTATGACGTGTCCACATCTGTCACTGTCGATGAGCCGAATAACCGCAATAGGAGTTGGTGTTAAGAGCTAAGAACTAAACTACGCATGAACTGTAGTAAAAAAAATTACATACTTTTAAAATTTACGCCGAAGCCGAATACCGAATATAGAGTGCAAATTAGGTTCATCTCTATAGTAATTTGCCACCCCTCCCCCCCTCACCCCACGCTAGTGATAGTAAGACTTCGGAGTAATCTATGGCCGTGCCTAGGTTAGGACCATGGTTCTATGTCAGCTTAGCGCAAGCATTTCGAGAGAATTCCAAGCGCTTTGCTAAACTACTTACAGATGGGAAGAGTTACGTAGCGGATTGTGTGGCTTTGGGGTCAACTATCAAATACTAGGATTAAAAATATGTTTCTTGGTAACAGTTTTTCCTGTATTTGATTTTTTTTCAGTTATCTCTAGCTCCTATACTTAGCAGCATGATGTTATAAAACCTTCTTCGATTAATGAACTATCGAACACAAAAATATTTTCCAATTCAAACCTGTAATTCCTCAGATTAACGCGTTCGACCAAACAAACTCTATAATACTAGCTTTATAATACTAAACTTAAATGGATTAAGAACAACGTTGACATTTCATTTTAGCACTATAAATTGAAACATCAAAGTTGAGAAGTTCATTCATAGTTGGCCCTCAGTAGTCTGCTGCAGATCATGGCTGTTTCCTTATGATGATGATCGCAGTCACTTCTTCACAGATAAGGCTGCTTCATGTAAATGGTTGCCATTTCAGTTTGCTTTTGTTTGAAGATCAAACGATTATATAATTCGTTTGATAATAAAAATATTGGATTTTTAAGAGTCATTAATACGTTCTCTGAAATCCTCTCGATAAGAAGCAATTTAGCTTAACACGAGCACTATTTTGGACAAAATGAGATGAGCTCGTTAGCGTCATCCCTCATTTTGCCTATAACTCGCTCTAAATCGATCGTAATCAATCATTAATCGCCTCGCGCCACCTTTCAGGACCATATCCACACATGCTGTCCTCGTCTATATCAACGTGTGTGAGAAGGATACAGTAATATTAGTATTAAGCGGTGCATTTGCGAGATAAATGTGCGAGTGCATCCCTGGGTCACACACGAGTGCTCGGCTCATGCGATGATTACGTAATAATTCTTGCAGTACGATTATAACAGTCATGGATTATAATCATTATCTCCTTGCAACATTTCATATATATACTTATATTATACAAAGGAAAGATTTGATTGTTTTTTTATTCGTTTGTTTGTTGGCGTTGAATAGGCTCCGAAACTACGTGACCGATCTTGAAAATTCTTTCAGAAATGTATAGTTACATCATCAGCGAGTAACATAGGCTATATTTTATCCCCGTACTCCCACGGGAACGGGAACTACGCGGGTGAAACCGCGTGACGTCCGCTAGTAAATAATATTACGAGTGCGGTTGACACTGAACCTTCTTTTTCTGAAGTCCCTTAATAAATCTTTCTCTCGAATGAAAATATTTAAATAATTTTCATCTTCAACCTCATCTGTCATACCTTGAGCTGAGCACTACTTCATTTAAAAGAAATACACAAACTCATTTATTAAGTCAGCAGTTAGCTCGCCACCAGCTTAGTCTGGTTATAACAAGAAAAATCCTCTATGAAATGAGAATGACTGTATACCGAGCTCCTCACATAATTGTGGAAGGGAGGGGGATGGAAGATGACGGCGATTTATAAAAGGCGGCGTAAATAAAGTGTAGTGCAAATCCAGGGGCGCTGTAAGTAGATGCAGATTCTACACCGGGTGCGAGCGGCGGGCGATCTATCACCAAGAGAAACGCCCGCGCGCGCCCTGGGCCATGCAGCGAGCGGGATCACATACGCGATCACTGATGTCTGTCAGTCTTAAAGTCAAAAATATATTTATTCGATTAGACTTTTTACAAAGTACTTTCAAATCGTCAGAATGACATTAATAAACAGGATTATACATGCCACCGCCACGTTCCGAAGGTTGCTTTTACTGAGAAAAAGCACTCTCGACGGGACTAGAACCCGTTTAATTTGATGGTCAAATGATGCGTCTACATTCGTCAACTACTATTGGCATTGGATTGCAAGGTATTATTATTGACAGCATTCAAATAATTGTATACAGTGCTTTAACTAATTAGGTGAACAGAGCATCAGTTGGTGAGTACATATTAATTTAAAAATACATAATAAAAGCTCTTAATATTTTTTGATTAATAAGCATGATGACGAAAAAATAAAGAATGTAAAGGTTTTTTTCACATATTTTAAACTGATATGAACCACCAACCGATACTCTTTAACAAAAGTGTTCGCTTTTAGATATTATGACGTAGGCATGCGCTAAGAAAGGATTTTGATTAATTCTACCCCCAAGGGGTTAAAATAGGGGATGAAAGTTTATATGAAACTAAATTTATGCGGGTGAAACTGCGGGGCACAGCTAGTAAAGTATAAAAGACCCTATATACACCGCCGCTGGTGCAGGAAATCTTCTTCAGAAACTGTCAATGCCAAGCGATAATTTAAATACGATACAATAGTCAAGATATCTGATTTTGTGCGGATTTAATAAGGTTAGTAACAGCCATCAGCCATCAGCGTTTACGTTCGTACAACGTGGTATTCCCAAACGAGTACACAATGGGGCTCTTCATGAAGAAAACAAAACCGTGAATTTAAGGACAGACAATTGTTTGTCTAGTGTTGATGGACTCGCCTGTCTCGTGGCCACCATCGCACGGCAGAGCTTACCAAGTAGCTTTATTAAACGGCGTGTCTTTCCGCTCTATGACTGGAGGACAACTTGTCTAAACTCAGGCACCTCTCGGGGGATGTGATAGATATGCATTTTAATAGCTATTTAATATATATATCTTTCGAAAAGGTATTTGATGCAGTATTATTGCCCTTATGAGGGAAATCTACAATCTATACTTGATATATAAAGCTGAAGAGTTTGTTTGCTTACTTGAGCACTTACCGGTCCGATTTGAAAAATTATATAAGTGTTAGAAAGCAAATGTATCGAAGAAAACTATATTCTACCTATATATCATTAGTGTTAGTATCAATGTAGAAGAAGGTAAACAATGTTAAAATATAAAAGTGACTCATAAAAGTCAGCCCAAAGCATGTTCATGATCGCGTAGAAATAAACATCACCTCAAAGGTCGCGAGTACATTCTTTGTGGAAGACGGGCCAAGTTCTGTTCAAATATTAACCACTGGGTATTGTTATCGTGTTCCAAAGATATGATTGTTGTCACAAAAAGAGATTTCTCGAGACAACATGAAAAATGAATGAAGCATTAAAAATTCTCGACGCCGGCCTCCATCCATCCGGGGCGGGACGTCATTTACAAGCTGTTTTTTCCCGTGACTGATTCTTGTGAATTATGTCTTGCTTGACAATTATTAGTGAACAAATATTGTACAACACAGACAATACTCCAATTTGCGTTGTACTCCTAGGGAAAACATACAATTATTTAACTACAACTGCAATTCCAGTGTTTTAATTTCGCTAAATTACTTTTTTATTCAACAAGCCCAACATTGAAAGTCAGTTGTTCAAAGTAAATGTTTGACCTGCAGACTTCATACATACAAAGTGTACGCACTGGCCCCGTCTAATATTAAACCTCAAATTAAACTCGCGCACAACGGGGAAAATAAAAAAATAAACGCGGCTGTAAAGAGGCGGGCGTCCCGCGGCCGACGCGCCGGTGGAAAAAGCTAATTTCCCGACATTACACATTCATGGGTTCTTTGTATACAAGTTGTTTGTTTCGACATGGGCCTCACCTGTAATTGCGTCAATCCCCTGAACCCTCCTGTACCTCTGGTACCTCCGCTGCCTGTCACACTCACGCCTCAAACATGTTACAGCTGCTGTATAATATTTTTATTACTATTGACCCGACATCAATTCAATAAAGGCTTAGATTTTTCGAGACTATTGCAAATACACTAGCTAAACATATAAGTATATATACACCAATATTGATAGAATTACATACGATGCATTATTAACGGTGCAAGGCAGCGAAATACTTTTAGGAATGACTTGAATTACGAATCTCAACCTTGGAATACCTACTAGATCGGCGCGGATCGGATTTGGCACATCCATTTGGAGTTAAGTTTTCTGTGCTTTTTGATGTAAATAAAAATCACTCTATAAGCATTAATTAAAAATATAAACAAATAAACTAAACAACTTTGCTACTTTGACCTTCGTTGTTTGTAAAAGTATAATGAATAGGGTAACTCAATGTTCAGTATATCTGTGTAGCCCCGGGCACTGATATAATGGAAGAACATCGCCCAATTATTCTTAAACATCTCCGTTTACCATTTTGTATAATTACAAAAATTTACGATAATATTCATTTTTACATCCATCGACCTTCATGCTTACAAACGCAATGTAATATACATACGGGCACGGCCAAAGAAGCTTTTGAACCCACTGCTAAAACCTATTATACTTCATTATTTCTGCAATAAACTCAATTTTTTTCTTCAAGCCATAAGAGAAGTGTTCTCAATTGTATATAGAACATAATAGTGTTGACCTAAAGTGGTTGTAGCGAGAGTGAATCGACAAATCAATTGCGCCGCGGTGTGCGGTCGGCGGCGGGACAAGACAATGCTTTCATCGCGCCGCCACTTGCAGCGCGCCCCTATTACTGCACGCCTCGGGACCTCGCACACCACTATAATGGAGAACATACGTCTGTTAACACAAGGACATCATTTTCTGTTCATATTAGTTTTGTAACGATTTGCGAGAATTGTTGGCTCTCTTTTGTATTTGTATCTATTTCTATACATGAAGTACTACTGACTCCTATGAGGTAGTAGTGCAGTTTGAATACTAGGTATCTGAATACTTAGCATATGTAATCTTCTAATATATAATATTCTCGTGTCGCGATGTTTGTCCAAACTTTTCCAAAACGGCTGGACCGATATTATTAAATGTTGTGTGCATATCGAGTCTGAGAATCGACCAACGTACATTTTTCAAAACTGTAATTGATAAGGGTGATCCACCCCGAAGAAATATTATGGCAATACGTACAATGTTTGCCGGGCACAGCTAGTTTTTAATACGTTCAAACTACTATCATTATTGGATAAGATTTGTATGTGACTAAAATAATGAACTGTATTTAAATTCATAAAACGGAACTATTAAACAGTTATATTCATTCAAAATACGCAAGGATTGTGATACATCTTTAATATACTTCTTTCTATCACAAGAATGGGGGTATAAATTTACGTGATATAAATTTGAAAAGCAGAGAGAGCGCGGGTGTGCGCTGCAATGGTCGGGTATCCGTCGCTAATGAAACTGCGTGTAACGACGTGAGGACAAACAAGCTGGGGCAGGGCCGGCGGGGACCAGGGCAGGACACCACACGGACGAGATGTTGCCCACACACAACTGAAATTGAATGTTACAGAGCATAATATTCACAATACAATTGTAGTCATTGTTGTTTAGTAGAGTGACCAATGAAGAAGTTCTCCGTCGAGCTGGTCATCATACAAACCACCAAACAGAAAAAGATTGGTTTTCTAGGCCATATTATGAGACATGATAGATACGAACTGCTGCAATTTATTATGATGGGCAAAGTGACTGAGAAGTAAGCCTATGGAGGAAGTTGTGGCTGCGCAATATTCGGACTGGCATCAGCAGTGCTGCTGAACTCTTTCGCCTCGCGAAGGATGGACAGCAGTTTACCGAACTGACGGCCAACCTTCAATAGCTGGAAAGGAATTAAAAGAGGAAGAAGATCGACTATTTATCTTAAAATCGGAACAAACTAAACAAATAAGGATTAAATATAGATATATATCTTATAAAGCTATTTCATCCTCTATGAAACGGTTGATTAATGAGGTTGTATACTTACTTACAAGTTTAAGCGTAGCAGCGCTACAATACGTAGCACGCCGTATCGTTTCGTAGCAATAGATGCTACGAGTCGTAGCACTATGTGCGACGCAGGTTTTGTGAAAGTTTAATTTCATAGAAATAAGGCTCAGTTTAAAGTAACCGCCACTTTATAGCAAGTTGTTACTTGTCCCTCGTGTTGTAGGTGCGAATGTCTCCGCAGCAACACAACAGTCATTACGCGAGTCCGGCCCGCGCCGCGCCGGGGATAATGGCCGGGAATTTGTATAAATTATATAAACTATCCCCCGCGTCCCCAAGCACCCCTCGCGGTTGCCTCTAAATCAGCCTTTACGCACATGTTGGTCACTTAAGAAATGTGCTTAATGATACTTCTTGTTTGGACAATACTTGACGTATGCGTCGAACAAACTGATCTTCTATCGCGATGTTTTAGTTTGGTGAAATACTCTGGTTTTCACCTTACAACTAGCTGTGCTCCACGATTTCGACCACCTAAGTTATTCCTTGTAACATCAGCTATCTGTCAGTGAAATCCCGTTAAAATCGGTTCACCCATTTCAGAGATTAGTAGGAACAAACAGATGATAGAGAAAGGTAACATTTTTTTCTTTAATTGTGGTCACAAGTATAGGTAATTTCATATAGTGAAAAAACTGTTAGTTTAGAGTTATTAACAGACACTTCAACTTTATTTATCTGTATAGATTTATAGATAACAGAGCAAAATCTTAATACTCGTATATATTTTTTACATTCCAGAAAAATTACCTTAAGACGTCTTTAAGTGAAAAGTTGGAAACAAACGTGGCGTGAGTACTAAATTGTTCGCTTCTACTTACAGTCCGTGAGTATTTGGCAGCGCACAGCGCTACGCTGGTGAAGTACAACATGTTCCTAAACTCAGCTCCTTGTTGGTAAAACATGATAATTTACAACGAACAAGCAAAGGAAAGGAAGGACAAAAGTAACATAAAATGGGCGAGATATGGCAATTAAGCCAAAGAAAGAGCGTATTTTTCATAAACCTTACTCTATAGTAGATAGAAAAAGTAATGTTTCGGATTCTGATTGTAAACAATTTTATTGTAATAAATAATTATTTACTACGCAAATTTTGTACATGATGCCAGCTGAGTTTCTTGCTACTTCTTCTCAGAAGGCTTGTTTCCGAACCGGTGGTTTAATTCTTCCACGTTCATAAGTGCTTTACCTAAAAATATTTTTTTTTTCATTTAAGCATCACTAGTTATAAAGTTACCCACTTGAATACAGCATTGTACTTAAAACCCAGGTTTAAATAGAGCAATAAAACTTTGTCATAATCATGCGGGAATAAAAATAGCAAGAAATGTTAGTAACGCTTGTTAAACGCACAAACAAAGTCATTAAAAGAACTCGTTAAGGCCCCGGTCGCGGATTAGCATTTATATTGTCTCCGACGAGCGACAAGCGAGCGGCCGCGCGGCTACGAGCGGGGACCTTTTTCTTTCACTTGCGGCAACACACAGAACTGAACATTGTGACCTACCATACTACAAACATGGCGAACGAATACAAGTTACTGAATTCTAATTCAAGTCGGTTTTAATCATAGGAAATTGATATATAATACATAGATATGTTGTCTAAATAAATAAATAGACGATAAAGTTCAATTTAATCTTAGTATCTTTAAAACCGATATTCGACGTCGACAGCGACGCTGACAAGCAAATGAAAATGTGTGCAGTTGCACGACTGTAATGATTTGGGCAAGTGGACAGATAAGGCGCAGACAGAATATTGTTTGGGCTTTGAGAAGGAAAGCGGAGTTGTGGAAGAAGTCTCAGAGGACTATTCTGGGGACGACCCTCAGTCATGAGAAATTGACGATGAAGAAAAGAGGGAAGACTGAGTGAGTCTAGAGTGGAATTGCACTTAAATGTCTGCTTACTCTTCATAAGATTGAGCTTCATGATATTGGACAGAATATTCATATGATATGTTACGGCACGGTGTGAGCTCCATCCTTGGTTGCAGCGCGGTGCACCGTGCATGCGCCGGCGCGGTGGGGACGGGTGTCGACCGTTTATTTATTACTGTTTACTGCTCAACTGTGGTATTGGCGTCATGGCACTTAGTCTACAGGCAAAATATACTACAATATTCATAACGCTTATAAGATACTGATCAACGACTGAAAGTCCATTAACAGTTATTGCGCTTGTAGAGGCTACTACTTCGATATTTGGAAGTTGTTTTACAAAACTATATTTTGCGTAGCGATTTTGTACACAGAAAAGCGATCATTAGGACGTGAACATTGCCTATCGTGGTTTGTCAAGTATATAAATTATTGAAATGAATTGAAAGATAATTAATTTCTTCTCAGACGTAGGTGGTTCTTTGGCGATGTCTACCATTATAAAGCTGAGGAGAGGGAGAAAAATATCATATAATTCTTTGTTTTGACGAGAGATGTTTTGCTTTCATTCAGTTTCAATTGCACATTATATCTTTAGATTGTATAACAAGACCATTGTTGTAAAGTAAGGCTTCTTTGAAGGCAACATAATCCCGAGCTAGTTAGTACTCCATTCAAATAATATTTACATAGGATTTCCTGGAATTATCCCAACTCTGTATTTAAATACACGTTTCATCCGAGGCTGAACATGAATTAGTGTGTACTTCAGGACCCATGTTAAATAAACATGATTTTATTTATAAATTAATAATTATTTCTAGGAAAGCAACCTCCCCGTCTAATTAGTAGCTAATGGAGCTACAGGAAGTACATTATTAGGCTTGAAACCATAAAAAAGTCGGATCATTTTTCGCTGTACTCAAATGAGCCGCGTTTAATGGAAAACAGACTTTAGAATTTTGAAAATTCGTACATCGCTAGGTTGGTTTTCGAGTGGCTGGCTCCGGCCGTCCCTGGGGGAACAATTTCTTTCAATAATTCCGCTGTAATGGTCTAAGTAAGCCAGTTAACAAGATACTCCTAGAGGCCCTCTAACAAAATTAATACAATATTAACATTTTATTGAATGACACAGCTGTGAGTCCAATCATAATATTATATTGGGTGTCGCAGTGGACAAATCATATCACATTATTATAATGTTTTTGGGGTGTCACAATCTGCTCAACGGGCGCCTATGAGAACTACAAAATTTACAAAATTTACGTCAACTGGTCATCTATCCTTCAAATGTTGTACCTTTAAAATACTATATCCTGAACTACTAGTTGAATAATCTATATCATCGTTATCTGCCTGGCCTTATCATGTATTATTGGGGTCGGCACTTGATTCAACCCGATGTGGTTTCGCGGGGCATCCATGAAATGAAAAAGTCTATGCGGGTGGAACCGCGGGGCACAGCTAGTATTTACTTAAATAATAATTACAACAAGTGCACTTCGATTCGTGCGTCGTGTATGAACTGTGCAGGTCACTTGTAAGTAACAAATGGGAAGGGCGAAAGGTCGCAGGTTAAGTATTCATACGGTGTAATTGGCACCATTTGTATAATGGCTGGTTTCCGCAAACTGAATCCCCTACTAACAGCGTTACAACTGCGCGCCCATTCGCACAACTCATTTAGTTTTAACTATTATACGCAAACTTTGGATATGGCGGTCTGGTGCTCGCACCGCTGGGTGTCACTCGCCACATTGTTTGTAAAACATTCCGGGCGCATATTAGGATGTGGGAATTAATATTTTACAAGTGGAAAATAGACAATCATTAGAATTTACATACAAAAAAATATGATGAATGATACGTAAAACTACAAATCAGGATTTAGATCTAATAATTTTTATTACGACGAATATAGAATTTATTTAATATATTTAATAATTTATAGCAAGTGTTAAAAAGTTAAATTAAGTCAGTT
Organism: Watsonalla cultraria; assembly: GCA_964035505.1. Classification (NCBI taxonomy): domain Eukaryota; kingdom Metazoa; phylum Arthropoda; class Insecta; order Lepidoptera; family Drepanidae; genus Watsonalla; species Watsonalla cultraria. The sequence continues at coordinate 191,757 of OZ037715.1, forward strand.
TAAACTTATTAAAAACTACCTATGCCTCGCGGTTTCACCCGCGTAGATTTAGTTTCATACTTATTGTCGCGGAACCCTAATATTTTTGATAAATAAAAGTAGCCTAAGTTACTCCTTGAAACACCAGCTACCTACCAGTGAAAGGCCCGTTAAAATCCGTCCAGCGGTTTCAGAGATTACCCGGAACAAACAGACAGACAGACAGACAGAGAAATTATTTAAAACTTGTTTTTTTTTGTGTCAGTAGCGTGTAAACTTTTATATGCATTTAGTGAAAAGCTGTAATTTTGGAATTACAAACAGACACTTCAATTTTATTTTATTTATCTTTTATTTATATAGATGTATAGATGTTTAGTGATATAATAAATTAGAGCTATGATAGGGCATAGCAACATTTATAATACAATGATGGTAGAGAGGAGCTAATTGGGTCAAAAATTATTCTAAGGTTAACTTTACTTATATTTTACTAAAGTATACATGCTTATGCTCACGCTTGTTTCCCATGGGGGTAGGCAGACACCACCGTTTACAAACTAGGATCCTTTTATTCTTCTTTCGGGCCCAGCAAGGGGGCGGCGTTACATCGCTGTAAGTTAATCCTCTGACCGGTAAAAATCAGCTCGACGGTCACCAGATATAGGTACTGTGAGAAACATTGAATGTCAGACACCCTGTCTATGGCCAACCCCTGAGATTCCTAACCCTATAATTTCATAATAATTTGCATGTGAATTTGTGTATCATTACAACTTCGAAATAATACCTGACATTTACTAAATTGTGGGTATAAATGCGAACGCTTCACGTAATTTGCAAATTACGTAAGAACCTGATCGTATTCATAATTCAAGCCAATTGTGGAGTAAATTACATTTTGATTGACAGGAAAATGTACTTCCATTTATGAAATAAGCTATAAGACCTCGGATCTCGGCGCACTCAATCAAAACACTTGGCTGTGAGTGTTGCGTCGTTATTAAAGTATGAAGTTAGTATCGTTGTGTGCCATTATAGGCGGTGCACTCGCACTACAGCCCGCTGTGTCCAACTTGGTGATTGATTACTATCTCTACAAACATCTGAAATACGTGTGCTATTTCTCATGCGGCGAAACATATCGTTAGTATATCTGTTTAATATGTCATATTAATTTATGAATAACGGGGGGCGTTATTACGTATCTATCTATACTAATATGTAAAGCTGAGGAGTTCGTTTGTTTGTTCGCTTGAACGCACTTATCTATAGTTTTGGCTAGCCCATTTGTCAAGGAAGGCTAAGGCTATATATCACCAATCGCGGGTTAAAGTTAGCATACGCACAAAGTAACTATTCTATGCGGATGAATTCGTGGGTGGAAGCTTTACTTGTACGTACATAACGTACCTATGCATTACTATAAAATGTAATAATCTTATATACGAAGCTTCTATAAAAACTATCGTTATCGTTGACAAATTTTCAAATTACTATAAAAAATATTTTTAAATTTTATTTGATGTAATTAATTAAAAGAAATACGGTTTTTCAGAGAGCAAATCATTAGCATTGCAATTAATATCTCATGATATAAGAGTATCGGTGAAGGATGTAGGTGTTGAGGCGGAGGTAGACGTGGAGAGGCTCCTGTATCAGTGGAATGTAGACGTTGGGGTCCTTTTGGATGGCTCCTGTGACGGAGCTCGTGGTGTTTTGGACGAGGTAATCTACTTAGGGTATCGAACAATTAAGTCATCATCATCTCTCTGGCCTTAACTCATACATTGTTGGAGTCGGCACTTGATTCAGCCTGTTGCGGCTGATCACCTGATTTGTAAACGAAGCGACTGCTATTTGACCTTCGTAACCCTTTTTACAAGAGTAACATACATATGTTACAATAGTGAAGAATTATATGCGGAAGTTAAATTTTTATTATCAGTATGGAATACTATCAATCTGGAATGAACTCTTTTAAGATGCTATGAAGACATTAATTAGTAAGCAACGCGTTATTATGCGTTGGTATTGCGATAATACTCCATTGTGCTTTAATTAATTACACGAAATTAGTTCCTTTATTCGTATTCAATATATCATGTGTGTACAATGCAGGCATCATCTTCCAAGCTGCTAGATTCATCCCACGCGTGGCTAATACTGCTTGACTCAGCAGACAATGCGACAATGATCAACCATCTAGAACATTTGAATCTGAGCATTGATGCGGACCTCGTGGTCGTCGACACCTCTAATTACGGTATTTACATCACATCTAGTACTACCGATGTAGGTAGAGGTTATTATCACAAAATTTGATATAATTTTTAAATGACCAAAACATTAGGCTAGACTGAAAATTTCCGGTACGTACCGTAGGCGGTAGCGAAGAATATTCAAATATTAATAGACCTTAGGGAGTTAAAAGGTTAAGATGAAGCACTTTGAAAAGGTAAGTAAAATCTTAAACCCTAGTTACCAAACCAGTAGTTATATTCTAGGCGTTCTTAAGCTGGCCTGGGTCTAAGCTGAATAATTATTTTCATCGATAAATTCACCTCATTAGGTGTGTCTAGTTGGTTGTAATGTGGCGGTCCGTGCATGTTTTGCTTTCTTCAGCGCATCGAACAAAAGTATTATTAAATTTAATTGGTTTCAGGTGATCAATATTATCAACTCACCGATGTTTACAATTATGGAAAAATCCAAGGCAATGAATTGGAACTACAGTCTCTAGGAGTATGGCGCAACGATACTGGTAGGTTCAAGTAAACGAAGCAAAGAATATCTTTGTATGAGTGAATCAATTTAATTTCAATTGTTATTTCAAAGTCAAAGTCAAAGTCAAAAATATCTTTATTCGATTAGACTTTTTACAAAGCACTTTCAACTCGTCAGAATGACACAATTTACAGGATTATACATGCTACCGCCAGGTTCGGAAGGTTGCTTTTACCGAGAAGAATCTGGCAAGAAACTCAGTAATTATTCTTTTCAAAAATATTATACAATTTAAAAAAAACAAAATTAATCCCTTGAGCAATGTAAGCCCATGGACACAGTTCCAATGCACAAATGTCGATAAAACTTAACATAAAGAAAAGTCTAGTAGTTGTACTTATATCTAAATGCGTAGCTTGAGATGAGCAGCCCCCACAAGCAGCACCTGTTCACAAATATGACTAGAATGTGTATGAATTTCATTGCAGGGTTACAGGTTTATCTAAAAGGCTTTAAGTATTACCACAGATGGGACTTTCACAATCTTTCCTTACGAGCCGTGACAGTAGTAAGTATTACCTGATAATAAATTGGAAATTAAATCATACCTATTCAGACCATGATGAGTTATTTCAACGATATTTTTCCTTAAATAAACACGAAGCATTTGAATATTTTTCATATTATAAAGGGGGCACACTCAAACATGCCAAATAGTAAATGGATACCGTAGTCTGTGGAAGCTTGCAATGATTGTAGAGACTGTTCAGACGCGAGCGTTATTCGCTAACACTGTGGGTAAATACCTTCCACCGGGTTTGGTAAGTTCCGCGGCTAGAGTGAAATTTTGTCTCAAACCTCACAGAATAGGCCTGACTATCTGCAGCTTAATATGTTCTGTCCAGATGCGAGAGAAGCCAGTAGTGTTCAGTCCAGACCTGCTGACGGAGATGCAGTTCACGCCAGGAGTCGCCGTCATGACCAAGGTCACCTCACAGCTGCTGAACCTGCTCAAAGAACGACATAACTTCAGGTTATTTGGCACTTTTTATTTGAATCTTATATCGGTAAGATATGCAAAGTTGTGGGCTGTTTGAAGTACAGCTCATATACATGTATCTGTGATTTAGAAATGCTGTTTCAATTTAAGAAGATGTGAGCCATTAATTACTTTGTGTTGAGCAGGTTTAATTACACGTTGGCTGAGCGATGGATAGGAGAACCGGCAAGAAATTCCACTTTAGTAAGTTACTTCATAATGATCGCGACAGCTTCATTTCAATGAAACAAAGGTTTAATGACATTAGTCCTCATCAGGCTGTCACCAACTCCCTGTTCTGGGGCGAGCAGGACCTCTCTAGCACCTGCGCCCGGATATTCCCGCATTGGCTCGAGTGGGTCGACGTCTACTTCCCACCTACATCTAGCCTTCAGTAAGTATACCGAAATGCCAAAATATTAAAATTGGTAGTAAATTCCAAATTAACAGACATTAAAGTATATGCGGTACTTACATAATAAAATCAACCTTTTTTTGTCTGTCTTAGGCTTATTTTTATTTAAAAGAAGACGTTTGGTTTCGCTGCCCACCCATGAATTAAAGTCTACGCGGATGAAATAGCTATATTAAAATAAAATTCTAGCCATGGATTTTCCTAGTACAACGCGGGGCCTATATACGCTCTTATTGCTATGATAGTCCAGCTGTTTAATAGTGGCAGACTTTTACATACCAGATACCTCTGTCTCATCATCAATGTCAATCTATGATAGTAGGGCTGCCTGAAGATATCCCTTTAATAATAAGATAGCTTCTAACATTCCGTATTTCTTTTATGTATTTTCACTTTAAAATTAACGACACATAAAGAATACGTTTAAAAATGGATCGAGATGTTTCATAAATAAATGTCCTCTTCGAAGAACAAAGTTCTACTACCTGATCTCGAACAAGGGAGTGGGTTCGTACGAGAACCGGTTCCTGACGCCAATGTCTCCGGGCGTGTGGTGGAGCGTGGTGGTGACAACGCTGATCTGCGCCGTAGTGCTCGCCGCCGCTGCTGTGATCGAGACCAAGGCACAGCCTGGACAGTATGCCTTCTTTAGCGTCTTTGCTGCTATTTGCCAACAAGGTACAGGACATATTTCATAACAAACTTCTTTTCCTTTATGATCACAATGCCTTCGCGGCCTATATGACTATATGACTTCAAAGGAGTTCTTTAATGTTTGTGGTGTACTTTCCAGAATATGAAGATGGCCTACCGTCAATGAAAGAATCTATATCGGGGCAAGGTATAATATCTTTACATATAAAATTCAAATTCAGACTGATATATCAACGCACAGCCTAAGTTTCTTATATAACTTAGATATGTTCCAGCTTGTATGCCATCAAAGGTGTTTAAAATATACTGTGTTGTTCAGGTCGGCGGTTCACCCTCCTAGTGGTGGGTCTGACCAGCATGTTGCTGTACAACTACTACACGAGCAGCGTGGTGTCCTGGCTGCTGAACGCGGCTGCTCCCAGCATCGGCACCATGGACGGCCTCATCGCCAGCAACCTCGAGCTTATTTTCGAAGATATTGGCTACACGAGGGGGTGGCTTGAAGTAAGGTGGTCTTTACTTCATCACCGTTCATTTAACCACTACTTTCTAGCTACTTATATATATCTTTTTTAAATAGTATTCCTGTGAAACTGCTCGACCTAGTTACCTATATAAGATCAATTTAATTGCCCAGTAAACAGGGTGGTTCGTACCACAGTATTCTCAAATGTTACTGCAATGGTGTATAACAAACAAATAAAAAGATAAATCAACGTTTGAAGTTCAATAAATAACACGAGACATTCGAATGCAAAGCTCACTGAATGCAAATGGACATTTACGAAAATATAAAATGTGAGCGCAAATCGTGCGGAATGAATCCTGAGCCAGCATCACGCACCGATCGGCGTTATGAAACTATATTCAAATAATATTGCATACATTTAACAACATCATTTTTAATAGAAACATGTCATAGTGTGGAGTTTCAAAATCGTTAGATTATACATTGTTATCACCGGGTTTGATAGGTTCCTTTTACTATGATGAAAATCGTCGATCCGAAATATTAAAAGCATGCGCGGTTCAACAACATTATTTTACACGAAAATTAGTAAGTTGTTATTGGTGTGTCAGTTAATATATTTATAGTAATATAATTATTTGTTGTCCAGAACCCCGGGTTTTTCTACTACAGTGGTTACAAGAACCCCAAGGAGGACGAGCTGAGAGAGAAGAAGGTGACCAAAGCTAAGAGGACCATGGCTCCGCTGCAGCCTGTCCATGTCGGTCTGGACCTTGTGAGGACTGGTGGTACGGAGATCAATTTAATATAAGGGTTCTTATTAACACCTATTGTTAGAACTCACAATTATTATTAGCCACTCGAATAAGTGTAAGCCCTAGGTGTAAGGCACCTGTAAACGTTGAAGAAATCACAAATTGTTCAGAAACTCACCTTCTGAAGGTACTTGTACCAGAAGTGCTCCGCAGATGGAGCTACAGATCTTCTTCTCGCTTCTCGACAAGAAAGAAGTTCGCGTCCGCAAATAGACTGAGCTCCCTTTTTTTCATATATATGGAACAATTGTAGGATTGCGGTGCACATATTTCACGATCCTTAGTGGATACCCAGCTTGAGAACAACGGCTACGATACTCAGCTGAAACTACTTGTGATACTTATTTTATTTTATTTTATTTCTTTTTACATGTAGGAACATGTTTGTACAGGGTACGCGTACCACACCGAGCCATACATGGCGAGTGAGGCGATCGGGCGCACGTACCGCGAGGAGGAGTTGTGCCGCCTGGGCGCGCTGCAGGTGATGAGGCCTGCGCACGTCTACATCATGAGCCAGCGGCGCAGCCCCTACAGACACTTCTTCAACTGGAGGTCACTACTTGCATTACTTACATCTACAATAATTATACTTACCTTCATGATCGAGAAGACGTACCTGGGGATATATGTATAAGGGTCCTCAAGGGAATGGTATGGGGGCAGGGTGTATAATTTTAAAGACATAATTAGTATAAATAACTTCTTAGCTTAGTCCTTTCGTTTTGGTTCCATACAATTAAACGTCAAAACTAGTGTGGTGGACAATTTCAGGCAAAACTACACATGTTTTCCATACGGATTTATCTCCTATTCTAAAGCACGATATATATAAAAATCAATGATTATTCTAATATTAATTTTTTTGCGTGCGGAATCTGCGGTTAAATTGTTTTTAAAACACTTAATTTAGGTAAACCACGCGTGCTTCAGTAACTACTCAATAGCATAGGGTAAATACTTTACCAGTTTGATGCGCCTGTTGGAGCGTGGTCACCTGAGGGCGAGTCAGGGGCGGTTCAGGGGCGACATTCCTGGATGCCCGGGGCGTCAACCGCGGGCCCTCGCCCTGGGCCAGGCAGCCCCGGCTTTCTTACTGCTACTGGAAGCTGTGGTCATCTCGATCGCGTTCTTGGTCTTAGAAGTGGCTTATTACAGGTAAACTATTAGGAACCACATGAGATATTTAATTGCAGAAAATTTAAGGCTACTTTATTTTCATAAGTTTGTTTGAATGTCTTCTATTATCATAAATACATAATTAATTTCAAAAATTTATGAGTAATTTTTTGGAAAAATTATTAATATTTTTCAAAGACTTTAATCGTTTCACTGTTCATAAAATATTTTAACTGCAAGCTTAAATTATTTTCTTTCTCTGCTTATAACTTAACGTCCTTAAAACTGTTCGTCTAAAATGAGTTGAATCAAAAACTCTACAAAACTCTGTATACCTACCGCACATAACAGTAGTGTAGCCACGTCCCACCGTACCAACGTTACCGTAGCATGTGGTTGCACCACATTTATTGCTGGAATTTTATTTTCTTTTCCAAGCTGTAAATGGTTGTGCATTGTTGAACCAACAATAGTTCTTTCGAAATCTGCAGTCCGAAGTACTTAAGCCAGAATTAACTACCTTGTAATTTACTGTTGCAAGTAAATAATGTTCTTGAGAATGTACACTATAATCTATTTGAGAAATAACTTCAAGAAACACTTTATACTCTGGTTAGGTCATAGAAGTAGCTATGTTCTTGAACTTCACTGTGAATTAAACATCCCTTGAAACTCTTTTCAATAGCATTGTAATTTCAATCAGTGGCAAAACTTCACTATTGTGAATAATTTAACGTGAATTTTATTAGATGCCGGTTCTTCTCAGAAGGCTAGTTGCCGAACTGGCGGTCAATTCTTGGACATTCAAAAGTGCCTTACCAGGACCTAAATTGAATAAATCATTTTCATTATCAATTCGTCAGTAAAAATGTTGACTCGGAAAAAAAATACAGCAGCAAAATAATGTTAAACAACACTATTTGTCATATATCTTATCTGTGTATTGAGGTTATCAAATAAACAAGTGATCGTTCGCTTCACCCTAAAAATCACCGCTCAATTTCAGGTCGCGGGTAAAGGATCGCTCGAGCGCACGATAAAGACGTCAATCCATCGCACATAACACGCATTATCTTTACTTTAGGTAATTGGGGAACATAAAAAAACAATAAAGCGAGCGTGGAGGGAGCGCGCCGCCCTCGAGGCGTGTGTAAATCGCGCGTTATAAACGACGCGATCAATTCTTGTTTGCTCCCGGACTTGGGCGCTTCACGCTGCACTGACGTCTTATCATTGTGCTCACTACATAATATGGACTTATGACACTATTTATTATTTCGTCACATTATTCGAAGATATAGAATGTAATTATATGTATTTCATACATATATTAGTCTAACAAGTAGTCCCTTTATTGTTCGGGCAATAACGCGCACGATTTTTAGATTTTATTTTAAATTAAAGATACTCAATTGATTTGTATCCACCCTTGCACTACTCCCCACCCGCCATCTTGTTTCATTCTTTTATCGTGCGGGCAACGGAACGCACGCGTCCCTTGCATTACAAAAATGCCGAAGCGCAGCGCTGAAGATAAAATTCAATTTTATCGAAATAAAATCAAAAAATTGCAGAATATAAGTGTTAAACGTCGTAAAAGAGTGATTGTGTATTCGGATTCATCAGATTTCGAAGAAAATTCTGGTAAGTAAGCATATTTTAACTACCCACATGTTTCGCGTTAAATACGTTAAGTACATTTTAGCAGTAAATTATTTATATCTGAACGTTATTTTAATACTTTAGAGTTGATTACGAGTCAACCAGAAAGTAATTATGGCCAAGAGTTAACCGCGAGTTAACCAAAATGGTACAAAGATAGCTACCGAGTTGACCGCGAGTCAACCAGTTAGTATCTTAATAACTATGTTCGCATTCCAAATAACGTTTCATTTACCTAATAAATATTACCAAAATTACTAGGGATGTGTAAATGTAGATATGTCTTTTTTACTTACTTACCTACCCACTTTCTTATGATATATTATACTTTTTCTAGTTGTCGAAACCAACAATATCGAGAACCCACTCGTTCAAACGACGTCAAATAAAGATGATGACCTTATTGTTGACGAAGATGTTTCGTCACCTCAAAACGAGAATAAAGATCAAGAGACAGCCCCTGATGTAGGGTTGCCTGCTTTAGATCCCGAAGTGTTAAGAGCCTTGGGAGAACTTGTTCCCGAGCAGGTTACATATGGTGAGGACATTCACCCCAATCTAGCCCAAATATGGGCCCCGATTTTACGAAAGGGCCTGGCAGATAAAGATCAAAAAGACAAAATCTGCAAAGATTATGCTACTCCACAGAACTGCAAACTGTTTAGAGCCCCTACTCTAAACCCAGAAATAGCTGCAGCGGTTTCTGAATTCGCCCGTGCTCGGGATAAAAAGATTGAAAACTCTCAACAGCAGTTAGGGGTGGGCCTTACAGCAATCAACAGGGCCATCACTGTTCTTCTTACGGGCGACAACAAAGTGCAGGCTATAAAATATTTGTCAGATGCCAGCAGGATCTTATCGGACCTTCATGCTTCAGAAACTCAAATACGGACGAAGTCGTTGACACAGGGTTTGGAGAAATCTTTTCTCAACCTCATTCAGGATAGCGAAAGAGACGAGATGCTTTTCGGTAGTAGTCTTCCTGAAAAAATCAAAGCATCTAAAGCTATCGAGAAACAAGGCTCCCAAATTAAAAAAGCCGACCCCAAGGCTATGCCTGGTCCGTCTCGACCTCGGCCAACAAGGCAGCAGGAAAACTGGCGGGGCTCTTCTCGCCCGAACAGGGGGGGGCGAGGAGGGTCCAGGAAAACTCCATACACGAATCAGAAACCATTGTCGTCACAGAGCAACAACTTCACACCAACGAGAGTTTGGAACAGACCCCCTCGTGCAGGCCCTCGGACATAGAGGTACACGCCGGTAGATTAAAATTTTTTTACAACTGTTGGTGTAAAATTACTAAAAATAGGGTAGTTTTAAATTGGATTCGAAATGGTTATCCTATACCTTTTTGTAAAAAAGTTACGTTCAATTCAAATACCTACCGAAACTGGTTACCGAAAGAGAAAGAACAAATGTCTAAGTCCATTAAAAAATTACTTGACCTTAGGGCTATATCCGTATGTGTTCCAATTCGAAACCAATTTACGTCAAATATTTTTTTAGCAGCAAAGCCTAATGGCGACTATAGATTTATATTGAACTTAAAACCACTGAATAAGTTTATAGAGAAAACACATTTCAAAATGGAAGATTACAGAACAGCGGCTTTATTAATATCAGAAGGATATTTCATGGCAACAATAGATTTGAAGGAATCTTATTTATTGGTTCCAATTGCACATAATCATAAAAGGTTTTTACGATTCCAATTCGAGGACAATAGTTCGCAGTTAGTAACTTACGAATTTAATGCAATGCCTTATGGCCTCTCTGCCGCCCCTAGGACCTTCACAAAGATAATGAAGGTAGTCGTTGGTTATTTGAGAAGCCAGGGCTTCAAGTCAGTAATTTATTTAGACGATATTTTGTGCCTAGGATCCAATTTTGAGGAATGCCAAAATAATGTGAGAGAAACCCGTAAATTGTTAGAATGTCTTGGTTTCGTTATAAACTACGAAAAGAGTTGTATCACTCCACAAACTAAGTGTAAATATTTGGGTTTTGTCTTTAACTCTTTAGAAATGTCTATTAGCTTACCAATAGAGAAGCAGAACCATATTTATGAACTAGTTCAAAATTTTTTGTTATTGCCGCGTTGCACCATCAAAGAATGGGCACAATTAATTGGAGTTCTGATAGCAGCATGTCCAGCAGTCAGCTATAGCTGGATGTATACAAAACTATTAGAGCGAGAGAAACACAAAGTTTTACACAAAAATCATAATAATTACCAGGCTAAATTCACTCCTTCAGTCAATATACTGCCAGATCTAAGGTGGTGGGCTGATAATATTTTTATTTCTCAGAACAAGATTGAGAAACCAAAGTTCGCCTTGGAATGTTTTTCTGACGCGTCGAGACAGGGCTGGGGTGCTTTTTGTAACGATAAAAGCACTGGGGGTAAATGGAAACCCGAAGAACTTAGGTTTCATATTAATTATTTGGAACTAAAAGCAGCTTTTCTCTGTCTCAAAACCTTTGCTAGAGACAAGTTCGATTGTGCTATTCTTTTACGCTGCGACAACACCACCGCAATTAGTTATATAAATCGAATGGGGGGGATTCAATTCCCCCATTTAAATGAAATCACTAGAGATATTTGGCAATGGTGCGAGAAGCGAAGAATATGGTTATATGCATCCTATATAAACACAAAGGATAACGTGGAAGCAGACCAGGAATCACGCAACAAGAATACTGATACCGAATTTGAAATCTCGAGTATAATATTTCAAAATATCATAGACGTTTTAGGAGAACCAAACATAGATCTCTTCGCATCTCGCGCCAATGCCAAGTGTGAAAAGTATGTATCATGGGGACAAGATCCAGATTCTTTTATAATTGATGCTTTTACCACAAATTGGGCACCTTATTATTTCTATGCTTTTCCCCCGTTTCCATTGATTTTAAAATGCCTCCAAAAAATTAAGTCTGACAGAGCTGAAGGCATTTTGGTATTTCCATATTGGCCTTCGCAGCCTTGGTTTCCAGTTTTGAAGGAAATGTGCACCTCAAAAATTCTTTATTTTGACGCTAAAGAACACCTCTTAAATTTCTCTTTCAGGGGAAAGAAACAATTGAATCTTACCCTGGGGGTCGCGAGGCTCTCCGGAACTCTTTTATAAGACAAGGAACCCCCGTTGCAGCTTTAGATATAATGCTGTCGTCATTAGCACAAAATACTTTACAACAGTACAGTAGTACTTATAAATTATGGTGGACATTTTGCAAAGACTCAAAGTTAAATCCCTATGATTCTTGTACAGAATCAGTAGTTATATCGTTTCTGACAGCTCTCTTTAATCAAGGTGCAGCCTACGGCTCTCTCAATAGCCACAGGTCTGCTCTTGCTTTATTACTGAATTGTGATTTAAGTAATAATCATTTGATTAATAGGTTTTTCAAGGGTGTGTACAAATTAAGACCAACCCATCCAAAATACATTTTCACTTGGGACCCACAAGTTGTACTTAATCACATAGCACAATGGAAACCTCATGACGAGTTATCCATTGAAAAATTAACCAAAAAAGTTACTGTTCTCCTAGCTTTGTGTACAGCCCATAGGGCCCAAACATTATCTATAATTAAAATTAATAATATTAAAATAAGTTCTACCGATATTAAAATTGTTATTTCTGATTTGATAAAAACTTCAAAGGCAGGCCGTGAGCAGCCATTATTGATACTTCCATATTTTTCTGAAAACAAGGACATTTGTCCTGCAACTGCTATCAAAGATTATATATGCCGAACAGAACAGTTAAGACAAAACAATGTGGAAAATTTGTTGTTGACATTCAAACCACCGCACAGAGCGGCGACAAGTCAAACGATCGCGCGGTGGGTAAAGCAGGTGCTGGCGGAGAGTGGCATCGATGTGAGCACGTTCAGCGCGCACAGCACGCGACACGCTGCCACATCTGCTGCCAGAAACGCGGGCGTCTCACTTGACGTTATTAGGAAAACCGCGGGGTGGACGCCAGCGTCAGGGACATTTGCCAGTTTCTATAATCGACATATAGTAGACACCAGTATATTCGCTAGGGCAGTATGTCTTCGAGACCAGTCCTAACGGCACTGTGCCATTAATTTATGTTAACATTACTTCATAAAAGGTTGTCTAGTATTATGGATAATAAATATTTTTGATGTTATAACTTGTCTTTTCATCAAGCAGGAATGTTTCGGCAAAACAAATATCTCTAAACATCTACTTGTTAGACTAATATATGTATGAAATACATATAATTACATTCTATATCTTCGAATAATGTGACGAAATAATAATACATGATCAAACGAACTTCCAAGTGAAGTTCGATCAGTATTATATGAGTCACTTTATTCGAAGATATAGAGGAAACTCCCACCCATCCCAACCCAATCTAGTTTTGCCGAAATAAAGACTTATAAACTGGATATGAATTGCCAATACCTACCTAATCTCTAAAGAATGAAACAAGATGGCGGGTGGGGAGTAGTGCAAGGGTGGATACAAATCAATTGAGTATCTTTAATTTAAAATAAAATCTAAAAATCGTGCGCGTTATTGCCCGAACAATAAAGGGACTACTTGTTAGACTAATATATGTATGAAATACATATAATTACATTCTATATCTTCGAATAAAGTGACTCATATAATACTGATCGAACTTCACTTGGAAGTTCGTTTGATCATGTATTATAATGATTTTTTGTTTTGATTAAATGTACAAGATGCGTAGTTGAGTTTTTTGCCGGATCACCTCGGAAATTAAGTTTCCGTACCGGTGGTAATTTTATGAATTTAACTTTTATAACTATGTAAGCACAGATTGTTTGTGATTGCAACATTGCTTATTGCTACTTGCCCTGGCACGGGAATCAAACCAACGACATCTAAGCAATCAGAGTACACGTGTTTTTGTCCTGCGGGATGTCCACTATTCAAGCCTATCTTCATTTATTGATAATCACTTATTATTCATACTAGAGTTAGCTCACAGCTTGTTTCAAAATTTCAGTTTCAGTCAAAATTTAAAAAAAAAAAAATGTATGAGTCATGCAGTGTCTTAGTACCGTAACCATGTATTATCATCATCATCATCATCTTCCTGCCCTTATCCCTTATTATATTTGGAATAAATGTATGTTTACTGCCTAAAAATAGTTTTTTTTTACAAAGACTTAGTCTAAAGTACACATATTCGTACAGCAATGTTAATAAAGCCATTATGAAAGACACATCGAGACGTGCCGGAGTCGCGATGTCTTTGCATTTGCATACAGATGGAAGTGCCACTCCGATATTATATAACATGCTTTAAAAACACCACCGTGTTAATACTGTTCTTATTATTAACGCTGTAAGGTCGCAATTACATTTGAATGTTCTAGAGGACGATGCCGGTTCTTTATTGTTATTTTATTCTTTGCTAAGACACGAGGAGGGGCGCTTTAAGTGGATTATTGAATGTAACCAGATTGCAAAAGGTAAGGTTATACAATCCGACTGAAAAGTCTTGTATTCACACTACAGTTATAAATTTAAGTGGTTTGCCGCGAATTCTATACTGAAATTGCTTGAACTCTACTGCTGTTTGTGGATAAAAAAATTGAAAAATACGTGCCGCCTGAACTACTCGTACGAAGCCGCACTTGTTGTAACATAATTTAAAATTAAGCATGCCTTAATACATTTTTACATTCCACATTTGACGATAACCCCTTGTGACAAAACATGGTTTAAATGAAGACTACCCTGAATTCGGTCTAAAACTATATCTACGCTACGCTGGATGGCTACTTTTAGACCATGGACTATCGTAGTCTATGTTTTGTAATAAGGGGGGTGCATTTAGCCTCACTTGTGATTGCGGGTTTGTTACTCTTGACAGTAGATGTAAAATCTGACAGGTAGTTAACGAGTTTTGCACCGTGTTCATAATCGCTAGCGACACCACAATATTTGTATTTGAGTTCTTCACGTTACCGCTAGGAGGCGCTGTACAATATATCATACTAATATTCGGCGGAGACGCTAGCGAGTATAGATTAAGAAAATGGTGGCAAACTCTTGGTAGAGATATAGGGGCCTTACCATAAGCTATTATTACCATCATAGTTCCACTGTGACAGTGATAGACTTATACATGTCATATACATCTGTCTCGTAATAAGTGTTAGACTATCATGGCAAGAGGTCATGGTATGGCCCCAGGTACCAATACAATGGGTGTCTCTTATGCGCTGCTGAGTTTGTATTCAGTGGAGTTGTTGTGCAGATATAACTCTATTGTAAGCATCTTAAGATTTTCTCATCATCATCTCCCTGGCCTTATCCCATGTATTTGGGGTCAGCACTTGATTCAACCCGATGTGGCTGATCACCTGATTTTTATACGAAGCGACTGCCATCTGACCTTCGTAACCCCTTTTTCGAAGAAAATCGGCAATCTGGGTTAAACCAGTTGTCAGACTTTCTTAGGCCTCTGACTGACCTGTAACGATTGCCAAAGATGTTAAATTGGCAACCGGGACCGACGGCTTAACGTGCTCTCCGAGGCACGGAGGGAGCTCGGGCGGTCACCCATCCAACTACTGGCTAGGCGTTTGGTTGCTTAACTTTGCTGATCGCATTATATGCGCAATAGCAACTGTGCCACGAGCCCACTCCATCTTAAGATTTTCTATTTGCTAATAACTTGGTTGTAAGGTAATATTCTCTCTGTATAATAGACACAAAGTAAAGTACCATAGTGTGGTTAATTTAGTTGGCACGTTCCATTCGCCACGTGCTGATATGAAAGCAAATATTTCCTCATCAGTGATTGGTGGGAGCCGCCGCCTGCGTCGCTAATACACTCCGCGCTGAAAGAACCGCTGTATTAATTCAGCATTAGTGTAAGTTTTGATAGGTAATTGGAAATGGTTCGGCGGAGGAAACTCCATATTGAATTCCTATTATATTTGAACACAGTGTAGTTAATACAGCTATTGTAGTGAATGCAGATTATATTACATTGATTTGAAATTGGACTGAGGATGGCATGGGTCGGTTTATACTATTGTAGTCTAAGTCGGCTTCGGGCATTTCTTCTTTAGTTTCGTATTAAGTACACAACATTTTGTGTAATGTATGTACCTATAATATTGCACTAAGATACACAAAGAAAACGATTACTTTTTCGTTTTCATTTCGTTGGCATATTTTAAGAGCTTATTTTTTCACAAAAACAACTGATATCCTTAATTTTTACTCGTTATTCGTAATACAGTGATGCAATCGAATAGATAGGTAGTTAGGAATATCATAAAGTTTGTACAGTTCATTATACAACGAATGTAACGAAGCTGCCTTTAAGCTGTGTATTTGTGCAGCAATATTGAGATGTGGTAATGAAAATATTAATCTAGTCGGTTAATTGGAAATTGATTGGAACGTAAATTATATGTAAAGCTTTATCTAGCGAGAGATTCAATGTGTTTGTACTGAGAGCTCTCAACTACTATAAAAGTATGATGTGATGTGGAAAATATTGGAAGTATTAAATTTACTGCGTACTTTGACTGCTGATTTATAAAAAAAAACATGTTTTGGGACTTATGAAATGATATAGCATATTTGTTAGTACGCATAAGGTTTATCGATGATTCCATAATATGTTGATTCACAAATGTTTATACACCATATACGAGTTAGTATTCGCCAGGAGGCATTTATGCAAAGTCATTTGTTAAAATATGTTCTTATTATTTATGTATAATTATTATTTATTAGAATAATGCTGAATGCTATCAACATGACATGGTCAAAATTATAATAACGTAAAGAGATATTGGAAGGATTATATTTTAAGCAATTTCAAAAGGACTAGATTTTCGTTCTAACCTTATGGTTTATACCAAACAATAAAAATAACTATGAAAATCGGTCATTGCAGCCTTAGCATCCATGCTACTTTTTTTAGCCCAGCCACAAAAGTCGAATCTCATAAGTGCCAATGTAGAAATGAAGAAAAACTAAAGGGTACAACGCTTTTCTTCAAAACGAGTCAATTTACTTTCAGCGTCTACCTCGACTCATATCTTGCTTCTGTCTTTATACCGGGTTGACAACTAGACGTATGTTATATACGTAAGTCGTATATCATCCGAGAGTAACTTGGTATACATGTTTCAAAGTGCAGTGAAGTGCGCTTTATTTGCGAGACGCTGCAATTGAAATGTTTTATTATTGACAAATGCACGTCTACATTACGCCGCGCAGTGTGTACCGGGACTGGACGGACGCTGGACTCGATATTGACAATGGTTTTATGACGACGATAAAAATTTTACGCTCTCCAGCCGTTATAAAATGCATGTTCCGAAAGTAATGGATATTTAAACTGATTCCACCGAGATAGTTTCCCAAGCTGTTCTTTACACTCGTGATCATAAAAAATATATTATTTATTTATTGCTTTTTCATGGGACTGAGTTCATGGAGGTGAGTTTCCATGGTTTCTCGGATCCCATTAAAGTTGCCATCAATTTTTTTAATAATTTATCTCAATTACCTGAATAAAGACTGGCTATCACATGTTATGACTTAATGTTTCTATTTTGGTGCTGTTGTCTACAGCAAGAACTTAACGAGAACAAAAGGGAACTAATCAAGAGACGTTTTTCGTCTTCTTCAGATGCCTCTCCACAATTAATGATCATGATCAACCCTGAATATTTTTTGGCATCCCTTGCGAGGTGGAACAACTCCGCAGCGCTTTTGACTCGAATGACCCTTAAATAGGACTTCTTTCTGCGGCCAACTCCTCGTCTGCCGGCTATTTTGCCCATCATGATGGGTCGGAGTAACTCGTATCGCTCGTGATGAAAGACGTGTCCGAGTTAAGCAACCTTTCTCTGTTACGCATAAAGCTCTGCTAAGCTGCTGCATAAGTTTGCGTTCTTGACCAACTCTCAGTTGACCAGATTTCAACATCCATCCCAGAAGGGACTCCGAAGGGGTAAGCAGAGGTTTTGTTGTTACAACACATTTCACCGAATATGATTAAGTGCCAACGTGACAGAGGGTGCCTATCGCCGTGCCTATGCAAAGCATGTAGAGTGAAATTCCTGCACATAAGTTTTTAGAAACTCATTGGTGCAGGCCACTGGGATTCGAACCCCACAGCCGGCCACCGGGTCAGCGGCGTCTGAGGAATTAAACTATTATTTCAGCAAACGTCTGGTTTAGCTCGCGAGGGGCGCTTCAATTCAAGAATAGTCCGTGCAGCGTACTTGTATGTAGGTTAGTGAATATTTTTTTTTGTGTGTACGTGCATAAAATATATCTCGTTCAGTTCATAACAGAGTTTGTTGAAGTGGAGCGATCGTCGATTATGTATGCGCGGCGGCGGCCATCACTCAGCGGCGGGTTCAACTGTCAAACGTGTGAATTAATATACAACTACCGGCAAAGCGGCTATCATAAATCTCCATCTTAAAGCTACTATCTGTGTGCTTGGAGAAACTTACTTCACTGTGTCTCTAGCATGCAGTCTTATTGTCATTATAGTTCGACGATGTGGCAGTTATATTATTATGCTTTAAATGCTATAAGGTTTTGGATTGCGTTTTAATTTGATAAATCCTTTTTGAATACAATATTCAGATTTTGATAGTTTCAATTCAAACTTTATCGTTTTAATTTTATATATTATTACATCCCAGAAGGGTCCCCGAATGGGGGTAACAATAAAATCCACATTTCACCGAATATTATTCAGTGCCAACGTGACAGAGGGTGAATCCATCGCCGCGCGCCGTCTCAGGCACTATTGAATTACTTCTTAAACTGAAGGTG
Source organism: Watsonalla cultraria (assembly GCA_964035505.1). NCBI lineage: Eukaryota > Metazoa > Arthropoda > Insecta > Lepidoptera > Drepanidae > Watsonalla > Watsonalla cultraria. The sequence goes on from OZ037715.1 coordinate 210,474, forward strand.
TCCTTAACGTGTTTTCGTTCACTGGAAAGCACGTGGTAGGTTAATTAACATTGAAACAAATGCCGATTCATAACACATTGCGTAGTTGATTTGAACTACAGAAGGGTGGTTATAAGCGGACCGCATGCAAACAAGCAGTGAACGCGGCGATAAAACAAAACACCGCGGCAGCTCTGCCATAAATCAAACGGGCGCGAGTGTAGACCTCAGAACATTAAAAGTTGGGCGGAACTGTGCTCAGTTGAATTCGCATCAGATTTTCACTTTGTTGGGATTTTATTCGGGAGTCACACCCTATCTGATGGCTGTCGCCTGCGATGCAATGTGCACGAATCAGCGGGAATACTTTATAGCGTTTATGATGACCAAGGTATAGTTTGTACATACCAATGTTAAATGGGTACGGGGACATATTTGTTTGAACAGCTAGTATACTCTTTATTGGCTTTCCCGAAATTACAAACATTTTGTTAATGTTTTATAGTCTATAGCTATTGCTAGAGTGCATGGTGTTCTGCGAAAAGGATGAATATAGCTATATTTTTTCTAATTATATTTTTACGTGTACCTGGGTCTAATTAGTGTAATAGGCCATTATAATTATTGAATAAAGAAATAAAAATAATTGTCATCAAATAGGTAGCTTAGAAACAAAGATACAAGAAACTACAAGCAAAACTTCTTATTCAAATCCACCCGTATTAATAAAGTACTACTCCCTTATCAAGAGTCGAAGTAAACTATATACTTATAACTTGTACCTCGGCCGCGTACATTGATCTCTGTTCCCAGAAAGGGTTCACTTCTAAGCCTTGTATGGGGCAGCGCGAGGGCTTTGTGAGATAAGACTTGTTTGGCCCGATCTCTCACAAAAACGTTATGTTATCGATTTAATCATCGGCAACCTTTATACAGATTTTTTGGGACTCGAGTTGAAAGATAAGAGGGACCTTAGTAGGCTTATAACTCGCTCAGTCATCGCGACGATATTACCTTTAATAGCTGGAAGGGGCCCGTCTTTATCGATACTCTGTATTTTGATTTTATTATACCATCTAGTGTTTAGTTTTTAGGAGAAGGGTGATACGCCAAGAGTTAGGCTATTTGGTTTGTCTCTTCTAGCCGCTTATAACTCTGTTGGATATTCCTAGTTATTAATCTAGCTCTGATTGTAAGCTTTGTATACTAGAAAATTTTGTTTATCTTAACTGAATTTATTCAATTGAACATTACATTTAGAATAACAACTTTAATTTAATCTTGGTGGTATTAAACTTAATAATACTTTATCCGTTTATTCCGTTTTTATCCCTTGTTCTCTATTATTTTGTCAAATTGTACAGGTAATTACCATAGCCTATTCAATTTATGTACCAACCTCCTGAAGTATAGCACCAATTTAAAACCAAATCCTGTATACTCTAACAGCTATACACAAATTTCAGAAAGAGTCACCAATATTTAAAAAATAACATAAACATAGAACACGATACATTGACAAAATGGTTTTAAGAATCTCAGAAATATTACAAGAACCAAATGACGCCTTATTAAATAATATATTAATAATGCATGTCTAGAGTAATCCTATCAAAAAAGGTTGCGCAGCTCCGCGCCACCGCTCCACAATAGTAAGTTATGTAACGGCATGACATTAACAAAAGTCACATTATTTAATTAAAAAAGGTTCACGACGCGTATACGCGTGCGACGATCGTGAAGCGCGAAAATATATTATCGCCCTCATTAAAATACAAAAGGCGCGTTTGGTATGAATGTGAGCCGAAGTGCGTCATGTATTATGCATCAGCCACCGAGGTGTCTAAATTAAATTCGGGCATGCAAATGTCAGTCAAAAGTGGCAAGTGGTGAAATTACGGCACTTTCTCAAACCAAATCCGGAGGCTTCATACGGCGATATTTACTGGGACTTCAATTTAACAAACGTTACCGCTCATCCGCCCACTTCTCAACTTATATTTTAAATGTAAATGTGTTTTTAATGGATTATATATAGCAAAGATATTTACAGGTTGGGCAAGACATCGCCATTTAGTACTGTTCGTTATATTATCAACATTATATAATATTATCCACTAAAAAGTTTAGATATAAATACATACTGCTCCAAGTAAGTATTCCCCTACAAGGTGCAGAGGTGTACACCCAATATTTCACCAGTTATGTTTAAAGTCGCATGTACTTGGGGCCTATTGGAATTATCTCGACAACAATCCAGACTTCAGGCTCCTACTAGGAAATGAAAAAATTATACAAATATAAATACAGCTATATTTTTTCAGGCATAATATAGTCCACGGGTTTGATCTACGTATATTATATACATTAGTGAGTGCATAGTTAAGTGGAATTTAAAGCGATGTTCCGTAACTCGGAATCGTGTAGTTTTATCTTGCGTGTAACTAAAAATATGATCTCATCACGTCGCCTGGTGTCATTGGATTAACTCTTAGTGTCCGTTGTTCCACCGCTGTTGTGAGTGAACTGCGCAAAAACACCAGTTCCAAGTGAGGTTTGTTTGTTCAAATTTTCTTGTAGTACGACTGAGGAACATATTTTTGTGTTCATCATACAAAATATCTCCAACGCAGATTGAACTAATGCCTTTAGTTTTGCGATTAGTAACATTGACCTCGAAGCTATGAAGCTCATGAAACATAGGACACTTGCAGGTCTACAAAAATAACTATTGAGCAATTTAAATTTAGCCTCCTTTATTTATCAAATTCAATTTCATATGAAATGCTAGTCAAACCGAAATTCCAACTATGAACCGCTTGAGTTACATGTATTGTTCTCTCCATACTAGATTTAGTTGCAAAGGCTACAGTTAGATAATCTATGTTTATGTAAATGTATTCATGGTGGTATGATACAGTCGGTTATAGATTATGTATGTGTTGGTCTCGGTTTGCGGGTATCGCTGTGTTGTGACAGGCGGCGTCCGACTGCGGTCGGCGATCAATTCAAATATTTATTTACAATTCAAGCCTTGTTCCGACAGCCGGGGATTTGGACGGGATTAATTTTGTAGAGCTTATTATTGTGCAGAATAGATATTTTGTTTACATCATTGAAGACGGCTAGATAATAATGACGCTCTTCTCCAAATATCGATACTGCATATTTATAGGCAATTATACATGCATAACTTATCTTCTTATATATAAAAATGAATCCCAATTTCCCTTGGTAACGGCATCACGCCTAAATGGCTGGATGGATTTCAACGGGACTTTATATAGATTCAAGCCCGAACAATGCGGCGTATGTACACTATATTATACATGCATATGTGCGACGCTAAAGCACTTTATCTAGCAGACCTCAGCCACGGAATGTATCCCTACATCACATTAGTCTAGTGCCGACGGATAAGAGAAGGAGTGCCGAGAGGGTGGAGGTTATCGCCTTCCTACTTTACAATGCACTGCTGCTACGATTTACGTTGGCCTCTAAGCTGATATAAGGTTCAATGGATCGTTCTTCTAACAAAACTAAAAGATTCCTCATGGGGGATTGTAGAGCACTTTGAATTGCTGTAGACAAAAGCAAAGTTGAAGTAAGACCGTAAGATTTAAAACAATCTTCATAGCTTCGTGCAAGTGTCCTCGAATTGGTAATCTGAGGTTACAACATAAATTTTTCAGCAGAATGAAAATTAATTCATTTTTCAGGCATATGGACGTGTATTAAAAATGCAATTGGTTCATTTTAAAAACAGCACATTAACTCTACCCTACACACCCTACCTATGTGAATATTTATATCTAACATCAAATTAGATTTTTTGATGATGTAGGTACCTAGCCTCCAATTTGGTGTACCTATTTTGTACCAATACTTAATATTTTTAATACTGTATTGATGAAATGTACATGATGCCTGGCTGAGTTTCTTGCCGGTTCATCTCAGAAGGCTAGTTTCCGAACCAGTGGTAAATTATCGACATTCATGAGTGCCTTACCACGGCATAATCGATTTTTTTTATAACTTTTCACGACTTCTTTTTGCTATCATAGTTTGACAACTATTATGAAACAGATGTAGTTATATGACGTATATAAGTCTGGCACACAGTGGAACTTATGGTAAGGCCCCTGTAGGCTACTTACACTACACGAGTACCCAGTAGGTATGTAAGTGAGGGCATAATAAATATGGACTGATATCACATTATAAGGCGGAAGTAGGAAGTCGGGCCGCAGTACAGCCCGGGGCGCACACGGCCCGGCCATGTTCCCCCGCTAATGCTTGTACCACCGTTGTATCTATGGAAAAATGCTGCTTATATTTTGCTCAAATAAATAAAATATTGTAATGCTTTGGTTAATTTATGACTTTATTTTCTACTTACATAATAATATTTTTCATCTAATTGGAATTGGAACGATAATACCACAAGTGAGAATCTGCCCTTCATAGTCAAAGTCAAAGTCAAAAATATCTTTATTCGATTAGAGCACTTTCTTACTTTATAAAGCCAGGTTCGGAAGGTTGCTTTTACTGAGAAGAACCTGTCAAGAAACTCAGTAAATACTCTTTTTAAAAATATTATACAATTTAAAAAAAAATAACAAAATAAATCACTTGAGAAATGTAAGCCCATGGACACAGTTCCAATGTACAAATGTCGATCAAAATTAACATAAAGAAAAGTCTAGTAGTTCTATTTATATCTAAATGCGTAGCTTGAGATGACCAGCCCCCACAAGCAGCACCTGTTCACAAGTATGACGAGAATGCCAGCCATAAAACCTTTAAATTTTGCAAATACATCAATGAAATACTAAGAGACTATTTACTATACGAATAAAGACTGCCTCGTCTAGTGGTTAATGTCAATAGGCTTGGCAATAACTGGCGAAAGGTGAACTGCAAGTAAATATGTATGAATGCTAAATAATAAGTATATGAGAGTCTAGGCGATACCAACGAGCTTTTCTAAAGAAAATGTATCATAGCTTAGGAAGAACGCTCTCATCATCTATAGAGGAAGTGATCGATGTATTGAAACGCGACGTCGCTTGAGTGCTGAGTTGAAAGTTGCACTGCAAAGTGTTAGTCGTCGATAGATAGCAGCAAGTTAACGTCCCAAGAACAAGACTAGAATAGAGAATGAACCTGCAGCTGCACTACAGCGGACATTGCCTGTTTGTTGTCCACCTAGGGCTACCACTTCGCGGTCTATAAAAATACCAATAATTAGAAATAAAGAGAAATATTAGAAAGTATTACAATTGTAAATTCTCGACTTTCATAAGTGCTTTACCAGAGCCTAAACTGAATAAATATTTTTCATTTTCATTTATATTTTCATTTTCATTTTCATTTTCATTTTCATTTTCATTTTCAATTTATATTAAGCATATAATTAATTATATAATTTAAAAGAAAAACTGTGGGATAGACAAACATGGGCCCTTCCAAATACGACGCGACGAGTAAAGCCGAGGAAGATGGTAGGGTAAATTGGTGGATATGTCATACTGGTCCATCAGGAGAAGAGATCACATCTCTTGCCTGATTTAAAAGTGCCTGAAAGTGGCGATTGCTCAACCGACAGGTGGAACTTAATTGAAACAAAACGTATTTATTTTGTACTCAGGAAATAGCTACATGTAGACACTTAAATCTATTTTTGCCCAGACTCTAGGATCAAACCTACTACAGAACACACCAGTCACGTATACCACGTATACTACAAGACCAACCGTCCCGTCTCTTTCTATAAAGTAATCACACAAAAAGCTTAACTGTTCACCTGCAGGGGAATCAAACCGGCATTTAAGTGATAGATTGTACCACTATAGCAACTGTCATAGGTGTGAAGAAAAATGAGCCTTGCTACTACTATGCGGAAGGTAAATATTACAATTAAATATCATCCCTCTCACCAACAAGGAAAAGTTCTAAAAATAGCCTTCTTATTGAAAAACGCAAATGCCAAGTAATAAAGTAAGGTGTAATGAAGATATGTAACATATCCTGTGGATAGACGTCACACCCACTCACAGTCCACGCACACCTGTTTATTGTCGTGTATTGTGTATAACCACACAAATTAACTAATATCTGAAGTACTAAGCCTAATAATATTCAATTGCCCCAACACAATAATATTAAATTTGGTAGATAAAGATAATTATACATTTGTTTTGAGGATACACACAGAAATAGCAATAATATTTAGGAAGCATACAGTCACTGCGTAGAATTTACAATAATTATTAATTCGAGTGAAATATACAAATACTAGTTGTGCCCCGCGGTTTCACCCGCGCAGACTTTAGTGTGTTATATGACGATTTTTTCAGGTTTCAAGAGAACGGTATAAAGTGTCCTTCTCCTGGTTCTAAGCTTGAAGATAGTTTAAGCCGTTCTTGAGTTATAAAGTAGTGTAACTAACACAACTTTCTTTTATAAATATAGATATTTATCTGTATAGATTTATTGGAAGTAAACTGAATCAGGGGGCTTACCAACATTGGTTTAAGCAGTGCGTATTAAGAACTTCTGAGCTTTGACGTTTCATTTTGGTACGGTAAAAATAAACGTAAAAGCATTAAGAAATTGTTAATACGCACGGCTTAAACTATCATAGTTGGCTCCCTGTTCTGCAATAAATAGTGAATTGGCACTCGATAGTATTGTATTACCAACACCGAAATGTATGTACGTTTTTGTACTAAAGGTGACTAAACATTTTAATACTGATAGTGTTATTCCAACGTAATGGTAGCAAATATAACTAACATAGTGCTTCCACTCCTCCTGTCTTCAATGCAACTTTACTTACTACAACTGACAACATTAATGTTAGGTAGTCCTTTCGATCTTCTACAAGGAGGTACATACACCATTCAATCTAATTCAAAATTCAGTTACAATATCTAATCACAATTATGACATGAAACAAGAGCGCGCCAACCCTAGCGAGTTCCCCGCAGTCCATGGAGTCCGGCCGGGAACTAATTGCAGTGTTTCCATTAACTGCCGCGCGCCGTCTGCCGACTGCCCGCGCGCCGGTGCTGGCTTCACCTTATTCAACATAACCCACGACAAATACCTTTATTAGCCTTGAATGCCGTTGACTGTGGGGTTTGTGCAGTCACAAGTTCCGATCCCAGTTGCCTGTAGCAGTGAGTTTTTTAAACAGAGAGACCAAATTCATAGACGTTTGTGCCAGGATGGCGCTCAATCATCTTCGGTGAAAAGGTAAGTAGTGGTGTTCAGTTGTTAATACAACACCAGTGCTTACCCCCTCGGAGATCCTTCTGGAATGACATGAGCATATTTTATTTTATTTTACTAACGGATTAACTCTTGTATATCAAGAACACGTAGCGTCATAACACGCATATATGTCATTGAATGAAGTTGATCCATTTATTTGAAAACTTTTTTATAAATATATTTAACAACGTAAAATGTCTGCCTTTACAAAAAACAGGCAAATAAGTCCCACCAACACAACGTGAACTATGAAATATTTAGACAATTTATTGCATATAAAAGAGGAGGACCCGACCCTCGACAATTTTACGGCTGGCCCTCTGTTGGTAGTAACTTGTAATTGAACCCGGGAAGCCCCTCAAATATTTAATTAATCCACAATCAAACTGAACTCCTCGCTAAATATGTGATTGTTGTATTAATATTAACGGACTCGCACAACTGGTATCGTTTGCATGCCATCGTCAGTATGATCCAAATGCAGCTGATCCCGTGGAATTATTGTGTGGGAATTTTGTATCAATGAGATGGCTTGCTTTGGAAACAATCCTAAATTAAAATAGAGAACAAATTTTACTAACACTCCGCGTGATATCAATTCGAATCCCATGTTTATAACCAACTGCCTCGGTTATCTTGTGGTCGCTACTGGGGAACACGTGGTCTCCTGGGTTCAATCACCGGGTTGGGTATAGTATAATTTCCCAATAACAGCCCGGAGTCTTGATTAGGGGGGTTAAGTTGTGTCCCGAAAAGTAAGTCCTATCTACATTGTGGCCTTAACTAATTATTATTCATTTTCATTGAGGAAACGATTAGGCCACAGTGTCCGGTTGATGGCAATAGGCTCGCCACCGATTTTATGGAACTTAAACATAACTGGCGAAATCTGGGTGTACTATAATTACACCTCTGCCTACATCTTTGGGGAATTCGGGCGTGAGAGTGTATTTATACAATTTGGGAATCAAACAAGAACGTATCCTTTAATATAATTGTTCTAAACATAGCTCTGGTGTCAAATTCTAAGAGTATTTATGAACACAAGTTGAATAATACTATGCCAAAACTAACGTAGTTAGACAAATATTGGTGTTGTATAATTAGTTCCAACCGTTTATTGGTTTCCTTTATAATCGTTTGAAAATCGGCCTGTTTAATTGTAAGCCATTAAAATAACACATTACATTGCTGCTAATTTTAAGCTGCCAATAAAATCGTTTGTGTTGAACAAGAAATGCACTCAATCCAATTAAGTTCCATCGGGTTGTCGGAAAAAGTAGGAACGCTTTGGTACGGGGGTGTGATTGAGACTTACAAATGTTTGGCTTGGGATTACTTTTCAATTGAAACGTGCCTAGCAAGACAGGGTGCTATTTGAGTTCCAATTATCGCCCGCCCGAGTGCAAATACTGGGATTGGTCGCGACATGCATATTAGCCAGTTTGATCCCTCGTGGCTTTTTGTGGAGTTAGGGTAAACCGGGATATTTGCGTTCACTTTTGGTTTTAGGGTGTTGCTAACTCTTATAGTCGCGCTATGAGTTGTCACGCGTACGTGTTTGTTTGGATGAACGAACGTGAACATTAATGATGTAATTCTGTGCATAATTAATGCTCAGTATAAGTAGGGTTGTAGGTGCCTGACCCTACAATACTATACTCTAAAGACACATAAAATCGATAGCGTGCAAAAGTGCTAAGTGCAATATGGTAATTTTAGGAGAGTAAATCATAGCTTAACACGTTTTTATATCGTGCGTGTGACATCACCACGTGATAGACAATCTATCTAAGTATTATTCCCACGCCTGTATCCCACGGTGTAGACAGAGACTTATGTTAGCCACATGTTATCCTACAATACCTATTTCGCTTCGACCACATGAATAAACAAAAGCACCACATTAATATAATACTTAGTGAGTAGATATTAAAGTGAATGCGAAGGTAATATTGGCCAATATTTACTGGATGCTGATGCGAGTGGACGTTCGTGAAATATTAAAAGCGCGCCATCGCGTTTAATAGAGAGATGGACGTCAATTTGCGACCCACTTCAGCGCGCGAGACATTCGGCGTTAACTGGGGGGAGTGGTCCGAAACACGCGCGGACGCGGGTTATTCTACCAGATCAACGTTTTCTAGTATGTTATTTTATATGTAGCTAATTGCAGCATTAGATATATCAGTTGAGGTTGGATTTACCAGCTAACAGATGGCACAAGGCGGCTCCTGAATCTCTAAAACAAGGAAAGAAAAAATTCGACGCATGAGGTGTGATCACGAGTAGCGTAGTTGGCAGAGCAATTCCACGGCTGCAGATTCGTGAGTTCGAGTACCGCCTCATGTTCGTATTTTTCCTAATCGTAAACTTAAATTGACATTACAAAGTCTAACAGTGTTACATTTAAGAGGGCTGTGTCCAGCAGTGAAATTGATTTATTTTGGACGAAGCAAAATATATCATCATTATATTTCGCCCACAGCACCCATTGCTAGGTATAGGCCTCCCCTGTGACACGCTATTGCCCTTGGTCTCGTGGTCTCCACACTTTCCCAACCGTCTGTGTGATATCGTCGGTCCACCGGGCGGGTGGTCTGCCCTTTTCTCGATCACGTGATTGGAATAAGACAGTAAAAACCATGTATTAGCATTCCTTTATTCCGAAAACAGTAAAGTGTAATAAATGTGTGATGCCGATATAATATTTTCTAATACTCGCTCCGGCTTATAACTTGTGATAACACGTGATAAAAACAATGTAAAGGCTAATAGGCGCTGATCAAAAGTGACGCGGCCCGAGAGCGCTCTTATGTACTTAGCTTTATTTGAAGCACGCGGAGGTATGCGGATGTACTAGTGTAGACAGTCATAACAGGACGTCCTACGCACTACACACGCGTGACACCTTGGACAAACAATTCTTATCTTTACAATAATTGTAAGGTTATTCAGAATGTATTAAATAGTACATTATCTAGATTGAGAGCCGTGGTGGCCTTGGGGTTTAAGCAGTCGCCTGCTACGTAAGTTCGAATCCCAGTAGGGCCTGTACCATTGAGTTTTTCTAAAAGACTTATTTGCAGTGATGTCACACCACGTGCATTACGGTGAAGGAAAACATCGTGAGGAAACCTGTATATGTCTGAGAAGTAATCCAAAAACACGTATGTGTATGTATATTGCCTGCGACGGCGAGAGACTCACCATCGGCCACGTTGGCACTTAATCATCTTGTGTGAAAAGTGGTTATTACAACACATCTGCCTATCCCTTCAGGGATACAGGAAAAGATATTGAATGAAGTTAAGTTTTTCGAAAAATAAATTAACATGGGGGACGAATTCCAAAATAGTAAATGGCGATGGACTCACTGTCCCTACGGTGAAGAGTTTTTTGGTTAGTTTACCTCTTTCGAGGCTCTTTCTGGGAAGGCTTAAGCTTACGTGTAATTAGAATAACCCGCATTTTTAATCAAAATCTAAACCCAAATGCAAGTTTAACGTAGACTTAATCCGACAAAAAAGAAACAACCGTAATTTGAAGCGACATTAGATAAAAGCGTGTGCAACAAACTCTCACGAACACGGTACAAGTATTCCGGAGCGCACGGTTTTTCCGGAACTAGAGTTAACATTGTTCTTGCTAATTTGTCCGTCTTCCCGTCCGGGGTTCCGGGATGGGGACACACCAGGGCCAGTAGACAAAGTAACATTGTCGTATGGAAATGACATAAATCAGGCTCGTGATTAATGTCATTTCAGTACAATTTGTATCGCTTCTTGTTTAGTCATACACATTAAGCAATGTGACATATTAATACGTAAATGTTTTTTAACACTAAATAATATACGAATTATGAACTCATTTTTTTATAACAACATAATCATGGAATAATCGACTTTTAACCATGTTATTAGAATTATAAATGTATTAGGTTGCCTTTAATATTATTACTCTTCTTTAAGGCCGATTTATATTATTACTAGTTATGACCCGCGGTTTCACCTGCGTTGATTTGATTCAATAAGTGGCTTGACTTTGTGGAACACTAATAATTCCGAAATTAGTGCAAAGCAGTTAAATTGGAATTACAAACAAACACTTTAATTTTATTTATCTGCATATATGGCGTAAGTATACTAGGATAATGTTGTTTGTAATGCTGTTGACATGTGAAACTCGATCAGTTCAGTCGAACTTTGTTCGTGATCGATCACAGTATCGGAATTTAAATTATGAAGTGAAAATTACAAATTAATTATGTATCATTGCTTACAAACATGTATACTAACCTCTAACTATAACTAAATCCTTAAAAAAATTCGATCGAATAACTAAAAACCTTAAAGATAATGGAATAATTATCTGTTTAACTTAGTTTAATGCCAGGTATATATATAGATAGAAGTTATAACAAGTATTCCAGCGTCTATTGTGTTTTTCTTGTGTCATATGAAAGTAATTTGAGCCTTGCAAGCAAGCAGGCATTTCTACAGTGATACATATGCAAACATAGCGAACAATACAAACGCGCCCCTTTCCCACAATAAAGTTTTAAGACAATGCTTATTTAGAAAGTGGGTCGAAGTGAGATAATTCCGTTAAGTATGGTGGATACGCGGCTCGTAGCGGCTACGAAGCTCGTAGAGGGGTTACGCGTGCTACGAAATGGCTACGAATTAATTCCTTCGCAGGTAATTTTCAACTTTGAGTTAACGGGATTAAACACGTCGTGAAAAAGATTATGTAAAGGTTTACTGCATGTTTGTTTAATGTCCGTAAGCATACGCATTCATTATACTCTAAGTGCCTGGAATGTTCACAATATATACACAGGTAGGCTATGGTATCCTCTACCTGTCGTAAGAGGCGACTAAAAGGGGGCCGGAGGGCCTGCTGGCGGTGGTCGGGGTGACCTTTGACCACCGAGCCGCGGGCCCGGGAAGGTGGCAGCGCGATGTGGCTCGCGCTGCCTTGCACAGCGAGGTCTCTAGAGGGAATGCCCGGCAAAGTGTGGGGGGACACCGGTGCGATCTATCAGAGTACCCACCGTCCCCCCTGAGCACTGAGGATGGCCACCGGGGGGGTTTTAGTGAGGTAGAAATCCCACATACCCCGATCTGCCTCTCCCAGGACGGTCGAGGAACTTTTGAAGGTTTCCCCCTCGTTAATAAAAGTCAGCAAGGCAGATCAGACGGCTGTCTGCAGGCTGATGGACCCCTATCGCATTTCATTAGGATAATTCTGTAATTTTTATACTAATAAAATTGCGGAATAAAGCATTAACAAATTTTAATAATATTTGTAGTTTATTTTCAGAATAACACAAAGTTAGATAGAACTTTAACTATTTGACATAAACAATATAAACTAACAAACTTATTTCATTAACAGTAACATAAACTACAAGCTTTTAGACTTATTATAGTTGAATGTTTGTCTACCAAATATTGAACCAATATCGAGTTAGCTGAAGCATCTTTAATAGTGAAAGTTTTATACCCTTTCAATAACCTGAGGATGAATTAGATAATTTGTTTTTCTTCGTATTGTTCACTCTAAATTATTAGTATCAAACTTATCGCACATTTGTATTAAATACTAGTTGACCCGACAGACGTTGTCGAGTCTTAATTATGAACATTGAATTTGAATTAGAACAATAAAAAAAAATGCATTCTGTCAATTCTATGTCAAACGTCATAAGGTTACATTAAAAAAGTTAATATAGTCTAAAGCGCTAAGGTTAGATTACAAACAATCGAAGTATGGTGGTTAAGTTTTCTTAAATATTAACCAGTTACCAGGTGAGTCGTATACTCACGTAAAAACAACTATCTTGAATATATAAATAAACCGTCCTCTAAATATTGTTACAACAAACACAATACATTCGGAAAGTACAAGATCCCCATTCGATACACATCGGAAGCCATCTCGATACAGACATAATAATGATAAATAAATATAATAATGAAGCGATAGCAAGAAAGCGGCCAATAAAAGGGATGGCTACACCGTATTAGTAGATATTTTATTGCGGTTCGGCACAAGGGAGCACGGTGTCGCAATATCGGCGGATGGCGGGCGTCTCTTTTATAGCGACCCGTCGAGCCTGCCATGAATCAACATTATGTATACATATTATACACGTCTGTCTGGCTGTATATACTATATGGGATACACGCAACATATTTTATGTGATGGATTAGGACACATGGTTCAGTTGTCAGACCACCAATGACTTATCAGACATATTGATTGGTATTTTTGAGCAACAGTTAACAGAGCACTATATGTAAGTTAATGTTACATACATAGAAGCGGTTACTGTATATTAAAATGAAAATGATTTATTCAGCTTAGGCCCTGGTAAGGCATTTATGGACGAACTTCAGAGAAGAACCGGCTAGAAACTCCGCCGTTTCAGAGATTACCCGGAACAAACAGACAGACAGACAGAGCAAAATTTTAAAACTTTTTTTTCAGTGTTAGTGGCGTGTATACTTTCATATGCATTTAGTGGAAAGCTGTTATTTTGGAATTACAAACAGACACTTCAATTTTATTTATCTGTATAGAGTATAGATAATAAAAATACACTATTACACTGAGTTATCAGACTTTGAAATATACGATTATACGCAACCAATCAGAGTCACAACAAAAAAGAATCCCTCTATATTTTAAATCTGCGATAACCAATTTCGAATAATTTATGTAACTTTAGGAATTTAAATAAATCTCGTGGCCCGCCGGTGGTCAATACGTCAAAGATAACCCGTACGTGAATAATCGGTGGTAGTTGGCAACAATAGTCATTTGCATTTATAAATGATTCATGGCGCGGCCGCGTGTTGTGAGGGAAAACACGCCAATGGACCCGTGACGTCACTTTTGACGATTGACAACGCTACGCGCGCCACCGACATTGTCAGTGAGCGAGGCTATTTAATCTATAACCTTTATTACAAAACATGGTTTAAGCCTCACTCCCATATTACAAAACACAGCCTAAGATCGTCAAAAAATCAGGTGATCGGCCACACCGGGTTGAATCAAGTGGTAATGATGACATTATAAACGTTGTCTGGTATTATTAGAACAAGCTTTACTTAGTTTGAGACTGGGGGGAAACTATGTCATTTGAGCAGCGCATAAAAAAAATATAGCTTTGGCGTTTAATTTTACGGTACAAATATAAAACGTTAAAGCTTAGAAGTTCTTAATACGCTGATTAAACCGACGATGGTAGGCCCCCTGGACGGCAATGTATTTGTGTTTTGTAGTTATAATATATTTATGTAAGTCTATGAGTGAATCGCTCTCGCTGTGCACAAGCACAATTGCCATCCGTACATCTAAAACAAACGAGAAGCGTCTATAAATATCAGTGTGTGCCAAACTGTATATATAACATACGACTATGACACATAATATGTAATATATAAAGCTTACTAAGCAGTATGGAATCTGGATAAAATTTTTGCTCCATCGAGCTATCCCGCATAGTTTTTCAAATTCACTCCTTAATATACCTACTGCCAAAGTCATGTCAATATGTTGTATTGAAATTTAGAAAAATGCCTTTAATCGCGTAAATACATACTATCACAGCGTGAGGTGTAAGTTAAAGATACTGACATTATGCCGGAACATTATCGTAGATGCGCACGTTTTTGTGAGTGTAATTTCAAACGATAAGTTCCTAGATTCCTTACTGCATGTAGTATATTATATACTGTGACTATGGCTTATGGTAGCGTCATAGCGATCACAGTAACGTTTATTTTTACAGCCGCTTCACATCATCGCTTTTACAGATTTGTTGGTTTTCCATCCATGCTCCATGTTGGTATTGTAAACAAGAGAAGGCCGAATTTTAAAGTCAAATAAAATTGTTTAAATATGTATATCGATGGACCGCACCTTATACTAACATTATATTACACCATTGGATCATTAACTCTTATTTTGATTTTATTTACACACAAAAACGATGTTTAAAAAAAAACCGACTTCTATGAAAAACTATGAAACAAGTAATGTTCAAAGCACAGCTTCTAACTGTATGCCACTATACTGTTAGAAAGTATTGTTTTGTTAGAGTACGTAGACCACGGTGTCCGCTGAACATTACTTGTTTCATACTTTTGCGTGTGATTTTTCAGCAGTTGGGTTTTAACTTTATACTTCCTTTTTTTGTAAATTATGAGTGCATAAGTTTGAGATTATATTTTCGTAGAATATAAAAAAATCTGAGAGAACAGATCATAACCCTCCTTTTTTCTTCGGCGTAGTCGGGTTGATGTTACCGTGACGTCATCTTACGTGGTCACCCAGTTTTATAACTACCACGATAAGAATTTATGACAAAGACGCTGTAATTAAATTGTCAATTATTATTACAGACCTCCTATAAAACCCCTCTGATCTATCTGAATGGGGATCTTCAATAAAAAATAACGCTCCCAAATAACGTGCGCGTGCATCAAAAATAACTAGAATGCCGTCGGTAAACACAGACATCACGATGTGTGCATGCCAAATTTAATTTGGTATATTTTTCCCGCTGTTTAGAAGCGAACAGTACGCTTGTAATGAATAAAACATTCCCTGCTCATACGTAGCTTCTAGCCTTTTTGTGGGAGCCACGGAGCTAGCGGGAATTGAGCCGAAATTACAACACTATGACACAGTATAAATATTAACTTTACTAGCAGTTAGCAATCTTAGGTTATTTTTTGTAGGGATGTGAAACTTTAAGACTTTCTTTAAATTTACTATTTTATTTACTGTTAAAATAATGTAGATTTGTCGTTAGTAGTTCTAAAATATAAACAGATAAATAAAATTGAAGTGTCCGTTTGTAATTCCAAAATAACAGCTTTTCACTAAATGCATATGAAAGTATACACGCTTCTAAAAATAAAAAACCAAATTTTAAATTTTTTCTCTGTCTGTCTGTTTGTTCCGGGCAATCTCTGAAAATTTTCACTGGCAGGTAGCTCGTGGCACAGTTGCTATTGCGCATATCATTCGATCAGCGAAGTTAAGCAACCATACGCCTAGCCAGTAGTTGGATGGGTGACCGCCCGAGTTCCCTCCGTGCCTCGGAGAGCACGTTAAGCCGTCGGTCCCGGTTGCCAATTTAACATCTTTGGCAATCGTTACAGGTCAGTCGGAGGCCTAAAAATAATCTGACAACTGGTTTAACCCAGATCACAGATTTTCCTCCTAATATGGGGTTGCGAAGGTCAGATGGCAGTCGCTTCGTATAAAAATCATGTGATCAGCCACATCGGGTTGAATCAAGTGCCGACCCCAACAATGTATGGGATAAGGCCAGGGAGATGATGATGAGGTAGCTGATGTTCCAAGGAGTAACTTAGGCTACTTTATTTGAGTGTGTCATTTTGAACGATGTGTTCCTAGTTCCTAACTGCTTGTAAAGCTATATTTAAACTGTGACTATGATGCGGTCAAAAACAAGAGAGGTAGAGGAGTTGCATGCTGGCTGGTTACTCGACTATAACAGGTCGCGGTCAAATAATACATTGTAGCGTTTAGTTCCTAGGCGAGCAAGGTCGCCAATACTCCATACTACCCAGTAGTGGCGCTATGGTAGCTGTAAGGGAACCTTCCGACTTTCACTATGTTGGTAGAGCAATTATTTACAGCGTAAGCGAAACTGTTGTTGGTCGCATTGCTAGGTACTAAGTAACCGTTTATTATCAAGCTACAGTATCATCTTTTATAGTATTTATAAATGAAGTAGCTTGAGTGATTAAGGTAACATGTTTATTATTTGCGTAAGGCTTATATGGACACGCATGCATGCAAAATGCTAGCGGACGAGTCATCATGCATCTCAATGTCAGCCAGCAATATAAATAAATAGTTCCCACATCCGCTGTCTCTGTGGCCTCAGTAGAGCGAGGCAATATAAGGCTTTGACGAATTTTCTTTTCAGAATTTCAAGTGTTTCTAAAGTTTGTGAGTTATACAGCGTGTGTTTATTGTGGACCGCAGGTTGGTATAGGAGGATTTATACAGCAGATTATTTCGGGAACCATGCTAAAGTTTAGCTTTAACGTTTTGAGTAGAATGATTTACAAACATCGATAAACCTAAATCAATAACAATTGAATCGTAACTGAAATGAAGTAAGTTTGAATCAACACAATACTAAAATTGTCGTTGATACACTGACAAATGATTTAAACCCATCACTAAAGTTTGTGTGAATTTTACAAAGATTTCAATGCAGTATACGGAACTTTCTTATACCAAGACCTTTTCATTTGTTAGCTAGAACGCTGATCATTTCAGCTGTCAATTGACAATCCTCTAAGGAAAGAGCTCTCAAAGGCGCGCGTGGGGTTCGACGGGTGTAATTGAATCTGCGGAGGAACCCCTTCTGAGATGACGCGAGCATTTGCATACGAGATGCAGCCCTAAACAGAGCTGCGCTTTACGACCAGCTGCCGGATTCAGCTCATTCTCTGTGTGTGCATTCTTTGGTTATTCACTCTTCCATATTATACCACAAATACCATTTAGCTTACTCAAAAATCCTGTTTGTGCGTCCCTAATTGGATTTTAAAAGATTAATATTAATAAATATTCAGACGCCGCCATCCCAGAAGGGTCCCGAAGGGGTAAGAAGAGGTGAATAACAACATCACACATGGGGGTTAGTCTTTAAATTACTTCTCAGACATATGCAGATTTCCTCACGATGTTTTCCTGCATAGTAAAGCACGTGAGGTGAAATTAATGAAATAAAATTTAAAAAAAATATATTGATTCAGGCCGCTGGGATTCAAACTTGAGTCGCTTACGAAGCAGGCGACTGCTCGAACCTAACTGCCACCACGGTTTCTTTTTCTAAATGTAGTATTCCTCAAAAGACCTTTTTCGCCCCTACCACTACTACTGATTATTTATTCTGGTATTCACTTTGGACAATAATATCTCTTAAGTGTTAGAAAGCAATCTGGTTTATTACTTGATTGTTCATACATCTATAGCGTCTGCATCATTATCATTACTTATTAATAAGCTGAGCAACATTGTTCTTTATGCACAACCTGGTAATGACTGCATTAGACTAATGAGCGGGGCATTGCTTGCCGTGATAATGTACATTAGCGCGCGCGGCGGAGAAATGCCTCGCACTAATTCTACCGCGCAATATATGCAAAGCGAACGATTTGTGCATTTATGTGCATGTTGAATGCTAACTGGCCGCCGTGCACACCGATGTGTAATCAAGGGCAGATCACGAAATATTCGATTCGTAGACCAATACGGAGCAGGCTAGGAACTCATATTTGTGCAAACCATAAATACAACATTGATTGGAACGTGTAGATTATTTATATATATATATATACACATATATACTCTATACATATACATGCATACAAACATACATAATATATACATATAGATAATTTTTTTTTTTTTCTTTCTGTCCGTCTGTTTGTGCCGGCTCATCTCCGAAACGGCTGAACCGTAGTAACTAAGGCTAGTTTTATTTTAAAAACATTGGGTTCCACGGGCCATCCCTGAAATTATGTCTACTCGGGCGAAACCGCGGGGCTTGAATGGACTGTCACGACAAAATGTACCATTTCCTTCCTAAATCATTCTATTCATATGTTTCAAACTATTCTTTATTTTTTAGTAAATATTGTTCATTGACTTTGTCGTGGCACAACTATCAAGGATAAATAGACGGTCAGAAATGTTTAAGAATATTACATTAGTAAAATGCAGTTTCACGTTACGCGTCAGTGTGATTGACCGGTGGGTGAAGTGTATGCAGTGAACTAATTACTGCTCTACTCGGCGTGTCAATCATACGGCGAGCCTAGACTCTAATTATTTAACTAACCTCCCATCCCACTGCACGTCTTGCTTTCCAAGCTCCTAGCTACTTGCACTTCTATTAATAAGAAAAGGTTTCGCGTTTATCTATACAGATAAATAAAATTGAAGTGTCTGTTTGTAATTCCAAAATTACAGCTTTTCACTAAATGCATATGACACGCTACCGACACTGAAAAACCAAGTTTTAAAATTTTTCTCCGTCTGTCTGTCTGTCTGTTTGTTCCGGGTAATCTCCGAAACGGCTGGACAGATTTTAACGGGACTGAAACTTGTGAAACCGCGGGGCACACTAGCGTATATAATATAAAAACTAGCTGTGCCCCGCGGTTTCACCCGCGTAGATTTAGTTTCATGCTTAATTTCGCGGATCCTTAATATTTATTTAAATAAAAGTAAGCTAAGTTACTCCTTGAAACATCAGCTACCTGTCTGTGAAAGTCCCGTTAAAATCGATGCAGCCGTTTCGGAGATTAGCCGGAACAAACAGACAGACAGACGGACAGACATAAACAGAAAAATAAAAAACAATGGTTCTGTGTCAGTACCTGTATAGATGTATAGATACCTATTGTTTACAGCTAAATAATAAAATTTGTTTATAACTCAAAATGTACCAAAACGTGTTAGGAAACAGGCGTTATACCTTATTGTTAGCGAATATATATTTAAGTGGGAATTACAAAAGGAATTACGTTAAATAACATTACACCTGTCAGTGTGACGGGGTGCGGGCTCCCAGCGGTGGGACACTGCTCCAAGTACAAAGTGGGGCCTACATTATCTACCATTTTATCCTCTAAATAAATAAGCGATCGTTTTTTTTTTTTCAAATTATTATACCTAGGTTTATACTTACTTAAATACTGATGTGTTTCGTTAGAATTTATTAAATCTAGTTATTAATAAAAATAAAAACATAATTCAACCCTTTTTAAAATAAAAAGGTGTAACTCTAATTGAACTACATGTTTCGTTCCGTTCTTTTCAAATAATTGGCATAATCCTTCATTGTGCTCGTATTATTCCGACCCATTTTATATAATTAGAAGTAAAGCATGTTTAATCATATATACATAATATGTATACATAATAAGAGTCGTGGTGGCTGTGTACGTAGTCGATGCAAATTCGAATCCCAGCGGCCTGCACCAATGAGTTTTTCTACTTAAGTGCAACGATGTCACACCACGGGCTTTACGGTGAAGAAAACATCGCGGAAAAACCTGCATTCATCTGAGAAGTAACTCAAAGACGTATGAATAGTGTCTGAGACGGTGATGGACTCACAATCACGTTTGCACTTAATCATATTCGGTGAAATGTTACAACAGCTCTGCTTACCCTGCAGACCCTTCTGAGTTAGCATAAGTATCTTTCTCAAGTGATTTATTTTGTTTTTTTTTTTTAAATTGTAAAATATTTTTGAAAAGACTAATTACTGAGTTTCTTGCCAGGTTCTTCTCAGTAAAAGCAACCTTCCGAACCTGGCGGTAGCATGTATAATCCTGTAAATTGTGTCATTCTGACGATTTGAAAGTGCTTTATATAAAGTCTAATTGAATAAAGATATTTTTGACTTTGACTTTGACATATTGTTTTATGTTATAACATCTACCGAATGTAACTTGTGTTGTTACTTACTGCGCCGTCATCAAGTCTAGTTCCAGTTACAAGAGTCCAGAATTACACCTGCTATTAATTTCCCAGTGGAGATATAAATTTTGTCCAGAGATTGCGAACTGGACTCCAGGCTCGTGAACTGACTGGTAAAATGAGAAGTGTACGTGTATTAAATGTTTTTACTCTGTGTCCTTTTACGGTACTTGTTAATTAGACGATTGAATTACATATTATTATATTATCAGGTTGGTGTAGAAGTTTTATTACGTTTACAAATGAAAACGTTTACTTACCGAGCTTTGTGTGAATATTCCCTTACAACCCACTTAGTACATGCGGGAGACTCCTTTCTTTTTTCCAAAACGCAATTTTTGCATACGAATCTAAATAAATTGTAGTTTCAGTATCATTTTGCTTTTATCAAACTCAAATTTTTATTCTACATAAATTTCTTTTTGCGTTAGGACGTTATTTTAGAATAAATAAGAACTTTAATGAAAATTTCGACCAAAACTTCACATTTCGTTGAATGCGAGTAGGCTCTCAGATTGTTAATAATACAAATTTGAGACGGAATATCCCTAAGGTCGATCCAACGACAGAGATTTATGAACTAGGACCTAAAACAATTTAAAAAATTCCACTCCTCCGACAGTTAGGGCCCCCTTTATACAGACTCGATACTTGTAGCAGTTCAACTCGATTGCTCAAGCAGTCCCTGTGATCTTTAGGTGTTACTCGTAGCACAGTGTGTACACGCGGAGTGTATTTTTCACACGTTTAGATATAAAGAGACAATTTCGTAAGACTTTCACCTATCTGCGCGGAACCCTTTCGGGAGTCCTCGTCAATATTCAAGGTTATATTTGAGCTCACATTTTTTCCGAATTTACGTGGGACTAAAATGCTCGGGCCATACAGTTGGCGTTATTGCAGTTAAATAATTTAGATGTAAAGTTTGATTCAATATTTCTGCAACAATTAATTCAACGGTAATAATGAATCTGTGGGAGTGAAATCGAGAATTTTTGCAGCATGTTTCTTTAAGAATTGGACAATAGAATTCAGGCGACTGGAACCGCGTTCCCAGGTGCTTGATTAATTTTTATTTATTTTCATCATCAGGCGTGTGGGACCGTTATTTAAACCGGAAATCCATTGTTTAACCAGTATATAGTAAAAAATTTGCATACCTGAATTTGACACTTGAAAAAAAATATTTAAACGAGGTAAGCTTTCAACCTCCCTAGTACCAATTTGAGACTAGTAATACTACTAGGTATGGCAATTACGAAATTTCCTCAGAATCTTCCCGGTCATTTGTATTGATAGCCCTGAATGCTCAAAGCACGGCGTGTGTCTCGCTCCCCTCAGAGCCCCGCTGGCTTAGCGGCCTGTTCCTAAATAAGTTTGTAATATTATCATTGTTTTCTCGCGGCGCCCCCCGCCGCCCCCGCGCCTGTCCCCGCGGAGCTCCCTAATTTGAATACACCCTGTTTATTGTGCCACAGTTTTTCTTACGCTGTTTCCCTAGAATTATCGAATAATATTTTCCCTCCGGTTGAACGTATTATCTGGGGATTCCGTATGAGTACTCTGCTATTTTTCTCCGGTAATATTATTTGATTTGTTGTCGCCTCATTTCACGGCCGACGCGGGAGATTGATGCCAGAATATATGACTTACAATTACATATTATAACTCTTTATCTTTTAGCGATAGTGTCTGGTCATATAAAACATTACTTTTGTGTAGCAATAATAATTAATCATCATATAGATAATTATTTGGACATTGTCATACAGCGCCAAACTAAGCAAAGCTTGTACTATAGGTACCAGACATTACTTATATACTATATTTTAATATAATTATATACTTAGAATACATACCACCCAGACTATGAGGTAACCGAGTCAGACAGCGGGAAGATACACCGAGTGTGCAGTGTCGTCATAAGAAATTACTATATTTTTATTCATCACAACAGGCTCGCCCGTTTCAAACGTTTACAGGTTGTGGTTACCACTGGCCATTATTGTCGTTATAATATAGTCAGTGATTAAACTTATTTTTTATTTTAAGATTAATAAATATGTCTGAAAATTTATATCTTTCATCTTCTGGATGTAATGTACAAGAAAGTGTTCTTTTTCACCTTACTAACCGAAGGAATTCAACAATATTTTAAGTTGACATTATTTGACTGCGACCTGCGTTGTTTTATGGTAAAATCTCAAGTTGGGCAGCTTATGTGACTTACCTCCTTAAAACTCATGTAACTAATGATAGTATTGGTAGGCAAATATGAATCAAATGAAATAAGCACATCCGCTTTACTTCTTGTTTTAATAACCGAGTACCGAGGAGCGCGGATGAATGGATTTAATTCATTTCCAGATATTAAACCAGTGTTAATATGAGTAGGTACGGTAGTAAACTCTTTGATTAATCCTCGCAAGGCGCCGGTTCGGTTCCTAAGTTTCCCTTTATGAAGTGGTTTCATAAAACAACTGTAGGTAAGTTAATTTCGTGTGATGAGTCGCGTTTCGCTCAAACTACGCTCAAAATAATTGTCAAACTTACAGGCCTTAATAAAGTTCCGTTATTAGTTTCCGCGACGCGCTCGGCTGCGTTCGGAAAGTGTCTCCGTGTAATATATATGAGTTGGTACACTCATTATACAATTAAATGAGCTTTATCACCTCACGGTGTTGTGTTTAGGGGCAAGGGAATCAATTTGGCATTATATAAGTAATTAACAAGATTAAGATCTCTGTGAAGTACGAGTATGATCCCAAGGGATACCAGATTGGGGATTGCTACATTGACATAAGCAATGATGTCAAATATAATGAACAATAATGCTCTTTGAGTACTGAACATATTATATGGTTCATCGACTTGACGTATAGGTAGGTCAAGGAGATGGCACTTGATAGAGACGAATGGAAGAAGTTGCATCAGTTACACCGACAAGAGTCACTACTTTAATTTATGATGATGATGATCGACAGGGACCACAAATAATAAAAAAATACTACCAACAATTTTGTACTCTAAACTGGCTCTGAACACTTCAAAATATGGTCTATAATAGTTATAGATGAACATACATTCAATTGTGTTACAAAAAAGCCAGGTAAGCGTCCCGTGTCAGTTAGGTAACGTGATTGGAACAAGGTGACGTCAGTATAGTGCGGTTCTAGATTTGATTGAAAATATCAATAAATGACAGCACTGCTGACGTAAGCTTGTTCAATAGTGAAGTTTTTCAGTTTAATAGTGTTCAATAGTGGGATGAAAATACCAGGCGATTTATACCACGAAAACCAGAATATCTATTAAATGTTTCTAAATGCAATCAAACATTTTGGCAAGTAAAACAATGCGCCATTAGAAGTCGATAAGTGAACATTAGCGGGTGAGTGTCGTCAAATGTAGCGCGGGCCTAGGCGCGTGCCCTTGCTAACTGTGCAAGTATTCCCACGAGACGGCTCGACGCCCGGGGACTTACACACGGGAGGACGCGATTATCAATACATCATCTCCCTGGCCTTATCCCAAACATTGTTGGGGTCGGCAGTTGATTCAACCCGATGTGGCTGATCACCTGATTTTTATACGGAGCGACTGCCATCTGACCTTCGCAACCCCTTTAACAAGGAAAATCTGTGATCTGGGTTAAACCAGTTGTCAGACTATTTGAGGCCTCCGACTGACCTGTAACGATTGCCAAAGATGATAAATTGGCAACCGCGATTATCAATACGTTCACTTGTTATTAGTTCAGTGGAAGTACTTACGTGACGGAACAAGAGACACTTTGCCCAGTAGTTACATGGAACTCACTGTCCTGCCGAAAAGTAAAGGTAGGGAGTTTGATCTCCGCTGATGGGAGACACACAGACACTACGCTTGATGGAGTATGTAATAATTACTAATTTTGATTTTTTAAGGTAATTATAGTACTGTTAGTAAGTAACTGCGCAACCGATGGACGTTCACAACACCAAGTGTACCTTATCATTACTGGAATCGCAAATGCAAGGGTTCTACTATTATTAGTGTCTAGAAACTACTGTTACCTTACTGCAGGAACATAACACTACTCGAAGGTGCAGATAATATCAAAAGCCATTAGCGCGCAGCCAAAACAGTGGGGATACATATGGTCATAGACAGGCTCATAAAATAACTACTACGCATTCAAGCAAATTACTCGTGACCCAGCATAATTTGTCCCCAGATGGGGCGCTTATTAGAGATCCCTTTCAGTCCTAGCTGTGCTATAGTACATGTAGTTTTCAATTCCGCTGTCGCTCGACAATGTGGTCCGAGGCCGAGCCTACAACAAATGAATGGTAATCGCGTAGAGATTACAGCAATTGAGAAGGGCGCAACTTCTCCGCTTACAAGTTGTTGGGAACTCGACTATAGTGAGGAGCTAGTGTGAACAACACTCTTAAAACTATGTTTACTTTGATGATATATTTATTTGTTTTCGGTCCTTGATAGGTCTTCTGAGTCAGTGGGATAATAACATAAAGATTTTATTACATGTTACGATACTGTTCTTTTTGTTTAAGATATAAAGCAGCTAATATATGAGTTACATTTTTGAGACAAGATCCAATGGGGCCGTAGTGATATAACAGAGCAGTCGCCTGCTACACAAGCGAAGTGAGTCCTAGTGGGCCTATACCTTTGATTATTTCTAAAAACATAAATCATTTCATACCACGTGCTTTACGGTGAAGCAAAATATCGTAAGGATATGTCTGACTAGTAATTCAAAGATAGATTTAGTTCTGATCCTGTAATTTAGATATAGATTATATTAGTTAGATAATACTTTTAATTTTCAAATAATTGTCTCATTGACGGAATTGTATCTTTATTTCCTATTTAACTATATATACGAAAACTAAAGGCTTGTAAATTTGAAATCATGTAACGTTTACTTTTTTATATACAAGCTGTTTGTTTTCCAAATAAATAAATAAATATAGTGCCTGAGACAGCGATGGACTAAACATCTGTCACGTTGGCACTTAATCACCTCTGCCTACCCCTTCGAGGAATACAGGCGTGAGTATATGTATACACGTATAAGATACAATATTCGCTCCGTTGTATTTAGCGACTTACAAAACCCTTAACCTAAATAAACCGAGCATAACAAAAGTGTAGTGTGTATATTGTCGCGCAAAAAATAGGCAATTTCATAGTGAATGTTGCGAGCTGTAACCCATGTTAAGGCGGACGGACGGACGGACAGCCGGACAGATTAACAGTATAAGCCGTCCGACAATGACGACTGGGCGGACCGGACACGACGAACCCGCGAATTTGCGATTATGGTGCCGTTTTTTTAAAGCAATGAGCAATAATTTATATAAATATGATTATTGTCTAAATGTAAAATAAAAAAATTATTAAATAACAAGACAGCAGTAATTAAATTTGACTCACTTGAATATTTGCATCGTACCTAATTAACCAAAGCTTACTGAGATTCAGGGCATCTGGATAAATAAACTCCCACCGAGGTACACTCTAGTTACTTAATAGGTGGAAACTCATCAAAAAGAGACTATTATGGTACTTTGAATACGAAAATACTTCTTTTCTTATTAAGTCTATATTCATTGTTTTGAGGTTACGAATACATTTAGTACATGCATATTTTATTCGTCTCATCACGTTGTCAGCGTGCGTGCTTCTTACACTTCGTTATATATGCGGCCTCCTTCGTCTTGCTATGTTAAAGGAGCAGGGCACTATTTAAGTGTACGTATAGTACAGGCACGTGTGCGTTACAGTATGTGCAAAGCGCAGTTGACTTGCTCGCAACTTGCAATAAAACTTGCCGCCGGCGATGGCAACTATATGGTGGCTTAAGATGTAGGCGCTTAGCGATTATTTAACTGGCTATGAAAGAATAGAAGGCAAAATAAAAAATAATAATAAGCCTATCGACAGGCAGACTTAGCTACTATCTATAGTGGAAAACTACTTATATTTATTAATGGTTTTTAATGTTGTTGTCAGTAAGTTGTCAAACAAATACGTTGTAATGTCAGCTGCTTTTTTCACTGCTCTCTCTTCTAATCTTGTTTAAATTCGCTATCGTCTACACTGTATTTTTAGGGCAAATGCGGCGCCAGTACCAGTAATATATATTTAGATTAAATCAAGAAGTTCTTTTAAAAAAATCAAAACTAAAATTCTAAATACTTACATTTACGCTCACGCCTGTATTCCCCGAAGGGGAAGGAATTGTAATTTAATAATATTTTCACCATGTACCTATGATTAAGTGCCAACGTGACACATGTTGAGTCTATCGCCGTCTTCCTCCTATATAATTTTCGCGGTAGGATGTTCGCTTTGTTGGTTTGAATTATTTTGCTATAATAAAACTGTGCAACGTGGTTTCACCCGCGTAGATTTAGTTTCATCCTTATTGTCGCGGATCCCTAATATTTTTAATATTAAAAGTACCCTAAGTTACTCCTTGAAACATCAGCTACCTACCAGTGAAAGTCCCGTTCAAATCGGTCCAGCCGTTTCAGAGTTTACCCAGAACAAACAGACAGACACAGACAGAAAGAGAAAAAAAAAAAAACTTGGTTTTTTAGTGTCAATAGCGTATATACTTTCATATGCATTTAGTGAAAAGATTTTATTTTGTAATTACAAATAGACACTTCAATTTTATTCATCTGTATAGATAGGTAAATATATCGTTTATAAAAAAATACAGGTTATTTAAAATATTTTCGTATTTATTTTCCGTTCAGCTACCAAAAAAATATCTCTGCAAAGAGTCAAAAATAAATTATTCCCATATGATTCGCTCCCAGTTTGCGACTCGCAGGCCCCGGGACATGCACTGAAAGCGCACCGAGGCACAACTTTGCGTGCTAAACTTCCAGTCGCAAGGCACACCTCCCTAATTGGGTAAATATACGATGGCGGCGACACTGGCGCCCAATTCAAAGATAAATCAAATTATTCACACACACACCAGCCAATTTATTATGTAGAAAAAAGAAAAAACCGTTTAAAATGTTAGGGGCGAAAGCGCAGTATAATGCTACGGCCGCTTTTTTTGTGTGTGAGTCAAACTTGTTTGGTAATACGGAATAAGTCATGTGTTTGAAGTGCATATGCCGTATGTATAGGATGACTTAAGATACCTTTTATATAGTATATACTTTATAAAAGCAATTCCAAACCAATAACTTAACCGGTACACTAATAGATGCGTTTTTAAGAACTGAAAGAACCACAACATGACGTCCCCTCAGCGAGTGGGTTATGGCACTATTACATGACTTGCTTATTTGCTTTAAATAAAAAAGATTACAAAATGTTATAATAATACAATTTCAGAACTTAAAAAGCAAGAAAACAAGTCTGAAATGTGACGGCGGCTAATAGAATAGCCTAATAGCAATAGCCGAGCGCTCATAGCCGCAAGCGTTGCCGGCGCTGCAACTTTTATTTGAAAACTTCACCGAATTTACATGTCCCGCTCATTATTAAAAACGCTCGTAACCCCTATTACAAGCGCACTACAGTTCAATTTAGCATTAAATTGTTCCACGGTTCACAGGCCAAAGGTTCAGTTTTAAGTGCAAGCCTGGTGTTTCTGTGTTTTGCATTCTATGCGTTATAGTTTTGGTAAACGCGTTTTACGTATAACTTCCCTGGGTTCTACAAGCGCTATTACGTGTTTTCTCTTCTCTAACGATGCAATTTTTGAGCATACAATGTGACAGGGCCTAGTGAGAGTTTCGTTAAAATCGCCGTCACAAGTCACCGCGTCGGCGTAAATGCAGAGCTATCGTGTGAGGGCGCTGTTTCTATCGTATACAAATCTGCGTTTACGTCGAAGCGGTGACTTGTGACGGCGACAGTGAAGAACTCGCACAAGCCGTCTGAAGAAGGTGAAGATAAATGTTTCGGATCTACGAAGTTTTGGTAAACAATAAACTGAAGTTTACACCAAAAATGTTCATAAAAGAGTATTCGTTTCAAAGTTGGACGATTAGCACGGTGAAGGCTTATGCAAATGACTTGTTAATTACCGAGTTCCTTTGTTAATTTCCGTAAAGAGGGCTTCCCCGCTGAGTGAGTGCTGGATTCCGGATGAGTTACATTCACTCCTTTTGTTGCTCATTGTCATTTTTATTTGGCTTAAGTGCCCGTTTATTACTTTAAACTTTGTCACTAGGTACATTAAATTAATAGTACGCTTTTTACCTCGTTACGAATCATTAAAGAAAAAATACTATATGTGATGAAATAGAACGAAGTAGGGATGGCGATCTGAGATCGATTAATCGAAGAATCGATTTCTCGAGCCAAATAAATCGATTTTTTAAATCGATATGTAACACTGAATCGATTCAGTGAATCGATATTTCACCCTAGAGAATCGAAACTCGATTTTTTCTATTCACGACACGATTTTCATCTATTCAGTAGTTTTAGAATAAAAATTTGAAATCAGTATTTTGTTGTTAAAATTATTACTTAATATAACAAATACATTTAGAATGTAAAATTATGTCTTCTTTTTTACCTGATACTTTCATATTGTTATAAAATTGATTGTGATCATCGAATTTCTTGAACTAAAAAAAATCCCTGATTTTAATACTAAGTGATCGCTTATTATGGTATCTTATTTTTCATAAAATGGATTTATATTTACATTGTAAATGCAGAATCGAGAAAAAATCGATTTTTTAGAAATCGATCTTTTTGACATCGATTTTTTTATGAATCGATTCTTCAAGTTACGATTCGAATCGATTTAAAAATCGATCTTTTTTGGAAAGAATCGCCATCCCTAGAACGAAGTCTCGTATAGAGAAATTATAACATGTTAACCCAAAAATTTATAGATATCAGTTATTCAGAAGAATTTGACTATCTTGTTTCATCCAGTGCTATAATTATAAAGTAATATAGAAATAAAAAACATTTAACCAAACCACTCAGACAGCGACAGTACCCCACTCTTCCCCGTGAAGGGAAGCGAACGATCATCGAGAGCTAATGATTATGAAAACCATTGCCAGTCTCACGCTCAGGGCACCGCGCCACATCTCATCAACGTGGTTTGGGTTGACTCACATAGTGTGAAAGTCTCGGGAAGAGCTTACTATAGAAATGATCCTATGAAGTAAGGTCTTAGTTAAACATTAGCCGTTCGGAGTATTTACGTACCGATGCGAACGAAACCATAGCGCGATGTAAAATACAGGTGGCGCCATCTAGTGACGGTTTGGTGAAAATTTTTGCTTTATCTTGAATGATATTGGTAAGAGTAGGTTAAATACGTTACATAATTATTGTTATAATTATTAATGAATCATATTATCAGTGAAACAAACGTGATGTAATCGTCAAATTCATTTTAACCTATCGAAGAACAAAAATAAATGCCATGCGGTCATTGCCTTGTACTCATAACCTTGAGATCTTTTGTGTGTTAATATTGACAATGTGTTCGTAGTTTATTCTTAGTTCTTCTTACTAATGTCATGCAACAGTAAATCTATTCAATTCTGAGCTGTATTTGTCTCTAATCCCTAATGGTTATTAATATATTAATTATAGCTGTGCCCCGCGGTTTCACCCGCGTAGATTTAGTTTCTTTCTTATTGTCGCGAAACCCTAATATTTTTATTAAATAAAAGTAGCCTTAGTTACTCCTTGAAGCATCAGCTACCTACCAGTGAAAGTCCCGTTAAAATCCGTCCAGCCGTTTCAGAGATTACCAATTATTTTTAAAACTTGATTAATTTTAAAACTTGGTTTTTTAGTGTCAGTATCGTGTATACTTTCATATTCATTTAGTGAAAAGCTGTTATTTTGGAATTACAAACAGACACTCAATTTTATTTATCTGTATAGATGTATAGATTTAAAAGTATCAAAATAATACTCCAACCGTTCAACGTCAAAGTGATACTATAGGATTGGGCGTGGTGTTCGATAGAGGCAGTCAATTACCGACGCTCTTAGCTAGGCGTCATAGATTAAGGAAGTTTGGCCTTTGCAAACTATGCAAGCCAGCCCGTGTAACAAACACAATTTAATATTATTACTCCCTGCTTAATATTATAGGAGGGACTCGTGGGCTCTTGGTAAAGCATAAGATGCGATTAGTTAAGCAAACCCAAGGTTAAGTGATCTAGGTCAGTAGTTGAGTGATCACCTGAGCACAAGAAGCTGTCGGTTGCGTTTGCTTATTGAAGATATTTGTTCCTGTTAGTCATTAATCTAAAAAAGGGTTAACAATAAGTTAAAAAACGTGATAATTTTATTCGTTCATATAATTTTAGTTTTATTTTATTTTTATTTAAAAATTTGTGTGCTGACTGTCCTTTTAGTTATTAATTGAATTAAAAATTTACCTGTTTTGAATTAAACAACAAACTTTTTAATTTTGTTAGCTATGACGAGTGGACTTGATTTATTTTGCTATGGCGAAATTTTACTGTGACGAGATTAAAGTAACCCTTCGTTGTCTATTGTATTTCCTTATCCGACTATTTTATGTATGTTTTATGTACAAAATTTATACGAATTTTAATAGTTTTGTCAAAGTGCTTTTGTGGTAAACTCTAAATAATTAGAAACAACCCAATATAGGGTACATTGTAATTATTTAGGTGTTTTTGTGGAGGCTGGAGCGCGGGCAGCTGCGACGACGGGATATTATTATAATCCGTCCTTGCGTCTGTCGCGTCTGTCGCTCCTGACACGGGTTAAGCCCACCAACAGCTGATGGCTACCACATCCTTTATTATTCTTTACTTCATATATTTATATCATTTAATATTAAAGCAGCCGTGTTTAAATATAGTAATTGATCAACTGTTACAGAAAATTGGGTGATGAAATCCGAATAATTTCTGTTTAAATGTACGAGTAGCTGTTACGTCGGGAGACTTACCAACACCAATGTAAAATCTGTTAATACCGACACATTGCATATAACATTTATGTAAATATTCAGACACACTCACAGTAATATTTCCCTTCATTGAAGTGAAGACCTTGCGCTTGCACCTAGGGATATTTCGTCCGAAGGGTGTTCTTTTCCGTCTTTTTAATTTCACAATTTCGACTATAAGATCGTTTTGTTACTTACCTTAAGTTAAAAGAAGCTTTACGAAAATCTATTGTGTTTACTAAAGTTGCAATGTATATTTGACTAGCGGACGTCACGTGGTTTCACCCGCGTAGTTCCCGTTGCTGTGGGAGCACGCGGATAAAATATGATATGCCTATGTTTCTCAAGGTGAATGTAGCTTTCCAATGGTGAGGATTTTTGCAATCGGCACAGTAATTTTTGAGAATTTTTCCTTTTTATAATAGCAGTATAGATATAGATGAAGTAAGTAAATGCATTAATCGCTAGTTCGACATCGCCCCCACCGCGCTCACGTAGAGCAAGGCACGGGACTCCCACATTATCATTAGAGAGCGCGTGTGACTTATTGAGTTGCTTTTATTTCGGTTGCTCCTAGTTATTATAGCGGCCGTCTTCCACTTGACAAGGGTAAATCCCTTTTCTTCATATTCCGGCGCACGTTTCGACGCCCGTCGGTTTTTATGTCTGTCCGTTGAAATAATATAGAACACCGAACGACAGTGTTTAAATTGTCATATTTTTTTTGATTATAGTAGAAAAAATGTGATTGAACCACATTGAGTAGACAAATAACGCTGCCACTAACTATTTGAAGTATTTTGTTTGAATTTGTATATTCATGATGTTGATAAGGCCAGAATTAAATCATTTTACAATACGTACACATTGCGTCATGAAACATAGTTGTGTAACAATAACATAATATTTATTTTATCACGCAATAATGTTGAGAAATTCAAAAGAAACAACCATATATCAATTAAGTATTATACCTTCAATAAAATTTAACATTCCTTGGTTATTCTTAACAATAGATAACCACAAGGACCCGCAGACAAACTTATAAAAATGCCAACTTGTTGCGTTGTAAACTATTATATTATAGTAAGTACATAATGATATCTTTTGTAAAAAAAACTTTTCATTTCTCTTTTGAAACAAGCTAAGTAGGAGCTATTGTTCCTTAAGATACCCTTAAAAAAGGTAAAGTTTTTTTCTGAACTGGTTCATTACCTATATCACCGGCGTAGTCACTGTATGCCATATAAGTGTGTGACATTTAGCTCTCTCTGGATAATTGTTCGCTATCTGTGGGACATGTATTGGCGTTGTACCTCCCTGCACTGGAGCACCCGTGCTTCGTGTATTTGGAGTTACCGCTGGAAGCTGTCGGCCATTATCCTTCATAGGCTGTTCATGGCTGACTGTGTTAATTGGTTTGGTTGTGATGTCGGTGCTATCTTGCAAAACAGGCGTGTCACATGTAGTTAGGTACTGGTTGTAGAACATGTTGAACTCTCCATACTGCTGTACTGGGACGCAAGTGGTCGGCTCCTCGCAGCTCAGTTCTGGGAATGGCACTGGACCGCATAGCGGCTTCTTCACCTTGGCAGATGTGTCCGAGAATTGTGGATGTTTGACTTGCGGAGAGCCTCGGACTATGCTCTCCTTCGTAAGGTCTGACAGGTGGATCATTGGCCGGAACCGAAGTACCACCCCTGCGTTTGAATAATGCAGTTGAACTAACATCCATATAGCAAGTACTACGTCACGCATATCCTCACGGTCTGCGTATAATACCGCAAGTGGCATGTTCAAAATCACATTGTTTTGTCTCGCTGTAGTAGGCTGCCAGAAAACATTTAATTAAGTTATGTTTTATTACTGCTTCCTTATATTTCAGTCCTTACTAAAGTCGTCCTACTCATGAAAACGACCAATATTATAACAGAGGTATAATACGAGTAATAATTATTAATTATACTATAAAAGCTAAGTAAATTTCACAAGATATTCCATTAGCAGGATCTTGAAGCGCAATACATATTTTAATAATGTTAAACAAACAACTAATGTCGACATTAATTACATTACAATATTTGAAAACCCTACAATTAGAATCTATTGAAGAATAAAAATATATAAAGACATAATGGAGAAAAACGTGATAAATAATAATAATCCAAGTATAAGAAAATGTGTTTTATATTTACTTAAATGTGTAGAAAGTAAACATAATCCCAGCGTATACATTTGTATTGACTCAAATCAGACAAATGCAAGCAATACACATGATCACGTAACACGTAAAGAAAACAATGACGAAATATATTTCGCACACTCAGGAAATGATGAAAACACTAAAGAAAGCTATTCAGATTTAGAACAAAAAGAAGAATTAATGAAAAATATACATTTTATTAGATTCAATGAACATACAAAGGACATAAACAATCACGATATAACAAAAGAAAGTGAAAAGATGGCAAACGGTGGTCGAGATGATCGAGAACTAGAAGAATTTGATAAAAAATTAGGAGTAATTTATTCTGAAAAGAAACATTCCGATAAAGATGTAACCATAACAGATACAAAATGACAAATATGCAAACAAGCATGAAGGTGGGGATGATCCAGAATTGGTGGAACCAGATATTATAGATAGATAAATGCCAAGTGAGATTCTTGTCGGTTCTTCTCAGAAGGCTAGTTTCCGAACCGGTGGTAAATTCCTCGACATTCATAAGTGCCTTACCAGGGCCTAAACTGAATAAATCATTTTCATATTTCATTTTCATTAAGCTACGAGAAATAGAAAGAAATCAGCATGAAAATGTACACGGAACTTATAAGCAGCATATACACAAAATTGTAAGTAGTTTAAAATTTTAAGATGAACGCAATGGAGAACAATCCACAACTGAAGAAAGAGAGTTACCAGATAAAAATACAGAGCTGAATAAGGCGACTATTGAAAACAATGTAATGAATAAAGACGAAAATATTGGAAATGCTTCGAAAAATAAGCAAACCGTAATACTGAGTGAAGAGACATTTTCAGCAGAAAGATACGACGATGAAAGTAATACGACAAAAGTCATTGTTCAAAAAGTTGAAAGGCATACCAATAAAGATGCCACTTTAAACAAATTAAATAAAAAATATGTTAAAGACCAAAAGAAGTACGTTTTTATTCAAAATATCACATCAATCAATCCCACTTCCGGAATTCTGCATACTGCCAACCCCTGATAGCTACATATTATAAAAGTACATAGTTATACAGTAACAAAAAATTTTTATTTAAAATTACAATTTTATAATGATGAACACAATTGACATTTCGCAAGCCAATCACAATCACGTCTGCCAAATCAGTGTGTTACACCTGGCCTTGCCTGGACAATGGTTTAGTACCTCTGGCCCTGGGTCCTGGGTCGTAATGGTCGTAATACCTCCCACTTTAAGCGCACCCGTGCTTTGTGTGACAGGATCTTGCATTCCCATCGACTTATGTCTGCTCCTATTGGGCGACTTACCACTTGCATTTAGAACTATGTTCTTGGGAGTGCTAACTTGTTTGGTAGCTCGTTTGATAGTTAGTGGGATTGTTGTAGTGATGGTGTCTTGGTCCTGAAAGGATAGTGCGCGCGTGTTACATGTAGTTTGGTACTGAATATTGAGAAATTTGACGTTTCGCTTTGGTCCCGTAAAATTAAACGTCAAAGCTAAGAAGTTCATAATACTCGATTCTTAAACGATCGTAGTTGGCCCCCAAATAACAAATAACTAAAATAACTCATTCACACACGTGGACGACTCTGAGGGCCTAGTGCGAGTTTTTCACTGCCGCCGTCACAATTCACCGTATCGACGAAAACGCAGATTTGTATATGATCGAAACTGTGCCATCTGACGGCCCACAGGTGGCGCTATTGTGATCTCATACAAATCTGCGTTTACGTTGACGCGGTGACTTGTGACGGTGATTTTAGGGAAACTCGCACTAGGCAGTGGACATGGTACTGGATACCATAACGGCTTCTTCACCTCGGCTGGTGTGTACAAGAACTGTTGATGTTTGACTAGCGGAGAGCTTCTCTTGGTGTTCTGGTTCCTCATGTCTGATAGTTGAATCACTGGACGGAACCGGAGCTCCGCCGCGTTTGAATATTGCAGCTGAAACACGCATATAGCAAATACAAAACCGTACATATCACTGACTACGTGCAATGTGGCTTGTGGAGTAATGAAAAATACTCTCATTGTTTTGTTTTGCTATGGAAATCGATAGTAATCACATTTATAATGTGTGTTTTCGATTATGATATTATTTTGTAGGTAGGCACTCTTATTCAGGGAAGCATAAAAACGTGTAGGGCTCAATCGGTGTATACAAAGAAGTCAAAGTGTTAGCGGACAATAGAGAGGGTTGGCGATTGCTTCACCGACAAGAGCCTAGCTAAAAAAGTATGTTATTAAATACTCAAAATAATGAATAGAGAAAGTTTGTAACTGAAGCTGTTAATAAGGATTTTATTACATTATAATACTAATGGAAATAAAGTTAAATGCCAAATGATAATAAACTTTCTACTCCTAGATTATACGCAATTAGCGACGAAGTACTCGTAATAATGATAAGTATAAAACCTACTATAATGAGGCTTTATACAAAAATGTTTAAAGTAAACTGCCAACTGTTGGATTAAATTACGAACACAGGAGCGGAATTACAAAAATAAAAATCGAAAAATACAATTGCTTAATTTAATTATATATGATAATACAATTTCATTTGAAAGTATAGCATAAGTAGATAATCAATTAATTCTTGTAGCTTTATAAGACTTTTAATGGAGAAATGCATTGAGATAAGATGGAAATAGTTTATTTGTTTATAAGGTTTTCAACCACTAGTCTATTTATTTATTTATTAAGATTTTTTTTATTCTTGTCTTATTGTTCCAAGCTCCATTCCAATGTAGTTAATTAAATAAAACTTATTAATTATTTATACAACCAACTGTTTTTTAATACTAATTACAAGTAGAAACCATGGCCAAATCGTTGTCGGTAAGAAAGCTGCAGCTGGCAGCACTGCCACATTAAATAGCAATGCTAATTCCGTTCCATTAAATCAATTACTTCAACATTTTCAAAAAAACGTACGAATCTACTTATTAAAAAAAAACACTAGCAACTGATTTATATCGCTTTAAATTTAATTTACACGATGAAAATAAATAAAAGGTACTTCGTTTCAATCAACATTCTGCTGTATGTAAGCTATAGGGTACTATTGTGTTTACAGTCACGGCTTGAGGATTAATAGCATTTATGGTTCGATCAATGTGAAACGTATGAGTATTTACTAAAGATTGAGAATACTATAGCTAAAGGAAGCCATGGTGCCGTAGGGTTTGAGAAGTCGTTTACTACACAATCGACGTTAATTTCAATCTAATGGCAAGTGCCAATGTGATTTTTTGAAATAGAATTTGTAGACTTCTTATAAAGTACCTACTTTCAAATCGTCAGTAGGATACAAACATATCACTGCACAGAATTATAAATGTTACCATCGGGTATGGAAGGTTGCTTTTATTGAGAAGAATCGGAAGAAATTCGGCACTTACTCTTTTTAAAAAACACATTAGTACTTGCCATTAGATTGGAACTTACGTCGATTGGGTAGTACGTCATTCGCAAACAGTAGGATACCACGGCCTCTCAGTGCTAACTACTGTCTGATGATAATATGACAGAATATTCAAACACCGGGGCTAAAATGTATGTAAGCAAATAAATAACGCTACCTTCGTGCCCGAAAGAAAAAGATATTGCTTTTAAATATGAAATATTACGCTAAAAGTGTTATTGTATGAAGAAAAAGGGTTGCCCGTGTCACGCTTAATGCGGTCGAGGGAGGCTGTGTGTCTTTATTGTGGAAACAATGAGCTTACGATACAGGCATTGTTGTGTATCACTGGTTTACTCTGGGAACGAAACCGACTAGGCTGTCTATCAGTTGGTACAAATTCACATAGCCACAATAAAAATATAACCTTTACAAACAATAATTATTGAAATATGAACGTTTAGTTTTGTAAATTTTCTACATTTTAGTTACTGTCAAAGGTGTAGATTTTATCGTTGGAAGTTTTGAAAAATTTCGGTAAAACAATGACGTATACGCGATTGGCCACAAAGTGACATCTCTTACTGTAATTACGCCTATTCCGTTTATTCCATCGTAGATGATTAGTTCCTAGATTCGTAACTGCTTGTATAGCTTATATTTAAACTGTGACAGAAATGTTGGAGGGCAAACTTTTACTCTGAAATTACTGAACAAATTGTAAGGTTATAATTACTAACTCCACGCGAACGAAGTGGACAGAATCCAATAACTTATAATAAAGAAGCTTGGTATTATAACGAAAAGACAAAACATCGTAAAAATATTTAAGTACGACCGTTATATATGACCGCCTCGGAGATAAGGCGGGGAGTGGAGCGTGAAATTTTACAAGTGTCACCGATCCCGGACCCGTGTACCCACCCATGCATTATAATACTCGGAGTATGATAGCGGCGTCGTGTTACCACTAAACATAGCCTGACACCAACACATTCATGTATTTTGCCCTCAAAAATAATAGGAGTTGATTATATTGTATTTTTAATACAATATCCATTCCAAAATTATACTATATAAATCTATCCAAATTGACAGTTGAAGTATCTGAGTGCCTAGTACGAGTTCTCTTAAAATCGCCGTCACAAGTCACCGCGTCGACGTAAACGCAGATTTGTATGGGCTCACAATAGTGTCATCTTTAGGCCGACAGAGGCGCTGCTCCGATCCCATACAAATCTGCGTTAACTTTGACGCAGTGACTTGTGACGGCGGCAGTGAAAAACTAGACACTCTGTTTATAATTCCAAATCAACAGCATTTCACTTTTTTCTCTGTCTGTCTGTTTGTTCCGGCTAATCTCTGGAACCGGTTGGCCGACTTGAACGGGACTTTTACTGGCAGATTACTGATGTTACAAGAAGTAAGTTAGGCAAAAATTTTTTGCAATAATTACGGTTCGGTTATATAAAAATGTCTATGCGGGTGAAACCGCGGGGTACAACTGGTCACATATAAAAATGAACTAAAATGCTTTTAGCTCATGCCATCACACGCGTTGAAAATAAAACAATATTCTGTCCAAGCTCTGATAAGGGACTTTCAAACGTCGAGAAAATTACCACCGGTTCGGAAACTAGCCTCCTGAAAACAATCGGTCAGAAATTCAGCTGGCATCTTCTAGATAGATGCATATTACATTTTATAATATCGTCATTTCGATGTAAGCGTACATAACTAATTACAGCAACATATATCTATAAGAAACCTTACGTGAACTTATCTAATCTTGGAATTTGACTCAGTATTTTGTGCGGTAAAGTTACGTGTATGTAAAGTGCAATTCATCAGAAGTATCCAGCGGAGTTCCTTTGCTCAGCCGAAGCCGATCTTGCGGTTTCTCCAGTCAATTAAAGTTGCTCGTAGCTCGCGGTTGCATAGTACTGGGGCTGCCCCAACTCACTGTGTTGTTTGACATTCGATATTGTTGAATGTAACGAGAGACTTGTCTGTGGTTACATACGAGTACATAGAGAGACAATGTATAAATTGTAACTCCCTTACTTCGTAACTTTACTTGGACAAAGATTAGTTAATATATGTATATTTATATAGATAGATAAAATTATTTGCAACCAAATATACAGCTTTTCACTAAATGCATATGAAATTACATACATAAATAAAAAAACAACTAGAAAAAAACTTTGTCCGTCCGTCTGTCTGTTTGTTCTAGGTAATCTCTGAAGTTGTTGACAGGCAGCCGATGTTACAAGTAGTAACATGATTTTTTTAAATTAGGATTTCGTGAAAAATGCTATCCATTAATTTAAGTCTACGCGGGATAAACCGTGAGGCACAGCTAGTTAGTATATAATGTTTTAGGATACGCTTACAACACCAAGAGAGTCACTCGCACGCTGCCTACCATGTAAAGAGTACAATCGGCGTGTTAACGTTATGCAAAATGAAAACTTTTTTGAGATGTAATCAAATCATCCTAGCCTTGCCTCAAAGCTATAGCGGTACCACACGGCTCTTAGTATACCCGCTAATATTTTATAGTTGTTGAACCGTACCAATCTAATCCTTCTGATTGATTTATGCGTCAACTTGTGGCGGCAACATTGGAGCTTATGGAAATGTATTTACGTAGGACGTAGGTGGTGTTTGTTCCTGTTATCTTCCGTATCCATTACACCGTTTATCCAACTAAATTAGCCCCGAGGCCCGAGCCGCTCTGTTTGTCTACATGTTTTAGTAAACTCTGATACTGTACCGGACTTACCTTTCCTCGTAGCTTAAGAAAACATTCGCATCTCCTCCAAGAGATAACATTATGAGAGTTGCAATAGCATTCGATTAATTTTTAGTGATAAGTTAATAATAGCTAAGCTTAAAAATATCTAGCATGGATCGTGGGATTGAAAGGTTCATATAATTGGGACCTCCCACTATCAATTCATTGTGATAATTTTACTTACTTCATCATCGTCCTGTCCTTATCCCATGTTATTTGAGGGCGGCTGTGTGTTCTTCTCTTCCATTTCCCTCTATCAGCCGTCATATTTTACTTACTTATGCTCTCTTAAGCATCATCAGAGCAAACAGATTTTAACGAAGGTAAAACGATCATGACTGTGGCGAGTAAGAAGAATTGCTTTAATTCTGCTGTGTTTTCAATCGAAATGAAACTGTCACGGCATGACGATAATTAAGAATTTAACCGTCCAATATTAAGTGGTCTCTTCCTTAAGCTATATTTATTAGACTTGTTTACTGTAGCTATTGGAAGAGCACGTCACAGCAAGCTGGGCGAGCGCGCAATATTCCGATTTCATCTGAAGTGTATCGCCGCCAACCATTATAAAGCATCTCTTCCCGCGTTGTTTTCCAAGAGCCCACAGCCCACTTTAAGGAACAGTATTTATTCTCTCCTCGGGTCGGTTTTCTTTTTAAGAATAATTCGTTAGCACTCGCTCTACTCCGGCTGAATTTCGATTAGAAAAAGACAAAGCGTCGATTGTAGAACAGCCCGAGTGGGAATCAATTAAAGAGAGCCATCGATTCTCAGAGTGCGATAACGTCTGTCAAGAGTTTAAGTGAAAATGGGTGATAAGATTGCTCTGGCGCTCCCTATTGCCTTGTAATTATAGCCCCTATCGCCCCCCTCGCTTCACTACACACGTCGGTACAGAAACAACACTTCATTTTATACTAATTTAATCGTATATTTATTTACATCGTTAAAACACAATATGTACATTAAAATTATGATCCGTAATCTCGACATAATTATCTCTTATTTTCATTAAAAGTTACACATCTTTTAATACAACTAAGTATATTAACAAATAATATATCAAATATCTCGAAGGTATATAATAGGTTTAATTGTATTGTGCATTATTATTTTATTTACAAATTTAACAAGCGTGTGGGGCAAGCTTGGTTATCCTAAAGTTATTAACAACATAAAATACACATGTGACAATAATACGTAATTTCATAAAATAAGATAGTACCTGTTGATAGGAAAGCGAGATTTAGATGAATGAGGATTATTTAACAGGAGACTCGGTACATTTGGCACACAATTAAGGAGAATAGTACGCGAATCCATCCACAGTGTAGCATGCGATACTAAACTGTGGCTGCAGAGTGGTACAAGCACGTTATGACCATTTAAAATGGAAATGGCTGGAGGACACACCGAATAGGTCAGAGATTCATGAATAATAATGGACAATTGCGGACTCCGGAAGGGTACACTCCACTAATCTTGCTTTATATTTTGTTTAAGTTTATACACAGTATAAATATAAGCTTTAACAGTAAGGAATCTAGAAAGAACTCGTTCAAAATGACTCATAAACGCGCACATCTAAGATATTATAAGCAGAATCGCAGTAGCGTCAATAAATGATGTGGCGTCCGTTCGCGCATTTACGTGTTTTACCGACTTGTATCAAAACTTCAAAACGACAAATCATCATTATTTTGATAGTAAATAAGAGAGTGAATTTTTAAATGTTGAAAGATCGACCCTCGCGCCCAATGGAGAAAATATTTTTATTTCAAAAAGCTAATATTTATACTGTGTTCATAGCAACATCTGTGTTCAATGATGACGTTACAATGTATTATTTATTAATATGTTGATAAAATGGTACAAAATTCATGAATAGTAGTCAATATTCTTATTTTCTTACAAACTACTCGTATTTAGTCAGGAATGTAACTGAGACTCGTTCATACAATAATCACACACACATTCATAGGATATGTATGACTTCAATTGCAGGATGATATGTTTCATTTTATATGAATATTCAAAATAAGGTTTGTTTAAGGAATAAGAAACAATCATGTAAATGGTATTTTAGACTCTAAATGGCAGTCGATTGAATTGAAATTTGGAAATCAAGTCAAACAATGAGATCAATGTGAACTAATACCACGATCGCCAAGAAGGGTTGTCGCCAGCAGTATACACTCCTTGTACCTGAAACAACATTTAAAATTAACTTAGTAAAATTGTAAACTTTCTATTATATTATACGATACATTATAGGATTTAAAGTGTTTTTGCTAATGACTGGTTTGCGCGAAGTGAAAATGTTGGGTTTTATAGGCACTGGTTATATTTGTAGTTTTGCTTCACTTTTGTTTTACCACTAAATAATTAGTAATTACGATAATGACGGATTTAAACACGTTATACTTGTCTCAGAATCATCTATCTTTCGTCAAATCATGTACTGCACTTGGAGCCTTACCAAAAGCTCTTCTTGCCATCATAGTTCGACTTATGCCTTCCACTGTGTGACTGTGATAGACTTATATATATCGTATACATCTGTCTCATAATAAGAGTTAAAGTATCATTGCAATAAGAGGGCCCGTTGTCAGGTGCAATCAGCTATATCAAAGGGTGCACGGAGTTTCGATAGCATCTGACATTTTCTAGTCCACTTCATTATAATTTAAACTACAAGTTCATTACATTAGGTTGCATATTGACTGGCAAATTTCCTAACTGAGGGGTTCTCATTCTCAAAAAGATGCATATTATGAAAATGTGGCACTTAGTAAGCGTAGCGTAGGTATGAAAGATTCTGTATGTAATACAAAAAATATTCAAGGCAATATTTGTATGTATATCGGTGTGATAAGCCGCGGAGTCAGCGGAGTAGTAGTATCTACGACGCCGCAGCTATCATTGCCACCCCAATTCTTTCCACATTTGCGAATAATACATTCAGTGTACGTAAAAGCATTGTCGCTATATTTATTTGGATTCTCGTACGCGATGAGAGCGTTTCAACAGCTCACGAGACGCCGCGGTATCCCAACAAGTGGATTTTCTTTGTTTATATTGACGACGTTTTCTTTCGGTTCGTATAATTTCAACACACTTATCTATAAAAATACACAAATACCTGTATACAAGCACAAGTGTATTTCAATTCGGTAACCCTTTCAATATTTATTCAAACTCCTTTTCTGGACTCTGTTCGATATGATATTGAAGTGTTCAAAATACTTTTTCTTGGGAGTGGAGAGGTGCAGAATTGATTGTACGCGGTCTGCACTGAATATTTATTAGGGTTAAGTGTGTATGCGAACTCGTT
This sequence comes from Watsonalla cultraria, assembly GCA_964035505.1. Classification (NCBI taxonomy): domain Eukaryota; kingdom Metazoa; phylum Arthropoda; class Insecta; order Lepidoptera; family Drepanidae; genus Watsonalla; species Watsonalla cultraria. Next base: position 253,993 of record OZ037715.1, read on the forward strand.
GAATGTTTAATCTGTATTTGGGTGCAGAGAGCGAGCCGGGTCGACCGCACGCCGCGCCGCCGGCCCGCCGCCCGCGCGCGGAGACACGTGCCTCCTAGCTAATCCTTTGTGTGCGTTACCTACAAATTGCTTTGTTCTTTATACAAAAATGGTAATGTGCCCTCTCGAATCAGAATATTCTTCCTTGAAAGATAAAAGCCCGAAACGCTAAGAGCATTTCAAGCCATTCAAACAATTGCCACATCCAGCCTCGTCACATATTCCGACCCATTTCGCCGCGACTTCTCCGTGCGCATTTATTTTTTACCATAAGATAGGGAGAGCGACGTTTTTAATAATGCAGTATATTGTTACAAAGAATACAAAGAGGTAAGTAAGCCTCCTGTGGTTGAGACTCGCTTTGTATACCACGCGATTATATTAAAGGTTTTCCGTATTAAGTTTTCTTCGTTTGATGGCTGGGTAATTCGGCTGGATAGTAAACAAACACCCTCTTCAGGCCCGCTCAGCGTGCACGCTATATTGCTCCACAAAAACGATAATATCTACATAAAAGGACATGTTCGTAGCATGATGTTTATTGAAATGAGTGCAAAGAAAAGCGAAAAAAGAGCGAATATAAAAAAGTGTAATGAAACGACTGCTTAAAAACAATTAATTAACTAGACCCTTTAATATAATTTTAATGTCATAATATTTGCATAAATGTTTGCCAAAGTACCAACCATAGATTGTATGAATGTATACCTTATCAGCCTAGAGAGAGGTATAAAAATGCAATGATACCTGAGACATGTTGCGTGTGCGGTGGTCGATAGACGTGGTGCGCGGCGTCCCTGTCCGGCACGTGGTCGAGCTGTGCGCGCACCACGCTGGGCCGCTCCGTGCCCGCGCCGCCCGCCGGCGCGCCCGCCACCGGCCGGGACACGTTCGCACGACGGATGCCTGCAACATCTACTGGGGTTCGGTCTCACACTAGCAAACATGTTGATACATGCGGCATTTGAATAAGGAACTTTTTTTAATCATTGTGGTATGGTTTACTCGATATTCAATTATTTAAGGGTCAGAGCATAATCATGCAAACGCGATTTCTTTTACCAAATTGTACGCTGTATTATGAGATACGCAACAAAGAATCTATACATATAAAATTCAAATACCGAATTTCTGCAAACAGCGCACAGTCTTAACTGTTGGGCTAAACCCAGCATAGAGTTTGTATTTAAATAATAGTTTATTATTTCTGGTTTATATTTACTCTTTAAGTCTTTTGTATCTCTTCTCGTTGTGTCACGTCTTATAAAATACAGCCGTATCTTAATTCCTATTTGATTTTACTTTCTTAATTTAACATAAACAGCTGGTCCTACACATATGACATTTCGTATTTTAAAGTAATGATATTAAGTCAACTTAATTGCTATAATATGGCTACATAAAGAGCCTAAGTAAGTCCTACTGGCTGGTACTTTATGCGTTAATAATAAATTAAATAAAGTTAAATACGTGGTAAACATGAAGTTAATATAAATATTAATGAGTTTTAAACAAATTGAGTTCGAAGAATAAAGATCTACTTACAAACATATAAAAAAGTAAAACATTACTTCAATGACACGAAAAATAAATAAATAATATCTTAAGAACCCCGTATAAGAGGGTTAGAATTATTCAACGTCAAAGCTAGCCGTTTGAGACTTCTGGGAACGACTGGTAAGATATGGTGTAAGGTATTATTTATGCTCCGAAAAGAATTTCGTATCGGTTGAAAAGCAAATTGTATTATTTTCTTCGCATTTCTGTCAAGACTTATGTCTAATAGGCTTTTTTTAGTTAAGACCATGCCTGTACTCACGTAGACTTACACGGACTAAAATTAATTTAACTGAAATATTGAAAATGAAAATGATTTATTCAGTTTAGGCCCTGGTAAGCCCACTTATGAATATCGAGGAATAGACCACCGGTTCGGAAACTAACCTTCTGAGAAGAACGGGCAACAAACTCAGCTGGCATCATTTACATTTCATTACACAGTACATAATGATAATTACAAAAAAATATTCATACTGACATTTACATATGATTGACATGATCATACATGATTATAGTTGATACCGCCAGGTTTGGAAAGTCGCTTTTAGTGAGAAGAACTCGAACGAGGTCGAATATGCAATAGAGAAATCAACGGAAGGATAATACCGCGGGTAGAAGCTAGTGTTACATGAAATGGTAATGAGTGTATCTCAGTTACTTTGTAATGAAAATGGTATTATCCGTACTTAGTCCATAAGTAAAACATCCCAAGGGTTATAGTCCGCAGACACCCTACCGACTCAATGTTACTCTTTATATATTTGTAGCTGAAATTTAAGCTAGGCCGTTTAATTAAGAAATACGTTTATTCCGGCTGCCTCGTTAGTCGCAACTGTGGAACACGATTTCCTTGGTTCGATCCCCGGTGGGGTAATTTGTTATGGGTTTTTTTCATTGGTAACTTCCCAGTAGTATCAGGCCGCAGACCTCCTATTACATGAGACTTTAACGTAGCTGGCAAATGTAGGTGCACTCGTTCCCAATACTCATCTCTTACAAATTCTATACCATAAAAAAGATGGAACGACACTAATCCTTAAATTACCTTAAGGACACTTTACGCCACGTTTATTAATAAGGGGGATGAAGTCCCAGACATCACAAGTGTGTGGCTCACGGCGATAAGTGAACGTGATATTTTGGCTTAGTTATGACTTAGTTCAGTTAGTACTTATAAGTAGATGCTATGCTAGATGCCTTCTTGTTAGTGCTAATTCCCGTATCAAGGTAGATATATGACATGAAAACAGTGGGAGTAATACTCGTAAAAACGTTCGATTCAAATATCGTTGAAGTTCCATCCTTGTTCGATTGCCATCCTATCAAGACTTCACGCGTTTTCCAATCGCGCTTCGATAAGACTACAACGAAACGCTAAAATCGGATCGCAGCTAAGCTATTACCTACTCATTTACCTACAGATTTGTTCATCATCCCTACTACCAAGTAATTTAAAATCACACGTCATGCAGTTTTGAATGTCGAAAAAACGACTACCAGGGAGACTACTATCATCGGCTTAAGCAGAACGTATTAAGAACTTCTGAGTTTCGACGTTTCATTTTGGTACCGTAAAATTAAACGTCAAAGCTTAGAAGTTTTTAATACGATCTTAAACGATCATAGTTGGCCTCCAGTTCGGAAACTAGCTTTGACTAGAATCTGAGAGATCATGAGCTAGGTATACACTCTTTAACACTTGCTAATAGGTTATATCACTTATACAAAACTTCTGGGTATAATACGTGTAATTAAGGACATCCTATATTAGTACAGTCGTTACGCACTAATATCACAGCAATAAATAATAATATTTAATACGCCAACCGTGTGGGGCTACAAAATTGGTTACAAACAAGAATTTACAACGCATAAGTAATTAACTCTGTTGACATAAAGCAACTGATTAAAATGTTAATATGTTTCACGGCACAGAGCGCATGTTTGCCATCCATGGACATCATACACATTTATATTGACTGACCTCCGGCGTGGCTCAAGTTATGAGGGTGCATGAATACCTAATAGGATTCACGCTTTGAGTGTATTTAGGGGTTGGACATAAGGGGATCTTCGTCCGAAATAAAGGTGCCCGATTAATAATAAAATCGCCCTCCGGCCAGGTGGGATGACGATCTGCGAAAGACTGCAGGCAGATGCGGGATGCGGCAAGCTGAACACAGGGTGCTATGGCACTCATTAGGGGAGGCCTATGTCCAGCTGTGGACCAAGATAGGCTGATGATGATTAATAATGCTACCTTGGAGCAGAGTTGAGGAGTTTAACCACGAGCTCTTATTGCAATGATAGTTCAGGAGTGTGACAGTGACAGATGTATACACGTCATATACATCTGTCTCATAATAAAAATTAAACTATCATGGCAATAAGAGGTTATGGTAGGGCCCTTGTTCCTGTGGTGAGTAAGGTCGCTAGTCTTCCACGAGGAAGAGGAGGGCAGACGTTTAGTTGAATATAGGGGGTATAATGAAAATGTTATTTAGTAGTAATTTTTCTCGTTTTTGTATCATTTTCATTTTATATTTCGCTCCCATTGGTCGCAGCGTTTATTATATAAGATAAGTCATCCTCAATGTATTAACTATGAAACACAAAAATATTTTTTCAATTTATACCAGACGTTCCTGAGATTAGTGCATTCAACCAAACAAACAAACAATATCTTCAGGTTTTAATTAGTAAAGAAATAAAGACCTTATTGTGGAAGTAAATTATACGCGGGTGAAAACGTGGGGCTCGGTTAGACTTATAAGGTAGGTAAGTCGCGAATGAGACGCCCTTGATGTTGGTCACGTTTATAAGTTACAGTAGCAGCTTACCATCAGGCACTGCTTGTTGAACAAAATCATAATGCAATGGTAATAAGAAGCTAGCAACATGAACTATTGTATGTTTTATTGTGATGAACATAAGGCTGTTATTATTAAAATATTCGTTTGTACTTACTTTCTTTATTCGCGTTGCTCTTGATCTCCGTTACTTTCGGTGATGTAGATGGCATTGGAATTTCTAGAACAAAATATAGTACATTATTTATATAATTACGTTCTAAAACTTATCGTACTGAATTTAAACTAATTACTTTGTTCACTCCAAAGAATTCGTTCTAAGACTAACTAAATTGAAATCTTTAGGTATTTTATATTATAATATTAGTCAATTGGTCACATTCAGAGCACTTTGGACGAAACGAGAGGAGTATGTAAGGCATGTGGCAAACGGTGGTCACTGCCTACCCACATGGGATACAGACGTGGGCATATGGATTTATTTATTTATTTATTTACTAGATGTGCCCCGCGGTTTCACCCGCGTAGATTTAGTTTCTTCCTTATTGTCGTGGAACCCTAATATTTTTAATAAATAAAAGTAGCCTAAGTTACTCCTTGAAACATCAGCTACCTAATAGTGAAAGTCCCGTTAAAATCCGTCCAGCCGTTTCAGAGATTACCCGGAACAAACAGACAGACAGACAGACAGAGAAATTTTTTTAAACTTGGTTTTATTGTGTCAGTATCGTGTATACTTTCATATGCATTTAGTGAAAAGCTGTTATTTTGGAATTACAAACAGACACTTCAATTTTATTTATCAGTATAGATTTATTTAAATCTTTATTGTAGGTACACTATGATTACACAAGTAGGAGACAATATACATTTACGTACAATTGGCGTATGGCGTATTATGAGTCAATATAAAAACATCTAAATAAAAAAAAATAGAACTCCTTTTCTTAAAGACGGTGTTGTTGATGTTTTTATGATACAGTACAGTGGAGTAGCCAATTGGTATCTAAACGTGTTCTAGTTCATAAAATATTATGAACTCACCGTACAGTCGGATGGAGCCCTCAGTCTCCCCGAGGGAGTTCTTAGAGATGCACCGGTAATTCCCGAAATCGCCGCTTTGGAGATTCCTCACCGTTAGCTTCATGTGAGCTCTGTTGAAAAGTAGCTTTGATATATTTCACAAACAAATTGGAAATATTAAATTAAACGCGCATTAATCAAATTAACACCAGTCCGGGCTCTTTTCACAATTATTATAAGCCGTGTATAAATAGGCCATTGACACTCAGACGAACCACCATGGCAATAAGAACTCATGATAAGGCCCCTGTATGTACCAATAACTCGTAAAATCAATGTAATGTTACATAGTAATGATCTAGGTATGCCTAATGTTTTAGATATAAGTTAAAAGTTTATTATAATTATGTATATAGTTAAATAAAAGTACTGCCTAATAGTTAAAAGAACTAATAACAGTCAGAACAGAAATTTTAGATAATTATAGAAAGAATATTACTATGGTGTGTTTGGTCAATGGGGACGAGATAAATATATGAAATTATGAACTAACAATTCTCGTAAATAAATTTAATAAAATTGAAATAGTTAATATTGTTATCTTAATCGTTTACCTTAACATAAACATCCAAATTACTAACCCAGTACACATTAATCGAGCAAAATTATCTCACGAATTCAAATCACTTAATTCCTTTTAAATTCTATTCATTAATTCTTGGGCCTTTCAGAACGTTTGCGGTCTATTGAAAATCCGACCTTACGACTTCACCGGGCCGGCATTCCCACAATATTTCCGATTTATCATTTATCACGCTCGGTGGCGATTAATCGAGTGAAATCAAGGCACCGGGATCCGGCCCTGTTGCTATACGCCTTCCTTCTCAGATAACGCTTATCGAAACAACTTTACCAATCGATACTTTGCTCGTTTATACTTTATTATTCGATTCCTTTGGTATGGGTGCTATGAATATCAGCTTTTCTGTTACCCTTCGCTGGTTTGGAGATATTTTCCTTTCAAGGCCGACTAACTTGGACCAAATTTAAACAATCTTTTTCGCAACATGTATTTTCTTAAATATGCTTACCTCGTGCCACAACCTGCGTGGTTTATAATAAACTATACTATATATGTGGGTCACACTGAAAATCGGCTCCGCTAGATTGAACTGGACTCCAGTTAGGTCTGCGGGTATAGTTGAGTTGTGGCCCTTTGATGACAATGTGCGGCAACACCCGATGTACTGGTGCGAACCACTTTGCACCATAAAAATACTACTTATTTCTTTTGTGTATTCTAAAAAAAATATACAAAAAATATTTTTTTTTGTATCAGTTTTATTTGTTTTGTTGCTGCTTATTGAAATCAATAAATGTTTATTATTATTATTATTATATATATATTGACTTTGAAGGTGGAATTAAAAAAATTGCCAAACCGGATTAGCATTTTCAATGACATACAAATTTATCAACATAATCTCTGTATGATATTTGTTAAGATGAGATACTCGTCTATATATAAATATTTTGAACTGTATTCGTATTACAAAGATTAGAAATCTCAACGTTGTTTAGCAAGAGATAATAGTAGTTATATATACTGATAAGGAATGAATATAAGGCTGATAGCATTGGGCATCTTCGAAGCAAAGTAGATTCAGGTCTATTCTATTTGAAACCGGGTCAAAAGTTAGCTGAACTGAAACAGCAAATCGATAAGCAAATCCCACTGCAGCGGCTCTCACCAGATATGCTATTGTCTAAGTAAATTAAGCGTCTGCAATGAAACACCCTGCTGAGTTCATAATAATTATGTCTTCGTCTGCTCGTTGATAAAGTGTTTGTTTTAAAGCGACGCTATTCCACTTGTTAATAAAATCTCGGAATACATTCATTTAACCAGAAAGTCATCTCAGTTTCGGCAACATTTTAGCTGTTTCCTATTTGTGTGCATCTTATAAAAACCACCACATCAGTAAATATTCCACAACAGTTTCGTACAAGCGGCGCTGGGCTTAGAAACACGACATATGGAGGGTGTATTATTTGTAGGTATCCATTAAGGGTATCCCAAAATTCGAAAAAGTGTCTGAAAGTTTGCATGTGAAATCTTATATAGTATATACTAGAGTGATGAGCCAATCAAGACTTTCTTTAATCTTGACAAGGTGCATTTTAGTTACCTGTATGAGTTCTCCTCAGTGTTGATGGCGTACTTCTTGGTGGGTAGAACCATGACGTTGTCATACACCCAGTAGGAGATGGCCCGCGGGTGGGCCTCCGTGTGGCAGTCCACCGTTACGTCAGTGCTGGCCGGCGCGCCTACCAGCTGGTTCGGCACCCAGATCATTGGTGAAACTACAACAATATACTCGTACAAGTGTTGACAGGTGTGACAGTGCTAATGTAGCTTTCATTCATATCATTGTATTAAATCGACGTGGAAAACAAGCTCACATTGATAAATAACTAGGAATGTTTACTACTATGAGAAGTGGGACATAAGAGTTACTCCTATTTGAATTTTGGAAACCTATAGAAGATCGCAGCTAAATAGTGATTGATACCTTAGAGTACTTTTGTATTCCTCCGGTGAGTAAAGTCACTAATCCTGCAGAATATGGATGGAGGGAGAGAGGAGGAGTGGTAATAATATTTTGCACAGTGATGCCAATTTCTCATCGATAGGTAGCTAAAGGTCGTAGTGGACGCAAATACTATTACGAAACACAGGGTCCTGGGTCTGATACCCGAGTCGGGAAAAGTGTTATTTTTTTCCATCTGTAATTTAGTAGCAGCATGGTGTGAGGATTAGGGCTCGATTAATAGCAAAAAGCTCGCTCCCTAGAACATGGGGCTTAACATAGCTGGTAAAATGTACTCATTCTGTCAGGGAAAGAGCGGACTATACAGTTATTCGCTTGACAAAAGCGGGGCTTTTTGTGGTGAGTAAGGTAACCATACCTCTTAAGGAGGTAGTATCAAACAGTGATATCCTGAGATGGCAAGCTGGTCACACTGAAAATCAGCTCCGCTAGATTGAACTGGACCCCAGTTTAGTCGGCGGGTATACCGCAGACTAAACTGGGGTTGAGTTGTGGCCCTTTGATGACAATGTACGGCAACAACCGATGTACTGGTGCAAACCACTTTGCACCATAATGACACTAGTTTTAGTTTTTAGTTTTTGTGTATTCTATATTTTTTTATTTGAATTGTTGCTGTTTATTTGTAATCAATAAATGTTTATATTATTATTTTGCTTGAATGTATGCAATGCAAGTGGTATGTAAATAAAGTATTTAGAGGTAACGCAAGCACACGCCGATATCACCAGGTCCATAGAATAGATAGGTGGACACAATAGACTGAGGAAACTCATCTCCGTGCGTATCTTCCAAATCAAATGTCTTTGTCACTCGGAGAGCTCGTTGCGGAAATAAATATTATATTTTAGAAGAACATTTCTAAGGAAATGATACCGTACATTTAAAAATATTGGCGGAAAAAATATCACGATGACATTTTCAAAACATTTTTTGTTTGTGAGATGAATATTTGTGCCGATCATTCAGACCATAATATCAAAGCTTTTCTGTATACTCCACGAACAGGTGGAATAATATTGGTGTGGATATTTCTACTTCAATATGATGTAATCTATCATAATCTTTACTTTAACATTTTGCATGGAAGAAATATATCAAAGAATTTATCATCTTGGTATTCTTCAGGTCTTATCCATATTGTAATAATTTCGTAGCGTTGCCATATCTAATTCGGTCATGAGACTAGTTCGTGTCCCTTAAAGCTTTGTGATAGGCCTTTGAGGTAATCGGCTACGAGGTTCTCTCTCTTCGCCTTGCCTATAACTATACGTTTGTCTACCTATGATCGTTTAAAAATTTAATTTTACGGTATCAAATTCAAACGTCAAAGCTCAGAAGTTTTTAATACGCTCTGCTTAAACCGATGATGGTACGCAGGTTCTAAAACAGCCGAGGATCTTCTGGTAGCAAGTCCTTAAAAATCTAGTACTGGCTTAATACTTAGTCTTATTAGCGGTTCATGGTCTAACCTAGTTATTAATAACTTTATTTAGTACCAAATATTTGCGAAGATTGTCGAACGTGTGCGAAAACGGCCGAACGCCTCCGAACCGACTGCGTAGATAATAAAATCCAAATTGAGAATGTAATTCACATTCCGAGGCTTTATGGTGGCAATTTTCACGAGGAATATTGCTTCTTTGGTGATACGCTTTAATATTATAACGTTTTAAAATATTTATAAAGTTGGAGATTTTTTATGCAGTTCTAACTGAATTAATTATCTGGGACTGAATAACACTGTGGAAATTCGGCATTCTTGGATTAGAAGCTTGCTTGCTTGCTCTATATTATTAAATGCATGATTGAAAATGTGTGAAAAAGCGAGCAAATCTATACAGCTAATTAAAAAATGAATATAATAAGATAATTAAAATCGTTTTAAAAAAATCTCTGTCTGTTCGTGACTTTTGTTTTTTGATGGAAATTTCACTGGCAGATAGCTGATATTACAAGAAGGTTACTTTTTTAAAAATGGGTTTCGATATATCCACCCTTGAAATTAAGGGTACGCGGGTGAAACCACGACGCACAGCTAATATTATATATAAATTTGGTATTACAATAAATGACATGATGCTAAAGTTACAGCATTTAATGTGCATAAATGTAGTCGTCAATATCCAGAATGGCCAACTTGGTAAATTGGTTCTAGTTTGGTAAACATTTAAAAAGGTTCCGTCGCACGAAGTGAATTGATTGTTTGCAGCATCGCCAGAAACTCTATAGAGAGTGGAGCGTGCACCGCAGCGGAAATATTATCTTTCAATTACCGCGGCCATCTTGTCATTTATTTAGTCAGCTGCTTCGGAAATAAGAATTGAAAATAAAGGAAAGTTGACCCCTTTTTAAACGGGGAGGGAGGGTTATTATTACAATTTCTATTACTAGCGAACATCTTTAAAGGTAATAATAAGAATGAAGAATATTTGAGAAGAATTAAATTGGCAGAAGTGTATTTATAGTACACTCATATTTGGACAGTAGTTCTAAAAAGGCCCAGGGCCTCGTGTTCTGCAGTATAACCATCACTGGACCAACCAGGCAGTACACATACACACATAATATGCTCACGTCTTTACTTTACAAGCCAAATTAAAGGTAGGTACAAATAGGTATGCTAAATTTGATGCAAGTAGTTACATCTAAAAAAATAATTTGCAAGTTAGATTAATTAACACTGTGTACATATCATTTCAATGTGTGCAGCGATCCTACGTTAGCAGCAAAGATAACATTCAACGGAGTTATTTTTCCGGTTAAATAATTTTTCCGGGTAAATTGAAAGGAAAGAGTTCAGTAAAAAATAACGATACCTACTCAACTTCCTTTTAAGCGGAATATTTAAAATATGGATATTACGAAGGTGGTTAAAGTTTCCTTGCAAAAATTGTACACTTAAATGATTTATTTACTTTGCCCTGGAAAGGTATTTATGGAAGTTGAAAAACATTCACTTAGTAACTGACATAAATAATAGTCTTACGTACATTTCTGAGAAGGAAATGTACCTTCTGTCACAATGGCACTTAATCTTTGAAGACCCTTCTAGGAAAGTGTGGGCATGAGAATATGCCTTAACTTAACTTATTAAACATGCTTATGCTCACGCCTGTATTCCCCGAAGGGGTAGGCAGAGACGTAGCTATAGTACACCCTGATTTCGCTAATTATGTTTAGTAGACAGAATTCCAGACTCCAGGTTGCTACTGGGATATGACTGCCCGAATCGGGGATCGAATCGATTGATCAAACTACTTGCGACCTATTGTTGATTATATATAGCATGGATATTTCAATGTCAAACTCCACGGTTTCAATCACAAAATTTTTTTATTATCTTTTTGTAATTCCAAAATAACAGCTTTTCAATAAATATATATGAAAGTATATACGGTACAGACATGAAAAAACTTTTTTTTTAATTGTTGTTTGTCTGTCCGTCCGTCTGTCTGTCTGTCTGTCTGTCTGTTAGTTCCGGCTATAAGCTATAAAGAGTAATTAGGACAAATTTAATTTTTAAAAAAAGGAGGATTTCCCATGAATTAAGTCACACAGTAAAGTAATATTTCGTATGTTTGAAATGATAGCTCGTTGAGCTCGCCGTCGAGATATCTTGCAGAACAACTCAGCAGATAAGGTACTCACATTCGACATCCACAATGATCCTCTTGGAGACGGAGGGCGGCACGGCGTTGGTGGCGATGCACAGGTAGGCCCCCATCTCCGTGCGGCTGATGCGCTGCAGGCTCAGGGTGTCGCCTTCGTACACCGTCACTGCAATATTGACACTCATTGTATTCTTGTATTAAAAATACCCATACAAATCGCCTAAAAAAGGGGAAGTTTTTGTAGGTTTCACCCATGTATTAAATTTAATAGTAATATGAATAAGAATGATTATGAATATCGACATTTTGACACTTCATTCTGATACCATTAATTAATAGAAATATCAAGCTAAGTACTTAGTTCCAATACGCGCTGCTTAAAACGATCATAGTTGGCCTGTAGATCTTACAAATTCATATATTCACAAAAAAATTCTCTGTGGAGATAAAGAACGGCACTTAAGACAGAAATAAATATCACTAATTAAAAAAAATATTAACAAAAAAATACTCACATAAAATATCGATATACACACAAGGTCAGGCTCCTCCGACATGGTCTACGAACGTTTTCAATATATATTGTTGAAAGAGTCACGTGAATTTGTAATTGGATGGATAATTTCCAAAATATAATCAGGTATCCACATTATAATTAGCATGGCCCTTTATCTGCAGTGGGTATTGCTGTTGAAGGATCTCCGCGGGACACCTACTGGGTGGAACACTACCATATAATTATGTTTTCATTGTGAGAGCAGTGGTTATGGGCGCATGCCACCCATTTCTGCGGGCCGGACATTCGCTCCGTGTTTCACAAAATTATGAAACAAAGGGTAATTGCCTCGACCGGCTTCAAATTACGCCGAATGTGTGCCGAGCTAATTAAATTAATGACAACTGTTACTATTATGGGACCGACGCGTCTGAATGTTTACTCTAACTACATACCGATCAATTTAATTACGTGAATCAACAATTTTAAACGCTATACCTGGGTCATACGTATCAATATCACTCGTGATCAAACAAAACGGAACTGACGTGAATTACAAAGGGTCGCTATGACAAGCTTAAATCAATTAATATTTTATAGTTTCCGTAATACCATTGTATCATGGCGCGACAAACTAGGTTTGATAATCAACACACATATTTTTAAATCTAAAAAATCCAAGTATCAATTGAAATTTAGACCATTCAAGAGATATGGATACATTTGAAAAGAAATTCAGTTATCTCCATGTATCACTAGCTAACTAGCTTTTTGACACAAATGTAGGCGGTGGAAAGTGGATCTTAAAACCTCTGTCAACCCTTTAAAGACCGCTGTGAAAAGGGGTGAAGATATATTATAATGAATCCTCCGAAATCGGCCTTTCTCTGCGTTGTTTCAACAAATTTAGGCAAAAAGTGATGAAAATTAAAAATTCAATGTCTGTCGTCATCAAGCGCCGGGGGACAGGTGAGCTCCGCTGCCCTGTTTACGTAACTGCCCACGGAAACACCTTAACGAGCCACGACAATGTATTTAGCAATTAGACTGCATGCTTTTTGAACCTACACTTTACGGTGGAATTAAAGTCAGCCCTCAGTGGGCTAGTGTTGCAGTAAAACTTTGTTAACTGCTTCATAAATGAGCGTCACAGAGGTAGTTTGCAAATTAACATGCGCTTTATAGTAACGTTTTGAATTATGAACCCCCCTTGGTGGCTCAGTACGAATACTACATGACTCGGTATTTAAACTTTCACGTCTTACGTTTAACGATCAGTGGCGTGCATTGCATATAAGCAGGTAAGCAGAAGTTACAATTTGTGATCACTGATTACACTCGTGTCGTGTGTGTGTGATTAGGTACGTACGTTTAGGTAAAGACACACATTTACCTAAACGTACGTACCTACGCCGCGTCACATAGGTATGGTCTTAACCTGCCTACCTACCTACTTATTGTGTATGCCTACCCCTCTGAAATTAAGGTTATTATATATTAATTAAGTTAAGATTAAGGTTTTAAACGTAATTCAGCTCCGAAAAATTGCTAGTCAGAGAAATGTCTGAATATTACTAAGAGGGTAGAAATGTTGAATATTAATTTAATTTATGAATGTATTTAGTTCTTTAGTGTGCTAAATATTGTAGTATATGTACAAAGCATTACGATCCAATAATCACGTACGAGGCGTTCCACATTAATTGAATCAATATTAATTGTTACAAATTAGTAAGGCGGTTATCTATTAAGTGCCTAGTAATATTGCCGTGTAATATTAGATACTTAAACATAGCTATGTATAATTAATTAGTTTATATCCATCACCAATACAATAAAAAAATATGCTCACACCATCCCAAAAGGGTCCCGAAGGGGTACGCAGAGATGTTGTAATAAAAACACCCACATTTCATCGAAGATAATTAAGTGCTAACGTGATCAACAGGGGGTGAATCCATCGCCGTATTAGGCATACATACGTCTTTGAATTACTTGTCAGATATATGCAAGTTTCCTTGCGATGTTTCCTTCACCATCGTCAAATATATGGGGAGAAATTACTGTACTTGAGTATTAAGGAAAACTCATTGGTGCAATGCACGCCGTGTGCGTAAGAGGCAGCTGTTCAAAACCCCCGGCCACCACGCCTCTTAATACAATAAAACAACAAAAATAATAATTCGAATCCAGTAGCAATTCAAAACAGATTAGTATTCACAAATCAGGTGAATGACAACACTCAACGACGGGTGCGGGCGGCTATCAAACTCCGCAAATAAAAGGGGATTTACAAAAACGTGAATTAATTGGAATATAAGATTAACACGTCCCAAATTGAAAAACGGGAGGGGTCATACAAATAGGTACGCTGCCTATGACAGGGGCACATACAATTAGCACCAAGTGGCACTTGCCTTCCGTGCATGGAAATCGTACTTCAAATTAAAGTAAATTTTTGGCCTTTGTATCAGGACAGAGAGCTTAATTTGGCGGCACAACTCAGCTTTTGTCTGCCTTTATTATCGTTAAAGCATTCCCCTAATCTCCGTATTCCCGGCTTAACGTACGGTGGGTAAGGTTGATTATCAAACACGAGCTCATTTTTAAGAGACTAGAGGCGTCCTTTTTAAGATAGACTAATGGTTTGTAAGCCATTTGATACGTTTTTTCTTAATATAATATTACTAGCTGTGCGGTTTCCTCCGCATAGATTTTATTTCGCGGATCTCTTTTTTTTAATACAAGTACCTACTTGGCTTAAGTTACTCATACATACATACATATGCTACCCGAAGGTGTAGGCAGAGGTATTATAATAACAACACACACTCACTTTACACCGAAGATGATTAGTTACTCCTTGCAATATTAGCTACCTAATTTATAATTGCTACTGAAATTAGCTAAAAATTTATTTAATTATACAGATAAATAAAATTGAAGTGTCTGTTTGTAATTCCAAAATAACAGTTTTTCACTAAATGCATATGAAAGTATACACGCTACTGACACAAAAAACCAAGTTTTAAAATTTTTCTCAGTCTGTCTGTCTGTCTGTCTGTTTTTCTCTGAAATCTCTGAAACGGTTGGACCGATTTTAACGGGACTTTCACTGGCAGGTAGCTGATGTTTCGAGGAGTAACTTAGGCTACTTTTATTCATTAAAAATTTTAGGGTTCCGCGACAATAAGGATGAAACTAAATCTACGCGGGTGAAACCGCGGGGCACAGCTAGTATAATTATAAGTACCGTGTATACTTTCATAAGCATTAAGAGAGATATCAATTTGGAACTACAAACAGCCACTTCAATTTTGTTTATCTGTATAGATGTACAGATTTAGATTTAAAGCATGAATAAACACTGAAGCTATATTTCTGTTGGTATTATTCCCAGTATACAATTATAAGCATTTGCGGTTACAGTTTAATAAATTGTAGAGCATCTTGCACTACATTCGGAGTGGGTCTCCAAGTAACATCTGTTACAGCTGTGTGTATAATATACAACCAGTCTAATGTATTGGGGATCTATATGGAACTATGAGCTTCTGAATTGGTAAGTGGTAATGAATGACAATAATTATTATAGAATAAATTTTATATAATTAGGCGCTTTATGCTGAAGTCAAAAAATATTTTTTAAATGTATATTAAGTGCTTATTGCTTAGTTTTATTCACAATTTATTTGCTGTTATTATATATGGGTATGAGACGCCTGTTTCTAAGATTCAGGTCAAAGAAAACTAGAAATTGATATTCCATTATATTTCATGACAATATTAATTATTAATCCATTTAAGCAGAGCGTATTAAGAACTTCTGAACTTTGGGGTTACATTTTTAGCGTATAATTAAACGTTAAACTAATCTATACAGATAAATAAAATTTAAGTGTCTGTTTCTAATTCCAAAATAACAGCTTTTCACTAAATGCATATGAAATTATACACGATAGTGACACAAAAAAACCAAGTTTTAAAATTTTTCTCTGTCTGTCTGTCTGCCTGTCTGTCTGTTTGTTCCGGGTAATCTCTGAAACGGCTGGACGGATTTTAACGGGACTATCACTGGTGTTTCAAGGAGTAACTTAGGCTACTTTTATTTATTAAAAATATTAGGGTTCCGCGACAATAAGGAAGAAACTAAATCTACGCGGGGCACAGCTATATAAAAATATAACTGTTCACTTATACTTATGGCATAAGCTTTACATGCACGATACGAGAATATTATTAAAATGTGCTAAGTATTAACTTTCAAATTAAAGAGGCTTACAGTTGCCTTGATATTATTATTATGATTTGCTTGAGATGTGAGATATCATGAATTTGCAAGATTTTTCAATGACGTACATACAAGTCCAGGGGCCCAACCATGAGCTCTTATTGCAATGTTAATTCGGTTGTGCGACAGTGACAGATGTATACACGTCACATACATCTGTCTCATAAATGAGTGAAACTATCATGGCAATAAGAGCTCATGGTAAGGCCCCAGAAGTGTACGTACCTTTCTTTCTCTTATCGACAGATATCGGCTGTCCATCCTCTCGTCGCCACATGATCTTGGGCGTGGGGAACCCGTCCGCCTTGCACACCAGGCTGATGTTTTGGTTCTCGCGCACTGCCACTGCTGATTGGGTGCTTTCCTCGTCCAATATATTCGGTGGCACTGGCGGACAGAAATTTACATTAATCTACATTTGTAATTCTCTTTTTATTTTTGAAATAAATTTAACTCTCGTAAACTTAACCGCTTTCACTAACACGATAAGAAGAATTTCCCAACATGAATTAGTTAACCATTTACTAACTTTTACCTACGACTATGTTTTAAATTAAAGCAAAAGCAGTTCAGCGTAAATATTTCCTCGAGTAATGAACATTACTATCCAACTCAACAACAATTTTTCAATTCCTGCGATTATCGCCTCAACCAAACAAACAAACGATGACACTCTCCAGCCCTATATTAGTATAGATGCATCAGAATGAGTCAAATAAGCTGGAGATGTAAAATAACGCAAATACGCATTGAACTAAAGCAGAGGTTTGGTTCCTTTGATGGCAAACGCTATCTTCTTGCCTTTCAGCAAACTATTTTTCGCATAACTAATCCTTAGTGAATAAATTATCATTCTAACCACAAAGTAATCCGGTATTTCTTGTCTCAAAAGCCACGAGACAATGGACAGGAATAAAAAAGTTATAAAAACACTGCAGTGAAATCATTTTATTTCCTATTTAAAGCCTGTAACGTAAGACCGTTGTCCCCCAATATGTGGCTTGGGACGGCCTTTACTAAAGGCAGTGCGGGCCTAGATACGTTATCTGTGGTCAAATGTACCGGAACCCCTGGCCTAGATCCATGCACAGTGCATAAAGGTTGACCGGGTTAAGTTTAGCCTACTTAATTAATATTGCAAATTCAGCGGCGGGAAGCTTTGAGAGATATCATTTTCATGATAAGTATAAGTATTTTGAACCCAACATTGAAGATGTAGAATGTTTTTTTTGCTTTGTTTCTGACTAGCTTCAGTCCGCGTCTATGTTCCTTATGATACTTGTGGCAAATGAAGCTTTCTAATGGTGTAAGAATTTTTGAAATCGGTCCTGAAGGTTTTAAGTTTATTCGCTACATACAAAAATATGAATATTTCCTCTTAACTAAATTAACTCACACGTTGTTGCAGTTAAAACTATATAATGAAAGCACATGTTTGTGTAAATAAAGTATAATTATTTTAACAATGACAGAAAATAATATACGAGGATCAAAAATAAATGAAGTCTGCATGAAATACGTGGTACATTCCTTACGCTGGCTTGCCCATAAGTATATATTAAATGGACAATTCAATAAAAACACAGACTCATATATCAAAGAGAGCAACAGTATTTTATAAATTATCATACTAACCGTTTCAACTTTCATTCATTTTAAATTCGCCGCAACCGAAGGCGAAAGTAATAGGTATTTGATTAAAACCAAACAGCGAATGCTTCCATCCAATTCCAATACAAAGAAAAACATAGGATGAAATATCTTAGCAAACGAATTAAAGTGTCCAACACGCGATAGCACGACAGGAAGCAGAAAAGAAATTCCATTAACTCTTACAAATATTAAAGGAAAGTAATTAAAAGTTTGAACGTAATAAACCGCGAGAGAATGCCGGCAAACAAGATCCCATCAATACTTTTCTCATTTCTAATTAATAAGTTTCCATTACACATCCCGTGACAGATTATGGCTGGGATAACCAGCAATAGCATGCTAATGGATTCTATGAAATTATTCCAATTTAGCTGTGCTCCGCGGTTTCACCCGCGCAGCCTTAATTACTTGCGTTACTTTACCTCCCCGAACCCTATTTTAGCCTAAGGAACTCCTTATAATATCTATCTGCCAGTGAAAGTCTTGCTAAAACCAGTATAGCCGTTTCAGAGATTAGCTGGAACAAGCAGAAAGACAGACGTCATATTTTTTTTATTATTGTGATGAATTCAATTGAATTTGATAAAACAGCAGCGACGCAAATCTGAAATCCTCTTTATTCTTATCTTAGCTATTGATCAATAAACTTTGTGCATAAATGAATGTCTTAAAATAGACTGTAATTATTGCTTTACAAGTACTTTGTGTTGAAATCGTGTAGAGGAAGATGTTGAAGAAGCTAGAACAGAAATACCATACAAAGCTACCTTTAACACTGTTCGGAACTTTTACACAATTATCAAATGTTTGAGTTAGGTCCAGATGACACGTGCGTTTATAAAATTGTTTCTATATTGGTTTGCGTCATGTTGTATGATATTCGTTGACAGGAGACAGACAAGTTAGGACACAACTTGTTCAGACAGGGCAATTTGGCTGGGCTTTCATTGTGATTGTTTTTAATATCTGCCTGTATATAGATGGAGTACGAGATATGATATGACATTTTGTAGAAGGGAATAAATAGCACTAGAGGTATAAAGGCAAGGCAATATAATAAGGTACAAAGGCAAGTGCCTTGTCAAGGACTGTGCCAAAGAAAAGAAGAGGTTGCTCTTCTGCAAATAAAAACCCTATTATAAAAGAAGAATTTGAAAGTGGCATATTTAGGTTCTTGTTATGTTGTGGCCCCAAAAACTGGGTGTCATTTTGCATGTGGCCACAACCAAATAAATTTCAGGCAAATAAGGTTAGGCCACCAGATTTTTGAAAATGGTAACTACAAATTGGAGCACGAGGTGGGACTCAAAGCCTTTGCAAGCGGTGCAGTTACTGTACTATTCATTGTCACAACTCATGTATTGAATTTTTCCTTCTCTTGCGGTTTTAAGAGCCATCTTGCGCCATCTGCTGGCTGGTAAATCTAAACTTAATTGATACGTCTAATGTTGTAATTAGCTACATCACATCGATGAAGCAACTATTTTTAAGAGAATAAACGTATGTGTCATGCATAAAAATCTAACGCAAGCATATTTTTGCAAAGGTTAGCAGTATAACAATACATACTCAGAAAACACCTCTTCACAAACTCACCAACGACCTGGAGGTAGCCAACTTGGCTGATCATGGGGTTGGTGTTGACCTGGCACATGTAGTAGCCGCGGTCCTCCTGCTGCACCTGGCTCACGTGCAGCAGCCAGGTCATCGCGTTGTCGTGCGACACGCTGAACCGCGCCAGCCGCGTGATCACGTGCCGGTGGATCGTCAGGATCATCTGACGGTCGATGTGGATCCATGCCACCTAACAAACACACTGATTAGTTCATATTCAAATGAAAATTATTTATTCCGTAGCCCTGTCTGCTCTTGGGATCTAAAGCTATATACCCTGTACTATATCTGACATATGAAAATCTCGTGTCATAGTTTTTGTAAAAATATCCTCCAAAACTTCAAAAATTGACTGTGTATACTCGCTAGGTCTGAGAATAGGACGTATTTTTCATACCCATAAGTGACGAGCGTGGTCTACCTCAAAAATGTATAATATGGCAAAACATTGTTTGACCGGACAGCTAGTTCTACTATCAGTAGAACTAGTTCTACTGACCTGTAACGATTGCCAATGATGATAAATTGGCGACTGGGACCGAAGGCTTAACGTATTCTTTGACGCACGGAGGAAACTCGGGCGGTTACCCATCCAACTACTGGCTTGGGTTAGAGTTCCTTATCTTCACTGATCGAATGATGTGCACAATAGCAACTTTACAAACGAGCTCCTCAAGGCAGTCAGGTACTAAACGAGCGTCCAGTGTGACGTGAGCTATGAGGGTACAAATCTCAAATATTGGATCTGAACAATCTTATCTCGGAAACTAAATCAGTCATGGACTATTCCAAACCATTTAAACTATGAACACTAGTGTTATTTATGCATTTGACTTCAAATAAAACTCTCCAAATAGAAGGTTTATGGCAGCCTCGCGGCGATATTTACTGTTCCAATCTCAGGTTACTGGCGAATGAACAAACTCTGGCATAAATTCACTTCTAACTTGCGGAAATTGAATTCAAACCACATACATTGCCATCCCATTACGCGTTAATACACAATGTTTAAATAGATTCCTAGCAATGGATTCTATATTCTCGCTTACGGTTTTAGAACAATTAATGGTTTGTTGCAGTGCTCAGAAGGGGTGACGTCTTTTCGGTAACTGTAGTAGAAGTAGCAAACAATTGTTTCGCGTCTATCAGCTGTCGGTCCCGGTTGCCAATTTAACATCTTTGGCAAACGTTACAGGTCAGTCAGAGGCCTGAAAAAGTCAGACAACTGGTTTAACCCAGATTGCCGATTTTCCTCTAAAAAAAGGGGTTACGAAGGTCAGATGGCAGTCGCTTCGTATAAAAATCAGGTGATCAGCCACATCGGGTTGAATCAAGTGCCGACCCCAAATACATGGGATAAGGCCAGGGAGATGATGATGAGGGTTGGGGAGCAGAGGGTACCACGAATAGTTAAATGCTCTACAGTAAAAAAATCACATCTATATCTAAATAAAGCGACTACAAGTCAAAACAGAAATAGACACACTTGTTAGATTCGAAGGATGTATACCGAATGATAATCCTTAGTTCAAGGTATATCTTGAGGGAGAATCAACAAGCTTATCCCCTATATCACGCTACGAAGCGCGTAAAAACACTGAGACCGTTCACGAACCGAAGGGCAAATTGTGAGGCAAGCTGAGCCCCAACGGGCCACGCGTCGTTGTTTACTTTGACAAAGTCACAACCGCGGTAAATTCGCCCAGAGAGGCACAGACTTGGAACCCTGCCGCACTGCGCAACAGTCAATACGATGCATATTTTACAAGCCATCCCGACGTTATCTTGTTCTGTATGCTATCTGGCGAAACGCGATACGAAGCGAAATAACATCCTTTATTGTTCTTTGTTTTGTATGTACGTCTTAAAATAACAATGGAACAATGTTCCTGAACTTATTAAGTATTGATTCGAACAGTTTTACATTTTGTAATGTGATGTGGTCACTTGTATGTTCTGGCTTTCACGAGATAAATGCTTGATACGTGCTGTTTGCGCAGCAGGTATCAACGCATTGCACGAATCTATTCCAATAACTACCGATGTAATATCATTGCGTCTGACAGCTGATAACCCGTCGCCTTAAGATTTCAACAAGTATTCTTCGCCATTTGAATCTTGGAGGAAATTCTAAATCATTTTTGAAACTCCATCTCCAAAACAGTGACTTACACTATGCATCAACCAATATCAGGCAACCAGCAAATATTTTCTTTAAATTCCAAATCTTGTCCATCCATAACTACATATACAAACTGAATATCAAAATAATTTCAAATCAAGTCGAGTACCAAATCCATCAATATAGGTCGGAGGAGTCACCGTGCAAGTGGACCCAAGGCTATTAACGGCGATAGCGAATTTGTGATTAAGTGACGTCATAATTCACCCTCTTCACTTCCCGTGGGTAATAAACCGACTCACTTTTACTCTATTGGTCTGCAGCCGACTGAGTTATGGCCTATTGAAAAACAGTTACACTCTGACTTTGGGAGTTACAGTTATAGCTGGCAGTTTGGAAAAACTTGTTAAAATATTGAGCAAATTTTTCGTAACTTCATTTTAGTTATAGAGAGGGAAGGACTGTTGTTAGGTAAGTTTAATGGAAGGGAGGCATTGGTCCGCTGTGGAGCGCGGGATTATAATATTTTGATGATACGACTTTCCTCAAAATAAGGAAAGAAACTAGTGAAGGTTGTACTTTATGTACGTGTACGTATATCAACGTGGTATAACTAATATTATTGAGTTGTATGTTCGCTGAATTGATTTTTTGATACGTAATGTCTGACCTCTCTAAAAGGAATAAAATATAGATCTGTAGCATTTGAGCAAATGGCTGAATTTCTTGCCGGGTTCGTCTTAGAAAAAATCCTTCGGAAGTCAGTTATAACATTTATAATCTCGTGTAATCATGTAATTTTGACGCTTTGAAAGTACTTTGTTAAAGTCTATTCAATTAAAGATATTTTGAATTTAACACGTTTAATCATTAACGATGATTATGTGATTCCAGCACTTTAAGTAACTATATTGAATATAATCAGGTGTTACTTTGCAGAAGTCCATGTTTATGGTTATAAAGGAGTATAAAGTATTACAATGCTTCCATTATTTTAAATATACAAATGACATAGTTATCCTAGTGAAGTGCAGTTCAGTATATGCGGAGTGCAGAGAATGTGGAGCTGTAGACAATTCTGAAACCAAGCTTACGGCTCCTAGGTCTACAGCTCCACTCGATGATGCCCCGTGCAGGGTGCGAAATACGTGTCGTGACGACACTGTGTACAAATACATAGTCTCCACGTGGCAAAGGTAGCATGGTCGTGCTGCAGGCAGACCAGACGGATTCTGCAGACTGGTAGACTCCCAGCACATACTGGACTGCACTTCACTAGGATAACTATGTCATTTGTATATTTAAAATAGTGGAATAAAGCATTGTAATACTTTATACTCCTTTATAACTTTAAGTAACTAATTCTAAGGCTATATCGATCACTTTAGTTCTTATGCATATCCCTTCACTCGCACTCCACTACACCCTTTCCATAGTTCGTTGTGAATTCGTCAGAAAATTAAACTAAAAGTAAGCGCGAAAATTAACGTGATGCAAGCAACGCTGGCGCCCAACGTGGGGCCACTTTGCGAGAGGCAAAGGAGATGGCCAACCTCCGCATCACAATTACATTACGGTTAGTTTAACGACGTGCATGCAAAATATTGTAAAGTGGAATTCTCTTTGCGCTAAACTGCATAGAAATTCCGATTGTTCTCAACCACATACAACACTACTAAGGAGAGAGTGAACTTGAAATATATCGTAAATTGTAAAATAAAATTATGTATATAAACTTTACAAAAAAGAAACTAGCTAGCTACTAGCTCTCACAAGCTTTCTGTATGATATTTTTAATGCTAAAAAGAGAGCCAGTCTTACCTTTTAATTTAACAAGACTTATTGTTTTGAATAAATCGCGGAATAATTCAGACACAAAAAGGTAGTTAATACCTGTGTACATCATTATAATATACAAACATTACCTTGGAAATATTTCACACCTACATAAGAGAGAGAAAGTCTAAACACAAGTAACATCCATTCGCAAAGTTTATCATCTTAAGCCATAACTTAATCATCTCGCGGATGTCACGCGAGCAAACAACTCGGAAAGTTGCCTTGAGCAAAGCCTTCGTAAGCCTCTTTACCCCCTTTTTATTTCCCACCACATACTTAACGGCAATGCCAAGTATGCCTTCATGCGTATTGCCTCAACTTCGAGCACTGTTACTTTGTCACTGGGTAATTTTATAGCTGTGGGGTTTTGAACTCACTTTTTAGTTTCATTGTTTTTACCACCACATAGAAAACTAACATGGCTCGCCTAACAACTAACTAACAACAGTAGAACGCACATTATCTGAAGTGATTCCAGTTCCACGGGGTATAAACAGTAATTCTGTGAAACCGAAATTGACAATTTTTTTTTGTAACAAACGAAACAGCTATCATTATTATTAAGAGACTTCAAGATGACGGTATTTGAGTCTCCTATTATTATTTAACTAGCTGTGCTCCGAGTTTTACCCGCGTAGATTTAGTTTCATCCTTATTGTCGCGAAACCTTAATATTTTTAATAAATGAAAGTAGTAAGTTACTCCTTGAAACATCAGCTACCTGCCAGTGAAAGTCCCGGTAAAATCGGTCCAGCCGTTTCAGAGATTACGCGGAACAAACAGACAGATTTCAATACTTCGTTTTTAGTGTCAGTGTGTATAATTTCATATGCAATTAGTGAAAAGCTGTTATTTTGGAATTACAAACAGGACTGTAAGTGCGTCTTACCCCTGGTCTTATCTCATACATTGTTGGGGTCAGCACTTGATTCAATCCTGATCACCTGATCTTTATACGGAACGTCTGTATGGAACATACGACAACATGGGACTAGGTCAGGGACGATGATGATGATGGCTGTATGTTTCTGCGATTATACGTAAAGCCTCGGAAAACAGATGGCATACAGAAGTTGATTTGTGATTACATAAAAGGAATTTGAATATGGATATTTTTGGGTTAACGTGAATTTCATTAATATTACGTGAAATAATAAACTTTTCTAAAAATTTAAACTGCGGCTTTTAGAGTTCGCTGTCCGTCTAGCACCTAGGGCTGTATTTCATAAACTGTGATAGAAATTTTCAAAATTCCACAGACGATGTATTTATTTTGCAGCTATAAGAACAAATACTAAAAAACAGAATATATAACAAATATTATCTATTGCGTCTGATTACGAAGATAACTATGTAATATAATCCAGAATCGAAGAGAAAAGAAGATTGGGTACTTTGTACGAAATGATAGTTTCTTTAAAACATATTACAAGGAAAAATAGAAGGAAAGAGAGGAAGAGGAAGACCCAGGTTAACGAAAAAGAGGCCAAAGAGATGGCACTGGAGGGAGACAAATGGTTCCACCATTGCATCAGTTACACCAACAAGAGTCAGACTCTTAAATGTATGATGATGATTTAGGTCTGATCACACTTGACCAGTTTTTGTATCATACAAGTCTAAATACCATGCTTTTCCACACGCATAGGATGTTTTTAGTGAACCACATTACACGGGACTTAAATGTAACTGGAGAAATATGGATATAAGAACATCCCTGCCTACCCCTTCGGGGAATACAAGCGTGAGCATGTATATCCACAAAACTCAATAATCACTTAAGTTACATGGACCGAACACGATATAAAACGGCCCACTCCAAGTAAGGTGTATTTGATTAGGGTCAAAGCCCTCCTCATATACCCATTTTTATTTGGAACCATCTATTAAATCTTTTTCAACGATGCTCCGTTTTATGGGAGATACGATCTAATACCGCTTTAAGAGTTTATTTGCGCCAAGGTTTTGGGCAAAATACATTTAAAAAAATAGAGCTGCTTGCATTACTAAGGTAGCCGCGTGGTAAGGACAAATATCTCACACCTATAGAGATGAGTTTTCTAAAATCTTGTTACACCAAGAATTTTTTGTCGAAAGAAATCTTGAACCATACTCCGTTTGATGGTAAGCGACTACTGAATCTGCGGATGCATGAAGCAAGACTGACACTCGCACATTGTCTATTTTACAATAAAACTGATTTATACGGTTTAGGCCCTGGTGGCACTTATGAACGTCGCAGAATTGACCACCGGTTCGGAAACTATTCTTTCGAGAAGAACCGGCAAGAAACTCTGCTGGTGATGTGCATTTCAATAAAATCAGTGTGTCAATTGTCATGGTAACAACTATTGCTAACATATCATCGTATCAAGCATTGGATATAACCTTAATTCCACTGATTATAAAACATACACTAAGATAGTCCTCGGTTTAAAAGTCAATCACTTTCTGTGACACGGAATTAAGAAGAGATGTAAATAGTTTTACTCCGAGTTTAGCCTAGTCTTGGTTTTAACAATGTGTGCAATAAGGAGGTATGAAACGGGTAAATTTGGATACAGTATATTAAACCTTACTGTATTCATTCAACGTATTAAGAGTTGATTTTCTCATAACTTTGATGTGAATGCGCTTGATGTATTCATCAAAATTCTGATATTCATTTATTTAAATTTATACAGATATTTCTCAATTTAATAACGAGTTTTATATATTATATATTTTTATTAAACCACGTAAAAGCCCTTGTAAGGTTCTGAGAAATACATATTAAGTTCTTCGATAAAGACGCGAATTCGCAGTATAGTTAAATTTAATCACATAAAATATTTCTCGTGTCTTCAAATAAAAAGTAAGTACTTAAAGTAAAAGCATTTGTAAAAAATACACTGAAATAATATAGATAAAATAGTCAAGGAGTGTTTGTTTTGCTTGGAAAATCGAATGCACTCTCGCGCACCGCTCGCATATTTACGAGTGGGGTGTTACGAGATAATAGGAGCCGTAAAATAAAATAAATAATTACCTACTCCAGCACGTTCATGAATAAGTTAATTGTACAATGCAAGATACAGCTCCCTCACTTAATTATAAAACGGTTGAGTTATGATGCCGGCTCGGATGCGATGCGATTTGACGTCCAAAGCTTACCAGTTTACTTCGGAGCTTCGTGCTAGCGTTGGGTTTGTGTATGAATAAATAATAATGTAGGTAGGAATTTAACTTTCTTGACGGTTCTGTCGATACTGTTTACAGGAATTACAATTTCGAAAGTTCAATAATTGGCATGTATGTCAGTAAATACAATTTTCTGTACTAAATGAGTTTTTCCAAGAATTGGAGTGCTTACAATGGGGAATGACATACCACGACTTTTACGGTGAAGAAACATCGTAAGTAACCGGCAAAATGTGTCAGAGAGGGAATTCAATGACGTATGTATGGTGACTGAGATGTCTTTGGTAGGTACTTAAGTCTTCGGTGAAAAATGGGTGTTGCAATACCTCTGCTTACCCCTTTGAAAACCCTTCCAATTTTAAATACAATAAACTATGTAAACTCATGGCTCATAATGATTGTTTTTACTTAAAATTCCAAATAACTTTACGTATTTTGGGTTGTTTTCAAAGTGGAAACCTATAAGTTGAATAGACATCGTTTAATATAATTATAGGAAACGCACCCTTCGTGCGTCCTACATTAATAAAAAGCCGAAGTTAAGTAGAGTACCTCGCACTTCAACATAAAACTATCTTAACATTTCTCTGATCACGCTGTCGGCTATCTTCGCGTAATCCACGCGACGTGTTTCCATGAAATATGAAGTCAACTTGCCTCTCAAAATGTAATGGCAACCAACAGTTTTGGTCATTATTTATGTACCTACTCTAGTTAAATGGGCGCTTAGTGTGCGCGCTTAATTAAGTGTAATGTTAAATTTATTCATGGGAATATTCAATAATTAAGTCCGCCTAAAGCAGTTAATTAAGTAACGCGATCAAAATTATTACATCTAATATTTAAAGTTGGTACATCTCAATGAAATTATGAATTCGACCGCAGATTATAAATTCATATCCTCCTTGATTAGATTGTGATTACACAGCGGTTGGTTTCTCATTACAAGAGTCGGGATGAATAGTGGAGCCCGCGCCAATAATTATGTATTCTACTGTCATTGTTTTCATTTTGAATTGTAGCATAACTGCCTCGTTGGTCTAGCGCTACTACAAGACACGACTTACAGACGGGCTTGGGTTCAATCCTCGCGTCAGGCATAGTTGTGTTTTTCCGTCTGTAATTTCCCAGTACCAGCTTGGAGTCTGGGTTAGTCGCCACCCTATTACAAAGAACTAAAAACATAACCGTCTAAATGTGGATGCACTGTAAGTACACCTCTATCAATCACCTCGGGAAACACTGGTGTGGGCATATGTAGGTACGTGCTGTGTATATTGTGGCATACTCGAAACTCGTAGAACTCTATGAAGATTCTCAGATGTTTCAGACACAGATTATTTTGCGAGGATCCATTCAGCACAGTCAACAAAGAATAATGAACGATCTTAGCTTAAGAGTATAATCATATATTTGTATCCTATTATTTTCTTAGTTTAAGCTATAATATATTTATTTTAGCTAATACCTTTGATTGAAGCAAGCAATCATCACGATGAGTAACTTACAAATCAGTCAAAGATATTAGAGTGAGCATCTACTCGGGTTTACAGACAAGTTTCATTTCGTAGTAATTTTAGCCACAGACGGCCAGTTTCAAAGAGAGCCACTAGACAAATGGGGAACAATCTCCACTTTATATTTCTTGTAATATACTTTAAAATGATTGCGCCAATTTGACGTCTGACAATCGGTATCAATCAAACACGGGGGCAATCAGCATGACTCGACGTCGGCTTATCAGCCCGGACCCGCGGGAAATCTGGCAGCCCGTCCGGCTCATATCCCCTACTGTGAACTTGTTTAATCGACACGGTGCCTTCTCTCTATACAGCTATCTACTTTGGAACTTAAGATATATTAAGCCTAGGCACTCTTTATGTACATACTATGTATAGGCCAATCACAGAACCGAATATTGGTATCGATTATAAATTGATATTTACTGCTTTTCAATACTGAGGTATTAATTTACCGCGAAATTTCCCAGAAGGGCTTTTAAGGTACAGGTAAGATAAGTGTTCCAACGCCCACATTCCATCGAAGATGACACGTGGCAGTGTGAGTTCATCACCATGTCAGACAACATGTCTACTAGTACTTCTTGTCACACAGCTGCAGATGTTCTCCGCCAGTAAATATTATACTTTAGTTTTTAGAAGAATTAATGTGTTTAGACTGGTGTGGAAACTTACGAGAGGCAAATTCAATCCAAAATATCTTTATTTGATTACACTTTTAATAAAGTATTTTCAATCGTCAAAACGACACGATTACACAGGATTACAAATGCTACCGCCAGGTTGGGAAGGTTGCTTTTACTGAGAAGAAGTCGCGAGTAAGCACCAATTTTGATATAAATCATAAACATCCAACCAAAGTAATTAGTGCACTACAATAAATATTGTTCAAGGAATTAATGCGGCAATTGGAGCGAGCCCCGGTTATTCATTAAGTGTGCCTTGTGGCAACACAGCTATATAGTTGGTGAACGTTGCAGACTAGAGATTTACCGTTGATTTATAGCGGGCAAGTTTTAGGCGAGCCTAGTTGAGTTGTAACTGCAGAACGATCGATCGTACCGTTTGGCAACCGCCGCGCCGGAGACGGACGGTTATTTATATTACATTCAATAAGCGCATCATTTTCATTGCAGGTGCATTAAAGCATGCTGTCACAAAATTATAGACGTCTAACTTGTAAAGTGCACAGCTTACGTGTTACTGAACTAATAAAATAGGTGTAGATATATTTGTGTCGCAACCGTTGAAAACAATCTTCAAAGGGCTGTGATCATCATGTTTAATAAATTATAGTAAATAGGGGCTCGTGGCACATTTCCATGCAAGTAGTTGGATGGGTGACAGTTCAAATTTTATCTGTGTCTCGGGGAGCACTTCAAGTCACCTTGGTTGACTTTCGCATTGTTATAGTTCAGTAGGAAGCCAAAGAGACTCTGACAACTAGTTAAATCAAAGTTGTCAATAATCACAAAAAGGGGACAATTAAGATAAAAACAGCAGTCACTTCCAATCGAATGTCAACTCTAACAATGTGTGAGGTAAGGCCAGGATAACTTAAAGGTTACTAGGCTTAAAGCTTAGCTTTTCTTCGATCTAGGTTGTCCTTTATTGCAAGAACCAGTGGAAATGTTAAGGCTTTGCGCCTTTGACGCAATGCTTTCTGAAAGTTGCTCGCTAAGGAAGTAAATGAGTCCATATCTTAAATTATGCAAAGTTATGTAATGCCGTCTTGTAATGTCTAAATGTAACACTAATAGCCTCCTCTCTGGCTCGTCTGCTCCTCCCCGATGCAGACAGATGCACTGAGCCAATTAACTTATTCATGAATACTGGGGATGAGCGCTGCTCTGCTAACGTGTAATAAAATTACCATGAGGAGTGCCGGCTCAGAAATCATTAATCTACAATAATTTAGAGCTTTTAAGTTATTAATAAGTTATACTGTAAAATTCACCTAGTATTCTCATCTATAGTAATATATGAAGCTGAGGAGCTCGTGGCACAGTTGCTATTACGCATATCATTCGATCAGCGAAGTTAAGCAACCATACGCCTAGCCAGTAGTTGGATGGGTGACGGCCCGAGTTCCCTCCGCGCCTCGGAGAGCACGTTAATCTGTCGGTCCCGGTTGCCAATTTAACATCTTTGGCAATCATTACAGGTCAGTCAGAGGCCTAAGAGAGTCTGATAACTGGTTTAACCCAGATTGCCGATTTTCCTCGAAAAAGGGGTTGCGAAGGTCAGATGGCAGTCGCTTCGTATAAAAATCAGGTGATCAGCCACATCGGGTTGAATCAAGTGCCGACCCCAAATACATGGGATTAAGGCCAGGGAGATGATGAGTAATATATGAAGCTGAATAGTTTGTTTGTTTGTTCCACATTCACCGTGGAAGGCTAATTACATCATCGCGTTAGGAACAATCGCGGGTAAATGTTAACGTTAACCCAAAGTAACTATTTTACGCGAACGAAGTCACGGGTAGCTTATAAATGATGACGCAATAAGATATTTGCATAGAACATGATTTTTATTACAGACAGATCACATGTAGGTATGCAACAAATATTAGTAGTCTTTGTTCGAGGAGCTCGTGGCATAGTTACTATTGATCATATCATTCGATCAGCGAAGTTAAGCAACCCTAGCCCTAGTCAGTAATTGGATGGGTAACCGCCCGTGCCTCGGAGAGCACGTTAAGCCGTCGGTCCCGGTTGCCAATTTATCATCTTTGGCAATCGTTACAGGTCAGACCGAGGCTTAAAATAGTCTAACAACTGGTTTAACCCAGATCACAGATTTTCCTCGTAAAGGGGTTGCGGATGCCGATGGCAGTCGCTTCGTATAAAAATAAAAAAAAAAAATTAGGTGATCAGCCACATCGGGTTGAATCAAGTCCCCAACAATGTATGGAATAAGACCAGGGAGATGATGATTGGTAAAGTCTTTGTTCACATGTTGTGCCTTGTATATGTTGGAAGGAGATGGAACCACTGAACACAATATTACCCACGTAAGCCCACACATTTACCTATTAAATGTTTACTCAACTTAAAGTATGAAAACATCTGAATACACAACTGTAATAATTGATAAGCTCACATAACTGTAAAACTTAAGTTCTTTCTTTTTTTTTTTTTTTTTTTTTTTATCTTTATTCGATTAGACTTTATACAAAGCACTTTCAAATCGTCAGAATGACACAATTTACAGGATTATACATGTTACCGCCAGGTTCGGAAGGTTGCTTTTACTGAGAAGAACCTGGCAAGAAACTCAGTATTTACTCTTTTCAAAAATATTATACAATTTAAAAAAAAAAACAAAATAAATTATTTGAGAAGTGTAAGCCCATGGACACAGTTCCAATGTACAAATGTCGATAAAAATTAACATAAAGAAAAGTCTAGTAGTTCTATTTATATTTAAATGCGTAGCTTGAGATGACCAGCCCCCACAAGCAGCACCTGTTCACAAGTATGACGAGAATGCCAGTTCAGTTAAGACAATGCTGAAATTAGTTTTACAAGCTCCAGTATTGTATACCATCGAGAGAATTATGCCACACTTACCAGTAAGTTAGAGAAATCAAATTATTATTTTTATTTGTGTGTTTTGAGTACCGAGTTTATGTATTAAAGGTTGTTAACTTTTTGGTGGCAAAAATATGAGGTGAACTCTTCCATGATAGCAATGTAAAATCATAGTACATGTTTGTAACCTTTTGAAAACTATATCCCCCATACCAAATACAATACTACTAACCTAACTATATAACAAACATGGTTTAAACCAACACTTCTCGATCTCGATCGAGCTCGGACTAAAACTATGTTAGTTTCTTTCTAAATCACAAAAAGAGATGACTACGTTTCGACCAAGGATTATCTCTGGCGATATTTGTAATAAGAGGTCTAGTTTTAAGATGAGAAAAGCTGCAATTTAAGATCAAATTATTCTAAATTCTAAGTGATGTTGTACAAAAACCATCTTTATTAGATTGGTTATAAAATTGAAGTTACCTTGTAAGTGCCGAGGTGTTCAACGACGCAGGGAAGACTGGCATCCCTGCCGAGGGCCACAGTCACGTTGGGGATCGGCTCAGCAAAGCGAGGGTCTTCCGTCAGTACTGCAACAAACAACATGTTATAGGTGCTTCCACCAGTTATGAGCGTTCTGCGAAAATAGTGGGGGTAACTGCGCATCTATACTAATATTATAAAGAGGAAAGGCACAAACCTTTTTTGTTTGTAACGAATAGGCTCAAAAACTATTAAACCGATTATAAAAAAAAACTTTCACCATTTGAATGCTACATTATCACTGATCAATATCCCTACTTAATATTATAAATGCGAAAGTAACTCTGTCTGTCTGTTACGCTTTCCCGCTTAAACCTCTTAACCGATTTTGATGAAATTTGGCACAGACAAAGGACATAGGCTACCTTTTATTAAAAATATTAGGGTTCCGCGACAATAAGGATGAAACTAAATCTACGTGGGTGCAACCGCGGGGCACAGCTAGTAGGCTATATTTTATCTCCGTACTCCCACAGAAACGGGAACTACGCGGGTGTATTATATTTGCGACGCGCAATACAGACAGACTCATAAAATTACTCAGCGCTCATAGCGTCATAGCACCAAAGGTATTAATCAACTGCTTATAAGATAAACTTATATATTAACTGAAGATGGTAGATTTGCAATCTTTAAACTCATATTGGACATTAATAAGTTCTTAATTAACTTGAATAATGAAAAACTTACAGATTGTGGCTTTGCATTAAAAAGCTTAATATAATGAGATTCTCATTAAAATATTAAGTATATAAAAGAATACGAACAATACAAATTACTTTAACTAATTACATTACGCAATAATTGTAGTACTAATTGCTTCAGGACATCATTTTCATTACCTAATATAAAAGAACATTCTTAGTTGTGTACTAAAACTAATTATATAACATGGAACGTCTATGGTGTATGATATTCTAACTTCAAAATAGTAAATTTCGTGAGACGAGTCAAGCTGAATGATATCAACAAATCAAAATGAAAAGTATTCCATATATTACGAATGATTCTCCAAGTTCACATCAGCTTTGATTCAAAAGGGCTATAGAAAAGATATCTATATCTATAAATAAAATTGAAGTGTCTGTTTGTAATTCCAAAATAACAGCTCTGAATATGAAAGTATATACGTCAATACATAGTATACAGTCAATTAAAAAAACCAAGTTTTAAGATTTGCCTGTCTGTCTGTTTGTTCCGGGTATTCTCTGACACTGAAACGATTGGACCGATTTTAACGGGACTTTCACAGTCAGACAGCTGATGTTTTAAGAAGTATCTTACGCTATATAACTTTTATTTAGAAAATATATTAGGGTTCCGTGAAATAAAGCATGAAACTAAATGTACGCGGGCAAAACCGCGGGGCACATCTAGTCTTTGAATAAAATGTAAATTCTTAAGGATTACAAATTTATAGTAAGTATTGTGTTGGAAGAAGTATATTAACTAAACAAACACCACAATATACAACAATCGCATGACCATTGTACAATATTGCAGGAATTGTGACTACGAAAGTGCTTAGATTGATATTTTTAATCAGCACAGAAGTTAGGCGAGCGGTCGTAATGACAAGCAAAATATTGTTTATTGGGGAACTTTCTCAAATTCCCGCTTCGGGATAAAGTCGTGCGATAACACGCGGCTTTGTAAAGGGTACAGTGATTACGGGTAGGGTGCCACTGGGAGCGGTCAGCGGGCGTGAAATAAATACATATTTTTAAATTGTTTAAGGTAAAAAGTAATTTCATCAGAATTTAACACCTCTGAAGGTAGGCGCAGGCTATATAATAAAAGGCACATTGACAAATTGGCTCGTAGTCAATTCGGGAAAAACGTCTTCTAGACTCCGAGCCTTTAGCGAATAATTACTTACTCACTTAACACTTAAAAAACAACATTATAATAAACGTGGTTTCTCAGAAGTCAAAGAATAATAAGTCGCAATACCCCTCTTTACTTTATCTACAGTGGAGTGCGAAGGTAGAATGGAAGGAAGTAAGCAATTAGTTAGTGAAAATCACTGTGAAGTAACGTAAGATCTTCATAGTACGGCTTAGAAGCCCAATATTACTCAGCATAACATTTAAAGGAAAAAATTGTAGCCAGTGACGTACTAAAAAAAAACTTTACACTGAAATTTAGTTTATTTCTTATTCTCATTTATATTACCTTAGCAGCTAAAACTCTGCACGCTAGTAGTACGACCCCGCCTGCCAGATAATTCTGCTGAGATATGGTAATTAAAAGTATGTTACCAACTTGGTTGTTCGTATCATTTCAAAGGCACCGAGCTCTTTGCCACAGACTTTAATAGAAATTTACTTTTATGTACCAAAATAAAATATTTTTTCTCTAAAACGAGATATAATAGACGTTCAAAGAAAACAGAATATTATATTTTTCGTGGGACTGATTACTTCCAACGTCGAATATGAATATCAATCATTATTTACAGAACAATATCTGTACGTATTTCATTTGTGGGACAATATTTTGTAGAAGTTTGGATGGGGTCTTTTGTTACTTGCAGATTATTTTAAGGTAATTTTAATAAGGTATTTGAGGTTTTATGGGCTGCGTAGTTGTCTGCTACAAAAGTATGATTTTACGTTACAGTGAAGAAAAACATCGGGAGGAAACCATAATGTCTGAGAAGAATTTCAAAGACATATGTGTAGTGCCTGAGACGGCGATAGACTTCACCATCTTGGCACTAAATCATCATAGGTGAAATGTGCGCATTGTAACACCTCTGTTTACCCATTTGATAAACCTTCTGTGATGCCGTGAGCATATTCATTTCTTATAACAATCCCCTTTCATGCCTCCCTTACATTTCAATTCCAAAGCAAGACCGTAAGCTTATTTGCATTTTTTGTAGAAACTACACAATAACTTTCAGCAATAGATTGTTCAGTAAAGTTTGGCGGCATGTCAACCGACCTTCTAATTTAGGGATGTAAGTCGACTCGAGACACGCAGATGTTACTAGCGGTAAACAATTCGTCGCAAACAAAACGCCGGTGTTATTTCTCTCTCCGCGGAAATTGCCTTGAAAAGTGTGTTATTTATTAGCGTTTTATCATGCAAGGAGGGCGCCACTGTATTGTAGAGAACGTTGTATTTATTGCGGCCATGTTACTTATTGTGAACAATGTTCCGATATTACTTTGTATTAACATGTTCTTATGCCTGCTGATACATTGTCGTACTCTAACTGCATTATAAATTACTAGCGGACGTCACGCGGTTTCACCCGCGTAGATAAAATATAATGAATCCTATGTTAATCAGTTATTATGTAGCAGTCAAATGGTGAAAGAATTTCTTATATCGGTCCATTACTTTATGTGATGTTAGTGACCAACGAAGAAGTCCTGCGACTTATTGGACAAAAACGAGCGCTTTTGAAGACCGTGAAAAAGAGAAAAGTGGCATATTTAGGTCATGTGTTACGACATGACTAATATAATTTGCTACAACTTATCATGATGGGAAAAGTAGCTGGCAAAAGGAAGTCCGGTCGTAGGAAAAAGTCGTGGCTACGAAACATCAGAGAGTGGACCGGGATTGCGAGTGCCGCAGACCTGTTTCGCCGCGCTAAGGACAGAGAGAAGTGTTCGGAGCTGATTGCCAACCTTCAATAATTGGAGAGGCACTTTAAGAAGAAGATTACTTTATGAGCCAATTCGTTCCTAACATACTTACATACAAATCTTTTCTCTTTATAATATTAGTTTAGATCATTACGACTGGAAGTCGCTGAGGAGTAGTAGGAAGAGATGTATGTTTGAGCAAGCTGATGGCAGACTGGCATTCGTTAGAAGTTTGCAAGAAGCTCAAGTTCTTATAACTTCTGGTAAACACCATTTTTTTCTGTCTGATATGATCAATAAATTGCCAAGGGAAAAGTTAAAACACTTAGGGCTCTACCCCACTATGAAGTGGACCAAACAAAAATGTTGCCCCAGCAAATTACATCGTTTTCTAATTTCAATATACATAAATATCGGGGGAACTGTTTGACTTTATTTGATTTACTCCATTAAGTTAAATAATAGTAATATCAAACGCAGACTTTGACCATGTTCTACTATCCTAGTTTTATTTTTGTTAAGAGTAACGAAACTAGTTGTTATTTTGTCCTTTTGTGTTACCAATAAGAGTGGCGTGCACTCTGTGCAAAAACTCTTTTTTAATAGCTGTGAATAAAAAAAAAAAAAAAAAAAAAAAAAGTTAAATAATAATAAAGCCTAACTTAAATTAAACGTGGAAAAAAAAAAGAAAAAAAAAACAGAATTTAAATTAGTGTCTGCGGGAATGGGGCCCAGTAAGCTGGCTGCGTTACCTCGCTGGATCGCTAAACTGATCCTCTGACCGAGGTAACAACCAGCTTGACAGTCACCAGAGATGACTACCAGGACTTTTGAGAGCTTCTATTATAATAATAGTCTAATACCTAAAATAGCTTTCCATAAAGGTCAATAAATATTGGAATACCATTTGAATATTCTCTCGAGTAATCCAACAAGTTGAACGATAAAGACCAATATCGCTTGTCACCGCCACTAATTTAATAAGCGATTGTTCAACTCTATCAGCGCTGTGAGATATGCGAAACAAAACTTAATTAGTCAAGTTGAGCTCCGAAATATTGTCTTCATGCCCTTTGAGTTTCATTTTATTTGAAAAGTTTGCATGTAATTTGGAAAACTTAGAAGGCTTACAAGCGTTCTTATTTGTAATGTCAAGCACTTGGGAGCAGTTTGCATTGTCTGGACTACACGATCAGATTAGGTCACTCCTTACAAATTATTGACATTTAAATTAATGCTGCACGGAAGATTTTATAATAAATATAACAATCAATTATACAGTTTTAATATTGAGTGTTGACATATTGCCATTAGCTCGGAATGTAGACTTCTGAGAAGAATTTGTTAATATAGATGTTTGTTAGGCATCTCAACCGTTTCAAAAGCATACTTAACAAATAAAAAAAATCCTGGTGCCAAAAGATATTTAATAAGGTTTGAGCAGTCGCCAGCACCGCAAGTGACGAAGTCGTGTCGTGAAGTTGGAATCACAGCGACCTGTACCTATGAGATTTTCTAAAAACTTAAGTAACCTCACCCTACGTGCTTTACGGTGAAGAAAAGCGTTGTCAGGAAACCTGCATGTGCCTGAGATGTAATTTAAAGACGTGGGTATAGTGCCCGAGACGTGATGTGACGCCTCCTCCGACTCCAATATGGTGGATCATCCAAGATGGCGGACTAGTTATTTCTGTTCAACCATAGTATGTATATCAAATGTATGGGTATCAAGTTTGCTAAGGAGAACACAAAGCTAATACAGCATTTAATCTGAAATATGTGGGACCAAGTTTTTTTACAATTATTTATTTCGAATAGAGTCTCACCCTGGCATATAATAGTGATGATCTGAATGATGCTGATGGCGAAGCTCCTGCAAGGCCCTCGTCTCCCGGTCATGTTCGTCAGTGGCTGATCATCTTCTCATCACCAATTACCGCGGGACTCGCACAGACTTGGCTCTCTTCATCATTATTCTGAAACAACGAAAATGCTACATTATACATATAAAGTTAACAATGTTTCCTGCTGTTTTATTCAATAGAGGTGCCATTACAAGTTTTGAGCGCTGACCTTGGTTCTTATGGCACGAGCGTAATATAGTAATTTGCGCAGTTATGCCCACAGTCAGGGGCGTGCATTGGATTTTCAGGGGTAAGCATAAACAATAAGTAGGTAGGTAGGTTAAGTTTTGGTATAGACACACACACAAACATAAACTCACACTCAGACGATACGAGTGTCTTCGATCATCACAAATCGTAAGCTAAGCTTATATGGAATGCACGCCCCTGCCCACAGTATTCGCTGAGCAACTGTGAGCCTTGACGTTTAATTTTAGGGTACAAAAATCAAACGTCAAAGCTCAGAAGTTCTTATTGCGCTCTGCTTAAGCCGATGATGGTAGGAAAGTAAGAGTTTTAATTCGTCATCATCTCCCTGGCCTTATCCCATACATTTTTGGGATCGGCACTTGATTCAACCCGATGTGGCTGATCACCTGATTTTTATACGAAGCGACTGCCATCTGACCTTCGCAACCCCATTTTAGGAGGAATATCTGTGATCTGAGTTAAACCAGTTGTCAGATTATTATTAGGCCTCCGACTGACCTTTAACGATTGCCAAAGATGTTAAATTGGCAACCGGGACCGACGGCTTAACGTGCTCTCCGAGGCACGGAGGGAACTCGGGCGGTCACCCATCCAACTACTGGCTAGGCGTATGGTTGCTTAACTTCGCTGATCGAATGATATGCGCAATAGCAACTGTGCCACGAGCTCCTAATAGTTTTAATTATTACACAGTATATACTGTAATATTTTAAGTGTTGTTATGTTTTTTATGTGTTTTTTATGTTATATTAAATGTTTATTAATCAATGTGTCTACTTGCTTCTCATTTCATTATAGTATACGTTTGTCCTTCCTCGAACTACACTAATAACTTTTTACAACACAAATTTATCATCGGTCCATCACTTTATTGATAATCCATTTCCATCAGCTAATGTGACCACAGTACTGGTACTAACAATATAATTACTTATTAACATTTCAATTCCAATAATTTATTAGCAGACACAATGAGGTGATACATCATTTTGTGAAGTCACGTGTTTATAGTTTTTCGTGACACTTGGACATGTTTAATTGTATTGATTATGATTTACAATAAATGTATACAGATAAATATAATTGATGTGCTTTTTCCTATTCCAATTGAACAGCTTTTTACGAAATTCATATGAAAGAATATACGTTACAGTTTATTTTCGGAGGACCTTCGGTTGGCAAAAACACGAGTGATCAAAATAGAATAACTAAATTCGTATCTAAAGCCACAGTATATAAATAAGCTAATATTATAAATATACTAAAGCATTCGAAAACCAAAAGATAGTAAGTTTTTTTTTTCAAACCGTTCTTAAAAAATACATGTGGCCAGTATTACCACATTGAAATGAAATGAAAAATATTTATTCAGTTTAGGCCCTGGTAAGGTACTTATGAAAGTCGAGAATTTACCATCGGTTCGGAAACTAGCCTTCTGAGAAGAACCGGCAAGAAACTCAGCCAGGCATTATAATTAGTAGCTGCTTCGTATGGAGGATAATCAATTTCAAATTCTATATTTAAATGCATTTAACCAGTGCCGTACCTAGTACGTAGATAGCATGCAAGACTTGAAGCTCAGTCGGCAATTTGGTCTAAATCTGTCGACTCAGTTAGTTTAATCAATAATAGCGTCAGACGTGGTTTTCATTTGAGATCTGCTTGTGTTTCAAATCCTCAAGTTAAGTCTTAATTACATGGAAGTGCATCTTAAAATAAATTTGGATAGAAAACACGTACTATGTTAACTAATAAACAAAATTGTGGCAGATAATCTGCCTTCACTCGACAATCATGACGCAAAAGAGACCATCAACTCTTGCGATCCTTATTCGACTAAATAACAGATGTCACGTCAAAGGATTATTTGCAAACATCCACAGCCCATAGATTTTGAAAAATAAACTTTCGTACATTAATTCCCGCCATAGTATAATTAAATTTCTTGGATTATAGGAAAGTTGCCTGGATAAATTTCAAGGGGCTCGCAGTACAGTTACTATTCAATATCTAACACATAGTTGTCTCTAATATGATCGCATTGACTTCCTAGAAAGGCATATGTGCTACAACACGTAGAAGTAATGCAAAAGGGCCAATCGATTACGAAGCTAAAGAACTATTTAAGGATCGAAGCATGTGGCAAGCGGTTGTCTCTGCCTACATAGGATACAGGCGTGAACATGTGTATATGTTTTAAGGCACTCTTAAAGATGTTTCTTCTGTTTATTTTCATCAGACGCAGCATGTACGGTGTATGGTTGTTTATTGTAATCCTTTTTCAAATTGTCATCCAACATCCTGCGAGCAGTCTGAGGGGAACTGACCACTTGGAACTGAGTCAAAGACCAAGTTGCCTCAAGCGGATAATCTGTGGCAGCGACACAGGGCGGGGACACGTCTTTTGACGGTTGACTTAAGTCATACGATTTGAGTTTGGAATTAGAACACGTTCACTTCTCTTTGGATCATCTTTCGAAATGAAAATAAAAACGATTTTTGAGCTGCTTGCTTAGCCTAAAAGGCTGGTTTAGTTGTATAGATGTATGGATGAAAATGGCAGACAATATCATCAGCACGCGTAAAGTGAACACGTTTTAATTGGAACGTTTTTGTATGGCGTTATCTCTTTTACTCACGCGCGTGTCCGATTTTCTTAACTATTCATTTCTGGGATCCGATTGCAAACATTGATCACTATGAGAATAAAATATTTGGTGTTACAATATCATTGGCCCTACGTGTATGTTATTCTTAATTCAAAGCGCCATTTTCCCGTGACTTATACCACTCATCGTAGATACCTCAACGGAAGTTACCCTCGACTCGTGCTCAGAAACTTGATTTATTCGCACGACGATGAAATTTAGTAGTGTCAAACGAAATAATACGCAAAATTTTACCGAACTTTAATATTCATCGCGAGTGTCATGAGGAATTTAATATTATAATAGTCCTCGATTTACGAGGTCTAGTAATAAGTTGCTTTCTAGGCTACGTCGTGATATCTCACCGCTAAATTGTACGGGTGAGTGACAGTATGTGGTGCTTATGGGGAAAAATATTGGTTGCAAAATTATACTATTATAATTAATTAATATATTGCTTAAGAGTTTAAAGTATGACTCTTAAATTCATGGTGATAATCTTTTCTTAACCAGGTGGCCAACTATAATCGTTTAAGCAGCGCGCGTTAAGAACTTCGTAGCTCAGAAGTTCTTAATACACTCTGCTTAAACCGAAGATGGTAGAATCCAGGACTGTGTGAATAGAAAATCATAGTATAATTTATAAGCCATACATGGATGATAAATTGAAACACTCCATTGTTCCTATAGGAATGAGTTCCAAACAATCAAAAATTTACCGAAATCAATAAAAATACCTTCAACCGAAAAAGATTTCCCTTATATTCGACAAAAAATAAAAGCGCAGGCTCCACTGTCCGTTCATGGAATAACAACAATATTATAATAAACCCATACATATGCATACGGGCGGCGTCACAAAGGCATCTGTAAATATTGGCCGGCCATAAGTATTCATAAAATATTGACAATTCCACCGGCTCTCAAACAATATGTTCAAATAAAATCCAAGCGCCCATTGATCCTGTTATATATTTACATAAATGTGTGAAGCTATACATAATATTATTATAGGACTAGATTTGACTCGCGGAACCGCTTAGGTTTCATTTAAATGGGTTTAAAACTTAAATAAATAAAAAACAATATTTGTATCAGATAACAATCGTGCGTTAGGAGTAGATGACCGACCAACTTATAATATTTTTAATAATTACATTTATCATCCTTAAAAACCTTAAACTAAAGAAATTTTCCACCCTTACTGTATAATCATATAATTGTCCTATATCCTCGTGAATCTGTTAAAGTAAGTACTGCACATATAAGAAACTGACTGAACTTAGGAAGCAAATCGTCACCGAAATTAATGAGATACACTAATTAGTCCATACCATTGACCTATGTGAGAGATTATCATCGGTTTAAGTATAGCGTATCAAGAACTTCTTAGCTTTGACGTTTCATTTTGTAAAACCAAAATTAAACGCTAATGTTAATAAGTTAGTAAGACGTCATTAAGAAGCCCCCACTAGTAAAATACAGCCATATAATGTTTATTTAGATACCAAGCCCATTATACAGATAAAAATGTTACATCCGATATTTTCAAATCCAATATAAATATTGTTTTTGAAGAAAATCGAGTCGTTGCCGTCGACGCTGGTAATAGCTGGTGAATTGAAAAGCGATCATTTGTTGGGTTCCCGCGCCCGGGGCGAACATCGTCTGTAATTCATCTTTACGTCGCTCGGGTTGCCCGCAGGCCCTTTTTTGGACTTTGTAAGCTTAAGTAGCTTTTCGACCGTCATTTTGTTAAAAACGTACACATCGATTGTTTTTGTTTAGCTTCTGCTAAGGACAGGTTCGGATTAAGAGTTGGACATTACTCAAAGTCGTATTCAAGTAACTATGTATATAAAAAAATATTTTTATTTGACTGTTTGTAATAAAAAAATAACACCTGTTTAATAGGATATGCCCTGCAGTTTCACCCGCGTAGATCATTTTGATAAAAGAGCCTAAATTACTCCTTGTAGCATCAGCTATGTGCCAGAGAATGTTCCGTCAAAATCAGTCCAGCCGTCTAGGACACTAGTCAGAACAAACAGATAGGCAGTCAGAAAGAGATTTTTTTATTGCTTTTTATGTAATTACTGTATATAATTTAATATGCATTTTGTAAGAAACTGTTAATGTGGAATTACAAACAAACACTTCAATTTTATTTATCTGTATACATTTCAGACTTATTTAGTCAGTCTGACCTTCCAAACGGCTAGACTGAATTTAACTGGCAAGTTTTTAATGACTAAATGACAAGACAAAAAAAATCGTAGACTTTTATATAATTAAATAAAATTTGAGTTTTTCTCACAAAATAGAACTCATTACATTGAGTTAAAGCGAGTGAAACCGAGAAGTACAGCTATTTATTTATATTTTTCAAATGAAATTCATGAAAGCCATAAAGTCATTAGTGCTGGAATAACTTTCTGTGAAGAATTCATGCGCCGTTGAATAGAACAGGTACAAAATATATAACACCGTCTGAATGTCACCTTTCCTAAACTAAATTACTTTGAGAACAAACAAACTTTGAACTTAGATAAATCTAACAAAAGTTATGATTAAAATATGCCGAATACAGCGAAACTCTTTGAATTCTCAAAAGTGAAAAACTATTATTATATTCTATTATTTTAAAGAAAGTGCGGTACACATAGTTGCTAAAATATTAATACTTTTATATATACAGATAAATAACATTGAACTGTCTCTTTGTAATTCCAAAATAACAGCTTTTCACTAAATGCATATGAAAGTATATACGCTACTGACACTAACAAACCAAGATTAAAAATTTTACTCTGTCTGTCTGTCTTTCCGGGTAATCTCAGAAACAGCTGGATGGATTTTAACGGAAC
Organism: Watsonalla cultraria; assembly: GCA_964035505.1. Lineage (NCBI taxonomy): Eukaryota > Metazoa > Arthropoda > Insecta > Lepidoptera > Drepanidae > Watsonalla > Watsonalla cultraria. The sequence goes on from OZ037715.1 coordinate 297,682, forward strand.
TTTCACTGGCAGGTAGCTGTTGTTTCAAGGAGTAACTTAGGATATTTTTATTCATCAAAAATGTTAGGGTTCCGCGACAATAAGGATGAAAGTAAATCTACGCGGGTGAAACCGCAGGGCATAGCTAGTTTGTAATAATGGGTGTTCCTTTCTTTTTTTTTTTTTTTTTAAATATGAAAATATGAGTATGAACACGTGGCAGGTGAATTCCTCTTTACATTAAGTTCATTTAACTTCTCGGATCGACAAATTATTCATACTAGCCCAACTGTATTCTGTAAATGTAGGCATGAGTAACTTACTTTAAAAGGGAAACTTTAAATTACTTATTTACCTATCTATGTAAATATGTATAGAATAATAAAAGAAATTACAAAAGACCCCAAAAGTTTTCTAATTCCTAACTTTTGAAGGCTATCTGGACTCTTACTTTCGGCAGCACTCAATAAAATCACTCTATAGACATATATCGCAGGAAGCTTTATTTTTCTTATATTTCACGGCGTAATTATTTCGTTGCCTCTTATAATTTTTTCATGAACGGAATTTCTTTCAGAGGCATCCATTGAAAATGTCTAAATCGAACATTTTTGTTGGATGGGCTCCCATTTTTTGTGGTTCCCAGATATGAATATTTCCAAGGGTTATAATGCGATTAAATTGAAAATCTTTAAACCTTTCCCGAGGTAATAAAGGCCGTGACTGTGAACATTTTTGCCTCATCTTGTTATATTAAAACGGTATTACGGAAATATTCAGCAAATGATTTCGCGAGGGCTTTTATTACATAAACGACGTCCCGATTGGCGCCGAATAAAAATATAATGGAGTGGAATTGAAATATTTACGGGGACCTATCGGAGCGTACTGATATTGCGTTCCAACACATTTTATACTCAATACCAGTAATGAACGCGAGTGCTACCCACGACGAATTGTATTAATTCCCAAAACCATGTCAGTCATTATTATGTAATGCTATATGCTTAACATCACACCTTCCTATAAGGACGCCCGACGGTATTTTAATGTTAGCATATTGGCACAACGACATGTCATTGACTAACTGTGCTCCGCGGTTTCACTTTATTTCATGGGTGGCTTTATATTGCGGCCCCTTATTTTTATTAATAATCGTAGCCTCCTTGCAACATCAGCTATCTGCCAGTGAAACTCAGTGCAGATATTTCAGAGATTAGCCAGAATAAAACAATCGGAGTCGGAGAATAAAAGACTCGGTTTTTTCTTCTTACGTTAGTATCATAGGTATATCTTTATATGCATTTAGTGAAAATCTGGAAATTTGGAATTACTCAGACAATTCAATTTTATTTACATGAATAGATATACATCACATATAAATGTGATTTTGGGACCGAGAGAGGGAATTCCATTCATTTGTATTGGTATGATGAAACTTACAAGATTCTTGGTAACATTGCTTGCCGGTTCTTCTCAGAAGACTAATTTGCAAATCAGTAGTAGTATTTCGTCGTGCATGAGTGGCTTTACCAGGACTTAAACTAAATAAATCATTTTCATTTTCTAAATATTTTTATTTTCATTTTAATATTTGTATTTAGAGAAGCTATTTAATTTGAACACTACAGTTTTTTTGTGACATTAGAATGTATGGAATAATATGATTGCAATTATTTGCAAAGCTCGTAAAAACACAAAGTGACGCGCCGCCCCGGGCCACTGGCACCCCTCACCCTACAGAGGGTTTATACGTCGTTAATACAAAGTATTAATTAATTAATCTCAGTGATATTACTTATGCTTCTCTCTTACTAAGTTGTTAGTTAAGAAAGTCTAAAACCAGAGTTAAGTATTCTATATTCCAATTTTGGATTTAATTAACAAAATGTTAGTTGCAGCTCATGAGTAGTGAGCCTATGTTTTTCATCTTACTCATAAGTTTACAATGTTTGAAGTTTACGTTACGACATTAGTTAAACGTACTACGTACAAATATTCCTAATTATTCAATTTCATACTCAAACAATGTGAGAGAGAGTTCAGAATTCAAAATTTTTAGTTTATTTGGGCAACGAGAACCCGTTGGCCGCGCTATAACTTGAACTTATCCAAGTCTTTCTTTGTATTCAGCTATGCATCAATTGCATTGATGAAGCTTGCACTCGGCCGCTACATTCCTACCGTATTTTACCTTTGGTAATATTAACTCAACAAGCCCCGTGAAGTGCTTCCCTTTCCCACAATGGTACCAAAAAAGACTCGCTAATGAACCCGTTTTTCGAACAAAAGTTGTTGAACTTTTTCTCATGCCTAAACTGTTAGAGTCGTCACTCCAACGGGCCACGTAATTCACATTATTTTCAACCGACATTTAAACTTTCATGGCGAGTGTCAGAGACAGGAGGACCACCCGAGGGGGCCGAGTGAGACGTAAAATGAAATATAGGCGGCCCCACGCCGTCGCGCGTTTTTATTGCCGCGATGTGTAAAGCTTGTAAAAAAATTACTCGCGACTTACTTTTTTATTTGTACCCAAAACCCGGGAGGGTTCGGGGTGATGATAATTTTTTATTCGCGTTTCTTCCTCAAATATTGCTCTTGAAACGTCTTTATTTGCAGCCTCCCGTAATTGTAGGAACGCGAAATAATTGCGGTGTTACAGAGCGTGTTGTTTCGAGATATATTAAAACTTTTCCATCGACACGCGGCCGTACTTTTGTCTTCTGCGAACGGAAATTGAATTGTTCGTGTCGATTGACTCTGGTGGAAGAATCTGCTCACTCTCGCGGACGAGATATTGTTTACAAGATATCACGTCATAAGGATATTAATGAAAACATCCCCGCGTGCTTTATCAATGGTTTTTTAGTTATTTTATGAAAATTTAAATAATTAAATAAGGATTAAAATTAAAATTAACTGTAAATGTGAATTGTTTTCTTTATTCTATATAAAGTTCTGTCTGTTTGCTCGTAAAATTTGTGTATTCTATTAATATAAATAAAGCATGTTTACGGCTCACTCTCGCTGTATTATTTTATTATTTTACTCGTCTTGGTGTTCGTTTATACAACTTTATTTGTGTAAAGAATTCAGTGCTTGCAATAAATTTGTGAAAAATTATTTAAAAAAAATAAAATAATGCCACCCACATTTCTCCAATCAAATAACTGTGTCGTATTTGCTTGAATAGTTACACGTGAATAAACCCAGAGCTTATTCATAACAATAATTGTTCTTTGTATTCCTTGTGTAGCCAGATGGTAACAAAAACCACGGATGTGGCTTACACTAAATAATAATCATTTACTCTAAATGAATTGAAACAATCGCCATATGAATATTTTACATAACAATAATACTCACAACAACAATAAAACATAAATATAATAACAGTAAAGTTTCACGAGCAATAATAATATGTGAAAAAAAGACAAAAGAAGATCGGAACTATTTGAAATTTAAAACTTATTCTTTTTAATTGTAGAAGGCCAGCAGCAATATAGATCCTGACCTTCTTGCTTGTTACAATATTTTAAACACACGTCTTGCATAAGCCTCACTGTACTTAGAAGTCTAGCTTGATGAAGGAAATCATTCTTAGTTGTAACACCTCTGCCTACATTACCTTATACAGAAAAGCGTGGAGCTAATAAGACAATGACACACAATCAAAGTATTTCCGAATATTATGTAAATGTCCCCTATGATAAGTTGTCACTCGCTACTCGAATACCAATTTGATGTTAATTTATGCGCTAATTGCACACACATAGTAAAATTATTATATCAGGCAGGTACTCCGGTTTAATCAACTCCGCTCGGCTAATAACTTCCACCCCGGGCTGTATGAGAATACCCATACATACGCTCACACACACACCTGTATGTTATTAGATGCGAGGATGCCTTGAAACTGGTTTTATTTTAAAGTATTATCCTTCATACGTAAAGTTAAATACTAGCGGATGTCACGCGGTTTCACTCGCGTAGTTCTCGTTTTCATGGGAGTATGGAGATAAAATATAGCCTATGTTACTCGCTGATGATGTAGCTATCCATTTATGAAAGAATTTTCAAGATCGGTCAAGTAGTTTCGGAGCCTATTCAATGCAAACAAACAAAAAAAAACAATTAAATCTTTCCCCTTTAAAATATAAGTATAGATGTAGAACATATATACATCTATATCTATACAGATAAATAAAATTGAAGTGTCTGTTTGTAATTCCAAAATAACAGCTTTTCACTATATTGCATATGAAAGTATACACGCTACTGACACTGAAAAACCAAGATTTAAAATTTTACTCTGTCTGTTTGTCCGTCTGTCTCTCTGTCTGTCGTTCCGGGTAATCTCTGAAACGGCTGGATCGATTTTAACGGGACTTTCACTGATAGCTGACGTTTCAAGGAGTAACTTAGGTTGCTTTTATTTCTTAAAAATATAAGGGTGAAATTGCGGGGCACAGTTAGTACAAAATAAATCACGTAAAGCCCATAGAGTTTGAAAAATATAAGTCTATGGACACAGATTCAGTGCACAAATGCCGATAAAAGCTAACATAAAGTAATAGTCTACGATCATTAGGTATAAAAGAGGAAACTGTGTAATAACTAGATGTTATTGTTATTGTAGAACGTCTCGATGGTTGAATTAGCGACTGGAGCCCACACACAGTTAGTACCTAATGTAAACTTTCAAATTATTACAGCCGCGCTCCGGCGACGGGTGTTTTATTCAAATTGCTCAAACACAAACAAAGGGATAGTTGATCCAACTAAATCTGAATCAACTCTTAGTTTCACGCTTCTCAAGCGACTCTCATCTGTAAACTCTGCGCCATAGAGCAACATTTCGTTTGAATCCAATTAATGAAGAACTCCACTCTCGACTATAATTTCCTTACAAGATGGTGCAAATTATGCAATGTTCTAGCTTATTTGTTTTATCACAGCGGGGAATATGAAAGATACATACTTTCTTAAGTTACAGTCGCAAGTAAGAATAATGTTATTCAAATTAATTTATTCGACAAAATAGGTTAATAACGTCTCTTCTAGACAATTATTCACGAATATCAGTGACAGTTTATGTGAAAAAATTTAAAATCTGACTCGTTGGTCTTCAGGTTGCAAACGCTACTATGGAACTCGAGGTCCTGATGGTTTGATCCGGGTCCGGCGAAGTGTTATTGGGTTTTAGAACTATAATTTCCTAGTAGCAGCCCGGAGTCTGGATTAGTGCCTGGTTAATGACCATAGGCTCATCCTCTAGTATATGGGACTTAAAAATAACTGGTGAAATGTGGGTGCATTATAAATACACCTCTGCCTACCCCTTCAGGGAATACAAGACGCGAGAATACTCACTCGTATGGTACGGCAATTATGGGATTGATCCACCTAATTGATTGATTGCCTTAAAGTCAATCAAATCTATCAGTAGACCAAACTAGCACAAGTCAGGGGAGCATCTATGATCGTTTAAGCATCGGGTATTAAGAACTTATTCGCTTTGACGTTTGACTACAAAAAAGAAACGTCAAAGCTAAGAAGTTATTAAAAAGTCACTGCTATAATGATGATAGTAGGCCCCCAGTAGAAAATTCATTTGATTGCCAGTGATCGTGTTTAAGGAAAGATAAGCTCTAGTAAGTTATAAACAAGGAATAATTTCTAAATTCACTTTTGAAAATAGTTTTAAAATTCCACTATATTCTCATAACTTGTGCCGCAAGCTTTGCTCTGACTTCGGTAGCGAAGTTTATATACTTTTACTACTTTATCATCATAACAATAGCTTATTTAGTAAGTTAATTAGCCGACTGGAAATGTTTACTAGTTCATTGTTAGTTATATACTGAGTGAGATATTACAGAACGCTCTGAAAATATCTTATCTTTATTGGTTTGATGGAAAATAACAGCGATGTGGGACTTGCTAAATGGAAATAGAAGTGAATTAGATGTTTATATTTTTCCTACGAAGTCAGTAATTGCTGTCTTTTTTCGAATAATCTATACAGATAAATAAAATCGAAGTGTCTGTTTGTAATTCCAAAATAACAGCTTTTCACCAAATGCACACGACAGTGTATACGGTACTGACATAAAAATACAATATAAAATGTTTTCTCTGTCTGTCTGTTTGTTCCGGGTAATCTCTGAAACGGCTGGACCGATTTTAGCGGGAGTTTCACTGACGATAGCTGATGCAAGGAGCAATTTAGGCTACTTTTATTTTAAAAAAACATTATGGTTCTAAGAAACTAAACATTATGGCCACCCATGAAATTAAAACTACGCGCGTGACAACAGAACTGTGCCCGCAGCACAGCTAGTGTGATATAAGAATGTATAAGATCTGATGGTAAATCAAAAAAACGGACGATTCTTCGGCCGCTTTTTTAAATGGCACGTCTAATAAACAGAGGGGGTCTACAACGTTTTTTGTATTCCATGGAGTCTACTACATTCCCTTAAGTCAGTAAATATCGGTAAATATATCTTTGAGAAAGACCAGTATCAAATATAAACAGTAGGTATTTACAAGTTGTGTTCGGTTACCGTATACATACTCCCACGCCCTCATGGGAGCACACCACACTGTTAACTATGTGCCAAATACATATCTTGTAGAGTTGTGCCCCTCGGGTATACTTACAACTAGTGACGTAATAATATAAACTAACACCAGAATATCACCTTTGATGCACTTGGCTTAAGTTATCGAGGAGAACTAATAAGTTTCAAATTGAGTCTTTAGTCTTAATATAAACTATACTTACATCTAAAATATAATAAACTAATGCTTGGGGATGAAAACCTGTGTTGTATATGAGAGTTGCGCTTTTTAAGAGGAAAATCGGTAATCTGGGTTAAACTAGTTGTCAGACTCACTCAGGCCTTCAACTGCTACTAAAAAGCAACTATAGATGATTATGTCAAAACCAACTAACTGGTTAAATTCCAACATAAAGTATAACAAAAAAAAAAACAATTTACAGCAAAGAACATTATCAATGGACCACATAAAGTTAAATCAACTGAAAGTACTTAATCTCAAACTTTTTGCAACTTTTATTATCCAAAAATGGCAGAAAGTTTGGGGCACGCCCTCGTGACAGAGTTTCCAACAATATTCTCAGATCCCCGAGGACTCTAGTCCTACTCATACACTACTGAAATAGGGAACTAGGTACGTCTATGCTACGTTCTTGAAAACGTGTTATGTATTTTTAAGAGAACTCTCATAGTTAAGACACACACTGCGACTACTAAAATATTCACTTATACATTAATTACAAATGAATAATTTAAAATATTTTTATCTGATTACACTTTTTACGAAGTTCTTTCAAATCGCCATAATGACATAATTATACAGGATTACATATGCCACAACTTTGGAAGGTTGCTTTTACTGAAAATCTGGAAACTGTAATTTCTCTTTTCAAAAAATGTTATCAATACATATAAAATGCAAAGTCCCGTTTGACCGAAATCAACGCACAGCCTAAGCCGCTGATCCTAGAGACATACAATTAGGCGGGTATGATCATAATGAGGGGCAAGTATATACTAAGATAGGGTTTTGTCGAATTTCACCCCTGATAAGGGTTGTAAGTTGATCGAAGTGTTGCTGTTGAATGTGAAACCCTGCAGCAACGCAGGTGAGGCTACGCGCGGACGCTAGTTATATTTATAATATTTATAAAGCTGTTTAATTACGTCAACAACAAGCGACCAGTCTCCAGCTATTTAAATCAAGTTTCCTTGCAAGTTGATCAAATAGAATGTTAAGTTTTTACTCCTTCAATTTGTAAGGTAATTACTTAAGATTTATTAATTTCTAGAATAGTGCTCCGAGTTTAAGCAAGAAGGTAGCACTTACAAATGATTGCAAGAGCTAAGTTTAAGTTCTAAAGGAGTTTATCATCTGGGAATTTTGTCTATCTTTGGCATATTCTTCAACTTAAATACATTTTATAAATTCTAGGAATTCAGGTCAAATGTATATTTTAGTGAAAATTATTAGGAATAAAAGCCGTCCAAGTGAGAGATGAGCTCGCGTCCCGAATCCTATTATTTTTTTGTACTATGATTTTATCGCTTTAATTTTCTTCCTTAGTTGTGCTCTAAAATGCTACTAGTTGCCCATTTTTTTAAATTCAAGGTCCCGAGAGTAATGTTATCTTAAAAACAATAAATAGACTAAGTCCTTGGTTTAAAAGTAGCTCCATCTCATTCTGTGATACGGATTTAAAAAGGGATGGACATAGTTTGAGTCCGAGTTTAGTCTAGCTTTGGTTTAAGCATGTTTTGTAATAGATTTTGATTACCTTGTGTGTCAAAATAAGCGGTATACAAATCTGATTCTGATGATAAGTTGGAATTCGAATTCACTACTTTCTGCAATCCATTCTCTTAGTATATAATTTTAAACAATTTACTTGTCAGATCAGATGTTTATGCACGACACATCTATATCTATACAGATAAATAAAATTGAAGTGTCTGTTTGTAATTTCAAAATTTACAGTTTTTCACTAAATGCATATGAAAGTATACATGGTAAATGACATAGAAAAACCAATTTTCTAAATTTTTCTCTGTCTGTCTGTCTGTTTGTTCCGGATAATCTCCAAAACGGCTGTACCGATATTAACGGGACTTTCACTGACAGGTAGCTTATGATACACTTAGGCTACTTTTAATTAAAAAATAATAATTTGGGTTCTTCGAAATAAAGCATGAAACTAAATCCCCGCGGGTGTAGTATTAACATAAATTCTTAAAAATGGTTTGATGAATATGATCATGAGACAGGACTCACGAACTCTGCACACTGTGCAGTTGCTCTCACAACTGAGCTACTAGTTACACTTCTCGCGTCGAACTTTCGTATGTTCAAGTTCTGCCTCCTGTTCGTATTTTTGATTTAAGAATAAATGTATATTATTATAATAATAAGCAGGTTTTTTTAATGCATACGAAAAATGTCAATATATAAATTAAAAATTTAAATCCCCGTATTTTCACACCAGGTAACCATAACAAGCAATAAATAAATTAACCCCGAACCGAATTAATCCGCGATTCACCGGCGGTTCCATCAAGACGCACAACGGCCATTGTTCGCTTTGTTCAACCCTGCCGGTGACATGTATGGGGTGTACCAACCCTGGCTTTACACATATTTTTTTAATGGAGTCGTTAATTGGTGCGGAAAAATTAACGAGAGTATCTAAATCTTCTGTGACGTATTGAACCATTGTGTTAACGTGCTATGAAAAAAATGTTAACTATTTACGAAATAATTATTATATTTTAGTAGTACGAGTATTTTAATTAAGTAAAATTATTTTCTGAGATCAAAATTCTATATATTATTCTAATTTTCTTTGATTCTTATATTAGTTATATTACAATAATTGAAATAATATTCTTCCACCAAATTAAATAAGAATCAGAAGCCGTTGGAACATTGTTTATCGCTAAGACATTGAATAACCCTAAAATACTCCTTGAAACGTCCTTGAAATTGAGTCTCAAACAGCTTAATTTTATCTTCAACCCCTCTTACATCCCCTTGTTAACCCTGAACAATAAGAAATAAACAAAAGCGTTAGAAGTGAGGAGGGGGGAGTGTTCATTACAGCCCACCTGTCACCGGCAGCCGAACTACAGACAATATCCTATGCACGAACTATTCACGTCAGATGCACCCAGCGCTTTGGAACTTGACAAAAACTTGCCATTTATCTTGTATCTTGCTGTACGTGTACATTACATATAATCATGATATATATCCCAGAAATATTATATACGTGAGAGTTTGTGTATGTTTGTTTTTTTTCACGCCAAAAATACTTTATGATTTTAATGAAGCTAAGTCAAATCCTGCACGGACGAAGTCGCGGGCACCACCTGGTGGTTTATAAACTCCTGTAGAAATACCTATTAACTGCCTACCCAAAGTTTCGAAATGTTTTTGGTGGGTTTATACTTTTTCGGAGGTACGTTGTGGTTTAATACCAGAGATAATATTCTTTAAAGGAGTAATTACTGAGTTTCTTGCCAGGTTCTTCTCAGTAAAAGCAACCTTCCGAACCTGGCGGTAGCATGTATAATCCTGTGTAATTGTGTCATTCTGACGATTTGAAAGTACTTTGTATAAAGTCTAATCGAATAAAGATATATTTGAATTGAATTGAATTGATGGCGGATCAACACTATTCTAGCCACGTCAATACCAACGAACCAGCGTTATTCGTTGCAGGTGCTCGAACCATAGGCCACTATGCCAGAAACTGCAGTGTCATGCGGTGTATTCAAAAGTTATATTTTTAGAGTAAAGTTTACTTTGTAAAAAATGCCAGCTGTATTTCTTGTTGCTTTTATCAGAAGGCGTATTGAAGGCTAAGTTTAGAAATCCTTGGTAATGGCGTTCATAAATGCCTTACCAGGGCTTAATATGAATTAATTATTATTAAGTTTGATTCATATACAAATATATTCTTATTAATATATATTTTTTTTATTATATATACAAGGAACAGTACTTAAAGCTAATTAAAGGTAGAAAACTTGTCCCTCACGGTGTCTCTCGGGATCGTGCCGAGAAGGCTGGCAGCATTGCCACGTTGTATTACAATGCTGATTCTCTGAGCGAGAAAAACCCCAGCTCTCTTGTCACGAGAGGCTTCTTCCAGTCGACGTGCAATATATTTGATTCATATATAAATATATTACTAATAAAATATCATAAAACCTTGACTTTTTTTGCTATCAATAAATATAACGTAGATTTTAGATATTTACCCATCGGAGCTCAAATCGTACACGTTAGTAAAAACTGTATCAAGCTCCGTAACGTAGCTTTTAAATAATAGTAGTCAAAGTTACTCCTTGTAAGATTCCAGCCGATCCAGCCGTTTCGGAGATTAGCCGAAACAAACAGACAGATATATATACGGACAGACAGGCAGATATTTTTTTTTATAAATTGTTTTTTTTCCATACCGCATATACTTTCATAGTATTGAGTGAAAAGCTGTTATTTTGGAATTACAAACAGACACTTCAACTTATATAGATGGAAATGGCGACTTCAAGTTATACTATTTAAAGGAGAACTCAATACACAGCTAACATCAGCAGTTGTACCATTAGCTAAACTTATTGACTAGTTTGCTTTAGAGTCGTGTCCGAGATAAGTTGCGTCATAACTCTCTAAGCGGCTTTAAAGTTGACATCTTGAGTAGGTGCTAAGCCTTTTTCCCTTTCTAAGTTAGCAAGTTACTTAGTAAGATATTAATGTGTCGGGTTTATTGATATACGGAGTTGGATTAAGATCAAACCCGCAAGAACAAGATGACACAACTGGTTTTTATTTAAGGCTAGATTGTTATAAAAAAATAACATAATATTTACGACTTCCTAGAAAGTCCTCTGACTAAAGGATAGGGTTTTTTCTTATAAGACATATTACAATAGGGGCCTCTTGTTGCCATCATAGTTTGGTTGTGTGACAGTGACAGACTTATACACATCATATACATCTGTCTCATAATCATTGTCCATGTCTTTCGTGGCACAGAGGCCTACCATCATCGGTTAAAGCAGAGAGAGAGCGTAAGAACTTCTGAGATTTGACGTTTCATTTTGGTACCTTCTAAACGTCAAAGCTAAGAAGTTCCTGCTTAAAACGACGATGGTAGGGCCTCAGGTTTCTTAAGTTATGTTTTTCTTTCACCGCGAAACTCGTATTGTGACATCACAGCTTATGATTTTTAAGAAAAACTTATTGATGCAGTTCGCTGTGATTTGAATTTACAGATGCTTTGTACAAACAATCTTGCACAACATTCTTTGCTTAGTTTTTATTTGTATTATTTTTTGTTCTTTGCGTATTTTTGTATAGTGTTGTTGTGTTTCATTAGCATAGGTTTTTAAATGAAATGCAATCCGGTATGCACCGATTATCCTGCAGCCGTCTGCCTGGCTTATCTGCAGCACACCCTCACTGTCTGTGCCTGTCAAGCAGACATCCGCAGGAGGACGAGTGGTGCATACTTGACTGCACTTCATTAAAATAATTTTGCTATTCGTAAAAGTGGAATATAACATTTTAGTGGTATTCTAGTGATTAGTATACCTGACCGAGTTTTATTCCTGCGGCTAAGAAAAAGGGAAAGTCGGTAATGTGCATTTATTTGCCGTGTGTCTATCATATAAAAACATCATCATCTCCCTGGCCTTATCCCATACATTGTTGGGGTCGGCACTTGATTCAACCCGATGTGGCTGATCACCTGATTTTTATACGAAGCGACTGCCATCTGACCTACGCAACCCCATTTAGGAGGAAAATCTGTGATCTGGGTTAAACCAGTTGTCAGATTATTTTTAGGCCTCCGACTGACCTGTAACGATTGCCAAAGATGTTAAATTGGCAACCGGGACCGACGGCTTAACGTGCTCTCCGAGGCACGGAGGAAACTCGGGCGGTCACCCATCCAACTACTGGCTAGGCGTATGGTTGCTTAACTTCGCTGATCGAATGATATGCGCTATAGCAACTGTGCCACGAGCTCCTCATCATATAATCATATAAAAACATACGTATTAAATAGTCTGGTACTCGTAGTACAGGCTTAGCTTCGTTTTGGACTAGAAGGCGTTGTATGATAAAGCTTTTATTAGGGATATACTTACTTGTATATTAATTGTAACTAAGAGTAGCGGTATAATTACATACATACATCGGATCACGCGCCTGATTCCCGTCGGAGAATTGGTAAATTTACTATTTTTTATATTAACATTTCCAGATAGATAACAAGGTATCTTACTACTTATGCCCGCGACTTTGTACACTTAGAATTCGAAAGGAAAACAGGATCTATGTCCGATTTCTTAACTAAAATAGTAACAACATCTTCCATCTGTTTTTCTTAAAAAACACATTTTATTTGAACATAAAAATAATGCTCTTATTTCGTCATGTAATTACAAATATTTGGAAGGTAAAAATGATAGGTAAAAACTAAAATTACCTACTTCTGTTTTGACAAAATTTTATATTATGATTTTGTTTGGACCACGCATGGGCTTAGGTACGTATATGTCCACATTAAATTCATTTCATTAGAATATTACACTGTTTGTGTGAATTTATAGGAAAGTGCAGTCATAAGTACCAAACACAATTAATTTATATTTATATAGACTTCAAACGATCATAACTGAAAATTTCCCACAACAATCCTTGACTCTTTCCCCCTTACTACAAAACATGGCCTAAGATAATCCTTGGTTCAAAAGTAGTTCTATCTCCTTTGATGGCACGAATTTCAAAAGAAATGAACATAGTTTTAGTCCGCGTTTGGTCTAGTCTTTATGTTTTGTAACAAGGGGGTTTATGACATGACAGTACAGTTTAAAATATCCCTATATAAGAATCTAGAGCCTTATTATAATATACGGATAAATAACAATTGCAGTGTGTGTTTGTAATTCTGAATTCACAGTTTCTCATTTATTGCTATATTAAAGTATCTAAAGTTGTTGTTTTTTTATGTAAGTAACATAAAAAAAACAACAATTACTAAAAATGTTCTCTGTATGTGTGTCAGTCTGTATTTTTATTCCGGCTAATCTCTGATTCGACTGGACCGATTTTAAAGGGAATGTCACTGGCAAACAGCTGATATTACAAAGAGTATTTTAGATAATAATTATTAGTCAATAAAATCATTTTTAATTAGGAATCGTGAAATTAACATTGATAAAATGTTGACTAGGCGGCCGCGGGTGAAAGCTATTGTACTAAAATATTATATATATTTCAATAAACCCGTCATAAAATATTAAAACAAATATTAAACGTTTAAATTATTTACTTTTATATAATATACTCTGCTATGAACAAATCGTATGTAATTTGAAAATGCTTTTATAATCTTATAACAGTAATTCAATAATATCAGTTTCGGAAAGAAAAATAATGTAAATTTAAGTAGGAATTAAGCGTATCGAAACATGATCTGAAAAACTGCAGGAAATTTCCTATAGATAAAAATAAATTGTTCAAAGTAAAATCTCACCACATCATAATAAAATCACCACACAAATCTCCAAAAAAATCCCAGGCCACAATTATTGGTAACAAAACTTTCTACTGTCACGATTTCTTCTGCCGTCGGAACTCGCAAAACTTTTCCCGGGTGAAAAAATACGAGGTAACTAAGCGAGAACACGCGCGCTGTCACCGACGACCGGCGGAGTACTGACGGTACGCCAGCCGACGGCGCCTCCCAACGCACCTCCAAAAGGATCCAGTTGGTTACATAGTAAGATCGAAATTTGATCGCAGTTAGATAGAATGAATGCGCACTAAGACAGCCCGTTGGCTATTTAGCCCGAAAAAGTAGGGGGTGGCGCATGCGTGCGCTTGTTCAACCCATGCAGTGATGCTGCAGGCCTGATGAGCTATGAAGCGGAGCTACGATGCTACGCCGTAGCATGCTCGTAGCTGCGTAGCAGATGCATCCTCCTTTTTAAGACTGACAAAAACTATGCCATAATAAACAAAATCTTTACATACAGAGAAATAAAATTGAAGTGTCTGTTTGTAATTCTAAAATAACAGCTTTTCACTAAATGAATATGATAGTCAGATACGGGACTGACTTAAAAAAATTATACTATTAACTATTTTTTTTTCGTCTGTCTGTTTATTTCGGCTAATCTCCGAAATGACTGCACCGATTTTAACGGGACTTTCTCTGAAAAATAGTGAATATTACGAGGAGTAACATAGGCTAATTTCATTTAAAAATCATAAGGGCTCTTTGGGTCATCCACGAAATTAACAATACGCCGCGGGGCAAGGCTAGAATATATTTAAAAAAATAAAGCTGTTAATTTGAAATCACAAACAGCCACATTAATTTTATTAATTTTTATAGATGTATAGATTAGTAAGCAAAGATTGCTTATAACCTTCGAAGTGAAACCAAACTAAACTAGGAAGTTGATGAAGAAAATCCTTTTCAAGGAAATTAAATATTGTCACCCTTAGTTAAATATATTATTAACAAAGCTAAAGTTTGATAGCATAATGCAACTGGTATGTCCTGTTCACTGCACAGATATCTGATGTGTAATAAACTAGCTACAATGCTCGTATTGCATTAATAGTCAAATAGGCCTAACGATATTAATTATTGTAAATCATTAATTCAGTGGCAGTTAATTTACAATAATAATGAGATAGGATCATAAATGCTAGGGCATAAATAACCCTTTCAGTTTCATTAAGGCATATGTCTGTGCGTCACATTAGCTAACCACTTGAAATTAGGTATAGTTATAATTCAAAAAATCTATGAAGAAATTTAATTAAATCGGATTTAATTTAAAACTAGCGGTTACACCCGCGTTTTTATTTTTTTCTTTTATTTATTTAGTTTCATCCTTATGTCGCGGAACCCTAATATTTTTAATAAATAAAAGTAGCCTAATTTAGAGAAAGTCCCGTTAAAATTGGTATCGCCGTTTCAGAGATTACCTGGAAAAAACAGACAGACAGACACACGGGGAAAAAATTTAAAACTTGGTTTTTTATTGTCAGTAGCGTATATATTTTCGTATGAATTTAGTGAAATACTGTTATTTTGGAATTACAAACACACACTTCAATTTTATTTATCTGTATAGATGTATGTATAGATAGTGTCCGAAGGGTAATAAAATTAGATTGATTCATATGTAATTACATTAGGAGTGTATCAATCTTATTTTTGCGGATTATTATACAAAGAAGCATATCTTTTGTTATTATAGATCTCTGATTTTGGCAATAGGTATACATATTTCTTTTAAGTAACCGATTTTTTTATGTTAATAAAGTAGTAAATGTTTTGATTACTCAATTCGTAATTTGAGCGATACATTCATAGAGAGAAGCAATCTAATCTGTCAATGAAAGTCAGAAACAGACGTCGAATGTAGCGTGCGTCTTAAAATGGCGCTCAGACGGTTTGCATTTTAGATAAGGATCGTTTCGTCCTTTTCTGCTTGTACCTCAATGTCAATATTTATTATTATTTACCATAATACGGCATTCAGACGGAATATTTTAGAATTTTATTTTTGAAGAATTAATGTTAGGTTTATCAGTAAAATGTAAACATAATATGATTAAAATTGAATTGTTTATAATTTCATATTATCAGCTTTTCACTTAATGCATATGGAAGTGCTAGCTTCTGCCCGTGACTTCATCCGCGTAGAAAAGTTACAATGAGCTACCGCTAAATTTAACCCGAAATTTGTCTTAGCGTGATGATACATCATCATCTCCCTGGCCTTATCCCATGTATTTGGGGTCGACACTTGATTCAACCTGATGTGGCTGATCGCCTGATTTTTATACGAAGCGACTGCCATCTGACCTTCGTAACCCCTTTTTCGAGGAAAATCGTCTTAGCGTGCTGATAATGGCATATAAACTTCCTTGATTAAATAGCTATCGAACACAAAAATAATTTTTAAATCGGACAAGTACCTTGTTCTTGGTTCGTGGAGAACGTGGCACAGTTGCTATTGCGCATACCATTCGATCAGCGAAGTTAAGCAACCATACGCCTAGCCAGTAGTTGGATGGGTGACCGCCCGAGTTTCCTCCGTGCCTCGGAGAGCACGTTAAGCTGTCGGTCCCGGTTGACAATTTAACATCTTTGGCAATCGTTACAGGTCAGTCGGAGGCCTAAAAATAATCTGACAACTGGTTTAACCCAGATCACAGATTTTCCTCCTAAATGTGGTTGCGAAGGTCAGATGGCAGTCGCTTCGTATAAAAATCAGGTGATCAGCCACATCGGGTTGAATCAAGTGCCGACCCCAACAATGTATGGGATAAGGCCATGGAGATGATGACCTTGTTCTTGGTTCTTGAGATTAGCGTATTAAAACAAAAACAAATAAACTCAATAGCTTTATATGTTAGCATAGAACTATAGATATAAGTAGATACCTACGGAGTATTTGTACGATAAATGAGTAACATTTTAGTGGCAGTGAAAATCTAAATCAGAAGCAATTACCGTCAAATGAGTTATATTGGTCGACACAGTTGCTTGGCTATTCACGTATTTATTCATTCCCAAAACGGATGTCTGACTGAATTTATGTCGGTTAATTACTTTGATAGCCACCACTTTAGAGGTGGTACATTGATTGGAGATTTATTTGCTCAAAGTGTGGAATAAAGTTACAGAAAACCCGACCTAGTGCGAGTCATACTTGCGCACGAAGGGTTCTGTACCATTATCTTTAAAAACGGCAAGAAAGCCGCCATAAATATTTATTTCGAACCAGTCTGGTGACAGGCGGACAAACATAAACGAAGCCTTAGTCATAGAGTCCCGTTTTACCCTTTGGGTACGGAACCCTAAAAAGGTATAAAGGTTTTGCTTACCTACATTATAGTATGCGAACATTATAATTGGCATGTTTTTATAAACTCCAGAGAATTGCAATTTTGTTTGTAATATATATTTAATTTTTTTATAAGTAAATAGCTGTGCCCGGCGGTTTCACCCGCGTAGATATAGTTTCATGCAGTTTTTTTTTTAATAAAATTAGCCTAAAACCCTCATTGAAACATCAGCTATCTGCCAGTGAAAGTCCGGTCCATCCAGCCGTTTACGCATGATTACGTACATTATAAAAGGACTGAAACTCGCGATCACTATCAAAAATGTCACAAAAAAAATTTGTAAAATTTACCACTAAATGGAAAATACCAAATGAAGACAAACAAAATAATGATATTCTTAGTTATGATCACTATTCTATCAAATTCCATTCATCTGAGAGGCAAACACTATATATAAAAAAAGATTCCTTATAATCAAACTAAAATACCAAACCAGCTTTTGAAATGCTATTTTTTAATAAAGCTCCAAAGAGTATTCAAATATCAAAGTCCATTGAAATCAATGTGAAAGCCGTCGTTCGGGAATAAAACCTCGGTGAATGACGTCATCAATTGAATGGCCTGAAGATTTTGCAACTCACTCTGAGAGTACGTAACTAAAGGCTAATATCATGAACATCTATTGAGAGATATACCGCCCATTCACAAGCAGGTAGCACTACATATTAAAAGGTATAATATAACTTAATAAGTTTTGCATACTATATGATGGCACATGGGTTTGCTTAGATTTTGTAATTGATTTTTAGTCAAATTAATGGAGTAAAGGTAAAGTAAAATAAAACATTATAAATCGCCTTTGGATTATGATATTCACATTCGATTTTTGACATTAGATTTTTATAAATGCAACATATTTCGGAACTCGAACCCACGACCTCTGCAAACCGCGCAGTTGCTATGCTAACTGAGCTCCTCGAGATAAAATCGTAAAAGTTTGAGTCCGGCCTCGTGTTTGTATTTTTCCTAACAATTTTTCCGGATTGAACAAATAAATAACATATTTTTTCTAAATCATTTGGTTCATCGTCGATTTTCCTTGTTACGAAGGTCTGATGGCAGTCGCTTCGTACAAAAATCTGGTGATCTTGGGTTAGCGACCTCGATGTATGTGATAAGGCCAGGGAGATGATGATTTTGTTTATTTTAGATCCAAAAGGGAGATCTTGTTCAAATTGTCGTTCTCTGTAGCTCTTAATTTCGATTGTTTCCGATTCCGAACATCTTAAAAATGAACCACAGTCAAGTATCCACTCAGTTGGAGCAAAATTAAAATGCTCCGATACACAGGTGTTTTCTAATATATATTTTTAGTGCGGTACTAAAGTTTTCTGTGAGCACCGTGTCCGAACCCCATTTCACTAGTGCATGTCGTAAAAGAGGACAAAAGTGGGAAGAGCGGATGTCAATAGTATCTATCAAGCTGACACAATAGTGCAGGTATAAAATTATAAAGAGAACTATCGAACTAATTTAAAAAAATAAGCCTAATTCTTTTCTTTGAGCGGTCTAACCCAGTTTTAAGTGAAACTCGTGATATTAAGAGTCGTAGAGTCGATCGTCAATATCTGCAGATAATTCTATAATTCAAGTAAATTTGCTGCCAATTTAGTCTATACTTTAATTTAAAAATATTGTAACGAGGTTAAACTTGTACTTAGGAGGACAATCTACACTAACATATAGAGCTGAAGAGTTTGTCTCTTTGCTTGAACGTGCTAATCTCAGGAACCGATGGTCCGATTTGAAAAAAGTATTTCAGCCCATTTATTCAAAGAGTCTATAGGCTATATCATCACACTAAGACTTATCGCGGGTTAGCGTTAGCTCAAAGTAACTCTTCCGCGCGGTCGAAGTCGCGGGCAGAAGCCATCTAAAAACCATTAATTACATTAACAGACAGTCGTATATTGTCTCATTGCCATGATACACACTTCGCTATACTAGCTAACGTTGTGTTAAAAATTTTCAATAAAATCTTTCCACATACAACCAGACACCGCAATCCTTACAGTGTATAGTACGTTATTATTAGTTCAGCTAATGGTATTAGATACCGCTGAATGTGTCCTAAGGCACCCCTAGTAAGATAAGAGCCGAAGGTTCCATTCAAAAGCATTCACCCTTTGAAACCCCACCTCAATGAAATTATTTTTAAAAGAATCATCCTGCATATAGACATTTCTAAATCTATTGCGTACTTTTAAAGATTTCTTCATACGAAATCACTTTAATTTATATATAAAAAAATCTTTGTACTGTCTGCCTGATAGTATGTAACTAGACCCTTTAAAAGCTGCAACATCAAGTTTAATGCTTATCTATAAATGTACAAATAAATCAAATTTAAGTATCTGTTTGTATTTACAAATGAAAATAAAATCCTGTCTGTTTGTTCTGTCTAATCTCTGTGTCGATATGTATATATAAATTACGATTTATCGAAACATGCTAATTTAATAAGTGGAGGTACTTAATATAAAGCATAGAGGAGCTCGTGGCACAGTTGCTATTGCGCATATCATTCGATCAGCGAAGTTAAGCAACCATACGCCTAGCCAGTAGTTGAATGGGTGACCGCCCGAGTTCCCTCCGTGCCTCGGAGAGCACGTTAAGCTGTCGGTCCCGGTTGCCAATGCCAATCTTTGGCAATCGGTTCAGTCAGAGACCTAAGAGAGCCTGACAACTGGTTTAACACAGATTGCCGATTTTCCTCGAAAAAGGGGTTGCGAAGGTACGATGGCAGTCGCTTCGTATAAAAATCAGGTGATCAGCCACATCGGGTTGAATCAAGTGCCGACCCCGAATACATAGGATTAAGGTCAGGGAGATGACTTAATATAAAGCATAGCTGAATATTTAATATACATTTTATAATGCAGAATCTGTCTGTTAATAGACTTTAATAACTAATGGTAGCGACGTATATAAAATTAACAGTGTATAAAGTAATTTAAATTCGCGACACACGTCACGAACTTTTTTATTATTTACAAAGCAAAAAAGCACTCAAATAAAGGGAAAACACACACAAAACTGAAGTGAAGTCTGTAAACCCTACCGACGCGGGGTGACGGGAAAAATTCCAGGCATTAATCGCCAAAACCATTGCAAATTCAATCTTAACACTACACGCAATAAAAGTCAAATTGGTATACACGTCTTCCACACAACAATTCACACGGTTGAGCCAACAAAAAATACGCAACAGTAAATCATTTTGCACCTTGTTGTTATTTAAATAAAGTGTGTATTTGAAACTGCGGGCCGCTAGGGTTGCCACGGTGTGAAATTGCAAACTTCTTGCTTAGCTCACTTTTGTTTCGTTGATAGTGGATAAATATTATTCGGAACTAGTTTCTGCCAGTTGATCCCAGTTTCAATCTGTTGGTTTTGATTAAAAGTCGCGGCTGAATCCGTTTTAATAGGGGTGTGTAACTTTAAATATCGTTTAATGAAAATCTCGTCTGAAATATTAGATTTATTATGTATTTCTGTTAAATATCGTAAAGATGATCTAACGCCCATAAAGCCGTTAATATAGGGCAGTGTATCACAAAACAATCCCGCAAACAATGCAATCCCGCGGGATCCCAGTAATGCAGGACAGGCGTAAGTTATTGTTATTAATGCAGCTCGCGGTTAATAGGCAACTACATTAACACTGCATTTTGGATAAATGTGTTTTTGATACCTTACCAGCATATACTTTATACCGCATTTAATGCGACATGGCTGTTATGTGGTCAAAAGGCCAAGGCATTAAAACTTATGCGAACATCTTTTACGAGTACTTCTGAGAACATTGCAATTGAACATGACCCCTTATTGCAATGATAGTTTAACTCTTCGAGACAGATGTATATGACGTGTATAAGTCTGTCACTGTCACACAGTGGAACTATGATGGCAATAAGAACTTATGGTAAGACTCCAAGACTGCGCGGTCTCCAATGTAATTAAGTGTACGTGCGGAAACCGCGGGGCACAGCTAGTTTTACGGTATATAAATAAAACGTCGATCGATGACCCCCTATTCTTTATTCATAATCAAGAACCTGTCACTGCTATGTCAAATAATTAAACTCTAAGCATCTATCCAAATTCCCTTTCAAAGTTATTCCAGACAGATATTATAGATTCGACTTTTAGCTCCAGTCGACATGTGCGGCGCATAGGTACGTACGTGACATACGTGCCGAAAGTCATCGTATCACACGGTGCATCCACCGAGGATAAAGCCTTTTTACTCTCCTCGAGCGAAGCTTCTTGTGTACCCATCGGATTATGCAAATACCTTGTCCAGTTTTGCATGCCTCTGTCTTCGGCTTTGTAAAATAGTGTATTATCCAATATTATCTGATGGAAAATGTCAGTTGACCGTTTTACATTTAGCTCAAGTCTGTCAAAGGATAATTTTATGTGAATTGTGTTATTATGGTGAAGGAAAACAATGTAAGTTAACCAGATTATCCTTGTTAAAAGGCTTAATACAAGTTCTGTCTAGGTAGCTGGAATTCATTTACTCACGTCTTCCCAAAAGTATGTGAAGGAGTAGGCAGAGGTGCTACAACACCCATTTTTTTACTGAAGTTGATTTGGTACTCAATATTACAGATGGTGAGTCCATGGCTGTCTTACTAATACATATATCATTCAATTTCAAAGCTCGCTGTGACGTCACTGCACATAAGTTTTTAGAAAAAAATACTGTTATATGTTTCCTATTTTAGACAAAGAATAGTAAGAGTCGTGGTGACCGTGGGGTTTGAGCAAGTGCAAGCAACGCAAGTTCGAATATCAGCGGGGCCTGTATCAATGAGTTTTTCTAAAACCTTATGTGCAGTGATTTCACACCACGTGAAAGAAAACATCGTAAGTAAACCAGCATATGTCTGAGAAGACGGACGATAGACTCACCATCTGTCACGTAGGTACTTTATTATCTTAGGTGAAAAGTGGGTTTGGTTATTACAACACCTCTGCCTACCCCTCGGGGAATACAGGCGTGAGCATAATATGTATGAACATAGTTTAGTTTGTTATCGACCTTAGATAAGAATCAACGTGTACGGTGCAACTTAGTAAAAAGTTTACATTGACTTAACCAGTGTGAACACCTGCACTCTTTTATGTGGGTTTCATCGCATTGTTACTAAGTTTCTTAAACTTCTCAAGATTTTTCTTTTGTTTTCTAAACATCCAACAGTTGAAACTAGATTTTAAATCAGTATTTAGTTTTAGTTTCTGTCGCATTCGGACTGAGAAATATATTTTTCTTGATGGAAGCATAGTTTATTTTAATATAATTAAACGGTTTTTCCTGCAATTTTCTGTAAAAGATAGATTGAACAAAAAAGCAGCTATGTTTGTGCATAATATTAATGTTAAGTTAATAGTAATGTGTGTAAAAAAATGTGCAAGGTTATGGATTGTTCTGAAATATAAATTTAGCGCAATATAACTAAAACAATACAACCATTTCCACTAGAAACTAGAACACTTGCTATATCTAGTGCAGTGTAAAAACCACCGCCCATATGAAATTCAATTCCGTGCAAAAATTCAATAATATTGCCAATCGACGAACTATGGCGCGCTATTGTGTGGGAGAATAGCTCTCCCCAGCTTAGATGACGCCACTAGACTACCAATGTGCTTTACTGTGTGATATATTTGAAGATCATTGAAGATCATAAGGCATATACCACTGGAAGCAATATCTGCAAGGGCGCTTGTAGCACAGTTGCTATTGGGCGGTATTATTCGGTCATCGAAGTTAAACAAGCCTGACCGCCTGAGTTGAGCGGGACCGCCGGCTTAAGAAAGGTAGGGCATAACGGAATCTCCCTGTCGACAATTGATGATAATTTAGTCTGGTTGAACGCACCTATACGCTGCTATGCAGTCATCTATACAGATAAATAAAATTGAAGTGTCTGTTTGTAATTCCAAAATTACAGCTTTTCACTAAATGCATATGAAAGTATACACGATACTGAGACTAAAAAACCTAGTTATAATTTTTTTCTCTGTCTATCTGTCTGTCTGTTTGTCTGTCTGTCTGTCTGTATGTCTGTCTGTTTGTTCCGGGTAATCTCTGAAACGGCTGGACGGATTTTAACGGGACTTTCACTGGTAGGTAGCTGATGTTTCAAGGAGTAACTTAGGCTACTTTTATTTATCAAAAATATTAGGGTTCCGTGACAATAAGGATGAAACTAAATCTACGCGGGTGAAACCGCGGGGCACAGCTAGTATTATAATAAAAATAAATATGCTTGCGTCATCCTCGAGGGGGTAAGAAGAGGTTTTGTCACAACAACACCCACTTTTCACCGAAGATGCGAACTTGATAGAGGTTTAGTCCATCGCCATTTCAGCCACTATACACACGTCTTTGAATTACTTCTCAGACATATGCATCTTTCTTCACGACGTTTTCATAAAAATGCATGTCGCTGGGATACGAACTTGCATAGCAGATTAGTTATCTGCTATGCAAACAAAAAAGAAAATACTGCTCAAAACCCTATTTAAAAATGTATAGATAGTAAAGAAGTCAACGTTTTATAAGAGTACTAGCTGTGCCCCGCGGTTTAACCCGCGTAGATTTTAATTTCATGTTTTTTAAAATACTAAGTCGCCTAAGTTACTCCTTGTAACATTAGCTATCCATTTGTGAAAGTCCGTTTCGGAGATTACCCGGAACAAACAGACAGACAGACAGAGAAAAATTTTAAAAATTGGTTTTTCTGTGTCAGTACCGTGTATACTTTCATATGCATTGAGTGAAAAACTGTTATTTTGCAGTTACAAACAGACACTTCAATTTTATTTATCTGTATAGATGTATAGATATAGATGTATAGATTAAAATCCAGAAGTGAACGGAGGTCGCTTGTGTAATAAAGTACCTACATTATCTTTAAACACGGCATGCAGTAAAATAACAGACGAGTTGTAACAACTGACAGCCGGGGTAATTGCAAACGTGATCCTTCGGACATCCTTGGAAAGTATCGTGCAGTAGAAGCAGACAACAAGAAGAATAGTAAAGAAGGAATGTATTAGTTACTTCTTTTCGAACCGGTGGTAATTTTCTGTCCTTAAGTATAACTGGTAAGCTGAGTTCTCACTTAAGGTTCGTTACAGGTTTTTAGAAATAAACCAGCCATGCCCGCTGTTACACCCGCGTTGATTTTATTTCGTGGAATCTTAATTTAAATAAAATTAGCCCTCGGTTAGTCTTTGTAACTTTAAAGTCCCGTTTAAATAGTCCAGCCTTTCCTGAGATTAGCTGGAACAAAAAGTTAAAAAATACTGTTTTATTTACCGAACATACTTTCATTATGCATTTAGTGAAAAACTGTTAATTTGGAATAATAAACATGCTCTTCAATATTATTTCATCGATATAGATATAGATTTGTACGTAACCTAAGTACCTTGGTTGAACCAATCCGATTTGAGCTCAGACCCCTTTGACCTGGGCCTATTAACGCATTGTGAACACGACTACTACACGTCGTTGGGATATACGACGCAGCTGTAAAGATGCCAAGTTGTACACTTTTAGTAGTGTCTAGTCAGTTCGTAACAACTTTTAAAACATCATATATTCCTAAAATAGTAAAAGTTACATACTCTTTAACGCCCTTAAAATTAACCTTAACCTGTGAATATAGTACCTATGTTTATGAGTGTCAAACTATTAGCCTTCCAAGGATTGCAGAAACTAAACTAAACTAGGGTTCACATCCAAAGGTTTGTTATACTGTTGCGTTAAAAAAACTAATAGTAGACATATTTATGTAACGCGATACAACTTTCAATAGCGCGATATATATTACTACTCACGCCATCTACTGACAGTAAATGAAACTAAAACAAACTTATACGAGGTACAAATCGTACATACTATAAAAAATAAATAATAATTATACTATATAAAATGTTACCAGGTAAGTATTTAAGCCCACAATAATTGAATAATCAAAATAAAGTTACAATGTTGTATTTCTATACAAGTACCTGTATGTCTGAGTTTATTGCACTATAACAACATACGTGTTGTACTCAGTAATACCCTCACACCAGCCAAGCATTAATATTGCCGTCCACGATGGATTACAAGGCTGCTACGATCACTTCTTGTAATTACATACTACAGTACCTATATATGGCCATACAAAGTGTGTTCCAGCTATTTCTGAGAATTTATACTCTACCTAGTAAACTAGTATATTTAAAACAAAATACAACAGCATCATTTGTAAGCACTTAATAAAATAGATTATTTTAATAAAAAAATATTGGTCACCTTAATTTGGAATTGAATATAGAAGAATGTCGCAAAGAAAATATACTCTTCCGAGCATTTCGATACACAACGTGGTATCTCCCTAAGAAAATGAAAATCACTTAATGAATCTAAACGGCGTTTTAAACTTTAAAGTGATAACATTAAAGTCTATGTTAGTATAAGTATAGGCGCAAGTTAGATTTAATCTGGTTGATTGAATCGCACGCGCTGGAGGGTACTATCTAAAATCGTTAGATTAATCTCGCTCCAACTAATCGGGACGCTTAATTACACCTTCGCTACTGTGCTATGGGCACTGATCTTATAGACAGTGCACTAATCTCTTATTACGAAACATCTATACATACAGATCAATAAACTTGAAGTGTCAGCTTGTAATTACAAAATAACAGCTTTTCACTAAATGCATATGAAAGTATACACGCTACTGACTGAACCAAGTTTAAAAAAAACATCTGTATGTCTTTCTGTTTGTTCCGGGTAGTCTCTGAAACGGCTCGACCGATTTTAACGGGACTTTCACTGGCATGTAGCTAATGTTACAAGGAGCCTCGTTAAAATCCATCCAGCCGTTTACGCGTTCCCTTCGCCACGGCATCACGCGTAGACGGCTGGAATGATTTTAACGGGACTTTCACTGGCAGATAGCAGATGTTTCAAGGAGTGTTTTAGGCTAATTATTAAAAAAAAACATTAGGGTTACGGCAGACCCATGAAGCTAACTCTACGCAAGCACAGCTAGTACTAGATATGAGTTGATGAGTTCGAGGAGATTTTCGTCGCTAGAACATCAAGAGTGCCAATCAAAATATCTTCCTAAGAATTTGTACCTTATACGGTAGTACAATAATTAGACTTAAAATGTGAATCCAGGTGTCGCTGAAAATGCGTATCTCCTGAAATTAGCCATGTTCTTATTTGAATATTTTTATTATCATGTCTATTTTGGATGCAAATGTGTAACTGAAGCCAATAAAAATTTGTTTATCGATTCATAAAAACTATGTAATGTCGACTTTTTCCTTAAATAAATGGTGTTGTAGACGATGACTAAGCTGAACCACTACACTTATACTTATGACATGCTGGCTGTGTTCGTATATACGTATGTTAATACTAATACAAAAATCATATAGGAAAGACTTACCAATTGAAAACAAATTAAAAATAAAGAATTTTTGCTTAAAATGTTTTCGTAGCAAGAACTTAACTAACGATTGACTTTATTCTTATTGTGACTGTTCTATACAACTTGAAGGCTCTATGGCAATCATCAAGTATGCTCCGCGATACACGCGGCAAATACACGTGCAAATATTATGTTCAAATAACATAATAATCAACACACATCATTTACACACAATCAACTTAAATGTGTTGTACAAATAAGACTTTATAAAGTTGTATTTACGCCATAACTTTCAACAAAACAAATATTTATTCGCAGCAAAAATATTGTAAGCTTTATAACTAATCTGTCTTTTTACATTGAGAATATAAAAGGTTTGTAGAGTCTATATTGTATAGAAATGCATATGAAAGTATATACGGAGTAACATAGCATACCGATATTTTTTCTCTGTGTGTCTGGTTGTTTGTTCCGGCTGGACCATTTTTATCGAGAATTTATACTGACAGATAGCTGATATAACAAGGAGTTACTCCGTCAAATATTATTTTAAAAAGGGTTAGGGACAATAAAGCTCAAGAAATGAAGCCTACGCGCCTAGGTCTAAAAAGCGGTAAAACCGCGGGGCACAGCTAGTTATACAATATGAGAAGAACATTTTACAAATAGAGAGATTACAGAACTAGCTTGTGTATTAAAAGAAAAATTTGAGATAGTTTTGACTCCGATGATGTCATCAGTATTTAAAAATATTTCGTGAACGAAGTCGCGGCTAAAAGTTATGAAAAAAAGGTCAGCTAAAAGTTTAATTGCCAATGGATGGCCTTCACATATTGCCGTAATACCTAATAGACGGCATCAAACGCGGTCCGCTTACGATATTGATGAGTCGAGTTGAATCGAGCGTTACCGACACCGCGCTATGAATCACTAGTATTACCTGGCATCTACTACGAAACCCCTTCAACAAAATTGCGCTCCCCGCTTTTAATACACTGCTGTTTCTGCCCATACTCGCATGAACCAGTCTGGGTAAGACTAGCAATGTATAAGGTACTATCTTGTAATGACGTAATTAGTGTACCGTGGTTACACGAAGAGTGGAAGCGAACGCAGGTATGCTATAGCTATTTATAGTCAGTACGTGTGTTTAAATTTAATGAGCCTGATTGACGGAACTGCAGGGAATTTTGCATCCCACCATTATGGGAATACTGCACAAATGGCTGCCGTGGTATTTTGATGCGCTTTTTATATTGCTCGGGATGAACGTGCCGTGTAAGGGGGTTAGTTTAGATAGTGCTGTATAGACTCAAAAAATTGTTCACGCGTCCACATAGGCATTGAGCGCTTTCACATTGGACGATAACGGCAACGACACGATATCGTCGGACTAGTAGTTAGTGTCTAATTTATTGTGAGAGACAAGAAGGTTGAGCCTACTTATTGCTGGCCATGTAAATTAAGAAAAAGAAATAATTCAAATATTGAATTATTATTGATTGTCATTTGTTTTTTTTTCTACATTATTGCCCTTGAATTTGAAATAATATTTGTGTTGTAAATCTTCTTATAGCTATTGTTTTTGTGTAAATATAATACAGTTATAGAAAGTTATTTATTTTATTGGAATTGGTTACAACTACCGAAAGAAATATTTGTGAATAAACTTAGGGTTTACAACTGAATGCTTTCACACTATGTCGTTGTAGTCAAGTATCGGCGGACGATATTGTGGCAGTGGGAAAGCGCCCGTTCGTATACGTTATTAGTTAGTCTTGAATAGTTGTAAATTCTGGTTCTAGAAGACAATGAAAAAAAAAGCATTTTATTTTTCTCCGTATGTCTTTTTGTCTGTTTATCCTGGCTAATCTCCGCAACGGCTAGACCGATGTTAGCGGTTCACTGGCATATAACTAATGTTGCAAGGAATAACTAAGGAAAAGCTTCGGCTCCTTTTACAAAAAGGAGCTACACATACACTTAATTAAGACCAATGCAACTTAATCCATCTTCGCTACATAACGTTTATTTATCATTCAAAGACAGTTCAGTACAAGTCTGCCGAGTTGACTCAAGTTGGTTAATTCAGTCGGATCAATACGACTAAACACGTCCGTAAAACAATACCAACGGCCGGAGTTTAACCGCTAAACATTAGCTAAACTAAGTTCATGGCGTTGCTACTATCAGTAATTCCATCGACTCATCAACTGCATAATGCATCTCTGCACTTATACTCCACCTCTCACGAGCTGAGCATCAAGGTACCATCACGCTTCATTACTCACGATCACTTACAATACTTTAACATACATCGCTGGTTTTATCAACATTGTTTTCTCTAAACAGATCATAAGTGGGCAATGTATTGTGTTAGGTTTGCGGAGTTGGAGGACGATTCGGTGTCGTTGTAGGGGTTAAGGGAAGCGCTCGTTTCGAAAGCAATAACTCGAGTGTGCATTGACGAACGCGTTTCGAGTGTCGGCCTCTTAACTAAGACGGAGATCGTTTTGAATGCCTCTTTGTTGTCGGGACGTCGCGTTACGTTACAGTGCTAGGTGACGCGTCGGCTCCAGTCACTCGTAGATTTATGGGGTTGGGAATTAGACCGGTTTTTGTCTGCGAGATGAATGAAATTAGTTTAGTTCCTCCTTTTTATTGCCTCAACTGTTAGGTGACTCTCACAGATAGTCTGGGGACAGACTGGTTTTTATATTATCTTAACAGATACATTAAATTGAAATGTCTGTTTGTAATTCCAAGTTATTAGATTGTCACGGTACGAACATGAAAAAACTATTAAATTTTTTTTTCTTCGTATATTTGTCTGTACGTCTGTTTGTCTGATTGTTCTGGATAATTTCTAAATAGTAGGACTGATTTTACGGTGACTTTCACTGGCAAAAAACTGACGTTATAAGCAGGTTACTATTATAAGAAAAAAGTTTTAAAAATTAAGTCAAAACGGGTGAAACTGCGGGGCACACCTAGTTACGAATATAAATGAGTGTAAAAACATTACCAAGACATTGTTCATGATAAAATCCTCTTAAGTATTCGGTAACTACGTTACCTTTCTTAAGTAATGAGTGGAGTCTTAAAATCAGAGCAATATCTTCGATAATTCCATTCAGGGAACGGTAAATGGACACTCAGACTCTTTGATTTTTGTTCTTAGTCAAATTATCACGGTCTTTATCTATTAATCTTACGGGAATCTACTTTGTGTGGAATCAGGTGACCTATTTCTTGGCTGGAAAGTTAAGACATTGTAGCTTAGTGCTTTCAGTGTGGGGAAATATCCTGACATGAAGTACGGATGTTAGTGGAAAAGTATACTGGCTTTCAGTTTTGTAGTTAAAAAGTAGTGAAGTTTGTTCGTAATCTATACAGATAATATACATATACAGATAAATAAAATTGAAGTGTCTGTTTGTAATTCCAAAATAACGGCTTTTCACTAAATGCATATGAAAATATACACGCTACTGACACAAAAAAACCAAGTTTTAAATTTTTTCTCTGTCTGTCTGTCTGTCTGTTTGTTGGGGGTAATCTCTGAAACGGCTGGACGAATTTTAACGGGACTTTCACTGGTAGGTAGCTGATGTTTCAAGGAGTAACTTAGACTACATTTATTTATTAAAAATATTAGGGGTCCGCGACAATAAGGAAACTAAATCTACGCGGGTGAAACCGCTAGTATTAAATAACACATTTCGATTCTGGCTAAACGCTAATGCTTTAATGCTACTTAAAAACTTTACATAAACCAACACTGAAAACGACTTACCCTAATTATTACCTCAACGAATATAGTATTCAATTAATTTTTTGACAAATCTATACAGATAAATAAAAAGTTTCTGTTTGTAATTTCAAATTAATAGTCTTTCACTAAATGAATATGAACGTATATAGGTCCGGAACCGATATAAAAAAAATCATTTATTTTTTATTTTTTCTCTGTCTGTATGTCTGCTTGTTCCAGTTAATCTCCAAAACAGATTGATTAACGGGAGAGATTTTCGCTGAGAGATAGCTAATTTTACAAGGAGTAACCTACTTAGATCTAAAAAAAAATATTTTTTTTTTAAATTAACTTTGCGCAGATAAAACTTACAAAATTACTTCGTAAATATAACGTATAATACATTGTTCGGTAAATGGGTAATAGAAGTTTACCTCAATGTGAAACTTGTAATAAATCGCCGCCAATCGCTTTCAATACGAACAACGCAAACCAGCTATAATTAATTTCTGTTGCGTCCGTGCTGCGGGCACCGGGCGTTGTGAAATCGCTGTGCTACGTACAGAATTTTGATTGCTACGAGCGCTACGGTGCTACGTCGCTACGGTGCTACGCGGCCTACGAGCGATCATTTCATGCATGCCGCTATATGAATAATGCGATTGTTATGGTTACCGATAAATCAATGGGGTTTAAAATTTCATTCCATTTGACGTGCGTTTATTGGCAATTATTTATGAATAAAGCGTTTTTATTTTAAAACTAGCTGTGCTCCGCGTTTTCCCCAACATAGACTTAATGAAATAGGCGGCTTACTTTCATATAGCAATAACTACAGATGATTCAGACTTTAGTGAAAACAGACAGACGAAGAGACAAAGTTTTTTTTGTTTAAGTACTGTATGTATGCATTTAGTAAGAAACTATTAATTTTCAATTAAATACAGCTACTTATTTTTTTTCTATTTGTATAAATGATGCATGGAATTGAAAACCTTCCTCATAAATGATCACAGCTTTATAGCGCTGCCTTAGATTTAGATACTGTGATGAGTAACAGCGGTAGGCATATTCATGACTGATTTCACACGAAACAAAAATATATAGAAAAATAACGAACTTAGCCTAATCAGTAGCCTAACCCACACATCTATAAATACGCACGACGGATGACCCCTTCTGTAAATGTGACCTTATACGTCAGCAGTTCTCAAAGTTCCGAGCAGTTGAGATGAGGCCTGTCGTATCACCAATCAACGCCATCTATTGGTCACCGCGCGCAGTTAATCTCGTCTCGCCCATTTGCCGCGACAAATCGCCTAGATTCTGCACACAAGACAAAGATTGGATATATTGTTCCAATTCCAGTACTTTCAACGGTATTAGAAACGATTGTGAACGTCTTCAATTCATAGTTATTGCCTTACAAATGGTAGGGTTGGATTGAGAATTTAAAATCCAGTGGATATTTTAAAAGGTAAGCAACTTTGAGCTTTATTGTAAGATCTTAAGATATCTATACAGATAAATAAAATTGAAGTGTCTGTTTGTAATTACAAAATTTCAGCTTTTCACTAAATGCATATGAAAGTATACACGATACTGGCACAAAAAAACTAAGTTTTAAAATTTTCTCTGTCCGTCTGTTTGTTCCGGGTAATCTCCGAAACGGGTGGACGGATTTTAACGGGACTTTCACTGGTAGGTAGCTGATGTTTCAAGGAGTAACTTAGGCTAATTATTAAAAATATTAGGGTTCCGCGATAATAGCACAGTCAGTTATTTTATAACAATAAACGTCTCATAAGAAATTGGCTAAATATAAAATTTCAAACTTTAACAATGAATAACTACATCCATTCATTTTCATGGAAACTGTTTTAGAGTATAATTTGTTTATTTATTGTTTTTTATTATATTCGTAATAATAAGTTTAATTGGTTGTCAACACAGGTTTGGTAAATATTCGCTTTTATCTATATATACTCTTTAATTTTTTTTATAATTTCCCTACTTCAAAGAATAAGAATAGAAGACTTATTGTATGAAGAAGATCTATCTTTGAAGATTTTTATTATTTTCCCCGGTAGCGATTTTGTATCGGTCTGGCTTCCAAGCCTGTGAGTTGACCAGTTGACCAACTAATCCGGCAGCTTGTTAATATCCCTTTACATCCAACCACGTTGTTACAATATAGGTAATTACCCCGAGAATAGCACCTGCGGCAATTTGCTAATAAATATAAATATATTACTTTCTAAGAGCTGTGGTGGTCGTGGGGTTTGAATAGTCACCAGCTACGCAAACGACGTATGTTCGAATCCCAACGGAGCTTGTACCATTGAGTTTTTCTAAAAAATTATGTGCTGTTCACTCCACGGTAACCTGCATATGTCTATAGTAATTCACAGACGTATTTATAATGTCTGAGGCGGCGATAGACTCACAATCTGTCCCGTTAGCACTTAACCATCTTCGGTGAAAAGTGGGTGTTGTTATTACAACACCTCTGCCTACCCCTTCGGAGAATACAGCCGTGAGCATATGTATTACTATCTTATTATGTTAGAGAGTTGTCATGAGGAATTGTTAAATTAAATACTTTAATTTCATTTGCTTTAAAGACTAGTTTTGCAAGGCTCTTTTAAATTGCAGTTCACAATCGCCGTCTAGCTGGTTTTCTGTATTAAACGACCGTGCATAGTAATGTGAAAGGATCCTAAATCTAAAAATGCAGTCTAGTAAGAAGCGCAGTCCAAAATAAATGTAGTTAGGTAAGATGATCTCCTACGTCTTTTGTAAATTTTGCATATTTTGTTCACTATCTATCTATACAGATAAAATTGAAGTCTGTTTGTAACTCTAAAATCTAATCGAAAAAGCAGCTTTTCACAAAATACATAAGAAAGTATATACGGTATAGACATCAATCAATCATTTATTTAAGAGCTAGGCTCTTGTCGGTGAAGCAATCGCCAACCCTCTCTATTGTCCGCTAACACTTTGACTTCCTTGTACGACATGGCGCTGACTTTTTCCTTCAGCTGTTGTACATAACTAATCCTTGGTATAGACATGGAAAACAAATAATTAAAAAAAAATCTCTGTACGTCTGTCTGTCTGTCTGATTGTTTCGGCAAATCTCCGAAACGGGTGAACCAATTCTAACGGATCTTTCACTGGCAGATAGGTAAAGTTACAAGTAGTGACATTTATTTAAAAAAATCACTATCGTTGGTCACCCATAAAATTAACTCTACGCGGGTAAAACCGCAGGGCACAGCTAGTACTCCATGTATTTGAGTAGAAATTTCTTCGTTATACGACTACTCGATACGAAAAGGAATTTGTTACGCTACTGTTCAGTATTTTCCAATATTGGCTTGGTACAAAACTTTATATATAAATATTCAAAACTTGCTGGTAGTTACGAAAAGATGGATGGAGCGAAACAGGTTTATAAATCTAGAAGGACTATAACCAGTACAGCGTAAATCCTGCACGTACGCTATGATCATTACTGTAATATTTATCATTAAAATGTGCTCACGCCATCCCAGAGGGGTCCTCGTAGGGGTAAGCAGAGGTGTTATAATAACCGAATATGATTAAGTGCCAACGTGACAGAGGGCGACTCCATCGCCGTCATTGCCTACACTATACATACGTGTTTGAATTACTTCTCAGACATATGCAGGTTTCCTGACGATGTTTTCCTTCACCGTAAAACACGTGGTGACGTTACTGTACTTAAGTTTCAAAGTCAAAGTAAAAAATATCTTTATTCGATCAGACTTTTACAAAGTACTTTCAAATCGTCAGAATGACATTAATTTATAGGATTATACATGCTACCGCCCAAGAATAGATTGGTACAAGCCACTGGTATATGAACTTGCGTTACTTGTGTAGCAGGGCTTGTAGACAAAGTAACATTATCCTCACGCTTCGTTAGTAGAAACGATAAAAAATGAACGGGAATGACATATGTTACGTGACTGATTTATGTCATGTCCGTACATATAGTATCGTTTCTATAAGCGCAAGCATGCAAGAATGTTACTTTGTCTAAGCCTACTGGTGACAGCTCGAACCCCACGGCCACCACGGCTCTTTGTGATTTTGACATATAATACACTTCTGTTTAAAACATTGATAAAAACCAAGGTATTACGTAGTTTCTATAACCTCGAGCGAGTTATGAGAGTGAAGTTCACTCTAAAGTTGGGACTGCGATCGAATATTCATTGGAAACTATCTTGCAACTTCAGTTTTGGAGATCTTCCGGAGTGACGTTTCAATTGATGTTACTATTATATCTATTCTAGCTTCTGCCCGTGACTTCAACCGCGTGGTATGGCTACTTTGGGATAATCTTAGCGTGCATTTTGCCATAAGCGATAAATGGTGACTGAAAGAATGAATTTTAAAATCGGACCAAATAGTTCTTAGGATTTGCGCGTTCAAGGAAACAAAAATTTCAGCTATATGATATTAATGTATAGATTAACCTTTCGAAAAATTCATATTTTTATG
Source organism: Watsonalla cultraria (assembly GCA_964035505.1). NCBI lineage: Eukaryota > Metazoa > Arthropoda > Insecta > Lepidoptera > Drepanidae > Watsonalla > Watsonalla cultraria. Next base: position 332,920 of record OZ037715.1, read on the forward strand.
ACTGAACAGTATGTACTTTCACATGTACTTAGTGAAAAGATGTTAATTTATAATTACAAACAGACACATCAATTTTATTTATCTGTGTAGAAGTATAAATTATGAATTTGAATTGATATGAATTTGATAGTTTATAAACTATGACTTGCAGTAATGCATGCAATGCAATAATGCATGCAGTCTTTCAACTGTAATTAAGATAACATTTGCTACGTTTTTTAATAAAATTATTTGGATGTAGAATTTTTTGTAACTTTTATACCACTTACTAATTGAACGTATTTTTTTAAGAATGTAAATTGTACCAACTGAGACCTAATCCTGAAAAGGGTTAACATTGAATAATACAATTATTAAAGCTATCAAGATCCTCGTAATAAGTTTAATAACTTCCAAACTGACACTCTTGAACATCCGAGGAATTCAATTGCGAGTTATTAAATCAAACTATGAACTCGAACATTCGGCCGTACTATAGATTTCATTAGACTTAATTGAAAAATAAAAAGAATTCCTTTACTTACATCGCATTCAGGTCTGTCTCGCCTGCCATCCCACAGTTTAGTCTACAAATGCTATTCCATCTGTTTTATCTACTTCTAATATCGTATTAACGACTGTCGTTTCATTCTCGAATGTATTACCTACACCATAGAATCTATTAAGATTTTTCCGATTTGGGATCTTAGGTCCTTTGTCTTTACCACTGAACAAATAGTGAGATCTACGTGGTGTTAAAAGATTATGAACCTTAGACGGAGTCAATACGGTTTATTTTACGGCTTTTTATAGCTGGCTCTAAAGTTCCCACTACTAAGTGCATAGAGATCGGTGTACGTGCATCCGCGCGCAATGTCAGTTGGAAATTTCTCGTTACCGCTATAATCCACCTTCGGCTTCGGTATAACGTTTTGAAATATTTCACATACCGCGGCACACCGAGGAAGAATACTTGAAAATGTAATTGTGCAAAGGTACTATGTGCTATTGATTGTAGCAGGGAAAGTCTAAGGCTTAGTTGCACGATGATAGATGTCAAAGCTAAAGCTATAGGTAAATTTGACAATGGCAATAGATATGACTATTACTTCAGCGGCAAAGTGCGGTGTATAAATGAATTGTCAGTGTCATTTTTTGTATTTAAGAGTTGTAACTTTAGCTATAATATTTACTTGAAAAACTGGTAAAACTCAATTTCAAATGGTGCAACGAATTCTTTACTTGACTGGTCAAGTGAACAATTGGTAAAGTACTGATACTTTGACAATTATTTTTAGCTAATTTGACGCACCATTGACCACCTATACGGAAGTAACGCTTACCAATTGGTTATGTAAATCATAATATTGCTTTTTTCCGCAATGATAAAATTTTCAAATTCTAATAAATTTCATAAAAATATTGTAAACTCGTATGAATCCGTACTGTATCTCTACTTTTTTGACAGCAAATTATACAGAAAATATAGAAAAAAACATTGTAACATAGAACTCAGCAATTCCATACTATTAAATTCTAATTCCACGTTCCAAAATCGCACGTTTAAATTCATAACTTATCGTGACAACTATATTCTGCACCCAATAAATATAACAGGATCCAACTGAAATATGTTGAAAAGAATAAGATAGTGCAGTAAAATTCCCTGTTTAAACCTCACTGGAGCTGTGCGTACGGGAATACGGAATGAGGGGACGATCTAAGCGTTCCAACTGTATTTTATTCCTAACTATATTCTGGTTTGTTCAGACAGGTCTTGAGAATTTGTTTTAGGAAAAGTGCCTTCGGACTTATCGCGGAAATGTTAACGCTTATATCAAGCCTTGAAAAGTATAGTATAGGAAGATTGGTTTGATTCTATAGCTAAGAAATTGAAATCACTTGGCTTTTTCCTCGTGGCCAAACTATGTCGGTTCGGCTACGGGGAATGACATGCCCATAGGGCCAAACTTGTTGACAAAATGTCATCGTTCTATATAAAATGATAAAGTATGCAAAACAGATAATGTCAACTGTCATTGTGACTGACAGCTGTCAGTTTATAGAGCAATGACGTTTGTAGCAAATTTTGAAACGCTCTATCCTCGTCGTCCTGTCGCAACACGTAACTAATTTCAAAATTACTAACTATTTTTTTATTTTCGTACATTGCCCATCGAAACTCACGTACACACAGTTAAATCAATTATAAATATGAACTATATTTTCCGTTTTTATATTACATGCAACTTTCTATGAGAATTGTAATTTTGCTTTTATTAATAAAAGCGATTCAGGGACTTCTTAACGTAGATCTGAATCTTACTCTAATAAATGAAATTGACTCTAATTGTTGCAAGCGCTACTGGAGAACAACTCGATCCCCGAGATGGGAAAAGTGAAGTTGGATATTTCCATCTGCAATTTCCCAGTTGCGGCCCAGAATCTAGATTAGAGCCAGATTAAGAGCAATATACACACCTATCTATCTATACTTCTATACGGATAAATAAAATTGAAGTGTCTGTTTGTAACTCCAAAATAACAGCTTTACACTAAATGCATATGAAAGTTTACAAGCTACTGAGACTGAAAAACCAAGGTTTAAAAAAATTCTCTGTCTGCCTGTCTGTCTGTTTCTTCCGGGTAATCACTGAAACGGCTGGACCGGCTAAGGCTACTTTTATTTATCAAAAATATTAGGGTTCCGATGAAACTAAATCTACGGGGGTGAAACCGCGGGGCACAGCCAGTTACAGTATAAAAACAAAAATAGCGTCTAATCATATACATGCATCAGCAGAAATTGTGCAATGACATCTTGACATCAATGACTAAAATATTTTATTCAAATATTGTGGGTGACGCTAGCGACTTTGATTACGAAAACGGTGCAAAACTAGTAATATTGATAGTATCATGAAACATGTGCGAAGCCGGGTGGGTCCACTAGTAGAATGCATCTTCACAACACAACAGAAACTCATCTTAGTTCTTTTAATTATAATTCAAATATGGAAATGCAAACGATATGCATACAGGAGCTATGAGTTATCGCTAAGACTGCTTCACACGAAGCAAAGTTTATTGCATTTGTAAAATACTGTAGGAGTACCGAGCAGAATTGGAATTTAAAATATATCGGTTCTCTCATGGACGAGGGAGGGATGAAATATTAAATGATGTGTTTTTTTCCAATTGGCCGTCGCAGCTGAGTCGGGAGTAAAAACGGGACGTGACTCGCGAGCTCAACGCATTCAGATAAAGAATTAAGTTCACTGCTCGCTTGTTATGTAGTGGATTTATGGTTCACAGAGGCTGGAGGTGGATGTAACTATATGGATTTTATATTTACAAAGCCGTGGCGGCCGAGAGGTTTCAGTAGTCACCTACTACTAGACCTGGGGCCTTATCATGAGCTCTTATTGCCATGATAGTTTCACTCATTTATGAGACAGATGTATGTGACGTGCATACATCTGTCACTGTCGCACAACTGAATTATCATTGCAATAACAAACAGACAATTCAATGTTATTTATCTGCATAGACAACTATTACAAGAACAACACCTAGTTCATTTCAGTACGACTATCACGAGTTTACCACCGTTTTTCAAATACACTCGAAATTGTACAGCGCCTCCAAGCGGTGACGTGAAGAACTAAAATATGTCATACAAATATCGTCGGAGATGCTAGCGAGTATAGATTAGTCTCTCGTGATAGTCGGACTGAAATTAACTAGGTGATGTGCTTGTAATAGTTGTCTATGCAGATAAATAACTTTGAATTGTGTGTTTGTCAGCTTTTTACCAAATGCATATAAAAGTATATATTCTAGCACTTAAATGATAAAAGAGAAATAATTTAAATACAATATATTTCCGTATATTCCGTCAATATTGTTCAGACTTATTTTTGAAACGGCTGGACTGATTTTAACTGGACTCGATTTCACTAGCAGATAACTGATGTTCGAAGGAGCGACGCTGAAATGAAAAACGTTATATTATGCACAGTTAGTTCACTATAAAGTAAGCAAAATACGTTTGTTTTTCAATTTTGTAGTATACACATAACACTCAATTCAATATAGGTTCAATCCAGAGTGTAAATTCAGTTGGAACTTGCTTCATTACGTATCTTTACATACCTATGGTATATTGTTGAACCATAGAATAAATAGTGACGAGAAATATTCTCGTACACATTCTGAAGGCCAAAGAATTTAATCTGTATCCAAACGTCACGTGACAAATTGTTCATATTTCCCGCGTACGGCACACGCCCGGCTGACATAACCGGATTTCCGGTAATGAGGATTGTGGTGGCAATTTATTAAGGGAGATATTTCAATTGTCATTCTATGGTACGAGCCACGAGCACATTTTTGCTTAATTTAATGATTTACATTTTTAAATACCGCTTAATATAATTTAAAGAAAAAACTAAAATATTTTCTATTAAAGTCAAAGTCAATGTCAAAAATATCTTTATTCGATTAGACTTTATACAAAGCACTTTCAAATCGTCAGAATGACACAATTTACAGGATCATACATGCTACCGCCAGGTTCGGAAGGTTGCTTTTACTGAGAACAACCTGGCAAGAAACTCAGTAATTACTCTTTTCAAAAATACAATTTAAAAAAAAAACAAATTAAATCACTTGATAAATGTAAGCCCATGGACACAGTTCCAATGTACAAATGTCGATAAAAATTAACATAAAAATTAATAAAGAAAAGTCTAGTAGTTCTATTTATATCTAAATGCGTAGCTTGAGATGACCAGCCCCCACAAGCAGCACCTGTTCACAAGTATGACGAGAATGCCAGCCATCGCCCTCCTCAACCATTATAGAGTGAAGTGATTATACTAGCAGACTGGACTTAGAGAGACGTGGTCCCCGTTACCGTAAGAGTACGGGGATAAAATATAGCCTATATAGCATTCAAATGGTGAAAGAATTTTTTAAATCGGTTCAGTTCTTTTTGAGCAAACTCGTTACAAACATACATACAAACCACTCCTCTTTGTAATATTAGTTTTCTAATATATAAAGTTCTCATGTCGCGGTGTTTATTGCCAAATACCAGTTAACGGCTGGACCGAGTATGTAACTCATATCAAATTCTAATTCCTATTCCATGTACACAAACAAACAATCAAATCTTTCTTTGCAAGCACGTCAAACAGAATTATTGCACAGAACAGAGCTTCGCTTTAAATAAAAGAAATATATCCGTGAATATGGTCTGGTTGGGATATTTCAGCCGCGGCTGTCCGCGTCCTGAAACTGAATTCACTCGATGTATTCGTCGCATAATTGTTTCGTCTTAATTGGATATTTTAAATTGCTCATGAAATGTGGTCTACTGAAAATTACCATTAATGTGTTTATTTTTTGTTTTTCTTCTTTTTAATTTTAGAAACTTTGTAATTAAATTACACACCCATGCTACATTCAGATTACTGTAGGCGTGTAAGGTCAAAAATTTTAAATAAAGCAAATTTTAATAAGTTTTTACCATTAATTTAGAATAATTCGGATTTCTTTTCCCTTAATTCTTTTTCTATTTTCTTCATAAAATAAAATCCTGTGGTGTATAAATAACTTTTAGATTTCTCTGCAAACTGCATTAAAACTAATTGAAATGAAAAAAATGAAATGAAAATGAAAAATATTTATTCCGTTTAGGCCCTGGTAAGGCACTTATGAAAGTCGAGAATTTACCACCATTGAGTATGTGGTTCCAGTCGACCGATTCAAAAATGCTATCAGGTGACTGAGACCGCGGTTCCAATTCTTAGAGGTTCCAGTTGCCTGTATCTTCTTGCTACCATACCGCTACCTACAACATCTGTCGTAGAAATAAGACATTTCTAGAGCAGTATAATTTGGTATAATATTATTTTCCTCTATATTTCCTTCGGCTTTCATCAAGAAATTGAATAACAGTAGCCATCGACGGACGATGAATGGACCTCGCCACCAACGGCTCCTTCACTTATATTTCATATCTTTAAGTTTTGCTCCTCACTTTTATTTCAGACTTGACTTCTAATATCACTCGCATACAGACGCGGAGTTTTCAAGAAGCGGATCTGTTAAGACTTTACTCGAAACATAATTATTAAGTTGTAACTCAAGTAACAAAAAGTAATAAGGTCGAAAGCCTCATAAAGTCCGCTGGTTTAACCGAGATTACCGATTATTCTCATAATAGAGGTTGCGAAGTTCAGATACCAGTCACTTTGTGTAAAAATCTGGTGATCAGTCGCATCGGGTTGAATCAAGTGTCGACTTCAACAATGTATGGGATAAGGTCAGGGCAATGTTGTTTTTATTTTAATTCAGATTCGTACAACCCAGTGTGGGTTGTACGAATCTGAATTTAAAAAAAAACAAATTTATATGCAAAACACAAATTTCTCGCTGCCGCATGCATATCAGTTGGATATACTAATCACCAATGGTGCCCTCAAAACATCCTGGATAATTATATGTATCGCTACGTGTTCTCAATTATGAATAAGTCAAAAGGATGTGGTACTTACAGCGTTTTATAAACGTTTTAAAACGCACTGGTGTGTAACAGTTGTAAGTTTCTTTCGTCACTTGTATTCCACACTTTGGCTTCCACCTCAATTCAGCCACTCTCGTCTCGCCCTGCATCTGAATTTACAATAATAACCACGCCGATCCAAACTGAATCCTATACTACGGTGTACAGAGTCGGGTTTCCATTGAATAATGTATTCGGAGTGTTTTTACTTTTCATTGCGACGGAATATGATGCAGAAATGTAAGATGTAAGGACAATTGAGTGGAGTGGGGTGCGCAAATGTGTACAGCGTACTATTCTTTGTTTCGAACGTGGATTTTTAGAAGTGCTCTTTTTGGAATTTATTCGAGAATATCCTTTGGTAAACAAATCCCTGGCGCAACATTTGCTGCAATCTTGGCGCTGCAAATGTATTTTTTTACATAATTTTAAGCAAACTTGGTTGGAGAATTTGCTTTGCTTATTTTTGTAGGATTACCACAAAATGGCAACAAATAGTTGCAGACGGGTTATCTGTTCACACTCTTCTTGTTATCCCATGCTTTAATCGCTGAAAATAATGAAATTAATTTTGAACTATGGGCTAATTATTGATCCAAATCATCGACTTAGCTTGAAGTATTTTTAACTGTACCAAAATAAAACTTCAAAGCTAGCGTTCTTGAATTTTATGCATAAAACGAACATAGTTGCCGTATCAATGCCACTCTTAATTATGTTAAAGAAAATTAGACCTTACCTTAATCGTCATTTATAATCCTGTATAATTATGTCTTTCTGACCATATGAAAGTACTTTGTTGAAGACAAATCAAATTAATATTTTTTTGAGTTTGAGTTTTTGAAAGGATTCAAAGAATGATACTGTCTATGGCTGTGTAAGAAGCGCGTGTTAGGAACTTCTTAGCATTGACGTTTAATTTAACGGTACAAAAATTAAACTCAGAAAGTTCATAATACGCTCTGTTTTGCGATGATGGTAGGCCCTCTGTTATCGTAATTAACCTCAAATATGAGTTTCAAATCGAAAACCCGTGTGAGTAGGTATATACGCTTTACGTAGGAACAATGGTGAATTTGACACCTGAATGTAAAACAGGCGGGAAGGGTTCCGCAGGGGCTTCGATATCTCGTTCGCGCCACGGGAGGTATATTGTCTCGGTTATGAATGAGGTTCTACTGCGCTTGTTACGGGCTCCGACCTACTGGCTCCAGTTACCTGTTTTACCTACTGCTTCATCAATGCTTGAAGGGTTCAAAAATAGATATTAAAATTTCGCGTTGTAAGGGAAAATGATTTATTCAGTTTAGGCCCTGGTAAGGCACTTATGAATGTCGAGGAATTTACCACCGGAGGAACCGGCAAGAAACTCATCTGGCATCATGTACATTACCCAATAAACAATGATAATTACAAAAAAATTAAAGACATAAAATTATTCACAATAGTGAAAACTGTATCAGTATGCATGTGTAAAAAATAATAAGTAAAAACAGACACTACCAAATGATTTACATATCATGTTTGTATATGTCGGCGCCTCACCGGAGTTCGCCCCAGGATCCATTATAATCGTCAAGAAAAATAAGGAACACAGCAGGATAAATAATTATATTTCTTTAACAACCTTACTCTTCAACGATCAGCGAAAGAATGCCACATACTGCAACCTCGACTAACCAAGTTATTTAATTATTAATTACAAGACCACGTGTTTCACATTATTACAAAACTATTTAATATTAAGGTTTTATAATTCTAAAAACAATAAAACATTATTTTTATGTTAACTAAAGTCGAAATACATCTTAATTAGCTTAATTAGGTATTTTAAATAACAATATAAAATGAACCGGAAACACCCTATAAAGTTTACAGTTTTGTTACAAAAGTAAATCATAATTGTATTTTAAAATAAATTATTCAATAATTACAACAATATTAGATAATAATGAAACATTAATTAAACTTCTAATTTTACATAATTAACTTAACTCGTTTCTTAAAATAATACATACGGAAATCATACAGTAGTGTAAACACAACAAAAACATTAGTGACCCACTTAATTCATATTACAATACAAAATTATATAAATAGGAAATTCTACTTCGTTAGTACTTTTAATTAATTCTAGAATCTGAATTACAATTTATTATCCTAAATTTAAGAATTACATTATTACGAAAAGTAGCTAGTGTTGTTTCCTGTCTCAATTTTAAATTGAGACTTGTTTCCTACAATTGAAACTAGATGGCAGCTCGGTTGAGCGCGCCCATACGGCCATACTGACTCAAGCGCGTTCTCTGCGCTTACAAATTTAGAAAATCATTGACAGAATTGAAAATCATATAAGATTGCACGTACACACAATTACATAATCAAATCAAACCAATCTCATATTTCCTTATAACAAGGTTCTCTTTTGTTTTAAGGATAAACACTTAACTTGTAAATTATAACTTAACAAATAATATGGTAACTTTACAGCCTTGATTAATTAGTAAACATTTCGTCAAAAACAATACTTTGACACTCATAAACATAAATCATTCTTGAGACTAGCAATCTCATTCTAGGATCTACCCACACCAAAACAGGCAATCACCCATCCTGGGATCTAGCCATCAACAAAACAGGCAATCACCCTTCCCGGGATCTAGCCATCATCAAAACAGGCAATCACCCATCCTGGGGTCTAGCCATCATCAAAATAGGCAATCACCCTTCCCGGGATCTAGCCATCATCAAAACAGGCAATCACCCATCCTGGGGTCTAGCCATCATCAAAATAGGCAATCACCCTTCTTGGGCTATAGCCTCTAAGACCGGTATAAAGGATGCGCATGGTGGCCAGCCAGCGCGAAAGGAAGGATTTTGGATAGGAACCAACAATAAAATAAAGCAGGGGCTAATTATTGGAAGTGGATGCCCCCAAATTAACTGGTATGTTCCCACAGTTATTAGCGGATGCAGTGGCGGAAGATAGTGATTCAACAGGTACTCCAGAATTATCGTTATTCGCCCATACGGCCGACTGCTCAGAGTCAGAGTCACTTTCAAAAGGGTCATATTGTGCAAGGGGAGCAGCTCGCAAGGAATCATGACTAGCAATTTTTTCTGAACAACCGCGGAGATTGACATGTTTTAGTCTGTATCTGTCATTGGGCAAGATTTCTAAAACTTCCATAGGCCCTTCAAATTTGGGACCGAGTTTAGTGGTGTGGCGTTCATGGCGCCGAAGTAGAACAAAGTCGCCAACTTTATAAGGTTTGACTTTAGCTTTACCTTTATCGAAACGAGACTTATCCTGAAGGGATCGCTCGTCCATCCTATCCTTGCAAGCCGCTCGCATTGATTCTAGATCATCAGTTAGTACATCGTCATCAACTTGTAATAACTTAATACTCGGTGGTGAACATTTCTTTCCCAGTAAAATTTCCAGTGGACTTTTGCCGGTACTTTTGGATACACTACAATTTATAGCTAATTGTAAATCCTGAATAGCCGAGTGCCAAGGCATATCAAGTTCTACAACCGACATATTGTCTTTAATTACTTTCATAAGGCGCTCTACCTGTCCATTCGCCCTACTAGCGCCTTTTGCCACCACATGATGCTGAATACCATAACGTTCGCAAAAACTTTTGAACTCTGTGGATGTCATGCTTTTATCTTGATCAGTAATAAATAACGTAGGGGTGCCAAAAATAGATATAAAATTTTGAAAGCACTTAATTGCGGTTTCCGTAGTGCGGTCATTTGTATAGATCATGTGAACGTATTTGCTGTAACCATCTATATAAACAAAAGCATATTCCGCTACGTTTCGCTGGCCATTCATTCGTCCAGTAATATCGCCGTGGACAGTGTGGAAAGGAATTGGGACTTTGTCGATTGGATGTAGCGTAACCTGTCGAGCACCCGAAACACCTTTCCGAACTCTACAACTAACACAGTTCTCTACAAATTTTCTGACCAGCCGCGACATATTTGGGAACCAGTATTGTTCACGTAATTTAGCAAGAACTTTCTCCCAACTAAAATGTTGAAGAGAATTATGATAGTGACTGATAAGATTCCATCTGTATCTAGCAGGGACAATAATGAGCTTATGAGTTTTATTATCAATTTGGACTTTACGCCTCAATAATTTATCTTGGGTAATGATGTAAGTATCGGCAATAGATTTGGGAATAGAGTCTCCTTTTAATTGATCAACAATTTTACTTAAGATAGGATCGCGTTTCTGCTCAATGAGCAGCCAATTGTGGTCAAGCGAGTTGACTAGGAATTTTAAGGCCTGAGTAGGCGATTTTGGTGGTAGAGCGACACTGACAGTTAGAACGGATTTTTCAGTATCTACGTGGTTGCGACTGAAATAGTCTGCATGAGCAAGGCGGTCTCCCTTACGGTATTCAATTTGAAAATCAAAATTCTGTAAATAAGCCCACCATCGATGTACCCTGGGAGTCAACTCTTTCTTATGACTGGAAGCTTTTAAAGAGTTGCAGTCCGTCACGACTTTAAAAGCCCTCCCGTGTAGAAAATGGCGAAAATGTTTAATTGCTTTTACAACTGCGAGGGTTTCCAATTCATACGAATGATATTTACTCTCGCAATCAGTCGTCCGCATACTAAAATAAGCAATTACCAATGGATTTTTATCCTGTCTTTGAATTAACACGGCGCCATACCCCAGAGAGCTGGCATCGGTGTGAAGCTCTGTGGGTAAACAGGGATCGAAAATAGTCAGAAGGGGAGAAGATATAAGCCGATTAATGACCTCGCGTCTTGCAAGTTCATGACGATCTGTCCAACGCCAAGGAACGTTCGCCTTTGTTAACTCGTACAGGGGAGCCATTATCGAGGAGAAGTTAGGCACAAATTTCCGGAAATATCCAGCTAATCCATTAAACTGACGGACTTCTTTGGGACTCTTAGGAATGGGTGAATTGACCAAGGCTTGGATCTTCCGTGGGCTAGGTTTAACGGTTCCGTTTTCTATAAGGTTTTCTAAATATTCTACTTGCGTTTTAAGAAAAGAGCATTTGGCAACGTTCAAGGAAAAACCAGCTTGCGTTAGTCGATCTAGTACTAATTTTAGATTATGCAAACCTTCGTCAATTGTTTCGGATATTACCAGAATGTCATCAACATAAACTAACGCGATACTATCTTTAAGTTCTCCTAATGCCGAATTGATAGCACGTTGATAAACCGACGGCGCGTTACAGAGACCAAAAGGCATACGCAAGTATTCAAATTGACCATCGGGGGTCACAAAAGCGGTCTTTTCGATCGAATCGGGTGAAATTGGAATACCATGAAAACCTGCAGCCATATCTAAACAGGTAAAATAGCGTGCTTTTCCTAACTTATCGATCTGATCTGCTATAAGCGGTAAAGGAAAGTGATCTCTGAGAGTATTGGCATTAAGCTCGCGAAAATCGACACAGAGCCTGTCAGTACCATCCTTTTTTTTGACTAGTAAAATAGGGCTACTGTAAGGAGATGAACTATCTCGTATAATGCCATTACTCTTCAAATCCTGAACTATTTCTTTAACTTTTTCACGTTCCACAGGTGACATTCTATATGGTCGTCGCTGTACTATTTTGTCCGGATTCTTTAATCTAATTTGTAAAGATCCAGTTTTCACTTGTGAAACGCGATTCCCACTTGTAAAATTATCTTTATATTTAGTAAGTATTTCCCGTAATATTTTAAGTTGTTGGGGATCGCTTATATCAGTATCAAGACTCAAAGTCGGGTCAACATCAAGCAAAACGTTGTTAATAAAAAGCTCACGCTTTAGAGAAATACTGTCTTTCTTCAGTGTCACGCTAAGACCTGGCACATTCAAAAGGTCGAATCCGATAAGGATATCAAATTTCATGCGAGTATCACCAACTACATAAAATTCTAGCTCTACATAAATACCGTCTACTTTCACTACAGAGGTGATGCTTCTATTTGACTTTATTGGTGAACCACCAATGCCCGAAAAGGTAACGTCTACACATTTACGTTTGCCGGGTACAGAAAGAGAAACGCTTTCTTTAATTAATGAACAGTCGGCACCAGTATCAAAAAGACACGAATAACCCTTATCACCTATTTCTACAGTAATCAGACTGCGTTCTAAGGATTGACAATAGTTTACAGACTTGTTTATTGATTTGAGGCGCTCATCATTCTGCCGACGAAAACAATTCCTTTCAACGTGACCTGGACGATGACAATACCTGCACTCAATATTTTTAGCCATATTCGAGTTACTAGAAGGACCTGGTTTATTGGGTTGATTATTATTATTTTGCATCGGCACTGGGTTGGCCTTAGGGACCACCCTTATTTCCTTACAATCACGAGACACATGACCCACCTTATTACAGTTATAGCATTTAACAACATGATCCCTTTTAGAAACACTGTATTCAGCGAAACGTGGTTTTTTGCAGTCATGATGATCGATACTTGGTTTTATGGACGGTTCTAGCTTGCGTTTGCGATAAGTTTTCAAAACAGAAATTAATTTGGGCAATGATTCTGGCGTAATACGTAATAAATCTGAGCGAATAAATTCTGGAAAAATACCTGTCACCACAGCATCAACCACCTCCGCATCCGAAGCCTCAGGTCGGACTCGCTTGAACAGCGTCCAGGCCTTTGTAGCGTATTCAGCGTAACTCGACGCGTGATCAGAAGTGAAGGCTCTCCACTTCTGAACGTCGTCCGCGTACCGGAATTCCCTGCCAAACGTTTGGATTAGTTCACATTTAACTTGGTCCCACGTGGTAGAACTCAGCGACCACGTGTCAGCCCATGTTTTTGCTCTTCCTCTTAGTTGTAAAATAGCTTTCATGCGGGCCTCGTATGAAGGTATGTTGAATTTTGATATCGTTTCGTCCACGTGAGCACACCAATCCCTAATATCATGAGATCTTTCATCGGGGTCGAAAGGCGGCAAGTAAAAATCGTGATGGTGACGCGATGGCAATGAACCAGATGAGAGGGCAGCGGTCACAGCACTAGCTGCCGATTGTTTCGTAATAGAATTAACAAGACTCATGACCTGTTCCATGGTGAAAGTTGGCTCCAGTTGACGTGGTGGTCCGGGATCACCGGGCTGCGATCCCACCGCTGCTGTCGGCGCCTCACCGGAGTTCGCCCCAGGATCCATTATAATCGTCAAGAAAAATAAGGAACACAGCAGGATAAATAATTATATTTCTTTAACAACCTTACTCTTCAACGATCAGCGAAAGAATGCCACATACTGCAACCTCGACTAACCAAGTTATTTAATTATTAATTACAAGACCACGTGTTTCACATTATTACAAAACTATTTAATATTAAGGTTTTATAATTCTAAAAACAATAAAACATTATTTTTATGTTAACTAAAGTCGAAATACATCTTAATTAGCTTAATTAGGTATTTTAAATAACAATATAAAATGAACCGGAAACACCCTATAAAGTTTACAGTTTTGTTACAAAAGTAAATCATAATTGTATTTTAAAATAAATTATTCAATAATTACAACAATATTAGATAATAATGAAACATTAATTAAACTTCTAATTTTACATAATTAACTTAACTCGTTTCTTAAAATAATACATACGGAAATCATACAGTAGTGTAAACACAACAAAAACATTAGTGACCCACTTAATTCATATTACAATACAAAATTATATAAATAGGAAATTCTACTTCGTTAGTACTTTTAATTAATTCTAGAATCTGAATTACAATTTATTATCCTAAATTTAAGAATTACATTATTACGAAAAGTAGCTAGTGTTGTTTCCTGTCTCAATTTTAAATTGAGACTTGTTTCCTACAATTGAAACTAGATGGCAGCTCGGTTGAGCGCGCCCATATATACCATGTCATTGCCAGGAGCTTCTTGTGAAATTACTGTAAGGAAACCTGTATATGTCTGAGCAGATATTCATGCGTCTCCAATCTTCATGTATAATGTCTGAGACAGCAATGAACGCACCATCCGTCACGTGGCACTTAATCATCTTCGGTGAAAAGTGTGTGTTGTTATTACAACAACTCTGCCTACGCCTTCGGGGAATACCAGTGTAAGCATTAATATCTAAATAGACCTACAATTTTCATACACGGTTCATCTCTAAGGTAATATACCGTACCTTACGCAAGTCTCCACGTGACTATATTTCACGCAAGTTGCCATCGAGCGCGTGACAATGCCCGTATTGTTATACTGGGATTAGTTACAGGCTGTAAACCTTAGAACCATTAAAACTTTATTTACTGTTCGGCCAATAATTTACGACACTCCAGTCGCCTCTTGAATATGTAATGTCACACGTGTTAAGAGCACTATCACAATCTGACTTCGTCTGACTCCTAGAACATGTGCATACAAGCTGGGGGCCTGCCATCATCGGTTTAAGCAGAGCGTAAGAACTCCTTAGATGTGACGTTTCTTTTTGGTACCGTAAAATTAAAAGTGAAAAAAAATGCTAAGTAGTTCTCGAGTCACGCTGCTTAGACAATTATAGTTGGCCCCCTGTTCCCAAGACCCGACGTCAGATCTAAAATGGGTGATAGGCAAAATGAATATAGGTAGGTACCTATTAGCAAAAGAAAAAGACTAAGAGATTTTTTAAAGCTAGAGCTCATATTATTTTGTTTTTTTAAGCGTTTATAGTTTGGAAAAATATAAATATACTTTTTTTATACGATTTTTTATGACTATCACCCGGTTTTGTTTTGACGTCAGAGTGCCTAGTGCGAGTTTTCTTAAAATCGCCATCACAAGTCATCGCGTCGACGTAAACGCAAATTTGTATGGGCTGACAATAGTGTCATGTTTAGGCCGACAGAGGCGCCGTTCCGATCCCATACAAATCTGCGTTAACTTTGACGCGGTGACTTGTGACGGCGGCAGTGAAAAACTCGCACTGTAGCACCGGTAGTCCACTCCCGAACAGTACAATAATATATGACACAAGTTCCTCCGGTAAGGGTTTTCAGAGGAGTTATAGACTCTGACACTACTAAGAAACAAACGAAGTGGCAATATCGTAGACAGTGAGTCCATCGCCGTCTCAGGCACTACTTATATTATAGGTATTTGAATTGCTTCTCAGCCTTCCTCTTCCTCTCCATTGCAGAAGTCGTGGTGTGATATCTCTGCTTTTAGGAAAAAGTCGTCATTACGGACCAATAAGCATCTGCATCACTTGCATAGTAGGCGACTAATCGAACACCACATCCAAGTTATCTCCAATAATACGCATAAATAAACAGAGTCAACTTAATTTATTGCAACCTGACAGTTGGGTCTTCTCACAACCCCTGTAGGGGGGTTGGGGAGTCCGCTTCGGGGCTTGTGGCCCCCTGGCGGAGATGTTCTTCGCCGCGCGGTGATCCGCGCGGGGCGTTGGGATGGTGCGCCTGCACCCGGAGGAGTGCTGGCCGATGATGATATCGCCTTGACACTGGGCAGCCAGTGAGTGTGACACGCGTGAGAGATCCTCTTCACGCCGCCCTCAGCGCGGTACAAGCCAGCCGGGTGAGACCCCGTGGGGGGAGGCCCAGCTAACGACCAGCGAGCAGGCGGCGACTAGGTGTTCTCACGGTGGCGCGTGGAAGTCGTCGTCTTCGTTAGGAGTCACGCGCGCGGATGAGCTCGCGCGCGTAGGGCCGGCCTTCCGGTGGTCGCGCGTGCAGAGGCGCAAGGTCCCGCAGATGCGGGTGCTGCGACCGGTCTGCCCGCGCGAACATGTTGGAGGCCAGGCGGCAGATGAAGTCGTCCAGGCTCTCGACCTTGAGGTCCCGTGCGATCGTCGTGTTCCTCACGCACCAAGGCGCGCCCACGATGGTACGCAGGGTGGCGGATTGCTGTTGCTGCAGTTTGGTCTTCATGGCGGCGCTCGCCAGGGCGTACCAGGCGGGCGCTGCGTACGTGAGGCGAGACCGCACGTAGGCCTTGTAGACCCCCAGTTTGGTCCTGAGGGGGAGGCGGGACGAGAGCACTGGACGAAGAAGCGCCCTTGTGACGCGCACATTGGCGACGACTCCCTTCACGTGGCTGCCCATGGTCAGGCGATGGTCGATGGTGACCCCGAGGTACTTCGCTGTCTTCGACCATTCGATCTCCTGTCCTTGCATCTTCAGCTTCGGTGGGTGGTGCTGTGCGGATCCGACGAACAACGCTTGCGTTTTCGCCACGTTCACCGACAACCTCCACTTGGCCAGCCATTCTGGCAGACCGTCCAGGTTTCGCTGCATCTTGGACGCGGCGTGGTTTCTATTCATTGAAGACGTGTAGTACGCCGCGTCATCAGCGTACAGGGCCAGTTGGCAGTTCTCCGCCACTGGGATGTCGTCGGTGTAACGCGCGTAACACACAGGGGAGAGACAACTCCCCTGAGGTACTCCCGCTTCTATGCGTCGTTCGTCGGAGTGCGCTCCCTCTACCGACACGAAGAATCTCCGGTCTAGCAGGAAGGATGCAAGGACTTTGACGACTCGGCGAGGAATGGTCGACGTCGACAGCTTGAACAGCAGACCGTTGTGCCATACGCGATCAAACGCCTTCTCCATGTCGAGGAATACTGCAACCGCGGTCTCGCGCTTGTTGCGTGATGCGGTGAGCGAGTGCAGTACCCTCGACAGCTGGAGCGTCGTGGAGTGTTCGGCCCGAAACCCATGTTGCTCCGGGCGAGGTGGAATGTGGGGCACGATGTGTCGCAGCAGGAGCTTCTCGAACACCTTCGAGAGCGTCATCAGCAACGAGATCGGCCGGTAGCTAGTCGACAGCAGAAGATTCTTCCCGGGCTTAGGCAGCATGACCACTTTCCCTACCTTCCAGGGTGTTGGGAAATGGCCCAGGCGCAGGATTCCGTTGAACAGGCGCGTCACCGCCGCCAGAGCTCGAGGCGGGAGGTGACGCAGCGCTGTGTTTGTGACGCCGTCTGCGCCTGGGGCTTTCTTCTGGGGGCTGCGAAGGAGGGTCTTGCGTATCAGCCCGGGAGAGAAGACCACTGGGTCCTCTCCGTTAGCTACCGGCTGTGCGAAGTACTCTCGGAGGTGTTGCTCGACTGCTGCAATGTGGTCCGACTGGTCGGTGGGGTTGGGCCGGAACTGACGCTCCAGGCTTTGGGCGAAGATGTTGGCACGGTCTGCTGCGCGACATCTCGGGGTTCCATCTTCGGCCAGCAGTGGTCGCACCGGTTCGGGAACGCCGGCAATCCTGCGGCACAGGCGGTGCACGCTGCTCCAGCCTTCCTCACTCACAGACTGGATGTGACGTTCCCAACTCTCGGCGGCCTGGGCGGAGAGCGCCTCCTTGACCCTCTCCGAGATTCTGTTTAGTTGGCCCTTGAGTGTGGGGCAGCGAGTTTGCTGCCACTGCTTACGAAGGCGCCTTTTTGTCGCTAGAAGTTCCTTAACACCGCCCGGCAGTGGCTCACGCCGTATCCGGGTCGGTGTGGTGTGCGAAGATGATTCTAAGGCGCCTTGTATTCTCTCCATCACCTCAAGGGCCAGGCGATCGACGTCATCGGGGATGCTAAGTGGGAACGTCGACCAGAGGTCCGCCTGTAGGTGTTCCGCAAACCTCCTCCAGTCTGTGCATCGACGTGGTGCAGGTGGAATGATGGTGTCGGGATTTGCCGTCAGGAGCAAAAGCACCGGCATGTGGTCCGAGCCTAGGTCGTCCAAAAGAACTTCCTGGGCAAGCTGGCAGTTCAGGTCCGAATGGACTGCGATGTCCAGAACGTCAGGAAGCTGACTGGCTGTGGGCGGGTAATGGGTAGGGACCTCAGGTCCACTGACTACATAGCCCGCCCTCTCCGCGTCGTTAAACAGCTTCCTGCCGTTCGGACAGATGCGTGACGAGTTCCATCCTGTGTGTTTGCAGTTGAAGTCCCCCGCGATGAGGGTCGGCACGTGGCCGTCCATGAGACCACGGACGTCCTCCACGTGCAGTTTCCCCAACGGTGGGCGGTACGCGGCGTAGATGTGCAATGGGTTTGAACCACCCATGTACACCTCCACGCCGAGCACGTACATCGACTGCAAACGCACAGGTGGAAGCGGCTGGTGCAGGACTCTTCGTCGGACCAGAACTGCCAGCCCCCTATAGGCCCGGCCTTCGTCCGAGATTTCGTCCTGACGGTAAATCACGTAATTTGGAATTTTGAATTTGGAATTTGGCCGCAATAAGGTCTCTGAAATTAGCACCACGTCGGGAGCCTGTTCCACGAGGAAGGCTTTGAGGAGGCCGGTCTTCGGCGTTACGCCGCCGGCGTTCCAGTGGACCGCCCGGAGCGGTCTACTCCCCGTCGCCAGCTCTTTTAGATGTTAATAAGAGTCTGGTAAGACCGCTCAGGACGGCCGGAAGCGGGTCGGAACCGGTGCGAATTGCAACCAGCACCTCTTGCAGGACCTCCAGGGCGACGTCAATCGCTCCCGTCCTGTTTCTGTCTGTTGACGCCTTGCCCCTTCTGGCGGAAGGTCGGGGGCCGGCGTCTGTACCAAGAGGTGCTGATGCTCCTCCGGGTGCAAGTTTCTTCTTGGGCGGTGGTGCGGGTGGTGCGGTTGGTGCCGCCTCCGCGGTCTTCACCGCCGCCTTCTTACGGCGCCGCCTCCGCTTCTTCTCGCCTTGGCGGGAAGTCGGCGCGTTCGCCGGGGCCATCAGTGTGGTGGTGGTGGTGGCCGCCACCTGCGGCTTCTGGCTCGCGCCGTCTGTGGGGCCCGTCGTGCGAGCTACGGGGCCTGCCTTCTTGTTCCTGGCCTCCCGACGGAGGACAGGGCAGGCCACGCTGTTGGCTGGGTGGGCCCCCTTGCAGTTGGCGCAGGTGGCGGGCTCCTCCCGAGGACGCGGACAGTCGCGTGCGGCATGCTCCTCGCCGCAGCGCACGCAGGCGAGGGGGCGGTGGCAGGCGTGCGATGAGTGCCGAAACTGTTGGCACCTATGGCACTGTGCCGGCCCCCGCTTCCCCCGCCAGGCTTCTATCTTGACCCCGGGCATGCAGAGTAGCTCGGTGACATCGTAGATGCCCGGGGTGGTGGTGGCGGTGCGCTGCAGCTGCGCGAAGAATATGCAGCCTGGGCGTCCTTGACGTGCGCGGATCTGTCGCACGTACTCCGGTTCGTAGCCCAGGCTGCGGAGATCTTCCTGGATTTCCTCGGGAGGAGTGTCAGCTGGGAGGCCCCGGATGGCCACCTTCAAGCTTTTCTCCGCCGGGAGGGAGTATGAGAACCAGGAGATCCGGTCAGTCTTCTCCAGCTCCGTTAAGTAACGCTGGATCTGCCGGAACTCCTGGTCGTCGTGTGGGGTGAACCGCACCCCCTTGCCGAATGGGCGAGCGTTGGGTGCGCGTCCGAGTTTACTCTTAATGGCCTTGAAGTGGCTCGCCCAATTCGGCAAGTGTTCCACGATCAAGGGGGGGTACTTGGGGCGCGGGGGGTCCTTGCGCGCCCCTTGGGGTGCGGCGGCGCCGGCGGAGTCGGTGGTGGTGGCTGTTGGTGGCGGCGGCGGTGCGGTACTCACCGATGGTGTGGGTGATGGCGATGGCGGCGGCGTCGTTCGGCGCACGGCGTCAGCGAACGAGGTGCTGGGCTGTGGGTGTGCGGGCGGCGGGGGACGGGTCTCCGCCTTAGCCCTCACCCTCGGGTCCCGTTGAGGCAGGGGTGCAGGCGTGGGTGGGGGCTTGATGCTCCTGGGGGTGTCCCCCAGGTTGGGGCGCTTCGTGCCCCTGTTGGGGTTATCCTCCTCGTCGGAGCTAGTGAGTCGACGACGGGAGGCGGTGGTGGTGGTGGTGTGAGTGGCAGGGGGTGCCAGCTCCTTCTTGGCATCGCCCTTGCGCGCCTCGAAGTACGGGGTCAGGTATCGGAATAACTCCTCCGATATCTCCCCACTCTGCCGGAGCCGGACAATTGCCCTGGCATCCGAGACTGTGTGGGGACCGGAGGAGTCCCGAGTGTTACCCGACCCAGCATCCGAGGCGGGTTGGGCGGGTGGAGGCACCGGCGCTGGGGTGCGCTTCGGTGCTGATGGGGCCGGCATGTACCCCTGGAAGGGCGGCGCCGACGGCGGGATCAGAATCGCCGGCGAGCGGCGACGCGGCGGGGATGCGGCGGGGCGCACTAGAGGCGCGGAAGATGGGCGCGCTGTAGGCGCGGCGGTGGTGCGCGCGGTGGAGGTGAGCGCGGGGGTGGGTGCTGAGGCAGGGGCGGCCGGGGCAGCAAAAGTTGCCGCTGGTGCCCTCGTCGTCGCTGGTGTCCTCTCGGCGGCGGTGCGCGGCAAGGGGATACCTGACCGACGAGGCGGGCTCGGGCGTCCAGGTGTTGGTGGTGTGCGTGGGCGGCTGCTGCGCAGGCGCGGCGCTGGGGCGTCGCGGTGCTGCGTAGCTGCGGCGGCAGGCACGCTCGAACGGGTGGGGGAGCCTCGCACGGAGGACCTACCCGACAGGGTTCCCGACAGGATGTCAGAAACCCCATCATCGCTGACATCGGAGTTAAACCCCGACATCAGGATTGGCAGGTCGACTCGACGCGCGGGCTACCGGTGCGAGTGTGTGGGGCGTGTAGTCACGCCGCTGGTCCTATGGCGCGCGGCGGCCAAGTGCCGGGCCTAGTTCCCCCGGACCCCGGCTGGGGCGGGGGGGAGGTTCGGCCGGGGACGGCGCCGCGGCAGCCGGATGCCGGGTCAGGGGCGGATGTCCACGCCTCACGGGTACGGGGGTGAGGGGGCTACTCGACCAGCTTTAGCACGGCAAAGGTGGCCGAGTTCGCGCGCGTGTGCTCCGGAGCACAGGACTGGACCACGAGCGACGACCGACTGTGGCAGTCCTGCAACCTGACTATACCCACGACTTAACTAAATACAATTCACTTGTCTCACCGCCTTGGACTCGGAATTCTATCTCTATCATCCGTTTGAAGATAAAAAGGGACAGTGATAGGGAAGCTCCTTAGGGGTAAGCGGTGACATTATCGGGACAATCAAATAGTCGTTAACACTAACCCAGTGATGGGATCGGATGTTTACTACAGTTGACGCGTCTCAGGGTAAATTTGGTATCATAACTACCGAAGGGTAGACTTCATTACACGCGGTTACTGTATATTAATTATACCAGCTGTGTTCTGCGGTTTCACTTGCGTAGGCTTAATTTCATGGGTAGCTTTATTTTACGTGGTCCTATGTTTTTTTTTAAATAAAAATTGTTGATAGTTCCGTTAAAATCGGTCCAGCCTTTTCTGAGATTAGCCGGGACACACATACAGGCAGACCGAGAAAAATATAAAGAAAAATGTGCATTTAGTGAAAAGCTGTTAGATTGGAATAACAAACACACCTCAATTTTATTTACCTGTGTGTTTAGATATAGTCGCAGATAGCCCGAGAAACAGGTTCAACCTAGTTCGAGAACGAGAGTATGAAAAAGTAAAGAACAAAGAGTCGTTATTTAGAAAAAAATATTAGGATACCGCAAAACAAAGTATGAAACTAAATCTACGCGGGCACAGCTAGTATTGAATAGAATCAGGAGTTACTTTACGGAATACCATGTTCATGCTATGAAACTTTGCTTTTAGCTCAAATGATCTGCTAATATACGTACTTAACTTATTAGGTACTTGTCAAAGCAGCTAGAAACTCATTTGGCGTGCGTACAAACACACGCACCGGCGATCGCAAACATGAATATTTTAGGGTGTATCAAAGTAGCCGGTAAACGGGATCCAATATCGGCGCCAAACAAAGGCTTACAAGAGTTTGGGACACGCCCCCTGTGCTGCATATTCAACGGCAGTTCACGCTGGATATACTGGATGAAGACCGATATGTTTTTAAAGGATTGTTTTGGACTCATCGGGTATCAAAGCCTTTATAACTTTCATGTTTTGCTTCATTTATATGCCTGTAGATTTTCATGGGAGGATCGCGAAAGCCAATTTAAAAAAAATAGAAGAAGTTTAGGTTAGGTACTCCTTGTAACATCAGCTATCTGCGAGTTTCTGAGTTTATCTATACATCTATACAGATAAATAAGATTTTATGTGGCTGTTTGTAATTCCAAAATGACAGCTTTTCACTAAATGCATATGAAAGTTCACACGCTACTGACACAAAAAAATCAAGTTTTGAATTTTTTCTCTGTCTGTCTGTCTGTTTGTTCCGGGTAATCTCTGAAACGGCTGGACCAATTTTAACGGGACTTTTACTGGCAGGTAGCTGGTGTTTCAAGGAGTAACGTAGACTACTTTTATTTATATATTAGGGTCCTATAATATTAGGGTCCCGCGACAATAAGGATAAAACTAAATCTATGCGGGTGAAACCGCCGGACACAGCTAGTCCGGAATAAATAGACACACAGAGAAGAAAATTTGTAATTGGATTTGTTTGTCAGTACCGTATATACTTTCATATGAATTTAATGATAAGCTGTTAATTTGTAATTACAAACAGACACTTCAATTTTATTTATCTGTATAGACTTTATAGATTAACTTATCTCTTCAGATCATTTGATTATTTCTACAGTATACGCATAGCATGTCTAAGGCTAGCCTCACACGCAATTATATTGTCAATAAAGTGTGTATGATAATAATATGATGTGGCCAGAGGGCCTACCGTGACCTCTTATTGCCATGATAGTTTAACTCTTATTACGAGACAGATGTATATGACGTGTATAAATCTGTCACTATCGCACAGTGGAACTATGGTGGCAATAAGAGCTTATGTAGCCCCTGTATTGCGGTATTTTCTCAATGATGAAGTGAGAAATTGGGCCTGTAGAATTTTGTAGGTAACATTTGGCTGTAACATTGTCGCGTTTGAAACTAAGACATTGAAACATGTTAGAAAAAAGCCACTGTTATTATTTTTGTCTGATTAGCTATATCTAAGTCTAATTTACAAAAATAAATGTATGATAAAAATAATTATCTCTCCTTACACTATCTATACCTACATATAAAATGTCAGTCCTCACTTATACTAACGCACAGCCTAAACGGCTGGTCCTAGATACATGAAATTAAGAGGGTGTATTCCTGATGAGATATATATATTGCTCCATAAAAGGTTTTCTGAAATTCCACCCCAAACAGGGTTAAGTTGAGGTGGAAAGTATGTATGTGAAATCTAGCTGCAAGCTAGTTTTTAGTATATTTTTTTATGTGTAACGATAACACGATATTATTGAAATGTAAATATATAAAGAACAGAATCGAATTTCGAACTTCCTCCTTTTTTTGATGTTGGTTACAATAAAGCAGAGTTCCTATCGACGCCATGCACGTAGGTCGTGTGTTGGTAACCACACACATTTGCATAATGCTAGCGTCCAGTGGCTCCTAGCGTTGATTGATTTTTTAATTACTTTTAGAGCACACTCTACATGTGCCAATGTTAACACAGTAAACACGACAGGGTTACATATTATGTTATATTTCACCGTAATATTATTAACTAACTGTACTCCGTGGTTTACCCTATTAGACTTAATTTCACGGGTGGCCCGCGACACCCAAATGTTAAAAAAAAAATTTGCCTAAATTACTCCTTGTAAAAGTATCTATCTGTCAGTGAAAGTCCTGTTAAAATCGGTGCAGCCGTTTCGGAGATAAGCCGGATCAAACAGATAGACAGAGAAAAGTTATAAAAAGAGGATTTTTATGTCATTATCGTATATACTTTCATATGCATTTAGTGAAAAGCTGTTATTTGGGAATTACAAACAGACACTTCAATTGTATTTATCTGTATAGATTTCACAGTAATGTTATTAACTTTTTTGGGAAAATTACGTATTCCCTTCATAAAACTATTCATCGGTAAATAATACGTGCTTAAAAATGGATTATTTGAACCGTTAACAGATTAATTGGTTAAAGAATGGCAGGTATTTACTCTCACGCCCTACATTATATTTACTGAAACCATTCACCTAAGTGTTAACTCATATATTGCCCAAGAATTAATAACTCGACACATCGAGAACATCATATCACATTGTAATCTTTTATCGATATGTGGAGATCATTGTTATCTGTGAAGAGACTGACACACGACACTTTCTATCGATATGGAATGGATGACGCACAAATTAGGAATGACTAGAATAATGTGAAAGGTTTTCTTGTACTTTAGTTCCCTGGGGAAGTAATGTGGCAGCCTAGTGGCCCGACTGTTTCTCGCTTTCCTTTCTCGATTCTTGAATAAGTACTGGCTTCGGTCCTGACTTTATCCGCCTGGAATAGTTAATTTGAGTAATTTTTTTTTTTTTAGGATATGGTCTCTCGCAGTTGGTAGGGGGGAGTTACCTACTCAAGGGCCTCCAACGAGATTATATATATTGCCTATCTCAATATATAACTACGACGATATACGACTATCTATCACGTAAATATTTTTTTCAAATCGGACCAGGGGCCTAACCATGAGCTCTTATTTCAATGATATTGGTGTGTGACAGGGACAGATTTATACACGTCAAATACATCTGTCTCTTTGTAAGAGTAAAACTATCATGGCAACAAGAGCTCATAGTAAGGCCCCAGTAGTCTTGAGTTTAACGCATTCAAGCAAACAAACAAACAATCTATTCAGCTTTTTGTAACGAATTTTTACGTTTGTAATTAGTACGGAATCCACTTAGTCAGCTCAAATGTACGCTTGACCAAATACTTATCTGTATCACCGGATTTGTCATCGCTCATATAAAATAATAGCTATGAAAACATCCAAAATCATCACAACAGTCTTACACAAACCATTCAAAACACAAGTAATTTTAAACTTTTTTTCAAAATGGCGTCAGTACTTAGCCTGATTGTGATGACTCTATTCTTGGTGATAACAAATGGCGAGGATTTGCAAGTGGGGTCGAGTGAGAACATGAGCTTGGCTTACCAGGAGCAAGTGAAACTCGCCAATATTCCTATGAAGACAAGGACCAAGAATGTGTTCTTCACGCACGAAACTGGGAAAGTTATTAAGGTGAGGTTACTCGCCCTTAAAATATGGATAATATCATAATGATGACGACGGATTATGTTTTTTATTTTGCTTTAATGCTCTCATTAAGTCGATTAACAATTTTATCAGTTTTATAAAAATGAAAGTAATATTCGCCACAAGTATTGACAACAATAAGTGCGATTATAAAAAACAGGCAAAATTACATTTGCCTAATAAACTAATTAATATTAAAGACACTCACGCCTTGCCAGAAGTCCCCCGATTTCAATGTGGGTTTTATGTAAGAAGTCTATTCAAATAGAGGTATTTCTGATTTTGCTTAAACTGGATTTGTTTGTAAATTGCAGGGTGTGTTAGCGATAGATATAGACAAGTCGGAGGCCAAGGCGACGATCACGTCCGGTGGTGTGGGCTCCACCTATGTTAACGTCAAGCTGAAGAGCGGACGCGGAGACGGCCTCAACTATAATGTTCAGATATATGTATAAACTATAACAAATAAATGTTATGAAGAAAATATTTCATTTTTATTACAAACTAGCTGTGCCCCGCGGTTTCACCCGCGTAGATTTAGTTTCTTCCTTATTGTCGCGGAACCCTAATATTTTTAATAAATAAAAGTAGCCTAAGTTACTCCTTGATACATTAGCTACCTACCAGTGAAAGTCCCGTTAAAATCCGTCCAGCCGTTTCAGAGATTACCCGGAACAAACAGACAGACAAAGACAATTTTTAAAACTTGGTTTTTTAGTGTCATTATCGTGTATACTTTCATATGTATTTAGAGAAATGCTGTTATTTTGGTATTACAAACAGACACTTCAATTTTATTTATCTGTATAGATATATAGATATAGATATAGATGTAAACATTAGGTACATTGGCAGTTGGGACTGTAAGTATGAAATAATATGTAAATGTACAGGGTATTGGCTAGATTTGCGCCTATTTCCCTGGCCATCTGGTATCAGTAATAAAAAGGGAATATATGTCAGATATATATCATTGGAGTATTGCTCTCGCGAGACAACTAATGTGCTTTATTGCGGTCTAATGTGTGTCGCCGTAATGTATTGCACTCACACCACTCTACGGAAAAAAACAAAAGTTATGCTTAGAAATTCACTAGGTAGGAGATTGGTGCTATTTGTTATTGAGTTTTGACAAAAGTAAATTGAAGGGGTGTCTCATAACCCTTAGGGTAGTTAGCGAGTAAACAATAAAAATGAATTATGTCTATACAGTGTGTCCCAGGAGCCGGTGTCAAAACGAAACCGAGTGATAGTCCAATTCATAAATAGAAAAAAAAAACCATGTTATATTATTATTTTCTAAACTACCTTGCTATCAGGCTAGCTTCTAGCATTATCATTTGTAATATATGAATGTGTTTTATCAACAAATATGTGCTCAGTACTGCTTCGTTAACTTAAGTAAAGTAATCTTGAATAATGTTTCGCGTCACGGAGGTTAGTCCAACTATAATAATGATTGTTAGAAAAAAATACTGACAGCAATTTCTGCATTCGCAATACAACAGACACTATACATGCGTCTTTGAAATTTAGGTATATATGTTTATATATTTAAAGTAAATGCTTTAAGCATAAAGTACCAATCCAGATATCGATTCCAATTGAATTGAAATCCTTAATCATAGAACATGAAGAAGTGATTCAAAGTTGTCAGAACCAATTTGTTCGGACCAGGACTTTATCAAATGTTGGACACATTCGAACTAGGGACTCTATTCTCAACGTGATTGCAAATTTGATACACGACTTAATTTGAATGTCGAATAACTCACACAGAAAAATATTCGTGTTGCATCAAGATTCAATCCTAAGATATTGAAAATCTAAACTTATTTTGAAAATGTTTTTTTTAAAAACATATAACATAATACAGCCAGAATTAAACATGCACCCTTTATTACACAATCTGGTTTAAACAAAGACTAGACTAAACTCGGACCAAAACTATGTTCATCCTTGTTTAAATCCACGAAAAGAAATTCAACTACTTTTAAACCGAGGACTATCTTAATCTGTGTTGTATAATAAGTGAGACAGTTCTATCTATTTTCCATCCACAACAGACTTACGTGTAAAATTGGAACTTCCTAGGCGCC
Source organism: Watsonalla cultraria (assembly GCA_964035505.1). Lineage (NCBI taxonomy): Eukaryota > Metazoa > Arthropoda > Insecta > Lepidoptera > Drepanidae > Watsonalla > Watsonalla cultraria. Next base: position 360,609 of record OZ037715.1, read on the forward strand.
GATTTGGACACCAGGAGATGATTTCTCGCAACAGTGAATGAAAAAAATTAAACACATTTTTATAAACTATGTGACGTTTTGGGATTTGAATGTCGCATTATTGGAGAATCCGCCCCTATCACGACTTTATCAACCGTCGGACACATTAGCGGCAGATGTGACCGGGGGTGGATTCTAAACTTTTTTACTCTCTCCCTGCTTGTTGGAATTGATCGCTGTTCCATCTATTATTTCAGTTTTTGACAACTTACTTGTGTAATGTTAATGACAGTTACATGTGTTTTGACGTGATTGGGTGAATCTCGTCACTATATAATAATTAGATAGTCATTAAGGTTAAATTGTGAAAATTTTAATTTAAAATACTTAGTTAAAAATTTATGGCTATAAAAATTATCTATATCTATACAGATTAATAAAATTGAAGTGTCTGTTTGTAATTCCAAAATTACAGCTTTTCACTAAATGTATATGAAAGTATACACGCCACTGACACTAAAAAACCAAGTTTTAAAAATTTTCTATAGATATTACAGAAAACCAATAAGAGCTTTAAAAAACTCAAATAAATTTAAACTTCCCTTTATTGCATAATCTTTATATCAATCGAATAAAATATTCAAAGCCCGTGCACTTCTCGAAGTAAATAAAAATCAAAAGTTCCCCGTTCCCCCGCAATCGACTAAACAGATAAACTACAAACCAAGTTTATACAAAGCTGATTTACGAGGCACGCTGTGAAATTGTATGCCAAATGCGAAATGAACCGGTTACGGCAATATTCATAGACGAAGTTTGCCTTATTAATTGAGTGGTTTTAGTTTACTATCATATTAAGAGCACCTATTTCAGGGAATTGAGTTATGGTGAGTGTATGAGTTGAAACTAATTTTAAGTCGCTGTTGCATCTCAATAATTTATGCTGGCCATATGAATTCTAGTGTCAAACTAATGACGTATGAGAGTAAATGTAAAAAAAAAAATATACCGTCGAATTGAGTATCGTCTTCCTTTTTTTTAAGTATGTTAACATATATCTAATATTAATGTCACACAACAAGCATCTCGTGATCGGCACTAGATGTGGCTGGACCCCACGTTTTTACACAAAGTGACTGCCTTTGTCTTCGGTCCTTGTTGTCAGACTTCCTTAGGCTTTAAAGACTCTCAAACATGTTCAATTGGCAACTGATGACTTAACATAGTCTGCGAGGTACAGTGAATGACCCACGAGACTTTATCTTATATTTGTTTGCAGATGAAGGAAATAACACCTTCGAGGGTTTGTGATGAGACTGCACAAAAAGTTTTCTCTTTTTTTTTATTCCTCCTAGTATACGAGTAAGTGACTTTAAGTAGTTTCATAAGGTAAATAAATGGAAAGGGGGCGAAAGCGGAATATAATGTGGGACGAACGCGGTATTTTGTGAGTGGTACGAATACGGAATGAATTTCCAAATCGTCGTTGCGCGTTCAAAAGTAGCTATGTGTTTTTACAAACTTTAGGAGACGCAGAAAATGATTTTCTCCAAATATGGCCCGAGTATTCAAACAAATATTCTTACTATTGATACATATAACAAATTCACAGTTTTTTTTTAGATTAATGTTGGATAGGTATTATTATTAATAATGACAAAATTTAACATTACTGGATATTTTGACACAAAAGTTCACGAAATAAACATAGCGACTTTTGCACGCGCAACGACGATATACTTATAAAATGCTGTATTACGATCAAATCGCCTACTAGAATAGTGAATAAAAGATAAATATTCCCCAGTATCGTGCAAGTCTTACCTGAGATGCCTGGTGGTATAAAATAGAGATGAAATAGAGGCACTATCACACACATAGTAATTATTATAAGGCCTAGCATCGCAGTAACACCGCGCAGGGCGGTTTACCGGCTGTGTGGCCATTACTTTTATTTTACGATGTGATAACATCGAGTACTTGTGTACCAACTTTTGGGAACGGCTGTTGTATTGTGTATTAAGCTTCGCTGTGGAACGTTGGAACTTTTCGCGTGCGAATAATTTATATGTATAATTTTTAGTAATATGTAGTGTTTATTTTTTTAATGTAAAAACTTTGTTTTTCCAAAAATATGTTACATTATGTCATTTTTCATCTTTTGTTGCCAATTTATCATCTTTGGCAAGCGTTATAGGTCAGTCAGAGGCCTCAAATAGTCTGACAACTGGTTTAACCCAGATCACTGATTTTCCTCGTTAAAGGGGTTGCGAAGGTCAGATGGCAGTCGCTCCGTATAAAAATCAGGTGATCAGCCACATCGGGTTGAATCAAGTGCTGACCCCAACAATGTATGGGATAAGGCCAGGGAGATGATGATGTCATTTTTCTATTATCTTACGCAATGGAAAGGGAAGGAACATTTTTACCCACGAGCTGATGACTCGAGTTGCTCAGTTGGCAGAGCATCACTACGGTCGTAGGTTTTTGAATCCTGGTTTATGTTCGCTACTTATTTACAGAGAACCTAAACTAGGTAATACACATTCATACCTTTTTTTTGTACCACTAATGTGGCAAATAAGTACGCGGTCCACCTGATGATAGGTGGCTACCGTAGCCAATGGCCGCTTGCAATACCAGCTTCATAATGCCGACCCTGTAAATATCTTTTCACACATTTTAAAAGCCTGATACTGTACTCGTTTGGAAAACCACGTTGGGGACTTCATTCCACAACCTGAGTGTCAGGAAGGAAACTCTCTTGGGAACGAGCAGTGCGAGGCCAATTGGGTTCCAAAGTGTGGCGAACTTCCCGTTGATGGCGAGAAGTGCGATGGTAGAATGGGGCTGTGGGTATCATTCCAAACAATCCCTCAGAACACTGCCTGTTCTACTAACGGTAGAATACTTTTACTAACGTAGAAACATGCCACCGCGCCAAAATCTCTAAGAAAATATGAATTATAAATTAATCAGCCACTCCGTACCGTCGTAATACCTCTAGAACACTTGTTCACGATAGCTGTGAGAAAAAGCGGGGAGGAGGCGTATTATGACGTCATCATATAAATAAGGATTTAAGGGCATCAGAATAAATTCCCGCGCACACGGCCAAGCTTACAGCATTATTTTACGTGCAATTTGTTTGCTCTTTATTGCGTCTTCTTCGGATCATAGCTCGTTGTAAGGCTTAAGGGCTTATCACACCGTATCGACTCAAAGACCATTGATGTTGTACGCTTTATAATCAGTGAGACGTGGTGGCTAGGTTCAAGCAGTCTGCTACAGAAGCGACGCAAGTTCGAACCACAGCGGCCTGTACCAAAGTGTTTTTCTAAAAACTGAAGTACAGTAATTTCACTCCACGTGCTTTTCGCCCAAGGAAAACGTCGTAAGAACCTGCTATGAACTCACACTCTGTCACGTTGGCCCTTAATCATATCGGTGAATAATCCACCTCTACTTACTCTACGTGGATACGTAGAGGTGGATCGTTCGGGGATGGCTTGAGCACTTTTTTGTAATGAGAGTCTGTTTTGAACATGACAATAACAATAGATGACATCATGTTGTCTTTAGCTATGTAGGAATTGTAAATTGTGAATTTCTGGCATGAATGAAAGGCATATATAAGTGGTGGTTCCAAACGATGAATCTATATAGATAAATAAAATTTAAGTGTCCCTTTGTCATTCCAAATGAAGGGCTTTCCACTAAATTCATATGGTCCTGTATACGTATATAGATATAGATGTAAAGTTGTGTTTGATTTATCACAGCATAATAATATGGATACAAAATCAACCGTAAGACGCTTTAAATAAATGTCAGTATGTATTGTACTGTTAACAGTGAAGTACAGAAGGAGGGGGGCGTAATAACAAAACATGAAGTAATAGCAACTCCGCCTCTTTCCAGCAAGTCAAGTGTTCCGCATAATTAAATAGTGATTAAGGACGCGCTGTTCACAGTGCAACACTTTCAAGTTATTTAAATAAAGAGAGTGGTTGTTTGCAAGTCAAAGTCGAAGTCAAAAATATCATTATTCGATTAGACTTTTACAAAGTACTTTCAAATCGTCAGAATGACATTAATTTACAGGATTATATATGCTACCGCCATGTTCGGAAGGTTGCTTTTACTGAGAACAACCTGGCAAGAAACTCAGTAATTACTCTTTTCAAAAATATTATACAATTTAAAAAAAAAAACAAAGTAAATCACTTGAGAACAAGGACACACTAAATTGGTGCGTCTGTAATAAATTCAGCACTTAAGTCATTGAAAGCTAGGTAAATGTGAGTATGCAGAATCCGACCACTGGCTGTACCTAATAAGTTTGCTTTAGACGGAACGAAATTTTTGGCTGAAATTTCCAAGAACAAACTCAAATACTTTTGATACACGATTATCATAATATTGCTGGGTTCGGAAGATTGATGTTACTGAGTAGAACCTGGCAAGAAATTCACTAATAAATCTTAAAAAAAATTATAAATCACATAAGAGATATAAGCCCATGGACACAGTTTCAATGCACAAATATCAGTAAAAGTAAACATGAATAATTTAAGTGAATGCTTTATTATGTTAACTAATAATTAAACTGTAAATATATTAATAATAGTTCTTACTTAATTATAATTTGTAGATATAACAAAATTGGAAGACGCATTTTAGATTTTCCGTCCGATATGTCTGTGAGAAAATGAAAATGATTTATTCAGTTTAGGCCCTGGTAAGGCACTTATGAATGTCGAGGAATTTACCACCGGTTCGGAAAGTAGCCTTCTGCAAGAACCGGCAAGAAACTCAGCTGACATTATGTACATTTCATTACACAGTAAACTATAATTACAATAAAAAACATTTAAAATGAAAAAGATAAGCTCCATATCTGCATAGAAAACTCATATTCTTCACTTCACCAGATAAATTGGTGTTATGTACCGCTATCAGTTAGCATACCCTTTTTTTTAAATAGTTTTATTATTTGTAACAGCAATAAGTCCCCTAATATGACCATACTCGAAACAAGTGTGGTAAATGCTGACTCGCGATGAGTGATTCGACGCCGCAGCGCGAGTCGCTTCTCGCATTAACCCCAAACTGGGCTAATTAATTAAATACACCTCTTTGCCCCGTTTCAAACGACTGGATATATTGATCCGGCTCTATATTAAAACGTCGTATTATTTATAAACTTAATGGACAAGTGTTAAAGATAAACATAAGTTAAAAACAAATATGAAAGGGGAACTTTTACCCCTCGACTTGGCGGGGTCATTAGCACCAGTAATTTCTATAAATGTATTTACCAAACTATTGGTATTCTTTTGATTCATATACCTTACTACAATATTATAATTATTATTACATCTATACAGATATATAAAATTGAAGTGTCTGTTTGTAATTCCAAAATAACAGCTTTTCACTAAATGAATATGAAAGTATACACGATACTGACACTAAAACACCGCGTTTTAAAAATTTTCTCTGTCTGTCTGTTTGTTTAACGGGACTTTCACTGGTAGGTAGCTGATGTTTCAAGGACAACTTTTATTTATTAAAAATATTAGGGTTCCGCGACAATAAGGAAGAAACTAAATCTACGCGGGTGAAACCGCGGGGCACAGTTAGTATAAAATAATATTGTAGACGTGTAATTTATGAAATTCCCACCACGTGCTTTACGGTGAAGGAAAACATCGTGAGGAAACCTGCATATGTCTGAGAAGTAATTCATAGGCGTAGAGTGCCTGGGACGGCAATGGACTGACTCTCTGGCATGTTGGTACTTAATCATATTCGGTGATATATGAGTATTGTTTTGAACTAAGTATACCTTATATGCAACCACACTATCTAAAGTTCTTTTGTAAAGGGGTATGAAGAAGCCTCTCATCATTCAATAGGTACCTGTGAAATTATTGATAAACCGCAACACAATAGAACAACAGCTTATCGATTAGACATCTTAATAGGCCCTACAGCGCCCAACAATGTACAGCGTAGCGAGCTCTTACGAGAAGAGCCCTTTACTCTAGGGCCCAATAATAACAATAGGCCTAAACACTTCACTCAACTCCCTCACACGTAACACCTTCACGTAAGTAAGAGCGGGACAGCCTACTCCTCGATAATGTATACGGATCTTAGTTGATTCGATATCTGGAGTGTTATAATAACAATATGAGTTGTCGTTATGAAAAGGGTTATTATGGTATTGTTAGCCTTATTTTTATGGTATTAGCTCCCATCCCCTTAAATTGGAACTAATCATGCTTTCTCAGGAGGGTCTGAAAGGGTCAAATGTTACAGAATCCACTTATATCTGAAAATGATAATTCTTGTGTTAAGCAAGGTACATTTTCTCAGTAAAAGCAATCTCCCAACCCCTGTGGTAGTATATATGGGCGCGCTCAACCGAGCTGCCATCTAGTTTCAATTGTAGGAAACAAGTCTCAATTTAAAATTGAGACAGGAAACAACACTAGCTACTTTTCGTAATAATGTAATTCTTAAATTTAGGATAATAAATTGTAATTCAGATTCTAGAATTAATTAAAAGTACTTTGAGTTTCCGAACTCTACAACTAACACAGTTCTCTACAAATTTTCTGACCAGCCGCGACATATTTGGGAACCAGTATTGTTCACGTAATTTAGCAAGAACTTTCTCCCAACTAAAATGTTGAAGAGAATTATGATAGTGACTGATAAGATTCCATCTGTATCTAGCAGGGACAATAATGAGCTTATGAGTTTTATTATCAATTTGGACTTTACGCCTCAATAATTTATCTTGGGTAATGATGTAAGTATCGGCAATAGATTTGGGAATAGAGTCTCCTTTTAATTGATCAACAATTTTACTTAAGATAGGATCGCGTTTCTGCTCAATGAGCAGCCAATTGTGGTCAAGCGAGTTGACTAGGAATTTTAAGGCCTGAGTAGGCGATTTTGGTGGTAGAGCGACACTGACAGTTCGAACGGATTTTTCAGTATCTACGTGGTTGCGACTGAAATAGTCTGCATGAGCAAGGCGGTCTCCCTTACGGTATTCAATTTGAAAATCAAAATTCTGTAAATAAGCCCACCATCGATGTACCCTGGGAGTCAACTCTTTCTTATGACTGGAAGCTTTTAAAGAGTTGCAGTCCGTCACGACTTTAAAAGCCCTCCCGTGTAGAAAATGGCGAAAATGTTTAATTGCTTTTACAACTGCGAGGGTTTCCAATTCATACGAATGATATTTACTCTCGCAATCAGTCGTCCGCATACTAAAATAAGCAATTACCAATGGATTTTTATCCTGTCTTTGAATTAACACGGCGCCATACCCCAGAGAGCTGGCATCGGTGTGAAGCTCTGTGGGTAAACAGGGATCGAAAATAGTCAGAAGGGGAGAAGATATAAGCCGATTAATGACCTCGCGTCTTGCAAGTTCATGACGATCTGTCCAACGCCAAGGAACGTTCGCCTTTGTTAACTCGTACAGGGGAGCCATTATCGAGGAGAAGTTAGGCACAAATTTCCGGAAATATCCAGCTAATCCATTAAACTGACGGACTTCTTTGGGACTCTTAGGAATGGGTGAATTGACCAAGGCTTGGATCTTCCGTGGGCTAGGTTTAACGGTTCCGTTTTCTATAATGTTTCCTAAATATTCTACTTGCGTTTTAAGAAAAGAGCATTTGGCAACGTTCAAGGAAAAACCAGCTTGCGTTAGTCGATCTAGTACTAATTTTAGATTATGCAAACCTTCGTCAATTGTTTCGGATATTACCAGAATGTCATCAACATAAACTAACGCGATACTATCTTTAAGTTCTCCTAATGCCGAATTGATAGCACGTTGATAAACCGACGGCGCGTTACAGAGACCAAAAGGCATACGCAAGTATTCAAATTGACCATCGGGGGTCACAAAAGCGGTCTTTTCGATCGAATCGGGTGAAATTGGAATACCATGAAAACCTGCAGCCATATCTAAACAGGTAAAATAGCGTGCTTTTCCTAACTTATCGATCTGATCTGCTATAAGCGGTAAAGGAAAGTGATCTCTGAGAGTATTGGCATTAAGCTCGCGAAAATCGACACAGAGCCTGTCAGTACCATCCTTTTTTTTGACTAGTAAAATAGGGCTACTGTAAGGAGATGAACTATCTCGTATAATGCCATTACTCTTCAAATCCTGAACTATTTCTTTAACTTTTTCACGTTCCACAGGTGACATTCTATATGGTCGTCGCTGTACTATTTTGTCCGGATTCTTTAATCTAATTTGTAAAGATCCAGTTTTCACTTGTGAAACGCGATTCCCACTTGTAAAATTATCTTTATATTTAGTAAGTATTTCCCGTAATATTTTAAGTTGTTGGGGATCGCTTATATCAGTATCAAGACTCAAAGTCGGGTCAACATCAAGCAAAACGTTGTTAATAAAAAGCTCACGCTTTAGAGAAATACTGTCTTTCTTCAGTGTCACGCTAAGACCTGGCACATTCAAAAGGTCGAATCCGATAAGGATATCAAATTTCATGCGAGTATCACCAACTACATAAAATTCTAGCTCTACATAAATACCGTCTACTTTCACTACAGAGGTGATGCTTCTATTTGACTTTATTGGTGAACCACCAATGCCCGAAAAGGTAACGTCTACACATTTACGTTTGCCGGGTACAGAAAGAGAAACGCTTTCTTTAATTAATGAACAGTCGGCACCAGTATCAAAAAGACACGAATAACCCTTATCACCTATTTCTACAGTAATCAGACTGCGTTCTAAGGATTGACAATAGTTTACAGACTTGTTTATTGATTTGAGGCGCTCATCATTCTGCCGACGAAAACAATTCCTTTCAACGTGACCTGGACGATGACAATACCTGCACTCAATATTTTTAGCCATATTCGAGTTACTAGAAGGACCTGGTTTATTGGGTTGATTATTATTATTTTGCATCGGCACTGGGTTGGCCTTAGGGACCACCCTTATTTCCTTACAATCACGAGACACATGACCCACCTTATTACAGTTATAGCATTTAACAACATGATCCCTTTTAGAAACACTGTATTCAGCAAAACGTGGTTTTTTGCAGTCATGATGATCGATACTTGGTTTTATGGACGGTTCTAGCTTGCGTTTGCGATAAGTTTTCAAAACAGAAATTAATTTGGGCAATGATTCTGGCGTAATACGTAATAAATCTGAGCGAATAAATTCTGGAAAAATACCTGTCACCACAGCATCAAGCACCTCCGCATCCGAAGCCTCAGGTCGGACTCGCTTGAACAGCGTCCAGGCCTTTGTAGCGTATTCAGCGTAACTCGACGCGTGATCAGAAGTGAAGGCTCTCCACTTCTGAACGTCGTCCGCGTACCGGAATTCCCTGCCAAACGTTTGGATTAGTTCACATTTAACTTGGTCCCACGTGGTAGAACTCAGCGACCACGTGTCAGCCCATGTTTTTGCTCTTCCTCTTAGTTGTAAAATAGCTTTCATGCGGGCCTCGTATGAAGGTATGTTGAATTTTGATATCGTTTCGTCCACGTGAGCACACCAATCCCTAATATCATGAGATCTTTCATCGGGGTCGAAAGGCGGCAAGTAAAAATCGTGATGGTGACGCGATGGCAATGAACCAGATGAGAGGGCAGCGGTCACAGCACTAGCTGCCGATTGTTTCGTAATAGAATTAACAAGACTCATGACCTGTTCCATGGTGAAAGTTGGCTCCAGTTGACGTGGTGGTCCGGGATCACCGGGCTGCGATCCCACCGCTGCTGTCGGCGCCTCACCGGAGTTCGCCCCAGGATCCATTATAATCGTCAAGAAAAATAAGGAACACAGCAGGATAAATAATTATATTTCTTTAACAACCTTACTCTTCAACGATCAGCGAAAGAATGCCACATACTGCAACCTCGACTAACCAAGTTATTTAATTATTAATTACAAGACCACGTGTTTCACATTATTACAAAACTATTTAATATTAAGGTTTTATAATTCTAAAAACAATAAAACATTATTTTTATGTTAACTAAAGTCGAAATACATCTTAATTAGCTTAATTAGGTATTTTAAATAACAATATAAAATGAACCGGAAACACCCTATAAAGTTTACAGTTTTGTTACAAAAGTAAATCATAATTGTATTTTAAAATAAATTATTCAATAATTACAACAATATTAGATAATAATGAAACATTAATTAAACTTCTAATTTTACATAATTAACTTAACTCGTTTCTTAAAATAATACATACGGAAATCATACAGTAGTGTAAACACAACAAAAACATTAGTGACCCACTTAATTCATATTACAATACAAAATTATATAAATAGGAAATTCTACTTCGTTAGTACTTTTAATTAATTCAGATTCTAGATTATTGAATAATTTATTTTAAAATACAATTATGATTTACTTTTGTAACAAAACTGTAAACTTTATAGGGTGTTTCCGGTTCATTTTATATTGTTATTTAAAATACCTAATTAAGCTAATTAAGATGTATTTCGACTTTAGTTAACATAAAAATAATGTTTTATTGTTTTTAGAATTATAAAACCTTAATATTAAATAGTTTTGTAATAATGTGAAACACGTGGTCTTGTAATTAATAATTAAATAACTTGGTTAGTCGAGGTTGCAGTATGTGGCATTCTTTCGCTGATCGTTGAAGAGTAAGGTTGTTAAAGAAATATAATTATTTATCCTGCTGTGTTCCTTATTTTTCTTGACGATTATAATGGATCCTGGGGCGAACTCCGGTGAGGCGCCGACAGCAGCGGTGGGATCGCAGCCCGGTGATCCCGGACCACCACGTCAACTGGAGCCAACTTTCACCATGGAACAGGTCATGAGTCTTGTTAATTCTATTACGAAACAATCGGCAGCTAGTGCTGTGACCGCTGCCCTCTCATCTGGTTCATTGCCATCGCGTCACCATCACGATTTTTACTTGCCGCCTTTCGACCCCGATGAAAGATCTCATGATATTAGGGATTGGTGTGCTCACGTGGACGAAACGATATCAAAATTCAACATACCTTCATACGAGGCCCGCATGAAAGCTATTTTACAACTAAGAGGAAGAGCAAAAACATGGGCTGACACGTGGTCGCTGAGTTCTACCACGTGGGACCAAGTTAAATGTGAACTAATCCAAACGTTTGGCAGGGAATTCCGGTACGCGGACGACGTTCAGAAGTGGAGAGCCTTCACTTCTGATCACGCGTCGAGTTACGCTGAATACGCTACAAAGGCCTGGACGCTGTTCAAGCGAGTCCGACCTGAGGCTTCGGATGCGGAGGTGCTTGATGCTGTGGTGACAGGTATTTTTCCAGAATTTATTCGCTCAGATTTATTACGTATTACGCCAGAATCATTGCCCAAATTAATTTCTGTTTTGAAAACTTATCGCAAACGCAAGCTAGAACCGTCCATAAAACCAAGTATCGATCATCATGACTGCAAAAAACCACGTTTTGCTGAATACAGTGTTTCTAAAAGGGATCATGTTGTTAAATGCTATAACTGTAATAAGGTGGGTCATGTGTCTCGTGATTGTAAGGAAATAAGGGTGGTCCCTAAGGCCAACCCAGTGCCGATGCAAAATAATAATAATCAACCCAATAAACCAGGTCCTTCTAGTAACTCGAATATGGCTAAAAATATTGAGTGCAGGTATTGTCATCGTCCAGGTCACGTTGAAAGGAATTGTTTTCGTCGGCAGAATGATGAGCGCCTCAAATCAATAAACAAGTCTGTAAACTATTGTCAATCCTTAGAACGCAGTCTGATTACTGTAGAAATAGGTGATAAGGGTTATTCGTGTCTTTTTGATACTGGTGCCGACTGTTCATTAATTAAAGAAAGCGTTTCTCTTTCTGTACCCGGCAAACGTAAATGTGTAGACGTTACCTTTTCGGGCATTGGTGGTTCACCAATAAAGTCAAATAGAAGCATCACCTCTGTAGTGAAAGTAGACGGTATTTATGTAGAGCTAGAATTTTATGTAGTTGGTGATACTCGCATGAAATTTGATATCCTTATCGGATTCGACCTTTTGAATGTGCCAGGTCTTAGCGTGACACTGAAGAAAGACAGTATTTCTCTAAAGCGTGAGCTTTTTATTAACAACGTTTTGCTTGATGTTGACCCGACTTTGAGTCTTGATACTGATATAAGCGATCCCCAACAACTTAAAATATTACGGGAAATACTTACTAAATATAAAGATAATTTTACAAGTGGGAATCGCGTTTCACAAGTGAAAACTGGATCTTTACAAATTAGATTAAAGAATCCGGACAAAATAGTACAGCGACGACCATATAGAATGTCACCTGTGGAACGTGAAAAAGTTAAAGAAATAGTTCAGGATTTGAAGAGTAATGGCATTATACGAGATAGTTCATCTCCTTACAGTAGCCCTATTTTACTAGTCAAAAAAAAGGATGGTACTGACAGGCTCTGTGTCGATTTTCGCGAGCTTAATGCCAATACTCTCAGAGATCACTTTCCTTTACCGCTTATAGCAGATCAGATCGATAAGTTAGGAAAAGCACGCTATTTTACCTGTTTAGATATGGCTGCAGGTTTTCATGGTATTCCAATTTCACCCGATTCGATCGAAAAGACCGCTTTTGTGACCCCCGATGGTCAATTTGAATACTTGCGTATGCCTTTTGGTCTCTGTAACGCGCCGTCGGTTTATCAACGTGCTATCAATTCGGCATTAGGAGAACTTAAAGATAGTATCGCGTTAGTTTATGTTGATGACATTCTGGTAATATCCGAAACAATTGACGAAGGTTTGCATAATCTAAAATTAGTACTAGATCGACTAACGCAAGCTGGTTTTTCCTTGAACGTTGCCAAATGCTCTTTTCTTAAAACGCAAGTAGAATATTTAGGAAACCTTATAGAAAACGGAACCGTTAAACCTAGCCCACGGAAGATCCAAGCCTTGGTCAATTCACCCATTCCTAAGAGTCCCAAAGAAGTCCGTCAGTTTAATGGATTAGCTGGATATTTCCGGAAATTTGTGCCTAACTTCTCCTCGATAATGGCTCCCCTGTACGAGTTAACAAAGGCGAACGTTCCTTGGCGTTGGACAGATCGTCATGAACTTGCAAGACGCGAGGTCATTAATCGGCTTATATCTTCTCCCCTTCTGACTATTTTCGATCCCTGTTTACCCACAGAGCTTCACACCGATGCCAGCTCTCTGGGGTATGGCGCCGTGTTAATTCAAAGACAGGATAAAAATCCATTGGTAATTGCTTATTTTAGTATGCGGACGACTGATTGCGAGAGTAAATATCATTCGTATGAATTCGAAACCCTCGCAGTTGTAAAAGCAATTAAACATTTTCGCCATTTTCTACACGGGAGGGCTTTTAAAGTCGTGACGGACTGCAACTCTTTAAAAGCTTCCAGTCATAAGAAAGAGTTGACTCCCAGGGTACATCGATGGTGGGCTTATTTACAGAATTTTGATTTTCAAATTGAATACCGTAAGGGAGACCGCCTTGCTCATGCAGACTATTTCAGTCGCAACCACGTAGATACTGAAAAATCCGTTCGAACTGTCAGTGTCGCTCTACCACCAAAATCGCCTACTCAGGCCTTAAAATTCCTAGTCAACTCGCTTGACCACAATTGGCTGCTCATTGAGCAGAAACGCGATCCTATCTTAAGTAAAATTGTTGATCAATTAAAAGGAGACTCTATTCCCAAATCTATTGCCGATACTTACATCATTACCCAAGATAAATTATTGAGGCGTAAAGTCCAAATTGATAATAAAACTCATAAGCTCATTATTGTCCCTGCTAGATACAGGTGGAATCTTATCAGTCACTATCATAATTCTCTTCAACATTTTAGTTGGGAGAAAGTTCTTGCTAAATTACGTGAACAATACTGGTTCCCAAATATGTCGCGGCTGGTCAGAAAATTTGTAGAGAACTGTGTTAGTTGTAGAGTTCGGAAAGGTGTTTCGGGTGCTCGACAGGTTACGCTACATCCAATCGACAAAGTCCCAATTCCTTTCCACACTGTCCACGGCGATATTACTGGACGAATGAATGGCCAGCGAAACGTAGCGGAATATGCTTTTGTTTATATAGATGGTTACAGCAAATACGTTCACATGATCTATACAAATGACCGCACTACGGAAACCGCAATTAAGTGCTTTCAAAATTTTATATCTATTTTTGGCACCCCTACGTTATTTATTACTGATCAAGATAAAAGCATGACATCCACAGAGTTCAAAAGTTTTTGCGAACGTTATGGTATTCAGCATCATGTGGTGGCAAAAGGCGCTAGTAGGGCGAATGGACAGGTAGAGCGCCTTATGAAAGTAATTAAAGACAATATGTCGGTTGTAGAACTTGATATGCCTTGGCACTCGGCTATTCAGGATTTACAATTAGCTATAAATTGTAGTGTATCCAAAAGTACCGGCAAAAGTCCACTGGAAATTTTACTGGGAAAGAAATGTTCACCACCGAGTATTAAGTTATTACAAGTTGATGACGATGTACTAACTGATGATCTAGAATCAATGCGAGCGGCTTGCAAGGATAGGATGGACGAGCGATCCCTTCAGGATAAGTCTCGTTTCGATAAAGGTAAAGCTAAAGTCAAACCTTATAAAGTTGGCGACTTTGTTCTACTTCGGCGCCATGAACGCCACACCACTAAACTCGGTCCCAAATTTGAAGGGCCTATGGAAGTTTTAGAAATCTTGCCCAATGACAGATACAGACTAAAACATGTCAATCTCCGCGGTTGTTCAGAAAAAATTGCTAGTCATGATTCCTTGCGAGCTGCTCCCCTTGCACAATATGACCCTTTTGAAAGTGACTCTGACTCTGAGCAGTCGGCCGTATGGGCGAATAACGATAATTCTGGAGTACCTGTTGAATCACTATCTTCCGCCACTGCATCCGCTAATAACTGTGGGAACATACCAGTTAATTTGGGGGCATCCACTTCCAATAATTAGCCCCTGCTTTATTTTATTGTTGGTTCCTATCCAAAATCCTTCCTTTCGCGCTGGCTGGCCACCATGCGCATCCTTTATACCGGTCTTAGAGGCTATAGCCCAAGAAGGGTGATTGCCTATTTTGATGATGGCTAGACCCCAGGATGGGTGATTGCCTGTTTTGATGATGGCTAGATCCCGGGAAGGGTGATTGCCTGTTTTGATGATGGCTAGATCCCGGGAAGGGTGATTGCCTGTTTTGTTGATGGCTAGATCCCAGGATGGGTGATTGCCTGTTTTGGTGTGGGTAGATCCTAGAATGAGATTGCTAGTCTCAAGAATGATTTATGTTTATGAGTGTCAAAGTATTGTTTTTGACGAAATGTTTACTAATTAATCAAGGCTGTAAAGTTACCATATTATTTGTTAAGTTATAATTTACAAGTTAAGTGTTTATCCTTAAAACAAAAGAGAACCTTGTTATAAGGAAATATGAGATTGGTTTGATTTGATTATGTAATTGTGTGTACGTGCAATCTTATATGATTTTCAATTCTGTCAATGATTTTCTAAATTTGTAAGCGCAGAGAACGCGCTTGAGTCAGTATGGCCGTATGGGCGCGCTCAACCGAGCTGCCATCTAGTTTCAATTGTAGGAAACAAGTCTCAATTTAAAATTGAGACAGGAAACAACACTAGCTACTTTTCGTAATAATGTAATTCTTAAATTTAGGATAATAAATTGTAATTCAGATTCTAGAATTAATTAAAAGTACTAACGAAGTAGAATTTCCTATTTATATAATTTTGTATTGTAATATGAATTAAGTGGGTCACTAATGTTTTTGTTGTGTTTACACTACTGTATGATTTCCGTATGTATTATTTTAAGAAACGAGTTAAGTTAATTATGTAAAATTAGAAGTTTAATTAATGTTTCATTATTATCTAATATTGTTGTAATTATTGAATAATTTATTTTAAAATACAATTATGATTTACTTTTGTAACAAAACTGTAAACTTTATAGGGTGTTTCCGGTTCATTTTATATTGTTATTTAAAATACCTAATTAAGCTAATTAAGATGTATTTCGACTTTAGTTAACATAAAAATAATGTTTTATTGTTTTTAGAATTATAAAACCTTAATATTAAATAGTTTTGTAATAATGTGAAACACGTGGTCTTGTAATTAATAATTAAATAACTTGGTTAGTCGAGGTTGCAGTATGTGGCATTCTTTCGCTGATCGTTGAAGAGTAAGGTTGTTAAAGAAATATAATTATTTATCCTGCTGTGTTCCTTATTTTTCTTGACGATTATAATGGATCCTGGGGCGAACTCCGGTGAGGCGCCGACATATACATAATCATGCATAAAAATCATGTCGTTTTGACGATATGTAGGTAAGTATTTTTTCAAAATTCTAACCGAATCAAGATTTTTCATTGAATTTAATTGAAATAACTACGGCAACCTGTGATCATGATTGACACCAGAGTGTTATGACATATTGCCCATTTTAATTATACACATAAATAAAATTGAATTTGTGATTCAAAATTAACTTTTCACTAAATGTAAAACTTACATAACAAAGTCCTCTCTTTTTGTCTGTCTGTTTAGCCCGGCTCTGAACCGATTTTAGCCGGTCTTTCGGTCTGGCAGATTGAGTTCCGCAGTATAAAGCCATCATCATTAAGAGGAAGTAGACGTAGGTGTTGTAATAATCACACTCACTTTTCACTGAAGATAATTAAGTGCCAACGTGACAGAGGCTGATTCCATCGCCGTCTCAGGCACTATACATACGCCTTTAAATTACTTCTCAGACATATGCAGGTTTCCTCACGATATTTTCCACCACCGTAAGGTATGTGGTGTGAAATCACTGCACATAAGTTTTTGGATGAACTCCTGTACAGGCCACTCTGGGTATCAAGCTTGCGTCGATTCTTAATCGTAGCTTTGCAAATGTACAGTTCTATGATACATCGAGGAGTTCTAGCGACCTAAGCTGCCTAGAATTTATTTGAAGATTTTAGACTGAATATCTTTAAAAAGTATCAGGAACTATGGAACTCTTCTGCATGCTAATAGAACTCACATTTATTTTTGATCTGCTGGGATTTGCTCTGCTAAGTTCACTGACACTGCGTAGCAGACGACTGCTCAAACGCCAAGGCAACCAAGGCTGTAATCTGTAATCACAAAAATCTGTTCAACATAATCTCAGACTAACTGCCGGCGTTACCTATAAAGCAAAATGCAATAAAAAAAAGCTGTATCTAAAATAACAGGCAAGTCAAGATAACGGCCAGAAGAGTTGTTAAACAGAGGCATATCATTATATCGAGTAACTTAATACGCGGCTGAAAACACTGTTATAACACTTAAGATGTTTTTGTTCTGTATTAAAGCCGGTTAAGGGTGACTAGATTGTACTGCGAGGGTTCCGTTTCAAGAATTATAACTTCACAACGAACACTTAAATCGTCAGTTACGTAACTTTCTTGCTAATCATTGTATATTAGAATTCTTTTCATTCTGGAAGCCAAGTAGCATACTATGTTCAATTGGACTGCTAAAGTAGTGCATTATTTAAACTGCCGACTATACTCGATGCCTAGGGGACTATATTCCTACTTCACACAAAGTCGTAGTCAAATAATGCTACTTTTGCATAGTGTTGTGTTCTTGGGTGAGTAAGGTCGCTGGCACTTCGTGATGGAGATGGGAGCGTAGGCGTTGATAAAACTATAATAATTAAGTCATTCTTCTGAATGGTTCTCCATTATAAGATTGAGAAAGTGCCATTGTGGTCATTGGCGTTATACTTGTATTACGTGTTTATTTGATACCAATGTTATAGAAAGTATTTACCCCTTGCTCTTAGAAAGCTTTTACAAAGAGACGTGACTGTCAATTAAAATACTGTTATATGAACACATTTCTCACGTCTCCCAAAAGAGTATCCAAAGGGTAAAATAGAGGTACATAGAGACAGATGATACCAAGTTTTCATCGACTATGATTAGGTGAGTCCATCACTGTCTCAGGCACTGCGTAGGTCTTTAAATTTCTTTACATATATACTATGCAGATTACAACACTATGTTTTTACAGCGTAAAGCGTGTGGTGTGAAATCACAGCCATTAAGTTTTTAGAAAAATGGTATATACAGGCTGGGATTTGAACGTACCTAAGTAACCTCTCAAAAATTTACTTAAATGAATACCGTCCAATCTCCACGGATCTCTAAAGGTACATCACTAAGATGTCTACTTCAAGATAAAAATGATAAAGGAGACAACTTATTAAAAAAACTGAGCAGACAGGTAAACGAGTAAATGGCTGATAAGTATCGTTTGAGACAAAGGCGGGATAACAAAGGCCGTATCGTCGTTTTTCAGTTTCAGGCTAACGTGAATGTAGCTTACAGGAGCTGGGAAAAGAAACAGGCAGAAATCTAGTCTATTTTTCTGTTTAACGATGGACTGGAAAATTATGATTCGGAATATGAAAAGGCTTCTTCGTAAGTTTTAAGAACTGGCTAATTTCCAAAGTTTTACCAGCGTTAATTAGCACACAAAAACCCTATATTCTTCTGAGAAAAAAATACTAGTGAACTTTATTTTATGCAACAACGAAAGGTTACGAAGGTCAGATTTAAGCTTTGTATAAAAATCTGATGATAAACCACATCGAGTTGAGTCAAGTGCTGATCCCAACCAGGGAAATAATGGTGATATATTTGCAATTGAAATAAAAGGATTGATTTGAATAAAACTATAACCTTGGTTTGTTTAAAATCTATATTTAAAACGGTCCATGGTTCATGGTCCTTCGAGCCGATCGGAGCCCGATATAAAGGTAAAAACCGATAAATGTGCTCAGACAGAGACTCCTCGGCGACAGAACGCCACTTTACATCTTCGTCACTTGAAACAGATGTTTTCGTCATTTATTGCTTCCCGCACTACAGTCAATGCACAACTATCATCATAAATAATTTGATTGAACGCGTCAGAGAGTCTGTCAGAACTGCTCGTTAAATAGCATCCCTTTGAAATCCCACCGTTTTATTATTCCTTTTCACTCGGTCAGTACATATCTAATTAATTAATATGGATATTAACTCTGAAGCTATGCTATCAAATTCTTAATTTTATTAATCGCAAAGTTGTTGCACACATATGTACTGTACTTGTTACGTTTGATATATGTATTTGATTGCTTTTGGATGAACCAACCAACAGATGGCGTAAGGCAGCCCCTAAAACTGCAAAACAAAGGAAGGAAAAATTCGACGCATGAGGTAGTATCATAAGTTGCTCAGTTGATAGAGCAATTGCACGGTTTGCAGAGACCGCGGGTTCGAGTCCCGCCTCGTGTGCGTATTTAAATATTTTTTTTAATAAAAATCTAATATGCAATAGATAACAATTTATCCAGTATGCCTTACACGTATTTTTTTGTGGTCTCAAATAGAATATATGCTTCTTCTCACTTAATTCTGTGCTATTAATGTCTTATATTATTTTTTATATTTTAGTTAGTTTTTATATTATATTATAACACAATAATATTGGATTATTGTGTTATTGCACCACAGAATATATTTATCTCCAGTAAAAAACCGCTTAAAAGAGCGGTATAAAAAGACCCACCCATTCACTCTTCGTACACTGTGGCAGTAATGAGTTCTCAATCTGGCGCAATGGAACTCGTCACAAGGCGAAAGCTTGATATTTCCATTCCACGATTGGAACTCGGCAGCGACACCTGCGACTGCGTTTGTCATACAACTGACAGATCCCCGCTTTTTGTGTAAACATCAAATATGTAAGGAATTATTCATCTGAACCGTTCGTGACGTTTTACGTCTGTGGTTTACGACACTTTTGAGTGCTGTGCTGTTCGCTCGACAAAGTAACTTGACCGCTATCCTGCATTTCTCTACGGCCCTGGTCTGCCCTAACAGTAAAACCTAGGTTTTTATTCTTTTAACAAACATAAGAAAACACTTTTCTATTTAATCACTAGCCAATGTTATCTTCGTTTCGTAAATAAACTAGAAAGTAAAAGATCTGAAGGTCACCAAGCTAAAAGTGTTATAGGTTTTTTTGTATTTTTGTTCTGTCCAATAGAATGCGTAAGAAAAAGACTGTGGCAATAATGCCAAGGAAGTATTTGGCGATAATAGGAAGAGCTTACGTCACGTATTATATATACGTATTAAGGTGACAGTATAACTATATTTAAAAGGCAATTCGGGTCTACAACGCGTTGATTATATTATTTTATTTACCTCAATATTTCGGCCAAGTTCATCGGCCGTGATGACGCGCTGTCTTGTGAGAGTCAATCAATATAATATCTATAAATGTGATGGCTGTAAGGCAATGGGATTACCACAGGGAGTGGACAGAGGCGTGTTGGAACAGAAGCCTAAAAAAAGGCTGATAAGATAAAATTAAAAAGATAAAAAAATACTAATTATGAAACTGTCAAATAAAAACAATGCGCCTTAAAAGGTGGTACAATACAGCCCATACAATTAGGCAACACCAATAAAATTAAGTCATATTACTAAAGAGTTGCACGTTTTTCCTCAGAAACTCATTGCGTATTCATGGGCGGGCGTCCCGGGCACAAATATGTCGCTAACTAGCGCAATTATAGCGGAGCCTCGGAAGGGTTCCCCAGCTATTTCATGGGCTCACATCTGTCGGTGGTGAAATATTGTTTATGTGAGATGACTATTGTTTTATATTAGGTACCTATCTACTAAGTTTTTATATTACCTATTATGTTTTAGCCCCAACTTTGTCAGAGGAAATTCAGTTTCAAAACCAAAATACATTTATTAGATTGGACTTTGACAAAATTCAAATCGTCGATATAATTATTCATATATATACATATTACCGCCGGATTTGAAAGGTTACTTTTAGTGAGATAAACTCGATTAGAAAGTCAATGTATACACATTATAAAAATATTTTTTAGCAAGTTATACCAAATATTATAGGTAATACTATAAGCCCATGAACACACTTCAGGTAATGTTTTTTTTTCAACCCTATGTCCGCCTCAGTAAAGATATTTCCATTCCAAATTTTACAAAAATTTGGAGACAGCGTGGCGCCTCATGTCTGTTGAATCGCACAACAATTACGCTTAAATATATACAACCTGACAGAAAATTTTTCCCATAAATAATTATTTATACACTTTTTTACAGTAGCATAAAATACGATTAAACAAAGAATTCCATTACTAATTATTCCTATTCTTATCTTCAAGGGATTAAAAAAGTAAGAGATATAAAGAAGAGACCTTATCCTGTTATGTTTCCACCTGTCAAAACATAGATGAGTAATTCAGGGCTGCCATCATGTCACAAATTTTACAATATGATTGTGACACGTTCCGTAATAAAGCTGTACTTGTTTGGAAACAAAAATGTCAATGTTTCCAAAATTCCTTAACATACTTTCACCCCATGATTATCATCAGAATGTAATGTAATAAAACGCACTAATTATCAACTGCGAGTCACAGCGAACGTTAATATTAACATTTATTACCAAATTAACAAGTTAATTCCGCAAACAATGCCATTCGGATCCATAATTACTTTAGTAATTGAAGAACTTCGTGTATAAAAGCTTGTAAATATGGTGGAAAGTGTAGAAAACAACAGAAATGGACTCTGGACTATCGTTGCCCCTTTCGCCTGAGGCAAAACTCCACTAGGTAATCCGCTCAATAATAAATGAGACGACCTAACTTCGCGCCTGTACCGACACTCTAGCTTTTCACGTGGAAAAACTTTGAAACGATCCCATCTCAACTATACCTCCAGTCAAAAAACAACTTTAAAGTTATAGTTTAAAGTAGTGGTTGGTGTGGCAGAGTGAATGGGTGAGGCTTCGAGCCACACATTTCACTGAATTAGACATGTGTTAAAAGCTTAATGCACTTATTAGGTAACAGCTAGAGTTGCACGCTGCAGGTGACTACACTTCGGTGCTCAAATTTATTTCAAATAATACCAGTAGAGAGACCAGGCTCGGGTATAGTACAAACAACGGCGCGGGGGAATTTTACCCACAAGATCACCACATCTGTTCATCAGTCAAATCGCATAATACTTCGGCTACCTCGCCAATTACGCCACGTACAGTCGGGGGCGAGCTTATTGCCATTAACCGGGCACTAATCATATCTCCTAGTTGCTCCTAGGAAATTATTGATGGAAAACCCAGTAATCTGCTGCCTTAACCAGGGATCGAGCCGGGATTCTCATGACTCATCATCTCCCTGGCCTTATCCCATGTATTTGGGGTAAGCACTCGATTCAACCCGATGTGACTGATCACCTGATTTTTATACGAAGCGACTGCCATCTGACCTAACCCTAACCCTTTTTCGAGGAAAATCGGCAATCTGGGTTAAACCAGTTGTCAGACTTTCTCAGGCCTCTGACTGACCTGTAACGATTGCCAAAGATGTTAAATTGGCAACCTAGACCGACGGCTTAACGTGTTCTCCGAAGCACGGAGGGAACTCGGGCGGTCACCCATTCAACTACTGGCTAGGCGTATGGTTGCTTAACTTCGCTCATACGATCGCATCATATGCGCAATAGCAACAGTGCCACGAGCCCCTCAGTCGGGATTCTCATGACTAATAATAATAATTAATTAAAGTCTCTCAAAGTAAATCGCATTAATACGTGAGATACCAACATGTAGAGGTAATATTGCAACCTTTTGAAGTGAGCCACTGCCCTCTCTCTTCTAGGCGGGCCTTTCATAATTATTCACGGAAACTCGTTATAATTTGAAGCGCTTACTAATTAGACGGGTCGGTCCCGTATTATGTTGTAATGCACGCCGAACATTGTACGCATTACGTATTACATGGGTTGTGCTGTGTAGGTGTGCGGCTTTATTTTGATGTTAGCTCTTACATGTTTTTGTTGATGTGATGAAAAATAAATATAAAATGAAAAGTCATGGAGTATTTGGCCAAATATACATTTTGTAATCTATATTGTTCGATATAAACTGAGATTATGAAGTCAAGTCAAAAATCTATATCTATACAGATAAATAACATTTACGTGTCTGTTTTTAATTTCAAAATAACAACTTTTCACTAAATGCATATGGAAGTATAAACAGGAATTAAATAAAAAAATATACAATTTCAAACATTTTCTATGTCTGCCTGCTTGTCTGTTTGTTCCAGTTAATCTCTAAAACGGCTATACCGCTTGTAACTAATAATTAGGGTTTCGCAACATAAAGCCCATATAATTTAATCTGTTTAAAAAACTTCTAATTTAACAAACATATGCTCACGCCTGTATTCTTCGAAGGGGAAGGCAGAGGTGTTGTAATAACAACACCCACTTTTCACCGAAAATTAAGTGCCAACGTGACAGATGGTGAGTCGGTCACCGCCTCAGGTACTATACATACGTCTTTGAATTACTTCTCAGATAATGAAAATTCAAAGAATGCAGGTTATGCAGGTTTCCTCGCGACGTTTTCCTTCACCGTAAAGCATGTGGGATGAAATCGCTGCACATAAGTTTTTAGAAAAATTCATTGATACAGGCGCGCTCTTCGACTGCTCGAACCTCGCCACCACGGCACTATTACTTACTTAAATAGACATGAACATAACATTGACCCTAAACTTATGCCTTTATCAAATCCAGATCGATAGCTAAGAAGCAAGACCAACAGAGGAGCGCTGAAGGTCCCACAGATACAAACAATATTGATACAGGGAACAATAACCCGGCTTATGTTAGATTAAGCGGGCTTCGTATGACTGCCTACAATTACGTGTTAGGACCTATTTGAGTTCCGTTTAAGTTAAATGTAAATATTTGATTAGGGACCGTAAGGACTGGGTGTTACGGGTGATTTTAAATGTACGTTTATGGGGAATTCATGTGGATGTTTACTTGGAAAAGTTGAATAAACTTGAGTTTCGTCTGTCCATTCTAAACATTAGCAAAGTTTTGTTCTTTTTTTACAGAGCCGTGGTGACCTTAGTGTTTGAGCAGTCGCCTGCTACGCAAGCGACGCAAGCTCGAATCCCAACAGGGCCTGTACCAAGTAGTTATTCTAAAAACTTAAGTACAGAGATTTCAGTGCTTTACGGTGAAGGACAACATCGTGAGGAAACCTACATAGGCCTGAGAAATTACTCAAAGACGTATACTGCCTAAGACGGCGATAGACTCACCATGTCACGTTGTAACTTAATCATCTTCGGTGAAAAGTGGGTGTTGTTATTACGCCTCTGCCTACCCCTTCGGGGAATACAGACGTGAGAGTGATATGTATCTTGCTTTTCATAGTATTATTTGTTTTTCACTACCTACTATTTGTTCTTAGTATCGTTTATGATCTGAAATCTACCAACACCTTTGTCATATTTTATCTAATCTCCATTGTTCCTGCTGTCATCTAAGTGCGTTACTTAGTAATTACGGTGGAAATGAATAAATACATGAGCTAAAAAGGGGAAGGCAAATTAGCACAAATGTTTGAAATTCCGATGTGCTTATGTATGAAATGGCATTCTCTCACTCATTGTGGTCCAAATTGAAAATGAATAGCGGTTTTTTTGTCTATTGACTTTCACTGTCTTTATACATTGTTCATATACTAAACTGTGGTCGAGGGTTCACCCGCCTAGACTTCATTACATTGCAGAATACATTTTTTTGTTATAACATGTTAGCTAAATTGCGCTAAAATCGGTCGAGTCGATTCAGATATTTGCCAGAGCAAAAATTTGGACTTACAAACAGACACCTGACTTTTATTTATCTGATTATACAGATAATGTAAATAATTTTCAGAGTAATTAAATAGTTATTAAAACTAATGTAAAATAATTTCAAAATCGGTTAACTAGATCCAGAGATTACCCCTAAAACCACACAAACTCACAAACTTTACTTCTTAAATAAAGTATTAAGTTTAGTTAAATTAAAATTACGTCATTAGCGTAGAAGGCAATTTTACTGTAACCACTCGATCACCCTACATCATATTGTTATGTATGTATGTAATTAAAAAAACTAAATATATACACCAGAACAGCATCGCTAGCATGCCAAAGCTCACACCGCCCCGAGCAAACGTCACACCTTAATGCCTATTCTTGAAGATGACAATATAATTAACATAAGCCAGGCTCAGTGCGACAAGGCGCTTAAGTAATGAACTCGGTTACACCGGCGCCGTTTCCTGAATTATGTATTATTTCGGTGTAACATGTGATTACAGGAATCCAAGCCGACCGACAGGTCATGAGATATAATAATCTTCCGTCAGTCTATTCCAAAGTGCTATTAATTAGAAAAAGGGTACAGCCCTCTACCTAGCAGACCCCTGTCATAGCTATGGTAGTATTGTTCAACTTGTTTCTGCGAGATGTCTATCTTTTTTACCCGACTGCGCGACGGACAAGAGGGTACATAATTCGTAAGATTCTGCCGCTATAGATTTTTTTCGATAGTAATACAAACACTCAAAACTAATCTATACTAATATAGAAAGCTAAAGAGTTTATTTGTTTATTTGATTGAACGCGCTAATCTTAAAAACTATTGGTCTGATTTGAAAAATACTTTCAGTGTTGGATAGCCCACTTATCGAGGAAAGCTACAGATAGACTATATTATCATCACACTAAGATCAATCGTGGGTTTATGTCAGCGTTAGCCCAGATAACTATTCCACGCGGAGAAGTCGCGGGCGGACGCAAGTTTACTATAACGTTAACTGTATTAGCTATTAATATGTTTTTTAATAATCTAAGAAAAGATGCCTGGCTGAGGTTTTCTTGCTGCTGCTCCTCAGAATGTAGTCCTAGTTTCGTAATGTAATTCTCGATAACGGTAGATAGTTATAATATGATAGTCTGGAGTCACTGGCACTAAATTACTTCGGCAAACATTGAATAAATGATGAAAATGTAAATAAAAACCTTCACCTTCCATGTTTCATCCCTTGCTCCAAACCAAGAAAAAATGTGAATGACAAATTACAACAAGTTAAAGTTAGAAACGAAACCAATTTCCGATTGAATTGAGTCGGATTGTAAACGGAGCGGCCATTTCTCATCGGTGCCTTGATTGCGCGGGTCGTGCGCACCTGAGAGCCGAGAAAAATATGAGTCCACTAATGAAACGCTAAGTAGGATTTACATCTGTCGCCTTGCTGATTGATGTTTCGGATTCATACCTTCGAGACAACTTGTAATGAGTTTTTCTCGCTTTAAATTGTATTTTTGCTAAATTGTCTTTTATAAGTATACCGCTGTGGCTATTTTACTCAGGGTCTTATTTTCAATAATAAAACATTTTCTGAGAGCCGTGGCGGTCGTGGAGTTTGTTGTGGAGTTCGAATCCCAGCGACCTGTACAATTGAGTTTTTCTTAAAACTTAAGTGCAGTAATTTCACCCCACATGCTTTACGGTGAAGGAAAACATCGTGAAGAAACCTGCATACGTGGATGAGAAGGAATTGAAAGACGTACTGCCTACGACGGCGATGGACTCACCCTGTTAAGTTGGCACTTAATCATCTTCGGTGAAATGTAGTTGTTGTTGTTACAACACCTCTGCTTACCCCTTCAAGGACCTTTCAAGATAGCGTGAGCATATTATTTTTTGTATTTGAAAATTTAGTTGGTAAATTAAGCGAATGAGTAAGAGTTATTTCTATTCTATTCTGTACGAATTTTGAAAATAATCAGTCTTTTGAAAATGTATGTCTGTTAGACAAAGCATAACTTGCACAGCATGTTTCGAGCGTTTTCAGCTACTTAAATGATGGCCCCATATTCCATTTCAGTCTTTTATAAAATACAAGAAACAAAACACAATTTATTTCGTAAAGTGAGTAGAAGCAAAATATTGTCAATAATTTAAATTAGCGGCCATAAGCCACGGATCCGGGTGTTAGAGGGAGGCCTCTGCATAATTAGAGGCACAATGTTCAGATAATGAATACAGATGTCTGTTGAGTTGTTCCGCCTGAAATATTGCTGGGTTACATTTTAATTTGATTGGTTCATTGTAAAGAATAAGGAATTCAAAAATGGTCCTTCCTTTGCAATCTTAACAAGTATTATAAGCTTCGTGTTATTTGGTTATGAGGACGAAGTATATATACAACGTGTACAAGTGTGTCATTCTCACACACCTGATTAAGAACTTATGACTGGCTGCAAGGTATCCACTCTCAAAAGAAACTTCACAAACTAAAATCAAACGTACTTTCAGCATTGTTTTCATCAAACTCAAGTTTTCGTTCTTTTAGTAAATTAAGTAAAGCAGGTTCGGAAGATCGAAACGTCAAAGAATTTTCTAGCAGACTACGTTTGGACGTAATTTTAGAACGTATAAGGATCGTGCCTGGTAAGAACTTTCAGCCGAAGCTTTGTTTTTTGGAGGAAGCCCCCTGGTCATTACAAAATAGAATATTTTATCTAAAGCTATTTGATCTAATCTATGGCTACTTACAAGCTTGATCTATTAAACTAGACTTGACACGCTAACGCGTTACTTCACCAACGAAAGAAGATAAGTCTATGTCAATGTAATTATCTTAGATATGTCTGGAATAAAACCTTAATCATCATAACTATAAGAGTTGTGACTCTTGTCGGTGTAACCGATGCAATTTCTTCCATTCGTCTCTATCAATTGCCATTTCATTGACGGGAGGTCAAGTATACGTCATGGCAGACACTTTTTCCGTAACTTGTCTCAAAATCTTCTTAATTTTTTGATTTATTTGTCGTTAAACGGTTATATAATAGAAGAGGCAGATTTGTCCCGTCATCTCTGGGGTGTCGTGAGGGTCGTTTATTGCGATTATGTTGCCATCTTCTCCCGGCTATATGAACCCTAGAAAACAAATAAATATGGAAATTCAGACTGACGCTTACACGCTCCGAGCATTTTTAATAAAACGTCTAGACTTGTAAATTGGCAACGTTCTATAAATGATACGCTGCAATAGGTATACATAACCATGTAAACGTACATGTGGAATTGATGAAATAATGAGTTTGTATGCGATAGTGAGTAAGAAGGGAAGAGGAAAATAAGAATTGATGGATTACAGAGAGAATAAGACGATGGAAGACGATGAACGACGAAAAACAGCAGTAGTATTTTTATTTTATTGTATTGACAAGATTGCCGATTTTCCTCGAAAAAGGGGTTGCGAAGGTCAGATGGCAGTCGCTTCGTATAAAAATCAGGTAATCTGCCACATCGGGTGAATCAAGTGCCGACCCCAAATACATGGGATTAAGGTCAGGGAGATGATGTATTGACAAGAAGACGAAAAGGCGAAGTAAAGAAGTTGAAACTTTATATATACGTTTATTGTATTCCAAATACACCAAACTTAAACTTTAGTAAAGAGTCAAGTTTCAAAATTCTTTCGTTAAAATACCTTATCGACTTCCCCTTTTTTAATATAATCTGTCCTTAACGTACATAAACCAAGCTACATAGAAACAGCAATTTAAAATTGTTTTCTCTGTCGGTACGTCTGTTTGTTTCGGCTAATCTTCGAAACATCTGGACCGATTATAACAGGACTTTCACTGACTAATGTTACAAGTTAAAAAAAACTAGAGTTCCGCGGGTCACTTATCAAATTAAGTGTACAGTGACACTGCGGGCACAGCTAGTTAAAAATATTGTGAACTTTCTTACAAAGAATGCCTAAATAGTATGAGTACAAACGGGTACAACATAAATTTTCAATTTGTATAAAAGCGTGGGTCCTATTGCATAACTACGTCCAATTATGTATCTCCGTGAAGTTCATTTTTTACAGTCAATTAACGAAGAACAATATTTTGTCAAAGCTTGTTCCTGTCATCAAAAGATAACTCGCAAAAAACTAACTGCAATCCTTTTGAAAATCGAGGAAAAGTCGTGCAATCTTTTTATGTAAACGGATTTAAATTTTATGCAAACGCATTAAGGCTTGTTTTAAACTGGAGTCTGGCAGTGGTGTTAAAACAGCGTTTTACATGTAAAAATAAAAATGTTCGTGTTTTATCTAAAGCGCAATGAATGGCAAATGCACAGTTGGATTATTGTAACTGTGAGATAACTTTCAACTTGAATTTGATTGTGTGGAAATCCCTACATAGACATCTATTTTCGTTAGGGTTTGAATTGCAAAAGTGTCTGTGTGTTTTATTCACCACTGAATTAATTATGCCATTATCTTTCACGAATTTCAGAAGAAGAGTCACAGGCAAACATAAGCAAGAATTTGAAAAGAAAATTTTATTTATAGCTTTCGTAACGGAAAAAGTGTATCAAGAGATTCACGAACGTAGTTAGAACGATACAACTATGTTAAAACCACGTCATCAGACATGTAGCAAACAGTTCTGCCTACCCCCGTGGGATGCAGTCGTAACCATGATAATATAATGCTATGTGTATGTATGTAGTAATAAATTAGGCTGCAGTGAAAATGCGGTTTATCACATTTGGTTAATGCTATTAGCGGTCGGTTTGTTTTGTCAGCTTAAATAGTATCCGACGAGAATTAGATTTGAAACTATAATAATTCTAAAAGCATTAGGTAATTAATTAAATTATAGTTTTATTTATTTATTCAATAACTAGCTGTGCCCCGCGGTGACGGACGGCCAGACCGACAGAGAAAAAAGTTAAAACTTGGTTTTTCAGTGTCAGTAGCGTGTACACTTTCATATGCATTTAGTGAAAAGCTTTTATTTGGAATTACAAACAGACACTTCAATTTTATTTATCTGTATAGATGTATAGATAGATATATATTAGAACGGCATACAATGCCAAAAAATGGTACTCGTATAATAAGCCTCTTCGAATAAAACTACAAGAAATCGCAGTAGGCACGTGATACTTTAGGGAGCCTACCATCTTCAATTTAAGCAGAGCTTATTAGGAACTATTGAGCTAGACAAAGTAAGATGTTCTTAATACGCTCTGTTAGAACAAGCATAGTTCTGTTGGCCCCAGTCGGTCAGCTCCAAACGGGAAACGCTCTTTTTAATGTAGTCATACTTCTTAGTAAAAATGACTAACCTAAACCACTGTGGTTTACATAGCGATAATATTAGTTAGAATTAATCCGACGAACACAAAAATGTTAATTTTAATATTCAAATTGTTAGCCGCAATCTTATGAATAGACCGTCCGAGGTCCCATAAATAACCGCTAAGACCTCCCATGGTTATCTTTACAGCACCGTGTTGTTATAAAGTAGCGTAAATTTTATTTTATTGCTTTATACTTAAGGGCATGGCACACTGAACATATCGGCATCTTATACTCGTATTAATACTAAAATCTTATCACAGTAAAAACATAGATATTATTAAGTTTTTACAAATAAGTTTCGTTGTGATATCATTAAATTCAGTTTGAAACTTATTACAAAATTACTTCTTAAGTTCCAGTGCCCGTTTACGTACGTGCTTTCACGAAATATGAGCGCTCAGCAAAGAAGTGGTGGTAACTGTGAAAGTATTTATTCACGTCGACAGAGACTCTTAAGTAACCAGTGACGGCACCTGTAATATCTTGACATTAATGAAAAACAATGCCTGAGATAGTCCTTGGTCTAAAAGTAGTTCCATCTCAATTCAATTCACTTCAATTAAATTTATTACAATTATAAAATTAATCTAGTACCTACTTACTGAGGACAGTAAAACTTATACCATATTATAATTTATACTTTACTCTATTCTATTATTATAATTTTTACGATATACTTATTATTTTTATTTTTATTTTTGTATTATTACTTAAGTAGTTTTTGTTTTCTCTTTTTGTCATATTGATGTCAAAAGGGAAGAACATAGTTTAAGGTCGAGTTTGGTAGAACAAACTCGACGAAGGTAGCAAAGGCTAGCTTGCTTTGGTTAGCTTCGTGGTCCGAGCCATTGATCACAGATAGGACTATTCAAGCAATCAGCTCAACAGTAGAGAAAGAAAACTTATCTCATGGATATAAGTGGTGAAATTGCATGACTACGTTCATGAGAATACCACCTTATACAAATTTAGCGCTTGCACCCTCATGGGCCAAGCAATGAAAACATCGGATAAGATAACGTTATGAAATGCCTTGTTAAAATTCGTCCGGAGTCTTCAGAGTAACATTTTTTACTTACTTTTTGTCGCTATACATTTTTTGCGTGAAATAAATTTTCCTTGCATACACCTTGTTAAGTTTAAGATTTGTCGTTCGCCTTTCTGGCTAATTTTGTAGCTTTTCGGGTACACGTTTAATTCAATGTTACTGACTCGGATGAAAATGTTTTTTACCAGGACCCCATCGTCAGAATGACATGATTATTCAGGATTATAAATTTGTTTATACCAATAAAAGTTCGAGCTGACCAGTCCCTCCAAGCAGCACTTTACCTTACCTTACCATAAGCTTTTATTGCCATAGTTCTACGGTGTGACTGTGATATACTTATACACCACATATACACATATCAGAGTTAAGTTATTACGGCAATAAGATGTCAAGGCCATCGCCCTCCTCAAGCATTATAGAAGTAAGTGAGCAATCCGTCAGCCAGTCATTGATATAGATGTAAATGATTATTCGTGTGGTCCTAGCGATATTAGGCCGCTAAAGAAATCACAAAAAGGTTAGTCGACATCACAGGAGACTGAAGAGCTGGCAGCTGCCTCAGACAAAGAATTTGTTAAGCTATTCAAAGGGGTAATGCTGCCAGTATCTTCGGAACCTTGCCTACAGGGGCCTTAACATGAGCTCTTATTGCCATGTTAGTTTCACTCATTTATGAGACAGATGTATGTGACGTGCATACATCTGTCACTGTCGCACAACTGAATTAACATTGCAATAAGAGCTCATGGTTGGGCCCCAGGGACTCCTTTTAGAAATAAATTTTAGGTAATATATTTATTTTTTTAAATTTATTGTTATAGTTTGTGGTTAGTTGTTTATCTGTATTAAATATTCGTTTAATCAATAAATTCCCAAAAATTATTATTCGTTATGTTTGTACCGACATTTCCAGTATTTCTGCTAAAAATTCACACAAGTCCCAAGAGGTGCAAAGTAAAAGAGCAAAAAATGATCGTGTCTGCCAAGTGTGGTGTAGACGCAGTGCTCTTGTATAATATTCATAAGCAGAGACAATGTAGTTGGGATATGGTCAGTGGTTGTGGTCTAATGGATGAGTGTGTGGCATAAAAATAAAAGTAATGTTCTCAGTACATTTTTTTTCTATTTAAATTTTTTAAATAATACCAATAATGTCAGAGTCATTACTTAATTAATCTTCGTGTTTTTTTCTTTAATATATGATTCTTTTTTTTCAGGTCCCATAAAATCTCACTGACCGAAAATCTTATGTTTTGAATCCAACCCTTGACATTTGAAGCATAATTATGAGTTCCATTAATTAATAAGTATAGCCAAAAATAATAATAATAATAATAATTTTAGGTTATTAATAAGTCTAGAAGTAATATTGCTAATATTCTATTATTGTATATTATACTATAGTAGGTACAATATAATCCACTCCGCGTCAATCTTGTACTTTGTACCAAAAACTAGTTTAACTTTATTCTCATGTGCACAATTTATTATTTTTAAGGAAATTTATTTTTGACACAAAGTGTGCTCTAAGATGTTGCAAAATATAATTTGAATTATTTATTTTCGTCAAAATAATTTATCATAATTTGATGGATGGATATAGTCGGATGGATCCATTACGTAGAAGTATTAATGCAGTAATATTACTTTATCAGTATGCGTGTCCCCAGCAAACCCGGAGGTGACTGTGGCACCTATCCATTGAAAATCGCTAGTAACCTAGCACCTAGTAATTTCTTTACAATGGAATAGAATCGCTATAGACCCGTTTCATCAATGACTCCGGTTAATCATTGGTCCCATTTCATCAATGGTTCTAAATCACCGATCAATTATCCCTTGATGGGGATAATCCCCTGGAGATTATATCAACATGAATTTAAGGAAGAGCATAATAATTGAGTTATAGTTATTTAGCATTTTTCAAACAGTTTCCCTTTAAAATATAAACCAGATATTATTTCAGGAATATAATCCAACACAAATAGTGTAAGTCAATCAAAACACAACAAGCCCTTAGAGATTTGTAAGGGAGGTCAAAAGGTATCCTCTGTCAAATTATCCATCGAACTTATCAAATAAACTATCACTTATCGTGATTGGCTGTTAGGAAGATTGCCGACCACTAGGGCCTTAGGAGATTGAAGTTATTTGAACCATTCTACACTATCACAATGGCAGTAATCCTTTCCAACCCGACAGAATTTCCGTAAGTATACTTAAGTAATTCGTTCAAAAAATCTTAAAATTATAAGGATACGAGTCATGGCGACTGAATGAATTGTGTAGTGCGTAAGTTCCAAAATTCTCACTTGGTTTGTCACCATTGAGTTTATTTTTAAACTCATGTGAAGTGATACTTCATCACGATTATAAAGGTAAAAGGAATCATCATGAGCAGAAATACAAAGACGTCTGTACAGTGTCTGAAAAGACGACGGATTTTGAAACCTAATCGGGTTATTATATTAGCTTACATCATAGATGACTATTGACTGATTATACTTTATGTTTTTTTAATTAAACCTACGTTTAAAGAAAAGTCTGCGGAAACAC
Source organism: Watsonalla cultraria (assembly GCA_964035505.1). Lineage (NCBI taxonomy): Eukaryota > Metazoa > Arthropoda > Insecta > Lepidoptera > Drepanidae > Watsonalla > Watsonalla cultraria. The sequence continues at coordinate 394,400 of OZ037715.1, forward strand.
TCTACATTTAAAGAAATATTGCGTATCTTTAGATATAATCATTACGAGGGATTTTCGAACGTCTCAAGGGCCGTTACCGTAACGTCTGTGCGTGCAATACCCTTCAGCAACTCCAACTTACACGTTTAAAGTACTTGTACACTATAATATTGTACTTTTAATAAACTTTTTACAAGTTGACACCAGTCTCCTCATTTCACTGTAACCAATCTGAGATTTTGTGTGAAATAAAAAAAATTACTTCCAAATTTAACTTTTAATTATTAATTATATAAAAATCGTCCCGAGATCATAGTACAACGATGAGCATTATTTAACACCGTTTAAGTTTGTAGAATGATATTTGTCATAAATATTTTTCCAAAGACCGTAGCTAGCTGGATTTGGTAGTGGCCCTACTTTTAAAACATTATTAATGTACATAAAATTCATATTTTCTCTAGTGCTGGGCAGCCATTTCACTGGAAGGTCAGTATCACCGTCTGGTGTAGGATTTCTGAAAACCAAATTGTCAATGTGAATCAAATGAATAGCTTATACTTTATAAATTATTTGAACACTTTGAATAAAAAAAAAAAATATTGTGAAAATAAATGTACTGGTTTTGCCCGCAACTCGTCTGGTGGGCTAGGCAAATAAACATGATTGTAAAATTGTATCTGTTCAAAAAACATACATCTTTGAGTCTGTAGGAGCGTTTCTTCACTCGCTAACAAATGCAAAGTTTGAGCACACACGAGAACCTAAATAGTGCAATAAGAGTTTTCAAAGGCATTGCAGTATATATTATACAAGTTTACAACTAGAACAGCTGGAGCCACGGTTCCTCAGGCATGATACCCGTCTGGCTGGAAGATGTTCCCTTTGCATGATCACCCGCTCTCCCCACAAGTGTAAATACCGAAGTTATTTGAGCCACGGCAACCCCTTCTAGATAATATATAAGATAGATAGATAATAAGAGCTGTGGAGGCCTTGGGGTTTAAGCAGTTGCCAGCTACGCAAGCGACGCATGTTCCCAGCTGGGGCCTGTACCAATGAGTTTTTCTAAAAACTTAAGTACAGTGATTTCACACCAAATCCTTATTGTGAAGGAAAACATCTCTGTTTGAGAAGTAATTCAAAGACGTATGTATAAGTGCCTGGGACGGCGATAGACTCACCATCTATGACGTTGGCACTAAATCATCCTCGATGAAAAGTGGGTGTAATTACAACATCTCTGCCTACCCCTTCGGGGAATACAGGCGTGAGTATATGTATGTATGTAGACAGATAATAAATATTGTGAATAACTCACCCATATTTAGCAAAGTTAGTGAACATTTTAGTCATCCCATCAATCATGAGCTGATCTTCTTGTTTGATTCTATAAGGCCATACGAGTGCATTGAATAAATACAAGATGTCGTCTCCATGACACGCTCCAGGCTCGTCTGTGAACCCTGTGTGATGTTTAACCATGTTCCTCCCACCGTCATATTGGAAATAATAATTATATATAGGTGCATTGATACTATTCACCAGCAGTTCGGCTTCGAAAATCACAGGTATTTCAAAGAATAGATCCCCTTGAAGTTTTGACAAGTTCATTTGAGTCTTATTACTTACGGGCTCAGATCCAAAATAGAACTTCCTCACTTCATTTTCGACTTTCTTCTTCTCGTCTTCAGATTTGAATGTCAAGTCACTTGCCAACATGCTGCGAGTGTTCCATTCTGCAAGTGTTGTTTTAGTCTCTTCTGATATTATAAAAAGGCCTTCTCTATCAGTAGTGCCATATATAACCGATATGTTTTTAGGATTTTTTGTTAATAAATTATACGGTAGGTCTGTTAAAATTGCTTCTTCGTTCGGAATTTCCTTCTCAACACATGGTAATAACATAAGATCTTCTAATAAAAGTCTTGTAATAGGGTGCTTGTCCACATACGCCGCTAATTCTTCATATGGCAATTTTGATAGGAATTTATATATCTCCAGTGGCTCTTTAGCACTGTATCCTAGTTCTTTAGCAACAACACGAGCTATTTGTAAGGGGTTTTGGTTGATAGCCCAATTTGTCAAGCCTGATCCACTCTGAACTATAGCTCTATGAAATAACCCCTCTGTTGTTTTAGAAGCTAATAGCAATGAAACGGACGTTGCTCCAGCACTTTCACCAAACAGTGTAATATTATCTGGGTCTCCACCAAAAGCAGCAATATTGTTCTTGACCCACCTCAACGCGGCGAGTTGGTCTTTAAGTCCAGCATTGCCCGGAGCTTCTTTGATTCCTAGACAGAGGAACCCGAATGCGCCAAGTCTGTAGTTAAACGTAACTAGTATTACGTCGTGTTTTACTATGAAATCTGCGCCATACATTAGTTTCCCGCCATTGCCAACAACGAAAGCTCCACCATGAATGTATACCATGACTGGGAGAGGTTTTTTAGCTTTAGCTGGAACGTAAACGTTGATTTTCAAACAGTCTTCCTCGCCCATCACTCTTCCGTTTGCCCATTGAGCACATTGGTAGTGTTCATCCACTGCTTTGTAAACGCCTGACCATGTAGGGGGTGGCAATGGTGCCTGGAATGAAAAAGAGAAATACACATTTTAATATTATGATTTATGTATGCTAACATGCATTCACATTTGCACACATGCGATTCAGATTTTGTTAGCACAGACACATTGACAGTTTTATTCATTAATGCTAAAATGATTCACTACCAAATAACACGAGAAATATGTTTAGAATATTATAATATAATGATGGCAAGAAAAACAAGAACTAACCTGAAACCGGTTAAATCTGTTGGTTGAGGCATAAGGTATTCCAACGTATTCAAAAAGGGAGCCATCCTTACTTATTTTACCACTCAGAATCCCTTGCTGTATTTTTATTTCTGGTGCTGGTTGATCTACCAAATTAATTGCAAATAGAGTAAACAAGATCAAATTCTTTTTAGACATCATGTTTTCACATATATTCATGTCATCGCAATCTTCATTCTACTATTTGGTTTTTAGGTTAAGAGTTGGGAATATAATGTTCAAATATATCGATAGTGCTATCTTATCTGGCAGTGCAAGATATTATTCGTACTTACAAAACCGTTCCTTTTTTACTGACAAACCATTGAACTTGACGTTAGTAGAATCCTTTCACTAATAATAGAAACAATTTATCACATTATTATTGGTATTAGGGTCATAATTAATACAAGAAGTAGAAATCAGAACATTTTTATTTGATTTTGTTTAAAGAACGATATTTGCTATAAATATTCTTCCACAGGGCGTAATTTTGTGGCTTTGGTAGGGAACCTAATTTTAAATCCTCGTTTATATACAGAATGTTTAAGTTATCTTTAGTACTTGGTTGCCAATTTATTGGAACGCCGCTGTTAATCGGTGTGGGATTTCTAAAAAAAAATCCTTTATTAATGCAACGAAGAATCAAATAAACTAATGAGGAATTAATTATAGTACATACCCGTATTTAGCAAAATTAGTCCACATCTTAGTCATCAAACTAATCATCTTGAGATCTCTTTTCCACATTGGAAAAGGCCAAATGTGTGAATTGAATAAATAAGCAATGTCATCAGCGTGACACGCACCGCTTTCAAACCAATACCCTGAATTAAACTTGACCATGTTTCTACCACCGTCGTATTGGAAATAGTATTGATATACCGGCTCTTGAGACTTATTTAAATAAATTTCCGTTTCCAACATGGCTGGAACTTCAAAATAAAGATCTCCTACAAGGTTTGATAGATTCATTATAGTTTTCTTACTAACGCGTTCATTCCTAAAATAAAACTCTTTCACTTCTTCCTCTGCTTGTTGTTGTTCATCTTTAGAATTAAATTGAATATCAGATGTGATCAAATTACGATTGTTCCACTCTTCAAGCGTCTTCTCATCTTCTGAAGATATAATGTACAGGCCTTCTCTATCTGTACTTCCGTACGTAACCGGTAAATCTTTAGCTTTTTTAACTATCAAATTGTATGGTAAATCAGTTATAATAGCTTCTTCGTCTGGGATACGTTCCTCGACGCACGGTAATAACATTAGATTGTCCAGTAATAGCCTCGTAGTGGGGTACTTTTCTAAGTACAGCAACAGTTCTTTGTATGGTAATTTCGACAAAACATTATAGATTTCTTGCGGTTCGTCAATATCGTAACCGAGCTCTTTAACTACAACCCGAGCTATTTCCAAAGGATTTTGATTGATAGCCCAATGAGACAAACCTGAGCCACTCATTACAATAGCTCTGTGGAACAAATCATCACTAACATCCGATATCAAAAGCAATGAAACTGATGTAGCACCGGCACTTTCGCCAAATAATGTGATATTGTCCGGATCACCTCCAAACGCCGCTATGTTTTTCTTAACCCACCTTAAAGCTGCCAATTGGTCTTTTAGTCCAGCATTGCCGGGAACTTCCTTGATTCCTAGGCAAAGGAACCCAAATATATTAAGTCTATAATTGAACGTGACCAGAATAACATCCTGTTTTACCAAAAAGTCTGGACCGTACATTAGCTTGCCACCACTTCCAAAAACAAATGCTCCTCCATGTATGTACACCATTACTGGCAATGGGCGCTTGGGTCTAACTGGGACGTAAACGTTAATTTTCAAACAATCTTCTTCACCAATGATACCGACTACCGATGATTGTGGACATTGATAATGCTCTTCCACTGCTTTGTAAACCCCTGACCAGTTAGGTGGAGGTAATGGTGCCTGAAATTTACGATATAAAAATTCTCTGACCCAAATTGATCTTCATTTGATATTGAACCGAATTCAAAAGAAGAAGAGTTCTATATTCGACGCGTGTGATTCATTTTTAACAATACATACGTCCATAATTTTATCATGGTGGTAAACACTAATACCCTTAAATACTAGCACAGTTACTTACGTCACTAAATAACTCATAAATCAGTATAAGAGCCTACTAATATTGTTTACTATACTATGCTGAAATAACTTACTTACCTGAAATCTATTAAAAATGTTTGCAGTGCCATAAGGAATTCCAACGTATTCGAAAAACGACCCATCTGCGCTTATTTTACCGCTTAAAATTCCTTGTGCGATTTTAACTTCTGGTGCCGGTTGCTCGACTAAATTCATTGCAAATAGTGTAAACAGGATCACATATTTATTATACTTCATTTTTGATGCAAACAACATCAAATCCCCACCCACCTATTACTTAATTTACCGTAAAACTGATTTTTAATTCAATAATGTTGAGTTATTCGATAATATTAGTGTAATCTAATCTATTGTGACCCAATCTGGAATTATTACTATGTCTAACCTTGATAAAATAGGTAAGTAGTATCCATATTGTTGTCAAAATTCGTGGTCACATTTTAACAATTTAACATTAATCATATAAAGGTGTTTTATTTCTAAGAAAATGCTAACCATTAATCTTATTGGCTCCAAATAAATTAATTCGCTGAATGATGATACCTTTTGATTATGAATCAAAGAAAAATATTTCACTAATTAATTTATTTGTTTTCTACGATATTTCTCGTAAATGCTCTTCCATAATCGATATGCTTCAGGATTAGGTAAAGGACCCATTTTCAGCTCGTCATCTATGTAAAGAAATTTCAGAATGTCTTTGGTACTCTGCTCCCATCTAACTGGCAAATCACTAAATATAGGTGTGGGGTTGCTGAAACAAACAATACCAATACTGGAATTACTATCAGTATTTTAACCAAAGCTTAACATTATGGTCTGGAAAATATACAAGACTAAATTATAGCCACGATTTCTTCAACTTTTTAAGTAGATAGTATTCCGTTCTTGTGAGAAACTCCAACAAAAACGGTACAACGATTTGCCGTGAACGATAAAACAGACAGATAACACATTCACATACAACATAAGTATGTATAGTAAGATATATATTCTTTTATATTAAATCATAAACCATTCGAGTTGAAAGGTGGTTAAATTTAATTGTTATTGTAAAAATGTTACTATACACTCAGAATATAAAATATTAGCAAAATAAACACACCTATATTTTGCGAAATTGGTCCACAATGTAGTCATCCACTCGATCATCTTCCTGTCTTTATAATTGATAGGGAAAGGCCACAGACTACCTTTAAATAAATACAACATTTCATCCGCGTGACACGCTCCACTTTCTTCCTTAAAGCCTGTCAAATATTTCAAGAAATTCCTTCCACCTGCATAATTGAAGTAATAGTTATAAACTGGCGCTTTAATCCTATTCACTAAAATCTCAGACTCAATGAGTGCGGGAGCTTCGAAGTATAACTGTGTGTTCAGGTCAGCCACTGTCATATGTGTCTCTAAACTTATGCTGTCATTTCCAAAGTAGAATTCTTTGGCTTCTTTAGATACTGCTGCTGCTTCTAATTCAGAAGGGAATTCTAAATCCGAAGCAAATATATATTTCCCATCTCTCTCCTTTAGTAATTCAGCTGTGTCTTTGACTAGTATAAATAAGCCTTCTTTGCTTGTTGTACCGTATATCACAGGTATGTTTTTAGGATTCTTAGTAAATAAATTGTACGGCAAGTCTTTAATTACTGCTTCTTCATCTTCAATGTCGTTCTCAACACACGGCATGTGTAATAACTGTGTGTCAAAGTACATACCTATTGGTTTTTTAGGTTGTGACGTAATGAGATCTTTGTAAGATATCTTAGTGAATATATCGTATATTTCATGAGGATTCTCGGTGTTGTACCCGAGGTCTTTAGCAACAAGGCTTGCTACCCACACTGGGTGTCTGTTAGTAGACCAACTAGAAACAGATGATCCACTCTGTACAATTGCTTTATGGAATAAGCCATTGGTCACTTTACTAGCTAATAGTACGGAGACAGAGGTAGCCCCAGCACTTTGACCAAACAGTGTTATATTATCAGGATCACCGCCAAACGCAGCTATATTTTTCTTAACCCATCTTAACGCTGCAATTTGGTCTTTCAAGCCAGCATTTCCCGGGGCTTCCTTGATACCCAAACAAAGGAACCCAAGGGCACCTAATCTGTAGTTGAACGTAACTAGAATTACGTCACGATTAACTAAAAAATCTGGGGCGTATAATAGTTTCCCCCCACTTCCTATAGCAAATGCTCCTCCGTGGATGAAGACCATGACAGGGAATGTTCTATTGTGATGAGCTGGGACATAGACGTTGATTCTTAAGCAGTCTTCAGAGCCAATAACTCCGACTAGTGAGTTTTGCGGACATTGATATATTTCATCCACTGCTTTGAAAACCCCCTCCCAAGACGGAGGTGGTAGTGGTGCCTGCGGATTTTAATATTCAAATCAAGTCAAATCAATATAAGGGACACTCGGAACACTCATCATACGTCATAAATTTAAGCTTAAAAGAAGAAGAAACAGCGAAACAAACTCCCCGGTTTTTCAACATGAGTGTTCTCTTTGCATAAATTGGGTTCGTTGGATATAATAATTATACATTTCAGAATGAGCAACTCATTGCCATGCTTGACTATCATCTATGTAATCTATATTATTCATATATTATATCTTCACACTTTTCCACGAGGGTTCAAGAAGGGGAAGCACAAATGACTTCAATATACATTATCTGGGTTAGAGGAAAATATACTGCAATTGACTTCTGTGTTCAAAATTACGTTCTTCATTTACAAACAAGTAGGTGTAATTATTACATATAAAACGAATACTGTAAGAAATGAAGTATGAGGAAACATACGTCATTTGTGGAACAAGTAATATAAGAACAATCTGGTAATAATACTAGTATCTAAATTCTTGTGAGGAGTGAAGACAGGATTCAATATAATGATTGATTCATAGTACACAATCACCATCTCCCTGGCCTTATCCCATACATTGTTGGGATCGGCACTTGATTCAACCCGATGTGGCTGATCACCTGATTTTTATACGAAGCGACTGCCATCTGACCTTCCAACCCCATTTAAGAGTACACAGTGTGATTATCAAATGCAAAGAAAGTTTATTTTGGCATAAGTAAAAGGAAAATATACTTGTATCCTTATACGGTAATCCTTATATGTATGTACGATAGCTTAGTAGAAATACGAGGTCAAACAAAATAAAGCTATATCATAATACATACTAATAATAACTATACGATCGGTGTAAAGTGGGTACTGCTACATCATACCCCAAGGGGATTGTGAAAGGTCGTTAAGATAATACTTAATGAAGTTAATTAATTGATAATGGCTCTACGTGTTATTTTGGAGTCATAGACTTAAAATTATTGAATAAAAGATTTAAACAAAAGGATTTACAACAAAATTTAAAGTCGGCAATAAAATACTGATACTATAAGTATACCTACATATCATAACTAAAAAGGCTAAAAGTTGTAACAAAAATCATGGAAATCGCAAAAAAAACCTAAAAATAAACAATTACCTTGAACCTCGTACTACTATTGCTCGTAGCGTAGGGTATGCCGACGTATTCAAAAAACGACCCATCCTTGCTTATTTTACCGCTCAAAGTCCCTTGCGCGATCTTCACTTCGGGCGCCGGCTGATCGACCAAGTTTATGGCGAAGAGTGTAAACAGAACCAATTTCTTGCCGTACTTCATTTTTAATTCCAAATCCTTAAATATTGTCACATAATACTAGATATAACACACATTGTACCGTTTCTGAGAACAAAAACACAAAAAGCGTGTGTTTATAATTTGATTACGCGAGTGTTGCGTGCGCGCTCCGGCCTTCAACTGACTGACATTTACAGCATGACGAGTGGGTGAAAGAGACAGATGCATAAGTTTTATTCGTAGTGTAAGAGAGATAAACAATGCTGTCTAATGACACTGCTTTTAAGATAGTATGCAATGTTATTAGATGGTAAATATTACCGAGATTAAAGTTAAATGAATTATCAAGTATGATGTAACGTATTATTCTTTAATTTTCTTTTACGCTTAAGTTTTTACAACAACCTCTTGGTACAGTCGCGTTATTCTGTAAAGTTTCTCAGCGATGCACTCGACGTCGAGTGTCGTTTTCACATATACAAAATTGAAGTTTATATTGTACGCTTTGCGTATACATTTCTTATGACTGAAACCGAAATTCGAAGTCCAGTTGGTCCCTGAGAAACTTTCCAGAATAACGCGGTTGACCAGTGGGATTCGGATTAGGAACAAACTGCTCGGTGGCCAATTCTTTTAAAAATACCTGTTTGCAAATTCGAAATCCTGCCTTCAATTTTACATCGCGTTTTTCGACTCGGATTTTTAAAGTATATTTCAGAAAGCGATGTATAAATACAAGGAGCAATAAAGCCATTTAGCTGAAGATGTCCCCAGCAGACCAGTTTCCCTCCGCGTCTCATGTTCATGTCTAAAATTTATTTGAATAAATTACTCAAAAGGCGCTAACTGTTGAATTTTAACCCGCTCCCGCGCGTGCCGGGTCGCCGAGGCCACCCAACGACAAACACTGAATCTTAATTATTTTTTTCTAATAATGAGAATATTTTTATCATAATACAATTATAATGAAAGGGTTAAACATTTTTTCTTTTTTACGAACATCAAGCAGACATCCGCAGGCTGAAAGAGGAGCGACGCACACTGGACTACACTTCATCAACGATAGCTTGTTTACGATAATTTGTTTTTTATTAGTGTAAAAAAGCATTGTAGCATTTTTATTTCCATACATACATACGCTCACGTTTGTATTCAGTACTATACTGTGGTAATATACTCCAGTTATATTTTAGTCCAATGCAAAATGGGACGAGCTTCTTACTGTAAACCCGGCACTAATCCATCCGCGATGCTAATGGGAAATAACAGATGAAGAAACCGAATAACATTTTGCAGGACCTCGTAAGGCTGGCGACATTACGAAGAACTTAAGAAAGAACGCATACATTAAGGCAAAACTTCTCGCTACTCTCAATAAATTAATGCAAAAGTGTTAAGTCAGAACTCGGGAGTCGATTGGTCCTTGAATTGATTCGAATCATTTGCATCTCAGACGGTGAGTGAGCCAGCAATTACTGGGGACTTGTAACACTAATCGATAGATGCCTTTAGACTTAAGACTACAGATTGCCTAGTGCGAGTTTTCTGAAAATATCGCCGTCACAAGTCACCGCGTTGACGTAAGGCGGATTCGTATGGGATCGTGCTAGTGCCGTGGGCCGACAGATGTCGCTGTTTCGATCAAATAAATCTGATCAAATCTGAAAAACTCGGACTAGGCCCTCTGATCTTACAGACTTACTGGATTCGTTTTGATGGTAATGGTAGTCGCCATAGCAATATAGCGGTACCATAAGTGTTTTTTTTGTATGATAAATTATAGGGAAAATAAAAAAAATATACTTATTTCATACATAAAGATAGATATAAAAACGTGACCGACGTTACCAATTAAACTGAGTCTACGCGTATAGTGTAAACCAGTTAATAAAAAAATATATAAATGCTTTGAAAACTACTATGTTCGCATATAAAGATCCTCTTTACAGGAGATTACAATCAATTGCTTCAATTGTACATATTTCATTTTAAAGCAGACGATAAGAAATAATTGTAGGATAACCTTAAAATTTAAGTAGGTATCAAATTTGTTTCACCTAGCTGGGGCCCAACCATGAGCTCTTATTGGAATGTTAATTCAGTTGTGCGACAGTGACAGATGTATGCACGTCACATACATCTGTCTCATAAATGAGTGAAACTATCATGGCAATAAGAGCTCATGGTAAGGCCCCAGGACTCACCGCGGATTTCGATTTAAAGATTCTTACCAAACAACACTGAATACAGTGTATTTGATTCGATATAATCTTATTTTCATATTCAGTACGTATTGTTACTCTTAGTTTCGAATGTAATTTTCTGAGAAAATTGAACTCCATTTGGTAATACATATTAAATAATGTATCAACACATCGCCATCTAGATCTAAACTATGCGAAGTTGTACAATGGAAATCTGAATGGATATACATCTATACAGATAAATAAAATTGAAGTGTCTGTTTGTAAATCTAAAATTACAGATTTTTACTAAATGCATTTTTTTAATTGAGAGAGAGAGCATATGAAAGTATACACGCTACTGACACTAAAAACCAAGTTTAAATATTTTCTCTGTCTGCCTGTCTGTCTGTCTGTCTGTTTGTTCCGGGTAATCTCTGAAACGGCGGGACGGATTTTGACGGAACTTTCACTAGTAGGTAGCTGATGTTTCAAGGAGTAACATAGGCTACTTTTATGTATTAAAAATATTAGGGTTCCGCGATAATAAGGATGAAACTAAATCTACGCGGGTGAAACCGCGGGGCACCGTTAGTAAGGAATATATTTTCCTGAGTATTCCATTTCCATACAACATTATTTTGACCTGAATGCATCGTTCTTCTAAACTACGTTACTTATCTTGATACGGTTTTAGTAACACTTCGAATTTAAATTCTGACGAGCTCATAGTTTAAAAAACATATCTATACTAATATTAAACTGAAGAAAGATTTGTATGTATGATTGTAACGAATTGGCTCAAAAAGTTATTAAAATTCCTTCACCGTTTTAATGCTACCCTATTTTTTTACCCGTACTCCCACGAGAACGGAAAATACGCGGGTGAAACCGTAGAGAGACTCAACGTTTTGAACACGAAGTGAAGCGGGTCGCTTTAATATAATATAATATTACATATCAAACACCCAGACTCAAGACAAACTTAACCATTCACTACAACAATTTTTAACCCTCACGCGAAAATCGAACGCGATGCACACAGCCCAGTGACATATACACACCTCTAGCTAGAATACCGACAAGTATTCCGTAATAGTAGCTCTATATTCTTTGCGTCAAGCTGTTTATTTGCTCCCCCCCGTCCTCTGCTAAGGCTGGCGCGCGCCGAGCCACTAGTCTTAAACATTCCCCAAATAATACCACTCAGATCCAGCTCCCTAGCTCATCTCCCAGCAACGCCCTAAGCCGAGCCCCGCACCGGGGCGCCGTAAGCTCGGTTGGAGTCTTGGGTCTCGCCCTATAGTCCGGTTAAGCAGTGGAGGCAACCCCTACCAACAGCGAGAGACCATACCCTAAAAAAATGTTTATTTGTTTACCTTTTTGGAGCAGACAGCAAGGCTCCGAGAGGTCCTCTCACGCGAGCTGAATGTCCGCGCGGCGGCGATTCGTCAACGTCACGTCTTCCGAGATAAAACGCCATTTTGTAATATCTCGGTAGATTTATGATGCCGCTGAGCTATCGCCACACACTTTACTCGATTATTTTACGCTACAGCTTCTGAAGGGTTTCAGTCATTATTCTAGTAAATCGCTTTCTTGGCCACTGAGCCGCGGTTCTGCTCTCGCCAAGGGCGAAAAATATCATGTTGATTATTAATTCATTTAATATAAAGTTTTTTGAGACTTGATTACTTACTTAACTTATATTTGGATTCCTATATTTACCTACACAGATTAACAAAAATTGATTGTCTGTTTGTAGTTCCAAAAAACAGCTTTTCACTTAATATATAATTATGAAAGTATATACGGTACTCACACAAAAGAAAAAAAAATTAAAATGTTTACTTTGTCTGTCGGTCTGTTTGTTCCGGCCAATCTCAGAAATAGTTAGGCCGATTAAAACGGAATTTTCACTGACAGACAGCTGATGTCACAGAGAGTAATTAGGGATTTTTTTTTTAAATTATGATTCCGCGAAAATGCAACGTGGGTGATACCGCGGGGCACAGCTAATATTTAATCATGTTTAAAACATAATTCCCTGTGCCGTCTTTGTTCGAGAGTGCGATTAAAAATTTCAAATTAGAGCACTAACATTCAAATTTGATTTAACTCCTGCTTCTAGTAACGCGACTGATTATGAAACCGTTATTAAGTGAACCTAAAAACGTTTAAATGCATTACCCTCGTAATAAATGAGTGAAATGTGAAGGAGGCGCGCTGGCGATCAATCAACGTCCCTAAGAGATAAAATTACGTCGCCAACGTTAGATTTATTGTTGTCTTAGGTTAACTGGAGTGTGGCATGCGTTCTAAGCTCTGCTGTTGATATATTGTTTTTAAGGCCTGTGTGCCTTGGCAAAAATATTATTCGCGTGTGGAACACGTCAAACGTTATGCCTCCAGTCTTAGGAGTTTCGGCTGAAAGAATGGACCATCATTTTGTATTAAATCTTAATAAGTTGTTAACTATTGTAGGAATTCACCAATGTTATGAAAAATAAACAATATGAAAGATTTTTGACTGCTCTTAAAACTAAGTAAAGCGTTCATGTCAATAATCGTGTGACTACTATGAGGTAGCATTATTTGGCTGCGTAAATGATAAGATATTATTACACTAGATAATTATGTTCATAGGTAATCAGTGTTTAAAGTAAGTTTCCAGAAATTAGCAGTTCAGAAGATAGAATAAGCACGTGAGTAAATCGATGGGAAACGAAAACATCCCAATTGGGCGGTAATATTCCATCTACCGTTTTTTTTTCTATAATTATAAAGAGAAAAGATTGGTGTATGTTTGTTACGAATTGTCTCAAAAATTACTGGACCGATTTTTTTAATTCTCACTATTTGAATTCTACATTACCATTGATTAATATAGGCTATAGAGGAGCTCGTGGCGCAGTTGCTATTGCGCATATCATTCGATCAGCGAAGTTAAGCAACCATACGCCTAGCCAGTAGTTGGATGGGTGACCGCCCGAGTTCCCTCCGTGCCTCGGAGAGCACGTTAAGCCGTCGGTCCCGGTTACCAATTTAACATCTTAAGCAATCGGTACAGGTCAGTCGGAGGCCTAAAAATAATCTGACAACTGGTTTAACCCAGATCACAGATTTTCCTCCTAAATGGGGTTGCGAAGGTCAGATGGCAGTCACTTCGTATAAAAATCTGGTGATCAGCCACATCGGGTTGAATCAAGTGCCGACCCCAACAATGTATGGGATAAGGCCAGGGAGATGTATGTATGTAATATAGGCTATATTTTATCTCCGTACCCCCACGAAAACGGGAACTACGCGGGTGAAACCGCGTGACGTCCGCTAGTAGTTGTATAAAATATCTTTGACTGCATTCTTCTGTAAGTTTTGAATCGGTCTTCAGTTCAGCAACTCCGAATTACGAAAGAAACATTCGGTTATGACCTCTTAAAGTTACTATGTAAAGAGGGCATGCAATGTGCAAAATTGTACAATAGCACAATGCCACTAACGTGCGAGGCGTGAGCACTCGGCGCACCGACCACGTCGAAATGAAACAAATTTTTTCAAGTGCTACGTGTTAAAGTGGCTTCGGGTCCGCAGTTTATTGCTGTACTTGTCTGATGCTGTGTAATGTGCAGCTCTCTACTAGCAGTTATGGTTCATATATCAAGTTGTATCTGCATAAATTGTAATTGTAATCACGTGATTGTAGCTACGTTGTGAGTTTTCGAATCGTCTGACGATTTCTTTAAAGTTGCTATTATTGTTGCGGTTGAACTCATTCAAATCTCCATTGTTAAAGTAAATTAATTAATTTAATTATATCATCATCCCTCTGCCCTTATGCTACGTTATTTGTGTTCGTCGCAATGTGTTCTTCTCTTCCATTTCTCTCTATCAGCCGTCATATCTGTATTCACTTCCATTCTAGCCATATCATCTTTCACACAATCCATCCATCGTTTCTTATCCACATTCATAAACAAAACTCTTTTGTCAACATTATCCTCATCCCTCCGCATAACAAGTTCATACCACGACAAATGATTGCTCTTCAAGTTTGAAGTCACTTGTGCGTTCAGGCTTCAGATTTTTTTTATATTTAGGTTGATAATATAAAAACTAGGATTCAAAAACTGTTGGTTATAATATATATTTCCAAAGGTTCTTGGGGAAGAACCTGTAATACGTAATCGATATACTAACAAAGTTTATCGCAAGCGAAGCAATAGGACAGAAATATAAACGTTGGTGATCCTTTAAGACTTTGTCCAGCGGCTCTCGTGCTGAGACCCAGTTGTCTTGTCACGATTAATGTCCTCTGTAATATCCTCCGGGCACTTGTATCGTTTAAACATTTTATTTATCGATATTGGCATTTCGTTTCGGAAGTATTTGAAGAGTATCGAATTCGAAATTAAAATGAAAATAAAGCGGCCAATAGCAAAAAAATACGTAATATTTTATTGTTCTTCTGTCCAATTTGAATAAAGGTACAAACAAAACGAAACATATTCTAGAAGACACCAAATTTAAATTTTCTGAAAAGATACGTTTTTTAAAGACTTTAGGTCTTAAATATATACTCATTTAAGTAATGCCAAAATCAAATTGGCATACCCGTGTCTCTTTAATTTTACAAAATAAAGAACTCAAACAAGTAATAAGTAAGAAAGATCTCAGTCAAAGTAATTTAAGTAATTATTGCCAAAAATAATGCTCGTAATTCATACACATAAATCACATTTAACCTCACGTGACATATGTCTTTCATTTTGACTCATTAGGCTGACGTCACAGGCCCGTCTTGTACGAGTACATTACATTAATTACGAGTTTGAAACATTATTTTCCCCTACATCTTTGTAGAGTCAGCTCTTCGTGAGCAGGTTTTTAAGAACATGTAAAGATTTAAATTCTCTCGTGACTTTGTCTGGATGTAAAACACGCACAATAAGTTACGGACTTAGAAAAGAAGTATATTGTTAGAGGGAAATTCAAAGTCAAATTCAAAGTCAAAAATATCTTTATTCGATTAGACTTTATACAAAGCACTTTCAAATCGTCAGAATGACACAATTTACAGGATTATACATGCTACCGCCAGGTTCGGAAGGTTGCTTTTACTCAGAAGAACCTGGCAAGAAACTCAGTAATTACTCTTTTCAAAAATATTATACAATTTAAAAAAAAACAAATAATTCACTTGAGAAATGTTAGCCCATGGACACAGTTCCAATGCACAAATGTTGATAAAAATTTACACAAAGAAAAGTTTAGTAGTTGTACTTATATCTAAATGCGTAGCTTGAGATGAGTACCCCCACAAGCAGCACCTGTTCACAAGTATGACGAGAATGCCAGCCATCGCCCTCAACCATTATAGAGGGAAGGGAAGTGAGCGACCCGTCATCCTAACGCCGCCGCAAGCAAAGGCATTTTAGTGAGCATGGCAACTCAAGCCAGTCAAAACAAAGATCAAAAGTAATATTAAAAAGAATTGTAGCGTAAGTACAGTGTCCATAGGGTAGGGTAGGACACAATTGTACCATGCCCTACCAAATGAAATCAGGTCATGCACGAACCAAAATATCCACAGAACTAAATTACTAAAATATTTTGATATGAATGATATTATGCATCTTGAGAATGCAGTCAGAAGAACGCATGAAGCACATAAATCATTCGTATATATTATCATTTTAACAGATACTATTGAACTGGGGGCCAACTATGATCGTTTAAGCAACGCATATAACGAACTTATTAAAGCTCAGAAGTTCTTAATTCGCTCAAAACCGATGATGGTAGGCCTCCTGTTCATGTTCTTAAAAAAGTTTATCGTTAGCACTTATTCATCTTTGGTGAAAAGTTGTTATTTTAACTATTTATACTTTTGGCAATATTTTTGTGAAGCAGTCTGGCTGGATACCACAATTCAAACACGTATGAATCTCTGCTCAGCTAGTTAAAAAACGCAATAATTTGCATCCAAATGAGAAAAAATTCATTTGAATAAGAGCAACATAATTAAAAGATTTGCAAAGGCTCCCAGTGAAGTCTGTGAGTTCATTATTTGCGTAGCAAATGAAGGCTTCCATTCAACCGTCTCGTGTAAAGGATGCAACTTGTTAGCAAAACCGTTTCCCGCATACTTCACTTGATAAATAGAAAAATATTTAGTTTTCATACCTTCTTTCTGGAGCTGAGACACAAAATTACGCTGTCGACATGACTTATATGTTCTTATTTAGGTAGGTATATAATTTTAAATTTACTTTAAAATCGGGAAGAAATGTGGGATGACCGCGGATTTTTTTGTGTAATCCGATTACGGAATGAATCATAGATAGCACTTACTTACCACCCTTTTAAATTATATTTATAATTGTGTTTTAAAGCTGCATGCCATTTACAATTGTCACTATTGTAAATATTTCATGCCTAATATCATGCTTGATTTTTTGGATGATGTACCTACTTACATCCTACTACCCACATAAAATATTCATTATGTTATGTTGATGTAATGTAAGTACATGATGCCAGGCTGAGTTTCTTGCCGGTTCTCAGAAGTCTAGTTTCTTAACCAGTGGTAATTATTCGATTTTCATCCATTTTTATGGATTTAGGGCCGGACTTTCGGACAGTATCTAGCAACTTCCATTGATAATATTTACAGGTGTCTCCGTTATTTGAGTGTAGTAAATGAAAGCAGTCTTCACCGTCCAGCGATGCATTGAACTGTCCACAATTTGGAGTTGGTATTAACAAGACGCGCATTGTGGCGGACAATGGAGGCTTAACCAAACCCGCTTATCTATTGTTAGCGTCGACGGTCGCATGTTGCGCTGAAATAACATCGATAGTTTCATTCATACGTATCTGTGATACTCATCCCGGTTCGGGTTTGTATGAGATTTTCATTCGATTCGATTTAATAAAGGTACGATTATGATTTTTAATTATCAAATTATAATTTTAAGTTTAATTCATTTTCATTTAATTATATTGCTTTTCATAATAGGAGCTAGTCCATACATTTTAATGATGATTAGTTTTGAATTTGTTTGACTAATGAAATACTAAATTAAAAATGAAATTCTCAGTTAAATTATAAAGAAATAAGACCAAAATTAAAGTAAAAGGAAGTATATAATATAGCATAATAAATGTTACTTAGTAAATTGCTTTTAAGTTAAGGTCCAGGAAAAATCAGAAAGTCCGCTCAATCATATATATGGGTAATTACGCCGACAATATAATGTCTCGTACAAATAAAATACTACAAAAGTAATAACTATGCAGTTTTATTCTTTTACCAAATAAGAGGGTAATTACTTAGAAATATAATGTTCACAATACTTACTAAGCGAGAAGTCCGCTGAAGATCGTGCCTCGTACTGTCATTGAGCTAGTATGTACAACGTACTGGGGAAGACACAACGCCTGCCACAGCTCCGGTATATTAATGCTTAGACAACACTACACTGCAAATTGCCAATATCCAAGTGGTAAATATAAAGAGAGTTACGGTAAAACAGAATCTCCTGTCCGAAGCTCAGAGTCCCTCTTGTAGTGTGAGAGTATTGTGATTCTCCGGTCATAAGTTTTCCAGTGCTCTATAGGGGGATATATTTAAGGGGTGAAGGCACTGTACTAGCTAATGGATAGACCCTTTCATCGGTAACCTGTTAGCATCAGACGAAAAAAAAAAACTGAGATTGTTCTTAAACGTGTAAAGTTTTTCCGTACTGCCTCACATCATTGCCACTAGGCCACTTCATCTTGACAGATGATTGATGTGGGGGCTGGTAATCTCAAGCTACGCATTTAGATATAAATAGAACTACTAGACTTTTCTTTATGTTAATTTTTATCGACATTTGTACATTGGAACTGTGTCCATGGGCTTACATTTCTCAAATGATTTATTTTGTTTTTTTTTTAAATTGTATAATATTTTTGAAAAGAGTATTACTGAGTTTCTTGCCAGGTTCTTCTCAGTAAAAGCAACCTTCCGAACCTGGCGGTAGCATGTATAATCCTGTAAATTGTGTCATTCTGACGATTTGAAAGTGCTTTGTATAAAGTCTAATCGAATAAAGATATTTTTGACTTTATGACTTTGACTTTGATTGTTGCAATGCTGTGCCTGCTCTATACGTAGTAATAATAGCTCAATGGTGCTTAAAGACTTTTCATCCGTCGCAAATTAGTCGCCGGCATCACAATGTCGCTTGTAATAGAGCAACTAGGACCCAATTAAAATTCAGATCCACGCTGCATAATTTCCACTTGAATAATTTAACCTTTTTTCCTCAGTATGTAAATGAAGAAATGAACGAAATGAGATACTAATTCAGTTATGAGTCTTCAGCTGAAGCACTTGCTTAGGATTTACTTGAGTTTCATCTTAAGACGAAGTAATTTACTTACACAAATTGGCAACAAGAAAATTATGTATTATTAAATTTATTACTCCTTAGGTCCATCAATTTTCTTTCAAAGTGCATTTTTAACCGACTTCAAAAACAGGAAGAGTTTTCTCAATTCGACCGTGTATACTCGTATATTTCTGTTGATTAAATCGACAAAACCGATTTAAATAAAAATCGATAGTTTATTCCAAGTTATAGCCTATAGTTATAGCTTATACCGTACGTCGGTAATCAATAATTAGTGAAAGCTATAGGTATAATCACTTTCTTTCCATATAGCTAGTGGAAAGATATCACCTGACACTCGAAAAATAAACTAACATAAATGCAAGCAAAATTTTCCGCGACAGCGTCTCAAGGAAATCTTGCTTTTTCACCTTGTGTATGGTACAAGTCATAAGCCACAATATTACACTATACTTTCTCCTACAAATAATAGATGAATGTAAAATAATCAGTCTTTATATATAAAAATCAATTTTCATGCCACATCAC
This sequence comes from Watsonalla cultraria, assembly GCA_964035505.1. Lineage (NCBI taxonomy): Eukaryota > Metazoa > Arthropoda > Insecta > Lepidoptera > Drepanidae > Watsonalla > Watsonalla cultraria. The sequence continues at coordinate 414,108 of OZ037715.1, forward strand.
TTCAGAATGGCTGCACTTCTCCAAAATACAGGTGCCATCACAAAATAGTTGGGACACTTTGCATGGTTTTACGCCTCCCACCATACATAACTACTGCTCATTCCAGGTACACACTCATAACGGGATCTAAGTATTCCTCCTGTGCTGATTCAGCGGTGTTCCAGAGATCACCCGTAAGAAACAGTTAGACAGACGGACAGAGAGATAGGACAAGAAAATTATTCAAATTGTTTTTGTTTATGTATGTAGCTTATATATACTTTCAAATGTATTTAGTGAAAAGTTGCATATTTGGAATATCAGACAATTTAATTATATTTATGTGTGTGTTTTTAATCTTTGATGTTTAATGTTATATAGATTTTCTGCATGTGTGCACAAAATTTTGAATATGGTTTATTATTTATATTATAGCCAATTTTAATACGTGTCTAAAAGGTACATTACTCTCATTGCAGATTGAACATGGAAATCGTTTCTGCTTTTGCCTTGTGCCAACCCCCATCGCTCAAGCACGCCGCACTCCTGGCACCACGTCGAGAGCCGACAGCAAAAAACCGCCGCGACTAGTGTCCTTAAAACATGGTAATTAAGATTTACTTTCGCATGGCAAATCATAAGACTTTAAAACATTGCTATGCACCGTTGCATCGGGACGTCCTTTCGTTGCTAATATTTCTTTTGCTTTAAAACTCGCTACGGAATTAAATTGAAATGCTGGTTTATGAAATTTTAACTTGTGCGTTTGATTGTATTACGTATCTGTCTGTTTCACTTCTGAATTATATATACCTTTCAAAGGTCGAGGGATCTTGGACAAATACCATTAATAGTTTATAGCTCTTGTGTCTCCCTTATTCTGATGAAGCCAAATGGAACTGTGTGCATACATATTTGAAACGGGATTTGGGACATTATGTGCAAATTGGCAGAGGATTTGTGATCGAAGACCGAAAATCGAAGAGATATTTACGCAACGAGTTTGTGTGGGTTTAGAATATCTATATATAAATGTTAATGTATTCTCATATCATAATAGGTACCTATATACTATTCGTAAAGTATAAAGTATATTTATCTATTGTAGCATACCGTATGCTATAAACTGTCTGATCACCGCACGCGGGAAATATAAGTTTAGGGAATAAATTGTTGTGATTTACAATTAGAAATTTATTTTGGACGTGATTTGATTACTTTCACAGTATGCGGCCCACCTGATGGTAAGTGGTTACCGCAGCCAATACCAGAAGTATCAGGCGCTCTTCGCTGTTCCTTCAATGATTAAGAAAGATAAAAGTTAGTTTGCAACATTATATTCGAAAAACAACACCATAAGGCTATTTTAGTAGCATGGTATACTTTATCGTGAAATAATCTCACCTGTCTATGGGCAATAAAACCTATTTACTGTCAAACCGAGGCGCTATGTTTATAACAGATTACTAGCAAACAGTCAGTTTTTATTACTCCGTATCATTTTTACGACGCACCCTTCTGCCTTCTTATCGGCAAATATTATAGTATATTATTTGTATCACTAAAGAAAAGCAAATTCTATAGTAGAGCCAGTAAATATGTTTTTATGGGTCCGGTTCGGGGAAATGGACGGTCGGTAAGTAGACGTTAAGTGTTTTTGATGGGCAAATCATGTAGGATTCGTGCTCTAAGTGATTGCTATCACGTTCCCTGGTTTCATGGGATTAAGCCTTAAACCTACTAAAATCTATATCTTTATCTATATAGATATATTATTTATATCTATACCTACAGATAAATAAAATTGAAGTGTCTGTTTGTAATTCCAAAATAACAGCTTTTCACGAAATGCATATGAAAGTATACACGCTTCTGACACAGAAAAACCAAGTTTTAATTTTTTTCTCAGTCTGTCTGTCTGTTTGTTCCGGGTAATCTCTGAAACGGCTGGACCGATTTAACGGGACTTTCACTGGCAGGTAGCTGATATATCAAGGAGTAACTTAGGCTACTTTTATTTATCAAAAATATTAGGGTTCCGCAACAATAAGGATGAAACTAATTCCACGCGGGTGAAACCGCGGGGCACAGCTAGTAGGTATATATAATGTAAGTGTCTGTTTGTTATTCCAAATTAAACGTTTTCCACTAAATAAATACCATGAAAGTAGGTTTAAAACGGTACTGACATAAAAGAAAAAAAATGCAATTTTTTTCTCCCTGTAATCTTTAAGACGGCTGGACCGATTTCCACGGGACTTTCACTGGCTTTTAAATGCAACAGGGAGTAACCTAGACTCGGCAAACAACAATATGTGAAAAAAACTCCTATGAAATAAAGTCTACGCGTGTCTATGCGAGAAACCACGGGGCACATCTAGTGTTCAAATATATTAATGGATTGATGAAGATCTTAAAAATTCTTTCATCAATGAATAGCTACATTATAAGCGAGTAATATATGCTATATTTTGTCCCCCTACTCCCACAAAAACGAGAACTACGCGGGTGAAACCTCGTGACGTCAACTTGCAAAAAATATATAAGCACTAACCATGGACCCAGATCCAATGTCTAAAATTACACGATCACACACGATCTGTAAGTATGGTTGAACCTTCGTACGTTGTATTGAATTTTTTGTTTGAAAAATAAATGGACCTACCAGGCGCGCAGTAACACAGAGAGCACGATAGAGCGACTCCACCAATCGCTAGGAACGTGCCTTCGACGAATGCCCACGGGGGCTATACCAATAGATTCTCCTTGAAATTCATTCATTGACCAGTTCACGTTACTAGAATTTTCAAACATCACTTTTCTTTCGCGATCTTAAATTATGTTAGTAATGAAAGAATCATAACAATTGTTAAAAAAATAATTAAGTATTTGGGGAGAGAGAGTGATCATGCTCATCCCCAGCAAAGGGAAGATCTTCCAGCCAGATAGGTGTTATGCCAGCGAGAGTAAAACCAGCTCCGACTGTTCTAGTTGAAAACTTGTATGTATACTGTAATGCGCTCTTATAGCGTGATTCAGGTCTTCGTGTATTTGTACTCAAACTAGCAATTGTTAGCGAGTAGCGCCATCTATGAAGCGAGCGGAGAAACGCTCCTACAAATATCTATACAGTACAGATAAATAAAATTGAAGTGTCTGTTTGTAATTCCAAAATAACAGCTTTTCACTAAATGTATATCAAAGTATACACGCTACTGACACTTAAAAACAAAGTTATAATTTTTTTCTCTGTCTGTCTGTCCGTCTGTCTGTCTGTCTGTCTGTTTATTCCTGGGTAATCTCCGAAACGGCTGGACCGATTTTAACGGGACTTTCACCGGCAGGTAGCTGATGTTTCAAGGAGTAACTTAGGATACTTTTATTTATTAAAAATATTAGGGCTCCGCGACAATAAGGATGAAACTAAATCTACGCGGGTGAAACTGCGGGGCACAGCTAGTCAGTTATATGCGTGAACACTGGTCATGTTGGCTCCTAGAAACAAAGTCTCCGTTGTAATGGGTATTGTTGCGTCAGTATAGCAGACTCCACGTTTCTCAAACGAAAATGTGGTATTTCCTATGGCGTAGGTACGCTTGAAAATATACATAGCTGTAGTAGCCACGGTACCAAAAGAGTTATGACAGGGTACATCTTGCAGAGCGGGATGCAATAAAGTGAATTATGCACAACTGTAGCGATACTTTGTTCCCGGCCCTCGAGAATGTGAAAAATTATAGTCTTTGTTACAGGAGCTAGCGGATACAAAATCATAGAATCAGTGCGATACTTTATGATAACTGTTTTTTTCGGTATAATTATTGGGTACGCGCTATTATTTAAAATATATTATCGTTCTAAAGTGTTAAGGGTTTGGTTCTAGTTAAATGTATTCATAAAAGAAGAAAGCATTTAAGCATAATTTTGTCATAAAGTAAGAGCAAAAATATCAATTCCAAAAATTACTGTACACATTTTTCTACATAAGTGCAGGCGCCCTAAGTACCATGGTGCGAGTGCGAGTAAATACAGTACACAATTTACCTCACTATTTATTTTCGTACTCTCAAGTTTCGCGACGACACTTGTACATGATTCTGTCAACGCAATTTTCTTTCGTACGTCAACAACCTTAAGTTTAATAACTGGTTTTAATTTGTTGCAATTTTACGTAGTTTAAATACCTTGAACCCTAAATAGCTTAGCGCATACTCGCTACATCTACTATCTTAGTCCCCGCGGCTCTTCCCGAAGGAGTCCTAATACAGACTTACACCGAGCCGCAGTGTTCGTTCAATTTAAACTTTAATATGCACCCTACATCCGCCAAATTGGAAATAATGATCCGTACTGCAAACGGTTTGCACTTAACTAATGTAAAGTACTATAGTAGAACTAATGTCAGTGAAAGAAACTAAATACATTTGAGAGTAAATTGTTCTCGTTCATAGTGCCTGGGAGTGGCGACTGACTCATCCATGTTGGTATCTTATCTTCGGTGAAAATTGGGTGTAACAACACGTATACTTACTCTTTCAGGATTACATGAAGCCTGGGAACTGTATCTTCACCTTAAACGATATTTTCTAAGATCAACATTTCCCAGTTCAATAACCATACAGTAGTATTGTTTTTCAGAGGCCGGTTGAATTGTGAAGATAGCGGGTCAACTAATTTCAAGCAAAATTGAAACATGACCTTGATGTTATGGAATCAAGAGCATTTTTTTAAACAATGTACCTTATTTCCTCCATTGAGTGTGAGGGTCACTTTTAAAGCTTTTTTACCCCTTAATTTTCTGTAAAACGGCCTACGTGTCATGTATTAAGGAAATACAGACATTTTCCTTAATACATTTAGATTTATACTGAATCTAAATTGTTGTTGAAGTAGTACTCTTAGTATCAACTCATCGGAGCAAACTTCACGTAACAAAATACTGGTTAAATGAGAAATATAACAAGCCAGTTGTTAAAAGCAAATAAATAATTCAAGCGTTTAAAAAGTCCACGACACTAAAATGAAACTAAAACAACACAAAATAAATTTGGTTTGCAAAATATAAACTGTACATTCATTTGATACAAGTCGAGACTGCAAGAAAGCTTTCCGCCAACAAGTTACCGTCGAAATGGGTAATTACTTGGACGCTTTGAATACGCTCGTGTACACGTAAAAAACTGTTAAAATATTAAATATTATAAGCCTCTCTTCTTAAGCCAAATACAGGTGTGGTTTTGCATTAGTTTCATAATTATATTAATTTAATAGAACACAAATAAATCAGCAAAAATAGATCAAAAAAGTCCTTACATGTTCAACGTTCCTTTTTAAAATAGCCCCGTGTGTATTATCCATCCCTATTCCTCTGTCCCCTGTATTCCCGACGGGGTAAGCGTGTACTTATATTATAATTGCATTTTGCCGGTTATTTTTAACTTCTAATAAGGAGCTTATTGACATTAACTGGGACTCCGAGCTACTGGGAAATTACAGATGAAAAATCCCAATATCGGGGATCGAATCCAGGACTTCGAGTTCCACTGTAACTCTTGCGACCACTAGACCGAGGCAGTCTGAAAATACAATATTTACCAATAGTCTCATTAGGAAAGCTGCTTGCTTAATGAGTAATTACTGAGTTTCTTGCCAGGTTCTTCTCAGTAAAAGCAACCTTCCGAACCTGGCATGACCAATCCTGTGTAATTATGTTATTCTGACGATTTGAAAGTACTTTGTAAAAAGTCTAATCGAATAAAGTTTGAGTTTGAGTTTGAATGAACAAATTAAGGATTTGTTCGTTAAATTGTTCACTCAAATTAAAACAAGAGCATCTCAAAGATCCCAAGTCATAATTTCCGTTCAATTTGCGGAATTAATAACGGCTAGGTAGTGCATGTATGACGGCACAAAGGTAGCTGAGGCCGCGCGGAGGCTTTGCGGGCGGCATTCATTAGCTTATTCCACAGGTTTCCCGCGAGCTTTGGCTCCTCGTTGGACTGACGGATATGGTAATTAGTTATCACGTGCCATTTTATTTTGCATTCTACGGTGTTGGGTATTCGATGTTTTTACTTTCACTTTGAAAGTAACTCACTTTGAAAGATATTAGATTTTTATTCATTACTTACATGTTTAATTTCTAATTTCTTAAAAATGGTTAAGAAAAGCAAGAAGATAGAAAAATTCGAAGCATGTGGTAGGATCACGAGTAGCTCACTTTCAAAGAGACGTTCATTTTCAAGTTTCAAATTACATCAGAAATACAAAATGATTAGCTTTTGTCTGAGACTTCGTCTCCATATTCTATATACACGTGGAGATACACGTGTAGTCATGTGATATTAAGGGCTCAAATATAGTTTATAAATGTAGTGGTTTTATTTATTCAAAGATCGAGTATTGTATCATTTAGCCAATAGAAATAAAAAAGTCGTTTAGTTTCGAAGCGCTGCATTCTTAGTACTTCTTCCCTCTTATATTGCTTTGTCATAAATTTAATGGCAGCAAACGTATCGAGTAGGATATATCTGTGTACTGACGATTTGCGCTCGAAATGATTGTAAATAGCCAATAAATAGGTTTATAACAATATGTTTGTAGTTCACAAGCGCCACAACACACTGGCGAACGGAGTGAGAACATACGGGTTAGTATTACGGATGGTTCTGTTGCGATTTTCAATCATTTGTATTTGTTTACTGCTAACTTTTAGGTAGTTTTAATGAATATGTTACCTAGAATAATATAACTTCAAGCACATTTTAAAATTCGATGTGTGAATGACACAATCACGTTAAATCACAAATACACTTAAGTTTATTATTTTTATAAAATAGTCGGTACACTGTTTAATGAATAATTTCCATTCATCTATTTAAATTGAAACTTTTTTTGACTCGATTTTTATAGTTCGTCTTTTTAAAGAAAGAAAGATTATTCAGTTTCAAGGCTAATACATATAAAGTATTAATCTATAAATTGATTGATCAAATAAGCGTTTACTTCACCTACGCTGATTCGTGTGGTACTTCGGATATTAGTTGCAATTCGAGCCACGGACACGTCGTAAAATGTTTGGCGCCCATGTCGCAGGTGCCGCATGCATCGCCAATGTTCACAAATATAATGCAGCGACTCGTTGTCAATATGTTAGCTATTTTGCCATCGGCGTTACTTGTGGGATTCCTCGCCGGTGTAGTTTCTAAAAGTTTCCATATAGTTTGATTGCTTAAGGCAGGTGTGGCATCTGCGGGGTGCAAGGCCAGGAGACCTCCTCGTGTGCCCGATCCATTGTTTGTCCTAAGGATACGTCCGAGGGAACGACAATGGCTTCGGGACGGTGCACCCTGGACGTCGACGACAGCCTCTTCGGGGGCCTTCATCGAGTGACTTAGCTCCTCGATGGCGATCCCTGGGGACACTGTCGTCGATGACCAACACCTGGCACTCGACGCAGGTGGCGGAGGTGGAATTCGCTCCTTGTACGTCTCTGTTCAGCAGAGATGACAATGGATGCGAGCCTGCGTCACCCATTCCCAAGGTTCGGCGTGCCTATGGGAACTAGACCTTCTGTCTAGGACTGGGGGGTAGTACCCAGTCAAACGTCAGGGGGAGGGGAGGCACTCCGAAAGGGGTGCCCGGGGTTGACGCTATCTCGCTCGTCACCCCGTGAATGCCGTAATCACCGACTCTTCCTTCAACAATTCCAGTTAGCGAGGCTGGATACGTCGGGGAGTCGGTGACCGGAGAGGGCTTGCCTTAATTGGCTGGCCTGCGAGGAGAAAACCTCTATAAAAATCCGACAGCGAAGTCGTGAAAACCTGAGAGGCTCTGGGCCACCTCTCAGTATATAAGTCCCCCATTGTCGGAATGGGCGTCACCCGGCAATGGTCTTTAGTTCGACCCATACTCGTGGGAATAGTTATGGAGACAATTAATAAAAACAAAAATAAACCGATGGTGGAAGGAGAAAAAAAAGGAATGGAGGGAGAAAAATCCCTAGAAGGAAAGGGGTCTACGGGGGAGAAGCAGTCGCTTGCCCCCGTTGTTGTTTTGGAGAGCTGCAGTATTGGAGCTGTGGCGACGCGACCGAGGTCACAGAAGAGGAGCAGGACGAACTCCGGCTCCTCCTGCGGCGAGCAGACGACCGCCAAGGTCGGCACGGCGACGCGTGGCCGCACGCGCCCACGTGCCACAGCCCGAATAACGCGTGACGGGTCAGGCCGCTTTATCCGGCCACCCACACCTTGCGCGGGGAGCGAGCGGGACGAGGACAGCGATGCGATGTCGGACATGTCGCTCGTGTCGCTGACCTCAGGGGAGGTTGAAGTGGCGTCAAAGGCGGGTCCCTCAGGCACATGCCGAGCGGCCTTCCTAAAGGAGGACGCGGACGACTTGTTCGGTTCCGAACTGGCCCTGACCAATACCAGGGCCAAAAAGAAGCTGCCCTCGATAGAGGAGCTCAAAAAGAGGATGGGAGAGATGTCCACCGGCGAGTTGGGCACCCTCATAAAGGACCAGCAGACGGCGGTTGAGCGGGTTGCGGACAGGTCGAAGCACCTGAAGGGCAACTTCGTGCACCAGCTTCGTGTGAGTGCACGAAGGACCGAGGCGGCGTCGCTTGTTTTAGCGATGAGAACGTCTGCGGGCGCAAACACGGAAAGGCTGGAGCGTGAAAACGCGGAATTGCGCTCGCAGATGGCGGCTCTCTCCGCCAGGATGGAGAAGCTGACGGAAGAGCTCTCTGTCCTTCGCGGGGTGGGTAGGGGAAAGGCCAGTGATGCCGCCTCGGCACCGCCCTCGGGTGTGGAGGATCTCACGCGCGCTATCATGGTCCAGGTGGGGACCATGATTGGCGCGCGGTTTGAGGCCTTGGAGGAGAGGCTGCTCCCCGAAAGGCGCATGCGTCCCCAGCTCGCTGCGGATGCCAGGAGAGCGCCCCAGACACCTGCCGGGCCATCTGTTGGGCTGGAAGCCCCAGCTTCTCTGGCACCCGCGCCAGTGATTCCGGGGCGCAAGAAGAAGGGAAGGGGGGGCAGGAAGAATAGGAGGAGGACACCGGCCACTGTGCCAGTGCTGCCGGTTCCTGCTCCTCCCTCAGCTCCTGTCCCTGCTCCGCGAGCTGTGCAGGTCCAGCCCCCTCAGGTGTCCTGGTCCACCGTGGTGGGGCGAAAGGCCCAACCGAGGGCTGGGCCGAGTACGGGGCCCCAACGGTCTCCTCCCGCGGTGTCTCAGCGGCCTGCGCCTGCAAACAGGACCACGCCGCCGCGCAGTTCGGAGAGGGCACCTTCGCGGCTGCCAGCTTCCGCAGCGATCACGGTGACAATCCCAGAGGGATCGAATGTCACGTACGCTGCGGTGATGGCGGCCGCAAGAGAGAGGATCAAGCTCACCGAGCTTGGCATTCCGTCCTTACGGAACAGAAAAGCCATTACCGGTGGGCTGATCTTGGAGGTGTCCGGTCCGGACTGTGCCACCAAGGCCGACGCGCTTGCAAGCCGCATGCGCGAGTCCCTCTCTGACCTGGGCGTGCGTATTGTGCGCCCTGTCAAGATGGGGGACATGAGGGTGATGGATCTCAATGAGGCCATCACCCCCGAGGACGTAGCGGCGGCAATCGCGGAGGCCGGAGGCTGCGCGGCGGCCGATGTTAAAGTGGGGGAAATCAAGCGCGCCTCGCCCTTAACTATGGGGACAGCGTGGGTCCGATGCCCACTCACCGCGGTGCGCAAGCTGTTCGCAGCGGGGCGCATGCAGGTCGGGTGGGTGTCGGTGAGGGTTGAGGCACTGGAGGCAAGGCCTTTGCAGTGCTTCCGGTGCCTCGAAATCGGGCACGTGCGTAGCACATGTCCGAGCGCGACGGACCGGAGCTCCATGTGCTACGCATGTGGCGAGGCGGACCACCGGGCGAGTCAATGCACTCGCCCGCTGAAGTGCCCGCTCTGCGCGGACCTGGGCCGGCCCTCTGGCCACAGGATGGGGGGCAAGAAGTGCTCCGCTCCTCGTGGCAAAAGGGGCCGTAAGCCGGGTCTCGCGAAGCCGAGCGGCACGGGTCCTGTACAGCCGGGCTCGAGCCCAGCTGCGGCGGCAACTGAACCGCCAACACGGACTTAAGGCCCCTACGAGCCTTACAGTGCAACCTCAACCACTGTCGCGCGGCGCAGGACTTGTTCCAGCAGTCCGTCGCGCAGTGGTCGGTTGCACTGGCGGTGGTGGCGGAGCCATATCGCGTCGTCCCAAACCATCCTCGCTGGTTTGGTGACGACATGGACTCCGTCGCCATATATTGGGGTGGCGGTAGCGGCGACCCTCCCTGCTCCCTCATTGAGAGGGGGCTGGGATACGTCGCCGTGAACTGGGGCCGAATAGTCGTTGTGGGCTGCTACGTCTCCCCCAACTGTACCCTCGCCGTCTACGAGGCGTACCTGGACGGGGTGGCCAACTGCATGCGCAGATGTCTGCCTCGTCCCGTGCTTGTCCTGGGCGACTTCAACGCTCACTCTCGTGAGTGGGGGAGCGCCCGGGATGACCAAAAGGGGGAGACAGTGCTGGAATGGGCGGCGGCGCTGGACCTCCGGTTGCTGAACCGGGGGTCTGTCAGCACCTGCGTGCGCTGGCAGGGGGAGTCGATCGTGGATCTTTCGTGGGCGACTCCCCAGGCAGCGCGCATGGTGACGGGGTGGAGAGTGGCAGAGGAGATGGTCACATTATCCGACCATCGCTACATAGCGATGGATGTGGCCATCCGCCTTCCCCGCCCCGACAGCCGCCGCAGTAGCAGCCCGCCGCGACGATGGTCTCTCAAGCGGTTGGACAGAGATCGTCTCTGCGCCGCAGCCATCGTCGCGGCCTGGCCTGAGGGCCAAGAAGATGGGATCCTGCCCGATCCTGAAAGGGAAGCCGCCTGGTTTCGGGACACGATGACGTCCATATGTGACGCGTCGATGCCCCGGACCAGATCTGCCAAGCCCCGGGCCGTGTACTGGTGGTCGGAAAGCATCGCGGAGCTGCGCGAGATTTGCCTCCGCGCCCGACGCCGGTACACGCGTGCCCGGAGAAGAAGGCGAGCCACAGCCGAAGAGTTGGGTGGAGCCTACGTGGCCTATCGAGGCGCCACGAAGGCGCTGCAGGCAGCCATTGCCAGCGCCAAGGCTCGGTCGTGGGATGAGCTCATCGGGGGACTGGAGAGGGATCCATGGGGCCGCCCGTACAGGATGGTACTGGGCAAATTGCGCCCGTGGGTCCCTCCGTTGACGGAAACTCTGGACCCGGAATTCGTGGAGAGGGTTGTAGACACCCTCTTCCCCAGGGTCCAGAGCAGTCCCGTGCCCCCTCCTTCGGAACCGATCATCTGGACCGAAGAGATGGGGGTGACGACCGATGAGCTGGACCGAGCCGTGAGGCGCCTCGGAGCCCGAAACACGGCACCAGGCCCCGACGGAATTCCTGGTCGGGCCTGGGTGTTGGCTCTACCCAACGGGCTGGGGAACAGGCTGCGGCGGCTGTTTAACGACTGCCTACGCTGCGGCGTGTTCCCCTCAGGCTGGAAAGTGGCTGGGTTGGTTCTCCTCCATAAGGATGGTAGACCCGCAGATTCTTCCTCCGCGTATCGTCCTCTCTGCCTACTAGATGAGGCGGGTAAGCTGCTCGAAAGAGTGTTGGCGGACCGCCTCAGTACGCACCTGACGCGCGTCGGGCCGGACCTGTCGGAAGACCAGTTTGGCTTCCGACGCGCGCGGTCGACAGTGGACGCGATCATACGCGTCCGAACACTGTCGACGCAGGCTGTATCCCGGGGCGGAGTGGCGTTGGCTGTCAGCCTTGACATAGTCAACGCCTTCAATAGCCTGCCCTGGGACGCAATAAGGGGGGCCCTGGTGTACCACCGCGTGCCCCCCTACCTGCAGCGCGTGGTCTGTGCCTACTTGCGCGACAGGTGCGTGCAATATGTGGGCGGAGATGGACGAGTTCACCGGAGGGAGGTTTACTGCGGGGTCCCACAGGGATCGGTCCTAGGGCCACTCCTGTGGAACCTCGCGTACGATGCGGTCCTGCGGGTCGACCGCCCCGACGGCGTTAGCATCGTCTGCTACGCGGACGACACGCTGGTGCTAGCCGTCGGGGCCACTTTCGAGGAGACCAACCGGCTCGCCGAGCTTGGCGTGGCATGCGTCGTGGAGAAAATCCACGAGCTGGGCCTTCGGGTAGCGCCGGAAAAGACCGAGGCGCTGTGGTTCCACAAGATCCCGAGGGGAAGGGAACCACCCAGCTCGTCGGTTCGCGTAGGTGACGTGGATGTCCGGGTGGGACGGTACCTCAAGTACCTCGGTCTCACCCTGGACGGTCGCTGGGGCTTTGAGGAGCACTTCAGCCGCATGGTCCCCCGGATCAAGAGGGTAGCGGGTGCATTGCACAGACTGCTGCCCAATCTCGGGGGGCCGAGTGAAGGAGTCCGCCGCCTCTATGCGGGGGTCGTGCGATCCGTGGCTCTCTACGGAGCACCCGTCTGGTCTTCCAGATTGGGTGTTAGGCGCTGCAGAACTATGTACAATAGTATGCAGCGTCCTATGGCCATCCGGGTCGCACGAGGGTACCGGACCCTGTCTTTTGAGGCGGCCACTGTCCTGGCGCGGTTTCCGCCCCTGGACATCCTGGCGGAGATGGATGCTCGTATTTACGACCGTCTCCGCCGGGCGGACGGAACTGCGCCTCCAAATGCGGCTGAAGTGAGAAGGCAGGAGCACCGACATGCGCTCGTAACGTGGCGGGAGCGGCTGTGCGAGCCGCAGAACGCCCGCCAACGCGCTGTCGGTGCAATTTTGCCGAGCCTCGGGCCCTGGCTAAAGAGGAAGGACCACGTCACCTTCCGGCTGACGCAGGTACTCACCGGACACGGGTGTTTCGGAGAGTACCTGAATCGGATCGGTCGCGAACCGACGACGCAATGCCACCATTGCGGCAGTGACCGGGATTCCGCACAGCACACGCTGGAGCAGTGCCCAGCGTGGAGCTCGGAACGGCGAATCCTGGTCACCAGGATCGGGCAGGACCTCTCTCTGCCACGCGTAGTGACGGCTATGCTGGCAGACAGAGAGGCATGGAAGGCCGTAGTCTCCTTCTGCGAGACAGTAATGTCCCAGAAGGAGGCCTCCGAGCGGGATCGGGAGAGAGCCGATCCCTCTCGGAGACGACGGCGACGGCGGGGCGGAGGCAACGCACGCCCCGGACCGTCCACCCAATAGCCAGGGTCTAAGAATTTGGCTATGGTATCCCCTGCCTGTCGTAAGAGGCGACTAAAAGGGGGCCGGAGGGCCTGCTGGCGGTGGTCGGGGTGGGAGCTTTGACCACTGAGCCGCGGGCCCGGGAAGGTGGCAGCGCGATGTGGCTCGCGCTGCCTTGCACAGCGAGGTCTCTAGGGGCGGCGACTCAGCTGCCCCGGGGATGTGCCCCGGCAAAGTGTGGGGGGACACCGGTGCGATCTATCAGAGTACCCGGAGTCCCCCCTGAACACTGAGGATGGCCACCGGGGGGGTTTTAGTGCGGTAAAAATCCCACATACCCTGATCTGCCTCTCCCAGGGCGGTCGGGGACCTTTTGAAGGTTTCCCCCTCGTCAATAAAAAAAAAAAAAAAAAAAAAAAAGGTGTGGCATCTGCAATCAGATGTGTTATTATTGTCTATTTAATATTTCGAAATGATGTAGGATAACTTACTAATGACTTGCATGCTAATACAATTTGTCACTATTGTGAATATTTATACCTATTATCAAATTTGATTTTGGATGATGATTTCATTATGATTTATATTGTTTCGATGATATGTACATGATGCCTGGCTGAGTTTCTTGCCGGTTCTTCTCAGAAGGCTAGTTTCCGAACCGGTGGTAAATTCTCGACTTTAATAAGTGCCTTACCAGGGCCTAAACTGAATAAATATTTTTCATTTTCATTTTCATTTTGCTAACTTAAATGGTTAGCAAAAATACGAACACGACGCGAGATTTCCTTGTTTTTGTTGAGATCGTAGATTCGTGTCTGGTCGAATTTAGATTTTAAGCCACACAAAAACCAAATATGTAGGTGAAAATATCGCGGTTATACCCGGCATCAAGAGTTTTGAGTCCTGAACTGGAATTCGGAGTTGTATTTTTTTGCGAACGCTAATAAACACAATGCACTATTTTCGCTGTGCGCTACAAATTCATGACGCGGCGTGTGTACCTGCCTTTTCATTTATCTAAAAATCTAACTATCTAAGTGTGTAATGGCTTCACTGAAGGGCCCCCGAAGAAGTGCCCAGAGGTGTTGTAATTAGTAAGTCACCAAAGAAGATAATTTACTAACGTGGCAAATGGAAAGAAAAATCCAATTTCGCAATTACAATTTGAGAGAAATGGAAGAGAAGAACACATTGCGCTAACCCTAAATAACATGGGATATGGGCAGGAGGATGATGATGGGTAGAAAGAAAATTGTAAATGTATTACGATATTATTCTAGACCCCTACCCGCGTAGAATATTTTTTATTACTTTAATAAAATTTATTAAATTAATAAAAGTAGCCACAGTTACTCCTTGAAACCTGCCAGTGGAAGTCCCGTTAAAACAGGTCCAGTCGTTTCAGAGATTACCAGGAACAAACAGGCAGACAGACAGACAGAGAACAATTTTAAAACTTGATTTTTCTGTGTCCCTAGCGTGTATACTTTCATATGCATTTAGTGAAAAAAATGTTACTTTGGAATTACAAACAGACACTTCAATTTTATGTATCTGTATGTATATAGATTGCGTTATCTCGATATTACCTATATTGTTGGTGGAGTGCAACTTCATGAAGCTTATTCGTTTGAAAGTGTACCATGTTAGTAGTTAACCGTACAAAACAATAACACTCGTACAATTTTGGCACATTTGCCAGTTAAACTTCGCGATGTAAGTCCGCATTTTTCTCCGACACGTGCCATACATTAAAGAAGCCAATTTTATATTTCGCATGGCTATCAAAACGTGAAGGTTTTTTATACGTAAATAATATTTTGTTAAATATACCTAATAATTACTTAAATATGCCTTAAGAAAAGCCTTGGCAGAATCTGTATTTAAAGTTGAACTGTATTTTGTTTGTCACTAGACTTTAGGAAAGTATTAAGAAAGCTTATAATGTTATGTGTAAAGTTAGTTCCCGTTTTTGCTACAGCAACACGGATTCGAAAATTCAAAAATTGATAAATACATCAACCCTTCGAGATTTTTTCTGTATTCCTTATACTTTCGGATTTGGTCATCCATACACACGTAATAATTCCACCAGAATAACATATTTATAAGTTAGGTCCATTCTAGAAATCCATTTAAAATTAGGGTCGAACATTTTTTGAAAAAAATTTCTGCTACATATAGAAATACAAACGAGAGCTCTGAAAAGTAGGGTCACAAGAGTAGACGAACTAATTTACCACCCTGATCTTGATAAATTCTTAAACACACCCTAATAAATATCTGAGTTTTCATCAAAAATGAGAGTGAAAATATAATTCGCGACCGCCCCGCAAATTCCTTTATTGGAGTGCGTCGTGAGAAACGCTCGGTCGCGTTCATAAATCAGAAGTTTGCACAAAAACTAACTAAAACTTTTCCACGCGAAAATGATGAAACGCTGGCGAGTTTTATTCAGTTAGAGCTTAAGATAACGACATAATTGGTTGTGGGAATTCCAAAGGATATTTGCTATTTATTGCGGTGGATGTCGGCCCACAATATTGCACTCAAGTATATTTTAATGGTTTATTTTATTTTCAACACAATACTTTTGGTGTTAGTAAGAGAGCGTGTTGGGCGTCGGGTTTGAGCAGCTACGCAAGCGACGTAAGTTCGAATCCCAGCGGCCTGCACCAATGAGTTTTAATTTCACCATGATTTTTTTTTATCGCCGTCTCAGTACATGATTCTAAAGTGTTTATATTGTGTTTTGAGTTTTGATCACAATGTTTCCCTGTATCGTAAATAAGCTGAGTGACATCACCGCACCTGATTGTGTTAGATTGGAGCGTGCATGCCACCACAGTTCAGTTTAATTTGTGTAAGGATTAAGCTTACCTATTCAGACATGGGTAAATTTGAATATTGGATGCCTAGACAGGGGGAAAGGGGAATCGGCGGCCTCCAAACTTCAATTTGAAGATGGATTGCAGAAACCCCGCTCCTTAATAATGTACAGGTTAGGCTCAATCCCTCTAATCGACGCGATCAATTTCTTTACACGCCCTCATCGTACACGTTTACGGTTTTGACAGTTTAACTCACCTTTGTTTGGTTCAAGACGCCTCGCTTTAAATAGGAAACGTGATTGATGTTACAATATGAAATTACCAGTACTTTGTTCAGTGTTAGAGCTACAATTACGTCTTCTAATAACGTATCGAAAGGGTTGGCAAAGTTACTATTACATCACCATTTCTGACAGCTGTCAAAATGACAGTTGATATATGTCACCGTCTGTCAGTCATGTTTTCAAATACGGATGTTTTTTTTTATCTCAGACGACAAAACACAGGTATTTTAATATATTGTACTCCACCTTACTAAATATGGAATCAATGTGCCAAAAAGATGAAAGAATCTCACTTAAACTGGCAAAACATCACCACTTCTCTCCCCCTTGAAGAACTGGCTATCATATCGACTGCTGAAACTGTTCTAAATTGTTGAGTTTCTTAACGGGTTCTTCTCAACAAAAGCAACCTTCCGAACCCGGTCGCAGCATTTATAATCCTGTACAGTGTATTTTTTTGTGTCCTGACGATTTGAAAGTACTTTGTAAGAAGTCTAATTAATTTGATTCGATCTTCTGCAATAGTGCAGTCGTTTCACACAAATGTGCCTAAAACATCACTGTCAATTGCAAACTTTTTTTTCTACATCTAAACTATAGTTTTTCTAAGGCCGTAAGGTCGAATTTATTATAATCTATCTCATCCATCTACATAAAATCCATGCTCACTTGTCCAAGATCTTTCTTTCAGCTAGAAACTATATTGGAACATTTGGAACGTATACAGCTACTCCTACTGAATATTTTAAAGCCTAAACCCAACATAGAGTTTATAGCGGATACCAAAGGCTAACTTGTCTTCGTTTGAGTCTTGAACGTGAGAAGAAATTAAATAAGTGACCTGGGTTTTAAAATGATCGATATTCTTCAATCACCTGAGTCGTATTCAAACTTAAATCTAAATGCTTTTGTGAGACACAGGGATAGATTTTTAAAATGAGCTTGTACACTCGTCATTACCAAGTAGGTCAACTGTAATTTTTATCTATACTTACTAATATTATAAAGTTGAAGAGTTTGTTTTTGTTCTTAACACGATAATCTCAAAAACTACTGGTTTAAATTGATATTTTTATACATAGATTTTTTTTTGTTGGATAGTTCGTTCATGAAGCAAACTTCAGGCTTTATAACATCATCCTGCGACCAATAGGAACGAGGCATCAATGGAAAATTTTCAACTAAGTCACATTGTTTCATTAAACATACGTGAGTGAAACCACAACTAGTCCCTTATAAAGCAAAAGGAAAGACAGTTGCTGACGCAGATAAGCATAGACAAATAAAAAAAAACGAAAGTCGGTTCTCATTAATTTGTGTTCACAATGAGACAAGCGCACTGATGAAAGAAAGATGAACTACTCAGCACTTGACTAAGCCAAGTAATAACACTGCTATCAACGTGTAATTAAACTGAGTCAACCCGTTAACAGCTATCTTAAGAATCCTTGAGGCCTATAAAACTAAACACCAGCAATTCGTCGACAATCCTGGCGAAGTAGGAGGCTATAACTAACCCCGGGCTAGCGGACCCCCATAACTTGTGGGTTACGGCCGCACATTGAATATTTAAACTGGTTCCCTCAAACAGCATAGGGTTGGGATCTTTGATCCGAAGTTCAGTGCGCAACACATTCCACTCTGAGAATGTTTTATTTTGGTTCTTGTGAGTTTGGTTTGTGTCAGCGTGCTAAATTGAGGTAGATTTGTTTTTCAAACTGATTAGGTTCAGAAAATATATATTAAGGATTACGACTTCGTGAATATAGGCAGTAACGTAACTTACGCTGCAACTATATAGTGAGCTTAATTCACAGAAGGTTAATTTTTTTTGTGTGTGGCTCCTTTGGTGTAGTGGTTAGTATACCTGACTGCTACACTAGTTGTCGTGGGTTTGATCCCGTCAAGGCAAACATTTATGATGAGCCACCACCCAGACATGAGGTATTGGTATATATTATAAGTAAATATTTTAAAACATGTACCTATATAAGTATTATATACCTTGTCCGGTACTCATAGTACAAGCTTTGTTTAGTTTGGGACTAGATGGCGCTGTGTGATAATGTCTGCTAAAAATAATTATAATTTTCTTTTTATGTGGTTTTCTGTTCTCGGTTTTAGTAATAGTATTTTGGATATTCACAAGCCTAGGCCAAGTGGGTATCACTGACGGAATTGTGTGTAGTTAGAGAGCAGTCAATACGAAAAATATTATTATTAATACTGATATTTTAACTAGTAACGATCTCAAAAGAAACAAATTGAAACTCAGTATTTCTCCATCACACCTCCTCCTCCAAGTGCACGCCACAGTAAAAGACTCACGGGCAGTAAGTAAACAACAACTTGTTTTCATAGAGCTCGCGAGATGTTTTTTCCGACAATTTCGCTTGAAACAGTAACTGGATGCAGTTCGTCAGGTGTCGCAGTAATCAGGGGAGCGCTGAGAGAACTCGGAGTCATAATATTAGGATGCGGTTATTAAAGATATTAATTGTGTGCTCATTTGTTCAATGTTCTAAATATACAATAAAATATTAATTCGTATAAGGTCGCCAGCGTGGTATAAGTTTTACAAATATAGGTTTTAACACGGTCAAACGTCTTCGTTGACCTTGAGTTTTCCGCTTTTTGTACGGTGATGCAAAATTTCCTAAACTCGCCGCTTGGCGCGCTTTGTAAAGTTCCCATATTAAATGAGGAAAATACGCAGGTGATATCGTCTACGTAACATGTTAAAACCTACTTCATGTTGTAAGTTAGCCCTATATCAATCTACCACTGTGTAATCTCTGTGTGATCAATTATGTCGTTGAAGTGTAAAAAACTGTATAAACCGACAGGCATTTCTTACGCACTTACAATATTACAGATATAAAGCAAAAAAATATTCCCGTTATAAAATTATTTACGACTATCTTTTACGTACAAAAGATATAGGACTATATGATGTAAAAAGAGCTGTAATAAAAGAGATAAGATGAATGTGATTTTTGTAGTTCAACCTTCCAGTAAGATTTCGTGCTATGCTCTAAATTATCTTTGTCTTCATGGCGGACTTATAGTATTATAAAAAAACCTAAAAAGCATTGTAATTGTTATGTAATTTAATACCCTTGGAGATGAAGTTTTAGAAAAGCCTTTTAGTGGAAACCTACACCTCACAAAGAACACGCTCTCCGAAATTCATGTCCTTACGACCAGCGGCTTATGCTGTGCATTGATAATTATATAAGTCAGTATGTCAGGCCTTTGGTGGCAAACAAGCATACAATCCGCGTGATGGTAAACGGCCCCTGCTGACCACTGGCGAGAGACCAATCATTTAAAAAGTCGAATCATGGCAACACAGTGAAAAGGATTTGATATTTTATTCAACGCTTAATAATTATGACATTTTACTCAAACTGCCTATGGCATCAAGTCCACCTTTGCAAATATATGTTGCAGAAAGATTAAGTAAATAAACTGCGGCTCATCCAATTTACGAGTGATTCGTACATCCACGTGCCGACACTTCGTTACTGTGTTTACATAATCCCTTAGCAGGCAGCCGTGTTCAGTTAGCGTTTCTTAATTTGTAACTGCGATTTAATTGAGCGTAACAGGACCGGTTAGCACGGTTTAATGAGACAATAGTGTCGGGGTGTCGAATCAACTACACTTTTATCGTGGTTAGTAGCTATTATTGTTTCTGCTTTGCTTTTAGGATCTAATAAAGAACCGTGGTTGCCAAATGGTTTGAATAGTAGAATACGATCAGGCTACAAACACGGCAAGTGTTTACCACCGTTTTGGTATATTTTTTTTTACTATGGACCTTTTTCTTATAGTAGCTATCGTTTTTGCAGATCAGAACAATGGCTTATCAAGCCTTAAAATGCAATCGTGGAGATTTTTTTAAAAGACGCAAAATAATATCCATCAATATGAATAAATCTGAGTAGGCCATAGCACGTCATCCAACTCCTCATGCAGTAAGACCTTACCACCTTCAGGTCTGACGGGTTACCTGACTTACTTAGTTTCATGCGAGTAAATATGTGTAAGAGAACTTTTTACTTATGCTTCAATGTCTTGGAAACGTATGCCTTAAATGTAATAAAAACAGGAGCCAACGCTGCATACAAAGCAACACAAGCGAACAACATCATCGGCAACTATCAGTTTATTCAAATGTGCACGCGTATTTACGTGTGTTCTCAAACACAATATCTCTATTTTACAACATCACTAGAAAATAAGACTTATAGCACAAAAAATAAGAAATATTTTTATGTTGCCTTACATAAGCAAAAATAAACAAAACATCGCTTTTTGAATGGCGCACATATCGAAGCGTGTATCGAGAAAGCTATCGACAAAAAACACCAGTATTTTATATTTCTGATCACGACTTAATCGTAAATATGAAGGGTTGGGCCGCACCTTCTGGCGTCTATTGCAAAAAGAGCGCTCCGCACTCTCCATAAAATATATCAAAACTGCCGACCTATTTCAACCTGGGACCTTCTTATTCGACACCATACGTCTGTCCCTCTCTCCCACCATACATGTAATAGAGAGGCTGAAGAAATTTTGAATCCTCCAAACCAGGCTCTTGCAGAACGTATGTATTACATATTTTATATATGAAGAGCCAGTTCTTCGCATATGTTTCTCGGTTTTTTATTCGCGCGAGTAAAGGTTCTGGCTATATGATTGCCGTTCGCCTCTTTGAAATTATTAGGTCTGATAATCATGTGGTCTGCTTAATTGGTTTAGAAAGTGGTATGTTCCAATGGAATAATATTATAAATTGTGATCGGCAATGTAAGACCTAATTTCGGAAAAAAATGGTGCACTAAAGAGTTTTCCACGGACCGCGGTCCTAAACGACTACTTGGATTTAATAATAATTTATGATGAGGAAATCGGGACCGCGAGCGTTCCATTGCATCTTTGACATATGAATTTCAAAAAGGCTTTAGAGACCACACTCGGCGTCCCAATTTTTGACTGCAGTCTCGGTCTCAAAAGCCTCTCTACTCCTCTTGGAGACGACGTGGTGGTTATTCCACATCTGACCATAAGAAGAAGGGGCAGATTCCGAAAACATTTTGTCTTCAAAAATAACGACCCGTTGGATTATAAGAGGGTCGATTAAATTGAAGAGGTGCATTTGAAAGACGAAATATAGCTGCAATTTGACAAACAAGCATGCGGCCCATCTGATGGTAAGTGATTACCGCAGCTTATGGTCACTTGCAGTACCAGGCATCACGCGCGCGTAGCTTAATCCAGGCTACTATTGTTGGTATCCAAACCTTCGAAGGCTACATTCGTCCAATTAAAGCGGCCATCTGCGACGAAATAATCACAAGCCCACCATGAGATGCCCACGATAAATTCAACGCCAGCCACAATGGAGGTTTCCTTAACTTTTCGCCCGCGAATAACGAGTTTTTAACTTTGTGGCAAAGCGAAAAATGTCTCTATCTCCTTTACTTGCTTGTTCAAGTCATAAGAGTGAGCGAGTGCACAAGGCAAGGATATTAGTATATTGTAATTATTATGCTCTCATGCGAAATATGTTTCGGAGACTAATTTGCACTTGACTGATTTAAGAGATTGAATTTGGGGAAAATCATTTAATTTACCTCACTTTTCTTTGTTATAAATGTTTCAAGAACAAAGAGTAAACGCATCGCAACCAGTTTTTTGGATTTTAGATAATATAAAATGTTTTTCAAATTGTGTAAGCTTTTTGACGATTGATTTAAAACATTCCATCAGCAGCTTTTAGTTTAGGCCACAACTTAAGGGTATCCCGAGAAAATTACAGAAGGCAAACGGCCCTACTTTCAATAAAACTGTCGTCTTTATTTAACAGGGCAAAAGTTATCTCGCCTCGACTCCTGTGTACCGTGAACTCTACAAAATGTGACTCCTATTTTGGGCGGAACGGACATTTTATTAGCATTGTCTGGCGAACCCATTCACTAGCCGATTTTCTTCTTTGTACGATATGATTTACTTACGAAAATCATAATTCATTTAGGCTTTGAAGACAAAAGGTAATCCTATGCTACAAGTTAGAATCACCAAGTATTGCAATTCCCGAGTGTCAAAGATGATCTATTGGACGCACTTACAATTACACTTGCATAATTTGTAGTGCCATGAACTTTCTCTAAAAGCTATAAGTATAAAGTATGTAAATATCCCCATACCCAACCCGTGGTGTTGCATGTGTTAAAGGAATAAAATAACCTCTTATTATCAGCACTAGCTACTACCATACCTTATTGTGCACTACACACACATACAAGGGAGAATTAAAATACCAAATTCACGATCTACGCTGCTCTCTAATATTTTAAACAGATCTAGTAATTATTTCCACGTGATTAAACTTATCCTACCTATAACCTGTGATAGATCTAAGCAATTTCCCTACAAATGTAGTCACGATCTGATCAGCGGCTTAGCCGTGAAAAGGCAACAAAGTTACGATGTTTGCAAATGATCATAGTTTTGTACTAAAGCATAGAATGTAAATACTTAAATATGGAATATATCCATACCCGTATTAATAATATGGATGGCAAAATGGTATTGTCAAAAGTCAGATGATGAAAGTGTTTAGAGATTTATCGAAACTTACTAAGTATATAAATGACGTGCGGAGCCATCTTGTAGGTGAATAAACTACTTTTTGATGACTGGAACGATTTTACTGCATTTTGGGAATAGAAATAGCTGTAGCCCCTAGTACTGATTAAAATAATAATCAAGTAAGACCTCATAAAGATTTTTGTAATCTATACTCTATACAGATAAATAAAACAGCTTTTCGCTGAATGCATATGAAAGAATACACGCTACTGACAATAAAAAACCAAGTTCTAAAATTCTTCTCCGTCTGTCTGTCCGTCTGTCTGTCTGTCTGTCTGTCTGTCTGTTTGTTCCGGGTAATCTCCGAAACGGCTGGGCCGATTTAAACGGAACTTTCACTGGCAGTAAGTTAATTTTACAAGGAGCAACTTAGGCTACTTAGATTTCTAAAAAACATTGGGATCCGCGGGCAACCATGAAATTAAAATCTACGCGGGTGAAACCAGGGGGCACAGCTGGTTAGTAATAATAGTCCTTGTAAACGGTGCAATAAGAGATAGCTTAAACTCAACCTCTGGACATCGGTAATGCCAAATTCCCGATACACAGATTTTATGTTAATTTTAATCGTTACACAAACAAATTACCCTCCGGACCCGAGGATCATGACATTGAATTATGCAAATAGACGTAAAGGAATAATTAATTCGACATTTTGAAAAAACAGATACATTCGCCCATTTTTGTTTCATCCCGAACTTCTAACGGGAATGTGAGTCCCTGAGGTTTGCCATGTTTTGTGAATTTGTAATTTCTGTTTGATTATGGGAATGCTTATATCCATCGATGGACCAATAAAATGTAAATCAATCTTGCAGAAAGCCGCAGTTGTTCACCAAATCTTGTCACAAATAATTTATCTTTAAAATATATGTTCAATCAAGGGCATGTTTAATCGCTCAATTGTTATGAAATGAGCCATGGCGGCCAAATTTGTTTGAGTGTCTTTTAGGTTTGTACACCGTTCCGTGCCTCGGAAAGCACGTTAAGCCGTTGGTCCTACGCCTGATCTCTCTCCGGTCGTGTCGGATTGCCGTCCCATCCCACTATGAGAGTGAGGCAATAAAGAGTGCACCTGTGTTTGCGCACACACTTGTGCACTATAATATCTCCTGCGTACATGGCTATTATAAATGGAATTATTTTTGGTAATTGTGTCACACCGCGTGCTTTATTGTAGAGGAAAACATCGTGAGGAAACCTGGGTATGTTTAGTGTTTGAGATGACGATGGACTCACCATCTGTCATGTTGGCACCTAAACATTTTCGGTGAAAAGTGGATTTTGAAATACCGTGCCCCTTCAGGAAGCCTTTTGGGTAGGTAAATACGAAGAAAGATTTTTGTGAAGGATTGTAATTAGGAGTAAGAGCATTTTCGAAATTACGGATAATAATCATCATATCAACCTTACATTTGACATGCATTATGAGAAATCGCTCGAAGATGTATCAAGAATGCATTAAAAATGCATTTGCTTTTCACATCACAGTGCAAAATAGCTCAAACACTTCGAGTAGTTACATCGTGAAATAGTGGTATGAAAATGAAACGACAAAATGCAATATTATCCCCAACTACTGAAGTTAATCTGCAAGCTTGCGAAGTGGCGTAACACACGCATTCGCAATAAATAGCAATAAATTCATTAATGCTAGTTACTGCGCGATAAAGTTACTGTGTATGCGCAAACCAAAATGCAAAGTTGGATTGCACAGCGTCACAACGGATAAAATTTATACGGGTCGTTCGCTCCAAATATACGAGCATTGGACGATTGCAAATCTGTAAACGCTAAAAGGCACAGATTTATGATAACATTTTGTTAAAATTACATTTCTTTCAATTTGACTCAGATCAAAAACGGTAAATGTTTGGTCCTAAATTAGTAAAAAAGTACGTATTATATACACCATTCCATTTTACATCTTAAAATTTTAAACTAAGGTGTGTGTCTGTGACGATTTCGTGGTCAAAATTAGGAAGAACTTCAAATTAAGTCGCTGCATTTATCTTCAGACGTAGATTTAAAACACTAATTGCAAGATTACCTATTCGCTAATTTCCAATTTACCAATCCCCCAAAATGAGCAAAATCCAAGTTCGGTAAAAATTAGGAAAACAATTTATGTTTGGGGGCAAACAGAAATGAGTGGGGTATAATGTAAAGTAAAATTTGAACCATCTGACGCTCAGCGATGGCTTCGGGGTAAATACCGAGGGGCGTAACAATAAAAAGTTTTGGACTTCTCACCTCCTTAATTCAGCTTGAAGTGGGAAACTTGGGGATGTTTCCCACAAAATTATTTGGTGAAATATTTCAATCCGCTCGGCTATCTTGTGCAATTAAAATTCAATATCGTGTCGTGGTGAGAGATCTGCCTTTCTCAGAAGTTTTAAACTAATCAAATATGCATTTTCCAAAGTTTCTGCTTTTTAAGAAACAATGCATTACACCGAATGACAAAGTAGGAAGAGAAGAAATTTAATTAAAACTGAACATCGTGGTTTCTTTCAGGCCCTTAAGTCAGGCCTTCTGGAACTTACAGCAGATTGAAGTATAGAAAATGATCTTCAAATCCAA
The DNA here is from genome assembly GCA_964035505.1 of Watsonalla cultraria. NCBI lineage: Eukaryota > Metazoa > Arthropoda > Insecta > Lepidoptera > Drepanidae > Watsonalla > Watsonalla cultraria. Next base: position 439,668 of record OZ037715.1, read on the forward strand.
AGCGGGAAGACTCTTGATACCCATTCCTTACTCCAAATCTATATCTATATACAGATAAATAAATTTAAGTGTCTGTTTGTAATTCCAAAATAACAGTTTTTCACCAAATGTATATAAAGTATACACCCTACTGACACAAAAAACCAAGTTTTAAAATTTTTCTCCGTCTGTCTGTCTGTTTGTTCCGGGTAATGTCTTAAATAGCTGGACCGATTTTAACGGGACTTTCACTGGCAGAAAGCTGATGTTTCAAGAAGTAACTTAGGCTACTTTTATTTATTAAATATATTAGGGAGCCGCGACAATAAGGATGAAACTAAATCTATGCGGGTGAAACCGCGGGGCACAGCTAGTATATAATATAATAATAAGTGCTACATTGGGTATTTGGGCTATTTGGGATATCTTGGAACAAACAGACAGACAGACATACACTGTCTGTCTGTTTGTTCCTAGTTAGGGAAAAAATTTAAAAATATATATACCTACACATGCCTGCAATATACATAACATATGCATTTAGTGAAAAGATTTTATTTTGGAATTAAAACCTAACACATCAATTTTATTTATCTGTATAGATATAGATGTCGAAATGTGAATGGTCTATAAATACTCTTGTTCCTAACCCTTCGGGGAATACAGGCGTGAGCATATGATGAAAATAAACGCTATCATTTATAAAATACAGATACAAAAGTGTAAAGTGCGAGCGTGTGGTAGCGACGCGCAGGTTAAGCGCCCGTGAGAGAGAGCCCTCCAGGCGGAAACGGGTCAAATCACTCCAGGATGCGAGCACGACATAAACACATACAAGAGGACAGCTTCCATACGTAGGATATTTAGAGGTATAAAGGGATCTAAAGGCCTAGTGCGAGTTGTTCAGTGCCGCCGTCACAAATCATCGCGTTGACTTATATGGTATCGAAACAGCGCCACCTGTCGACCCACTGATAGCAATATTTTGATCTACGCACTAGGCACTTTGATGATAGATGCTTCAAATAACTATCAAGAAATCCCGTTTAGCCCAACTGGGGCCCGATGGGGGGGAAGAGTAGAAGAAGAATCATATTACCTGCTTATTATTAGGACTGCATGGTAGTATAGAAAAATCTAGCAAAATTTTTCGGTCGCCACCATTTAAAGTCACTACTAGGAAATTGAACGTACGTAATCCAATAAAAATATACTCACGCCTTCCCAGAAAGTGGTAGCAGGGGCAGATTCCCTAAGGGGGTATCAGGGACGCTATATGACCCAAATTTCATCAAAGATGATTATGTATCAACGTTACAGATGGTGAGGATACGATTACATGCGTCTTTGAATTTCCGCTCAGATAGGCAGATTTCGTCACGATAATTTTCATCACCGTAAAGCTCGTAGTCTGCAATTAAGTCTATAGAAGTACAGACTACTGGGATTTGAACATGTGCGACCACTAGCCTTTTTATATGCATGTGCTTTATTAAAAAATGAATGAAGCCGTCCTTCTGTTATTTTTCTATTTATAACGTGAGTTGTGCCCACTCAAATTTTACTGCATTTTATAAACATTCATTTTGGATGGAACGTTGGATGAAATTTAAGCGTAGAACATCGATATAAAAAAATATTAAGTTTTACGATAAAACTTATAAGATATCATTCAATAACTATCCTATAAATCGGTAACTTGCGTTTATTCAGACCCTAAGATTCTTATTTACCTTTTAAAAACGAATGCAACGATAAATGTGAAACCAAGAAACTTAAATCCACTTAAAACCCCGACGTACGAAACTCGAGCAGTCATCCATATAACTATTAGCTTATGTTAAGATAGCATAACAAATAATCTATATCTATACAAATCAATAATATTGAAAGCTTTTGACTAAATGCATTTTATGTACATAGAGCACACGAGAAATACATAGCACCAAAACATTTTTTTTTATAATATACTCTGTCTGTCAGTCTGTTTGTTTGTTCCAGATAATCTGAAGCGGTCGGACCAATTTTAAAGAGACTTTCACGGGCAGATAGCTCATATTTCAAGGATTAACTAGGCTGTAACTTAAGGTCCCGCAAAATAAAGCTATCCGTGAAATTAAATGTACGCGTGTGAAACCGCAGAGCACATAATAAGCATTTAACATCGTATTCGAAAAGTAGTAACCAATAAGCCAAATAACCGCGTAAGAATGGCTGAAAAGTACGTAGTAGGACGAAGTTGCCGTAACTACTCTAGTATTAGTTTCACGTTGAATATTAAATGGGTAAGTTTCCACTTTGTAACTCCTACACGAAAGAGTTTACACTGGATAATAGGATGGGTTTCAAACACGTTGACTGTATACTTTTTGGATCTGCCAGTCTACTTTTAAACTTAGAAAAAAGAGTTTAAAAGTGGCGGAAAAAGCGTTTTCCTATGAATATTCTATCTTTACTCCAGTACCTGTAGAAATATCTTTGTATCTGCTTGACAACACGTGGCTCTAGTGGTTAGTATACCTGACTGCTATACTAGGTGTCTCGGGTTCAATTCAAAACGTTTTATGTGATGAACATTTGTGTTTACATTGTGTCTGAGTTTTTGTAATTATAAGTATGTATTTACAAAAAAAGTATATAAATATTATATCCGTTGTCTTGTACCCATACAAGCTTTGTTTAATTGTGGCATAATTTATTTCTTTCTGTTAAGTACTTGAATTTAATTTAAGGGAACTAGGACATGGCGGGATGACCTTAATGCTTTCAGGAGCGATTGGGAGAGGACTGCTGAGGACAGAGAAAGTTGGAAAGTGGAAGGGAGGCCTTTGCCCAGCAGTGGGATACAACAGGCTAATAATAAAAATAATAATAAAGGACATAACGGAGATTCCCTTTCAAAATAATACTGTTTAGAGAAGAAAAATATTTTGTGGAAACTTGCATAATATCTGAGAAGATATTCAAAGACATACAAAAGACACAAGTCTGAGAAAGCGCTTGACACCATGTTTCTCGTTGGTCTTTGGTGAAAACTTGATGTACTAAGTATCACCTTTGTTCATCCCTACTACGAATAATTCTATGTGAATTTTGTTGTAATTAATCATTTAACTAAATAATGAAATGTACATGATGCCAGCTGAGTTTCTTGCCGGTTCTTCCCAGAAGGCTAGGTTCCGCACCGGTGGTAAATTCTTCGATATTCATTGGTGCCTTAGCAGATAATAAACTGAATAAATAATTTTTATTGTTTTCTGTACGGAGCAGTGATGTACATGCACTTTGAACCACTAAAGCGTACTTTATATAAAATCATAGCCATCCCCGCAGTTATTGCGTTGTTCACCTAACCAAGTAATAAAACCTATTTAAAAATACATTCCTAAAATAAATATTCACGAGCCATGTTGTAAATGTACATCAATCCGCGACACATAATAAAAAAGTGCGAAACACCAAATTTTGTGGAATAACAGCGATTTATGACAATGTTTACGGCTCTCTTCCTGAGATAAAGGACATTGAAATACCGAATGAATGCCGCCAACCGTCCCGTTGTGCTCGCGCTACAGATGCTTGATTATTGTTAAAAATCACTAAAATTATCAAATGAACAAAGTATGATGGTTTCAGCAGTCGCCTGCAACGCAAGCGACGCAAGTTCGTATCCCAGCGGGGCCTATACCAATGAGATTTTCAAAAAAAATCACATCACGTCCTTTATGGTGAAGGAAAACATCGTGAAGAAACCTGCATATGTCTGAGAATAAATTCAAAGATGTATGTATAGTGTCTGGGACGGCGATGGACAAACCATCTTAATATTATTCATCTTAACTTAATCATCTTCGGGGAAAAGTGGGTGTTGTCATTCCAACATCTCTGCCTGATTATTTCAAATTTTCATGAGAAAGTCATTACAGTTTTTTCAGCTATACAGGGAGAACTCACGAAGTAGGTAAAGCGCTCCGTGAATTTATCGTCATATTGCGATTCCAGAGTAAAACCTAAAGCAACATCTTGTCTCTCGCGGCGAAGAAAACCAACTTTTATTACAAACACATAAAAATCTACAACACGTTTATTAGGGCCGTTTATGTTCCGTAATAATATTCCATGTTTACTGATAGCTGGCTGTTATTCTATCTTTTTTAGAGTTCCCTTTTGTGGGCCGTTCCAGTAAGATACGCTCGAGATAGGGGATTCTTTCAACCTTTTGCAATTACGTCTTTACCTGAACCATTATAGGGAAATTGAATTAGCACTCGACTTGCTGTTGTGCTAATAAAATGTTAGTGCTGGCTTCTTTTGTGGGTCTTTGTGTCAGCTTACACGTAGAATTGTAATGGTTATCACCAATTTAATGGTACAAAAATATCTAGCACGTAAAATATTCTAAGTTCAGCATTGTGGTCAATGTTTTGGTAGTATCCAAAATATTGGGCACAGGATTCGTCAGCGTGTGTTTGCGCAAATAACGGGGATCAAATATGGAATAATTTTTTTTACCCTATTGCATATTACAGGAATTGCACCGCGCCTCGTAGCGGTGACGTGAAGAACTAAAATCTCATACTAATGTTGTCGGTGACGCTAGCGAGTATAGATTGCGAAAACGATAGCAACCTCGTCATAAGGGAACAGTTGTTTAAATATATGTGCTTATAAAATTGGATTAATATAACAATTATTAAAAATAAAGGAAGGAAGTGTACTTATGGTAAACCCTTATTTCGCCAGTTACCGGGCACAAATCCAGACTTTCGGCTGCTTCTAGGAAATTACAAATGTAAAATCAGAATAACACTTTACCAAACCCGGGGATCAAACCTCCTCTGTTTCTGCAGTAGTGTTTGCGACCACAGGACCAATGAGGCACTCTTTAAATAAATAACAAACCTGTAAATATATCCCTCAAGGCAAAGTCTTATTTACCGAAGATTTAAGACCAACTTATGTGTCTGAATACGTTTATTCACGAGAGTAAACTCAGCCGCGAGTAAAAGTGGTAAAAAATAAAATGCCGACATTGACTGCCTATTGCGGAGTCGGGTCACGTGTTCAATATTGGGATTGGCTCCGGATCGCTATCAATTTTTCTTGAGAACAGTATCAGATTTAATTATTCAGCGGCTGACTGTATGTGGAGTTTGTACGGAATACGTTTGAGTAAACGTTTAACTTGTAAATCTAGACTTTGGTACGTTGTATTACAAATATACTTACATACATTTTTCTTCTTGAGTGGACACCGCGACTCGGAAGACGTAGTGTAGGACGCCCTCCGGCCAGGTGGGATGAAGATCTGCGAAAGACTGCAGGCAGATGCTGGAGGCGGCAAGCTGAACACAGGGCGCTATGGCACTCATTAGGGGAGGCCTATGTCCAGCAGTGGACCAAGATAGGCTGATGATGATTACATACATTATGCTCATGTTTTCCACGAAGTGTTAATCGTAGAGGTTTTGCACTGAAGATGATTAAGTGCCATATGACAGATGGCGAGCCCATTGCCGGCTCAGACACTGTACATCTTCAAATTTCTCGCCAGATATGCAGGTTTCCTCACGATATCTTCTTTCACCGTTAAGCTCGTGGTGTAAAGTCTGTGCACTTCAGTTTATAGAAAATCTTATCGGTACAAGCTGCTAGGATTTGAACTTGCGACTACTGAAACCACCGCTCTCTTAATTGCAGTTATTATTTAGTATTTTTTTATTTTATTTTATTACAACTTGAATATCTAGCTCACATAAAATAACTTTTTTTTAGGCTACTTTAAAAACCACAAAGGCTTTAACTATGTACTTATGTATATGTTATATTTTTGTGGTAAATATTAATTATCTTGCTTTAACTCCTCCTAATTAACTTATACGATATTATTGTAATCATTAACACTGCGCAGATAGCGATGCGGTTATAATAATATTTTATCCTAACCTCCAATGTAATCCCTCAAAGTCTTAACGACCATACTTTTGTGTGTGTTTATTCAAAGCGCCACTTTTCACGCCTCTTTGTGTAACTTTCGCCAAGTTTTCAAATTTATGGCGGCCATTTTAAAATTAGGTGGCGTTTTTACGAGTGAGTATCCTAAGCAAGTGCTTAAAGTAAGACGGGGTATTATAACGAGTTTTGTGAATTACGTAATAATATATTTTTCGGCTATATGTAACCCTATCCAAGACATTCATGATTCATTACCTCACGACTTTTGTTGGTATACAAATGAATTCTCAAGCCATTCAAGAAATTAAATTGTAATTTTTCTTGATTGTGGTAATCCATCTATCACAACCACCTGATCTTCACTATTGGGGCTGCTATAAAACTAAATTGTAGTTATAAGAAATCTGTTAAGGACTATTTGACGGCTCTGTTGATCTAGTGAAATCTGAGTATGATTTCTTACGTATTCGGACCACGCAAGTTCGACCCACATTATATTCCGCTTTCGCTCCTGAAAGTAGAATACGCTCTTTCGACCTCCTTGTCTTATTATTCTGATAATCATGTTGGGTTCTCTGTCAGTCTTGAGTCTCCATGTTAGTTTGTTATTAGTAAAATCATTTACAATATATATATATATTACACTGAGATCGAACGTTAACAGTCTTAAGATTGATGTTACTGTAAATTGTAGCTCCACTGTGGGGAGAGCGAGTGATCATGCTCATCCCGAGCAAAGGGAAGATCTTCCAGCGTGGTGGGTGTCATGTCTGGGGAACCGCGGCTCCAACTGTTCTAGTTGGAAACTTGTATAAATACTGCAATGCGCTTGAAAACTCTTATAGCGCGATTTAGGTTCTCGTGTATTTGTACTCAAACTTCGCATTTGTTAGCGAGTAGCGCCATCTATGTAGCGAGTGGAGAAACGCTGTTACATCACTAGATCGTATCGGGTCCGACCCGAGCGTCGGCCGTAGCACGGTCTACTAAATGCTACACATATTTTTAAAGATATTCTTGCTCTATGCCGTACGTGAAATAAGTGACGGCCGAGCAACTGACAACCGCCTAAGCTGAGCTCGCTCCGATACGGTCCAGCATGCGTTATATTTAATACAGTGACGGGGAAAATCACATTTTCTTAAAGATGAAAGTACAGTCGAAGGCAAAAAGCTGCAATTCCCAAGCACATTTATTAAGGTATCGTGCCTTAATAAATCTACTTTTGCGTCCATTTTGGATTCCGCCTCAGAACAAAATGTTTTTATTGAAACAAAGGTCTGACCGAGCCATCGCACCAAATACATAGCCCCATAAACCAACTACGTACAGTCAACCTCACGCGACATTGCTAACATCACGCACAAGTTCCTTAGCGATGTGAAAATTTAATTTCAATGGCCACAAACACCCGTCCGTCCCTTCGTTTGCACTACGTGATCTTGTTTGTACGTGATTTATTCCGCCCGACTGTACCCTTGAAATATAAATGATGTGGGAATAAAAAATTTTAATGTTGCTTTATCTACGAAGTCAATTGACGTTTCTTCTATATTATAATTTTGTGGTTATTGTTGTAATTAACAGTGTGTGAAACACAAAGATAAATCATCAGCTCCCTGCCCCTATGCCTCAGGCCCATACATTGTTGGGGTCGGCACTTGATTCAACCCGATGTGGCTGTTCATCTAATTTATATACGAAGCGACTTCGCAACACCTTTTAGGAAATAAATCGGTAACCTGGGTTAAGCCACTTGTCAGAATCTCTTAGGCTTCCGACTGACCTGTAACGATTGCAGAGGATGTTCAATTGGCAACCGGGACCGACGCCTTAACGTGCTCTCCGAGGCACGGAGGGAACTCGCGCGGTCACCCATCCAACACCAGTTTTCTGGCTTGTTTTGGAGCCGTCATGGCAAAATAAATAAAAATAATGTTAAGGTGAATTAATTACCATCTTCTCGCCTTCGAAAATACAGTAGTACTTAAAAGTATCATGTATTCGACTACAGCGCCATCTGTGTAAACTTTCAACAAACAATGAACGTGAAATATCCAAAAACACAAAATATGAAGTTTTACTGGTACCGAATCTTTTCGAGGCGATTGTTCAAATTACAATCAGAAGATGGCGGTAAGGTGTGAAACTTTAGAAAACTTCAAAGTAGAACCGATGATACGAATATGTTGTACTTCTTCGCTTATAGATGGCGCTAAATACATCGACATGGCATATCATTCCACTCGTAATTTATCTAAATTTGGCATGAATACGTAATTATCCTGTAAAATATCATTATGTGAATTTTACAGCAGTAACTAATATTGTTTTATTTACTCTATGTCTGTCTCTAGGGCTTATTTTATATTTACGTATTTCAATCAAAGTTCAGCAATATCAGTGCAGCTGTGAAATTAACCACTCATACATCGCTATTACGTGTTTGGAGGTATTACAAAATATTCGTTAGAATAATAAAATCATCGCAAGGAAACCTGCATATATCTGAGAAATAGTTCGAAGATATATGTATAGTGCCTGAGACGGCGACTCACCATCTGCCATGTTGCCACTTAATCATCTTCCGTGAATAGTGGGTGTTGTTATTACAACACCACTGCCTACCCTTTCAGGGAATACAGGCGTGAGCATAATGTACAAAATAGTCTAAGGGCGATAGTTTAGACATTAAGCTACTACTCGAAAATCGTCAGATAGCTCTCACGATGATGAAGCTTTCTATACTCAAATATGGCATTTTTTTTATTTTGAGACAGGGCGAAGAAATTTGTGTAATTTTAGTCATTTAATAAAGCTCAAATTAATTTAGCACGGAAGCGAGCATCACAATGTAAAATGTTACCGGTGAAATGACGTGAGCGTGAAGCCCTTAATTAAAATGTTCAGTCTGCACTTAAAGGATGCCATGTCAGAAATATGTTTTTTAATTAAAAACAGCTGGTATATTTTAACCATTAATACATTTTTAATAATATTATGACCGGAAAATAATTCTTGATGTATTTAACTATTATTATTAGTATTTATATATTATAGGAATGTACCAAAAGAATAGATTTGGCATGTTACAACCATGAGGAATTTCTTTGTGTATTTACGTGGGTAGTTATCAGAATTACAGCTATGATGTTCGAGTAGTTACCTACAATATTTGCAATTTCTCGCCGGTCTGCTACCAGTCATAAATTTTACTAAAATCTTCAATATCATTACATCATTAGGATTTCTGCATACATCTACACTTGTCTACACTAAAATTATGAAGCGGAAAGATTTGATTGTTTGTTTGTTTGTTTGCATTGAATAGGCTCTAAGTCTTCGTTTAAACAATGTTTTGTAATAATAGTGTTTTATTGCTACTACAAAAGTGACAAACAGACTTACAGCGAACTAATTGTAAGCTATTACTATACATGCTTAGTGGTAAATAACTATTTTATTTTTTATCACAAACGCTTTCTTTGTACGGAAAATCTCGTAATAAATAAGGCACGTCACCTGCTGCTGAGCTATCAAACGCAGACCCACTTGGACCCTTGGGCTTAGTTATTAAGGTCGAGTATCGCGTGACAGGGGTTGAGATGACCGTAAGTGCACTCTGACATGAAGGATTATTTGCTTCAGCAAGAAACATCTTAGGAAGGCTTATTTACAGAACAGACTAATATGAACCCTATTTCCGTCTGCTTAAAATGTATCTTAAGTTCTTTATTTAATATAAAAACTAGTTTCTGATACACAGTTTTAATATACCTTCGGCTCGTAGCACCTCGTAGCCAGGATTTGGTTAAGCGGCGGTTTGTTCCTGTAGTGCAGAGCAAAGTAAAGTCACCCATAAAGACTTTACCGCCTTGAAGTCGATTACACTGTGCTTAAATATATGATTATATGGTCTATTTTGGTTGCAAATTCAAAAACGTAAGGGCTCCAATTCTTCCTAAAATTGGGTTAATGTAAAAAAAATATTACATAAGAAACATACATACATATGCCCACGCCTGTATTCCCCGAAGGCGTAGGCTGAGGTGTTGTAATTTTCAACACCCTCATTTCACCGAATTTGATTAAGTCTTGTGCCAACGTGACAGAGGGTGAGTCCATCGCCGTCTCAGGCACTATACACACGTCTTTGAATTATTTCTCAGACATATGCAGGTTTCCTCAAGATGTTTTCCTTCACCGTAAAGCTCGTGGTGTGAAATTACTGTACATAAGTTTTTTATTTTAGAAAAACTCATTGGTACAGGCCCCGCTGGGGTTCGAACTTTCGTCGCTTGCGTAGCAGGCGACTGCTCTAATCCCGAGGCCACCACGGCTCTTTCCACATAAGAAACTCGAAGGAAAGTGTTCAGCATTATATACACAACATTTTATCTGCAAAAACATAATTTAGCACGACATGTAACGGAGGAAAAATAATAGACGAAGTGACGGGAAATAATAACACCGATTTCCATACACTCTTTTATTCATATAACACCGTACTGCAAATAGAAGAGTGCATTAATAGTTTGTCAGCAGCGCTTTATCAATAGGTATATTTTTTTCATTTAATTCTTTAAGGCTAACCGCACACACAATATTGTCAATAAAGTACATACTGAATAACATTGAGTGTGTGCGGCCCGTATTGTGGTATATTTCTACTAGCTGTGCCCCGCGGTTTCTCCCGCGTAGATTTAGTTTCATCCTTATTGTTTTCGAACCCTTATATTTTTAATAAATAAATGCAGCCCAAGTTACTCCTTGAAAAATCAGCTACCTGAAAGTGAAAGTCCCGTTAAAATCGGTCCAGTCGTTTCAGAGATTACCCGGAACAAACAGACAGACTGACGGACAGAACACAAATTTAAACTTGGTTTTTTAGTGTCAGTAGCGTGTATACTTTCATATGCATTTAACGAAAAGCTGTGATTTTGGAATTACAAACAGACACTTAATTTTATTTTATCTGTATAGATAATATTGTGAATATTTCCAATAATATACCTAGTGTTTGTGGGACTAGCTTAAAGCAAAAAAAAAAATCTTCTGCGTTTTATTGAATTCATGATATTCTATGTTTTAATAGAATGAATTAATATCAAATATAATTTGATATACAAACTTCTCGGGTCGTGGTGTTTGATAAACAGGTGGACCGATTTGTATAAAATGTTCTGTGCCTAGGTTATCTATTTTTCATACCCTGAAATATAAATATACGTAATAAGGGTGATCAACCTAAAAAATATAGGGCAATACAATGTTTACCGAGCACAGCTAGTATATAATAATACCCTTACTAGTAGTTGAGTTATTTTCGTCTCGGATTAGGATTACCATTATTATTTTCTATCTCTTGTAGATATGCATCGTTAAATTTAATAACCGTAGCAACGAAGGGTTCTATGTCGAAATAATACGGTATTTTCAACCTTAATAGGAATTGCGGGTATTTTTCGGAACATTATTATACACCCTTTTGTCTTATGTCGAATGTCCATCGATAACAAGAAACTATTACAATATTATACAACACTATCTCTCCGCGACTTAGTCAGCGGTGGAATAGTAATTTTGAATAATATAATAGTAATTTTACGTAGCATAATGATACATAGCCTATAGCCAACCTCAATAAAAGGGCTATCTAACACTGCAAGATATTTTCAAATCGGACATATAGTTCCTGACATTAGCGCGTTCAAGCGAACAAACAAAAAACTCTTCAGCTTTATATATTGTTTTAATTTATAAGAGAATGTAGATTTTTTTTCAAGTCAAAGTCAAAAATATCTTAATTCGATTAGACTATTTACAAAGTACTTTAAAATCGTCAGACTGCCATAATTATACAGGATTATACATGCTACTTATTATATATTAATACTGCCTCTTTGGTCTAGTGGTCGTAAACGCTGCAGAACACTAATTTTGATCCCCGGGTAGTGTTTTTAGGTTTTGTTATTTGTAATTTCCCCCTAGCAACTCTGTTAATAGCAATAGACCCCTATTACATGGGACTTAAACATAACTGGTGAAATGTGGGTGGACTTTAAATACACCCTTTCGGGGAATACAGACATGAGCATAAAATTTCCTGACAAGATATAATCTAACTTGTGATTCCGGTTAAAATTACGCTTGAATTACCATATACGGGAAAATGTTACGCACATTGAGGATTTCATTTCAGTGAATTAAACTTCGTCTTATTTCAAATTTGAATATACTCAGAATGTTTCACTTGTTCTTGTCCATAGAATAAACTAGCTGTGCCTCGCGGTTTTACCCGCGTACAGTATTTCATGGGTGGCCGTAAAAACCCTATTTTTTTAAAAAAATCTGCTGAACATCTGCCAGTGAAAGTCTCGTTAATATCGGGAAAGCCATTTCTAAGATTAGCTGGAACAAAGACATAAGAGAGACAGACAGACAGTTTTTTTTTTTAAATTGTTTTTTTATTTGAGTACCGTATATACTTTCGTATGCTTTTAGTGAAAAGCTTTTAATTTAGAATTACAAACAGACAGTTGAATTTTATTTATCTGTATAGATTTATTCCTCTTATTATTCTATTCATGCCTTCTGGGGTTAGATTTTCACGAAAACTTTGCTAGTGCTAACGTAAGACATAAATAATCACTTGTCAAGAGAAAAACGACAAAAGCCGAGAAACTGACAGTCTCACATTGAAGCCAGGATCTAACATTAACGTCAAACTTTTTACCAAGTCTTGAGTAGCATAAAAAGTTTAATAAGGCAGGCTTCACATTCAAGCCCCGAACCACTTTGAGGTGTTCACAACCTCACGATTGCTTCTCGCAGTTCCGCGTTTTGCATTGCCCAATCGTAGTCAGTTTCTGTCCATGCCGTTTTGAAACGCTAACTCCAAATGACATAGGATAAGAGCAGGAGAATTCATGTAGATATCATAGAGAGTGGGAGCGAAACAACAGTTTAATTTTAGCTAACAGTTAGGAAACTAGGAACAAACCTTTCGAAATGACACACTCACACAGACGCACATCTACGAGAAAATAAGCGGAATTAGCGTAATAGCAGTAAGGAGGTTTCACGTTGTGGTATATGTGATTCATGTGCATTAAAATCATTTTCAAAACCTCAACAACAAATCATTTGGACAGTAGGTAAGTAATAGAGTGAATTTTTTAATCTTCAAGATTGGTCAATGGAGCTAACGTCCTCACTTAAAAAAATAGGACTTACTGATTGTTAAGCTTATATTTTTATACTGTGGATAGACTGCAAAGGTCTTGAGAAACTTAAAGATTCTAGAGACAATGATTATTCACGACGTTTCTAACGGACTGGAACGCACGCAAATGTGTAGCTAGCTTATATTTTAGGTCAATCTTCGAAATTACCATTCACAGACGGTCGGCTCCTATTGTAACACATGGTTTTTTACAACAAGCGTAAAATTCATCTGATGGCATAAATAATGCAATCCCAGTGCTAAAATAATGAAAACTATTAATAGGCCTCCACTCCTAATCATCCCCTTCATGAAGAGACCTTACTCACACTGTCAATACAATACTACACAAAAGCATACTACCTTGCTGCGATCTTCTCTAAAGTGGAGGTCAGACAGATCCCGTTATGTCCTATCTCCCTTGAACGGTCTTTGTATCGGGAAAATAGTGGAGAGTACATTACATATCGCTTCCTCTATCATTTTAAATGGGGTCGGGTGAACCCACCGTTTAGGGGCGATTACCGTCTAGATGACTGGTATTTGAATCAACCTACTATTCTCGACGAATGTAGCGAGACGGCCTTCTGCTACATTTCTATTTTGTGCAAGAGGGTGAGTCCTGATGTAATTAAGCTTTATGACACAGATGTTTCTAAAGTATGACACTCATTCACGAACGTGCTGGGTTTCACGTTTTTTTAAAGTTCAAATTATAAGAAGAATGCTGTTCGTGTAAATTGCTGTGAAATGTAAACGATTCTGCTAAGAAGTCTTCTTACCTTTGGATCAAACTCATATTTTTATTATAAAGGAGTACAAAGTATTACAACCATAAACATGGACTTCTGCAATGTAACACCAGGGCCCAAACCATGAGCTCTTATTGCAATGATACTTCAACTGTGCGACGGTGACAGATGTATGCAAGTCACATACATCTGTCTCATAAATGAGTGAAACTATCATGGCAATAAGAGCTCATGGTAAGGCCCCTGATTCTATTCAATCATATTTTTGTGACACTCCTTAATGCGATTCTGATACACAAAATCGATGTAGGATTTGTATTTTTCTAAGCACTTTAAAATTTAAGAAACAAACCAAGTGTGGCATTCATGCATAAAATAATAAAAACATTTTATACTACTTGGCACTCGCGACATCTAAGTGAAATACTGTTATCTACCTACTTATCTGAGATTATTCCCACTTTCACAAAGAAAGGCATATTTCTGTAGATTTTAAATGGAAAATCGATGTCAGTGAATCTTTCAAGTGTAATTTCGAAATACTTCATCGATTTATTTTAATTATTATTTCCAAATTATTTGAATGACATAATTATACAATTTATTATAAATGTTTCCGCCGGGTTCGTAAGGTTGTTTTTATTGAAAACAACTCGGCGAGAAACTCAGAATTCCTCTTTCCAGAAGTATTAAAATTATGTTAAGAATTTCTCTTCGTTACAATAATTATATTATAAGGCCATGAACACAGTTCCAAGTTTCATAATGTAAGTTTGGTAAAAATATTTTTTTTTAATAAACGTGGCGACCGCAGCCTATGGTCGCTTGCACCTGTAAATATCTCTTCACACACTCTTTGAAGGATTCCATGCTGTAATCGTTTGGGAGAACCATGTTGGGGAGTTCATTCTACAACTTGAGCGTGGAAGGAAGCTTCTTCAAAGCTTCGAAGCTTCTTCTTCTTCTCAGGATGACGGGTCGCTCACTTCCCTCTATAATGGTTGAGGAGGGCGATGGCTGGCATTCTCGTCATACTTGTGAACAGGTGCTGCTTGTGGGGGCTGGTCATCTCAAGCTACGCATTTAGATATAAGTACAACTACTAGACTTTTCTTTATGTTAATTTTTATTGACATTTGTGCATTGGAACTGTGTCCATGGGCTTACATTTCTCAAGTGATTTACTTTGTTTTTAAAAATTGTATAATATTTTTAAAAGAGTAATTACTGAGTTTCTTGCCAGGTTCTTCTCAGTAAAAGCAACCTTCCGAACCTGGCAGTAGCATGTATAATCCATGTCGTTCTGACGATTTGAAAGTACTTTGTAAAAAGTCTAATCGAATAAAGATATTTTTGACTTTGACTTTGACTTTGACTCTTTGTCCATTTGTGTTTCAAAGTGTGGCGATGAACTCCGCGTCGATGGTGAAAAGTGCGATGGTAAAAAGGGCCGCGGGTATCTCAAACAATTCCCCAGAACACTGCATATTGTACATAACTATGGAATACGCACAGGGACGTGAAGCGAATTGTAGGGAGATGACCATGTAGAACAAATTAGAGCACATAAGTAATCGTGTGCTTAAGTTTTGTGGGGAGAGCGAGTGATCATGCTCATCCCGAGCAAAGGGAAGATCTTCCATGGGTGTCATGCCTGGGGAACCGCGGCTCCAACTGCTCTAGTTGGAAGCTTGTATATTTACTGCAATGCGCTCGAAAACTCTTATAGCGCGATTTAGGTTCTCGTGTATTTGTAAGCAAACTTGCAATTGCTAGCGAGTAACGCCATCTATGTAGCGAGTAGAGAAACGCTGCTACAGTGTAATGTGCACTAATGTCTTAATACTTAACCACACCGACAAAGAGAAATCGTACTAAATACATGTACTTAATGAACCCGCATTAACATTTTGCAAGCGACTATTAAACCGCAAGCGCCGCCTCGGCTCGCTGAGTTTGTAATAAATAAGCCCGTCACACGTAAATCTTGCGACATAGTATTATATTTGCTTTATAAAGGTATTATAAAGGTGGCACAAAAGCTTTCACGCCTAAAGGGCTATTGCTTTAAGAACACTTGAAATACCAATTTAAAAAAAAGAAGGAGGTTCTCAATTCAACTAATGTTGATTTTCAAATAGTTTTTTCTTTATTTTTGTAATCTCAAAAAGTTTTGGCTGGGGGAACCGATTTCGATGATACTTTTTTGTGAAAAGCGCGACAATTTTCTATTAAAATTAAAGTCAAATTATATTTGTATTAAAATTAAACCGCCTCCAAAAAGAAAAAAAAATGTAAAATAAATTACTTAATTTTGACGTAGGTGCCAAACGAAGCATCAAACTCGGTATTGAACACCTAAATAATAAAATTAATTCACAAACTTTATCTTATATTCAGTGGTTCAGAATATTTTTTACGTCCAGAGGTAGCCAAAGTAATCAATCAGCTTTGAATGAGGTCAAATCTGTGACTAACATAGCCTAGTAACTATGAAACTTATAGCGCTCATAATTTACTAACTGTAATTCTACTAACACAACAATTCCCAAGTTTGTTAGATATTAGTTACTCAATCATAATCGGAGGCAATAAGGGGTTATGGATTACTTTGATCCTTATGAGAAGCTCGTGGCACAGTTTCTATTGCGCATAACCTTCGATCAGCAATATAAGCCACCCCTAAGTCAAGCCAATAGCAAGAGGGTTGAGTTCCTTGCATAAGCCACCCCCAAGTCAAGCCAATAGCAAGAGGGTTGAGTTCCTTGCTAGGTTCTTTTCAGTAAAAGCAACCTTCCGAACCTGGCGGTAGCATGTATAATCCTGTAAAATAATGTCATTCTGACGATTTGAAAGTACTTTGTAAAAAGTGTAAACTGAATATCTTTATATATTTTTGACTTTGACTTTGACCGCCCGAACTCCCTCTGTGCCGGAGAGCTGTGTATAATTCTAGGCAATCGTTACAGTTCAGTCGGAGGTTGATAGTCTGACAACTGGCTTAAACCAGATTACCGATTTCCCTCGTAAAAAGCGTTACGAAAGTTAGATGGCGGGCACGTCGTATAAAAACCAGGTGATCAGCCACATCAGGTTGTATCAAGTGCTGACCCTAACAATACATGGGATTAGGTCAGGGAGATGATGACTTTGATTCCTATGATAAAAACTCAACAGAAGGAAAACATCGTGAGTAAACCAACATGTCTGAGAAATAATTCAAAGACGTATGTATAGTGCCTGAGACGGCGATGGACTCACCCTCTGTCACGTTGGCACTTAATCATATTCGGTGAAATGTGGGTGTTGAAAATTACAACACCTCTGCCTACCCCTTCGAGGAATACAGGCGTGAGCATATTGTCCCGGGGGGATTTTTAAGTGAAGACCTCGGGAACAGGATAGATAGGTAGAGAGTGGAGAGAGAAATAATAGAGTGGTTAAAAGATACAAGGGTTCGTTTATTACGTCAGTTTCCTTCACTAGTGGTGGTAGGTAGAGGTAGGTGGTAGGTATAAGGGGACACTGGCCTGACGTAGGGACAAGGATCCGGCTGGGAGCAGCCTGGTCTTCTTCAGGAAGGTGGATAGCGCCTGGTCCAGGGGTAGTGCCTGGACTGTAGGCGGACTGGTCCAGGGTAGGTTCTGGGCCAGAGGTAGGAACTGCACCAGATGTAGGGTCCGGGCCAGTTGTTAGTGTAGTAGTTATGTAACCGGATCCTGGAATGAACATTATCAGGCGTTAGCTCGCTCGACTATGCACGGACATGCCCTAGTCGCAGCTCAGCATCCTACCCTATAACCTTAGCACCTGGTCTTTGCTAAGCAGCCTCAGCCAGCAGATGATAGACAGAACAGTATACAAAAATGGGCACAACACAACACAGTAAATACATAGCTAGCATATTATAATATTACATAGAAACTCACCCCAGCGGGATCGGCAACAATAGAATTTATATTAGTATGTTTAGTACATAGTAAGTAGATTTTGGCGGCTTTGCCGACAGCGAGTGGAGTGACCACACGCTACCAAGCCTCGCGCCGCAGAGGCGGGAGATGCGAATGCGCGGCAAAACAAAAGAAGCGCGGTGCGCAGCTCTACTGCGCACAATGTTGCCGACAGCTTCCGACGGTCCCCGATGCTACGCTCGGATTGAGTCATTGTGCACGATTCTAGATATTTTATGTTTCATTTAATTTGTAATTAGTTTAGGTATTTGATAATTTTAGCTTTTAAGTTAGTTTTATAGGTCATTCAGTTGATATTATCATAGTAGGTGTATAGTTATAGGTAATTAGGAGTATTATGAGCCTTTTTAATAGAAAATATATATAATACTAATAATTTAATAAAATGTAACGGCGCGTACTAGGCGCAACGTTACAGTACTGCGCGACAAGGAGTAGGATTTTGCGTACCTGAGTAAAGTAAAATCCGTCTGCTTACTTTACTCTATACTATTAGAATACTAAGTAAAATAAATATAATAAGTAATAATTACTTTAGATAAAAAATATAAAAAAATAGAACCCAAATTAAAAACAAAGTGTGTAGACACATTAATTTAAATAATAACAAAGCCTTTATCAAAGATGGCTGTAATATAGTGTAAAAGATCGTACACTAGAATAAAGTAAATGAACAAAAGCCAGTCTCTAATATATCGTTCAGTTGAACTATAGTTGTTCATTCTAGGGCAGTCATGTCTTTTAGGAGTCAAGTAAGAGTGGTGTAGTGGGATGGGAGGGAAAATCAGTTTTTTCATACCACATTTCACATTAGTGCAGTAGGCAGTAGGGATGTCACTAGGGACATTTCTGCAGTGAGAGTCGAGGATAGGTATAAGAAAGGGAGCAACGGTAGGATTGTCACTTTCAGTAGAGTCAGAGTTAGGTAAGTTGAAAGGAGCAACAGCAGGGTTGTTACTTTCAGTAGTGTCAGTTCTAGGTATAGAGTCTAGTAGTAGACTGTCAAATAAGTAGGCAGGTGGAATTGTTGGGTTATTACTTACAACGTCAATGTTAAAGTCAGTAGTAGTATCAGAAGATAAGTCAGTAGTGAGTGAAGAACTAGTCGGTTCAGGTAGGTCGTTAGACTGAGGAGAAGAAGACTCAATATGTAACACTGGTAGGCTAGTGAGTAAAGTATTCCAATCAAAATCTGAATATGCATTTCGTAGCATTGAGAATATACAATACATATTTTCTGATAGCAAATAAAAATCATTTTTTAAAGAGTTTAACTTTTCAACAATAGAAGGGTCAGAACTGCATACTCTTCTCAAGCGATGGTAAATATGGTTATGTAGTGTATAGCATCGGCTAGATATACGGAACTCATCACCGCAGTTATAGCTACTTGTATCTAAAATAGTGACGTAAGCGTTTAGATCGGCGATAGAATTTGATATAGCATCACAGTCAACCGCAGGGTCTAGGCAAGACTCATTAATGTCATCAGCATTACATTTTAATATAGGTGAGTTCGGTACACTGTGCATTTGTTTACGTAGACCGAACATATCAGAAGCTGGTTCAATACCACGAATAGCGACTTCATAAGCCAATTCATTATTTTTAAGCATAAAATATTTTATAGAATGAGTTCCCATTGTAAAAACAATAATATAAAACAATAATACAAATTAACAAAATAAAAGTTTGAATTTAGAATCACAACAAAATTTAAATTTACAAGAATAGAATTAAAATATTATTAATGTACGATATTCAGCTAAATCTGGCGACTCACCGCAAATGATCCAACACCGCCAAGGGTCCCAAGGGCTAGGCGTCGGTCCGGTGGGCAGTCGACACACAACACTACACTGATGTTCTTTAGCTAAGATACCGCACATTTAGTCCATAGGTCAGTGGTTCAGCGATTCTCCAGGGAGAAAGAGATCTCGGGATATTTAATTAGAAGGACACGTAATTACATGCTCACGCGACGACGGCGGGTGGCAGAGAGATTTTTTTGCAAAGTTCGAGACGCCGGTAGACGACGGCTCAACTCACGAGATGGCGCTAGTAGTTGCCATCCAGCCCAGTGATGCCATCACCCGAAGGATAATGGCGGTAACAGAAAATCGTAGCAAGTCGCCAGTACATACAAAAACAGACGAAAATATAAAAAACCATGAATGTGCTGTCTTGTATGTGTAATGGTGTTAGTAGGTTGATACTTAAATACATATATTGTTCCACTACGGAACATGCCGCTCACCTTAAAAGAACGTGGTTACTTTTAATAACAAAAAAAAGAAAATAAACAAAAAAAAAGAAATGAAATTAATACTAAGGTAAGAAAAAGATAGGTAAAGATTTCAATTTAATCTAAGGGAAGTGGACACACCTTTACGACAGGGCGTTTAAAAAAAGTACTTCTGTACTGTAACGTGACTACGCGAGTCACGTTGTCTGGTCCAGGATGTAGGGCATGAATACGCGCGAGCTTCCACTGTAGCGGAGGAAGATTGTCGTCGCACACCACAACAATAGTGCCTTCACGAATGGGGGCGCCGCGATCATGAAGCCACTTAGTGCTTTGTTGAATATGGTGGAGATACTCCCTACTCCATCGTTTCCAGAAATGCTGGATGGATTGTTGTATCCAGCGCCAACGTGTGAGGCGGTTAGGATTTTCATTCAGCAACGTGACATCAGGCAAGGCCATTAAAGGTTCTCCTATTAAAAAATGAGACGGAGTCAATGGAAGCGGATCTGTGGAATCCGAGCTCAATACGCACAATGGGCGTGAGTTCAAGACCGCCTCGATTTGACATAGAAGCGTGTGCATCTCATCGTACGTTTGTGTACGTGTTCCTACCACGCGATGCAAGTGGTGTTTGAAACTCTTAACACCAGCTTCAAAAAGTCCACCGAAATGACTTGCGTACGGAGGTTGAAAGTGCCACGTAATACCTTGATCCAAGGTTTGTTTGTTTAGCGCGCCTTGTATGGAATCGTTACGTAAAAACGCGTATAACTCTTTCAAATAATTATCAGTGCCGAAATTCTTTCCACAGTCCGAAAAAATATCAGAGCACAGACCCCGGCGGGACGTGAAGCGTCGCAGGGCTGCTAAAAAGGCGTCCGTAGACAGCTCCGAAACTATCTCCAGATGTACAGCCTTAACGCTCATACATACGAATACGGAGACATAGCATTTTACTACTTTAGCATTACGTACTTTATTAGCGCGCACGTAAAAGGGACCAGCATAATCAACTGCGGTCTTTAGAAAAGGTCGCGCTGGACGTAATCTAGTGGCAGGGAGAGGTGCCATGCGCGGCTGGCTGCGCACGGGACGAACGCGGAAACAGCGCACACAGCGATGTATGCGCTGACGTACGATATCGCGACTAGATATGATCCAGTATCGCTGCATTAATGCATGTTGAACGGACTGGGGCCCAGCATGAAGATGACTCACATGCGCGTCGTCGATAATAAGATTAGTTAGAATATGTTTCTTTGGTAAAATCAATTGATGTTTCGATTCATACGGTAAAAATGATTTGTGGATTCGTCCACCTACACGTAATGTTCCGTCGCTATCCAGGAATGGCGTAAGACGTCTTAATTGATATGAGGGCAAATTACCTCGCATTATATTATCGATGTCATCACTAAAACTCGATTGTTGAACTAAGCAAATAAGTCGATTTAGTGCAAAGTTATATTCAGGTACTGATACATATTTGCAGTAAGATTGGTCAATCCCTTTACATTTGTTGTAAAACCGAAATATTAATGAAGTTATCCGAACGAGCTTACCAAGCGAGGAAAATCGAGAAAAAATATCTAACTCCTCCACAGGACTCGTCGTAGTCGTGTTAGAGGTCAAGGGAAGGGTTCGTCTCTCCTCACAGGTCTTTAAGATTTCCTTAGAGACAGGCCAGCAGTCTTGGGGTTGCCTAAGCCAAGCGGGACCATGTACCCATAAGTCATTTTGTGTAAACGTCGAGGGGAGCAATCCTCGGGATGCGGAGTCTGCCGGGTTGTCCGCCGAGCGCACGTGATGCCAGCAACACACGGGAATTCGTGTTAAAATGTCACTGGTGCGATTGGACACGAATGTTTTCCATTCATGCGGAGGAGCGCGGAGCCACGCTAAAACGATAGATGCGTCCGACCACGCATAAACCTGGTCGCAGTTTATGCGATCGCCGTAAGTAATTATAACCTTTTCTAATAATTTTGATAAGAGTAAAGCGGCTAATAATTCAAGGCGGGGTATACTAAGACGCACACGGATCGGGGCCACGCGAGTTTTAGCTATTACGAGAAAAGTGCGACTGACACCGTTATTACACGTAAGACGTATATATACACAACCTGCGTAAGCTCTTTCGCTCGCATCGGCAAAACCATGAATTTGAATTAAATTCGACTCCTTGAAAATATGACGAGGAAAAGAAACTTGTGATAAGAGCGGGAGCTCAGTTGTAAAGCATTTCCACGAATTTATTATATCAATCGGGGGAGATTCGTCCCAATCGATGTTAGCAATCCACAATAGTTGGATCAAATGTTTGGCATACAAGGTCACTGGAGATAAAAACCCGAGCGGGTCGTAGATTCTGGCTATCTCAGAAAGAATGGAACGTTTTGTGCATAGGTCGGAGCACACCTGCACCTTGAAATTAAAACAGTCAGTGTGGGGGTTCCATTGGAGCCCTAAGACCTTGATTTGTTTATCGTTCTCCATTTCAGCAATAGGCACGTTCTCCAGCCGCTCACCATGAAAACCTGGAGTCCGCACAGCTGCAAGTATTGCTGGGGAGTTGCTATGCCATTTGCGGAGTTCAAAACCCGCCGCTGCACAGATACCAATCAACTCGGCTTGTAGAGCGAGAGCCTGGACCTCCGACTCCTCTCCAGATATTACGTCATCAACAAATACGGAATTCAATAAAACAGGCGCGGCAAGTTTAAAGTGATCAGCCTCGTCGCGAGCTAACTGCTGAATTGTTCGCAGTGCGAGAAAAGGGGACGAGTTAACACCGAATGTGACTGTACGGAGACGATAATCACACACAGGCTCGTCGGGTGACCGACGCCATAAGATGCGCTGAAAATCCCTGTCGCACTCTCGGACTAGGATATTTCGATACATTTGTTTGATGTCCGCGGTAAACGCCACGGAATGTATTCTAAATTTAAGAAGCACATCAACCACTTCCAAGTGTAGTTTTGCACCCGTTAGAAGTACATCATTGAGAGCATGCCCACTAGATGATTTACACCCAGCATCGAAGACTACGCGAGTGCGAGTCGTTTCACTTGCCTCTTTGACCACACAGTGATGCGGAATGTAGTAACTAGTTCCGGGGGTGGTCTCCTTGTCGACTAACTCCATATGGTCGTTGTCTACGTACTCTTGAAGACATGCGTGATACTCAGCCTTCAACTTAGGGTTACGTTCTAGCCGATATTCTAATTTACGGAACCTAGCTAGCGCAATCTGCCGTGACTCACCAAGGGGCGGAGCGTCGGGCTTGAACGGGAGGGCGACGATGTATCGCCCTGAATCATCACGCGTGTGCGTCTTTTGATAAAAGGATTCGCACAGTTGTTCTTCTGGGGTGTAGCTTCTTTTTTCAGGAAGCGATTCTAACTCCCAGAATTTTTGAAGATTATCATTGTCAAAAGCGCTAAAACATACCTGTAGAGGAGGAGAAACAACGGAATTGAAAGCGAGTTTACCTAACAACAAGTACCCGAATATACTATTCATCGCTATCGGCGATCCCGGCGAACCCGTAATAATGTTACCTAACAAGACGTTAGACAGAATGTCGGCTCCCAGCAGCATCTCCACTGGCTGGGGAGTTTTATAAGTAGGGTCAGCTAAGTTTAAATTTTCCAAATGTGACCACCCCGTATGAGGCAGTGGAACACTTGGCATTTGTGAAGTTAATTTTGGTAGAACGAGAGCATCCACTGGAATCGAAGGGTGTTGTTTCCCCTTAGGCATGATAATGCACGTAACCATCCCTTTTGGTTGCACGGGCTCAGAGTCCCCGATCCCGAAAACCGGCATTTTAATGTATTTACGCGCCAAAGAAAGGCGCTGCGCACAAGCTTCTGTTATGAAAGATGCCTGACTCCCAGTGTCAACAATACATCTAACAGTCGATAATTTCGTTCCGCCAACACAAACATCAACGAGCGCAGTAGATAAAAGTACCGTGCTTGTCTGACCAGACAGAGCATTCGACGCACAATTATTATAAACTTCGTTCGATTCATAAGTCACGCTTGTACCGCTCGCAGCAGCGGAGCTGCATTGCTCGCTGGGAGGGAGTGTGACAGCACTATTATCCGTGTCATGTAATATTGGTAAAGCCTGACTACTTGTAAAGTGTAGCAAACTATGATGCCTCTTATGGCATGTGCGACATACAAAATTGGAGGTGCACTTTTGTACGTCATGACCTACATGTAAGCAGTTGTGACAAGTATTTTTATTTTGTATAAATAAATACCTCTGTTGAGGGGTGAAATTTAAAAATTTTGCACACTTAGTTAATGTATGCTGCGCCTCACAACATAAACATTTGTACTTTGGACCTTGAACATAAGATTGAGAATGACTCGACAACCGATGCGAGTCGCTAGCCGGAGTGACGTTAGCTGCGAGTGACTTGAATGACTGGCGGCGTGTGGAATGCGGCACACTGCCATCTGACTTGTGCAAAGTTCCCCGATTACCCCCGTTCATAAAATATTTATTAGTGGACTGCCCGCTAACAGTCATTGTTATTTCACCCGCAGATATTTCTTTGTTAAGAAATGAAATAAGTAAGTTGACATCTGGAATGTCGGATGGTTTAGATAACGACCTTTCGAAATGCTTTCGTGTAGTGAGGGATAATTTACGAAGTAAAATATTTAATAAAATAAAATTCCATTGACTTGTGGGAAAGTGCAAGGCTTCGAGTGCCTTGATATTTTCTTGGTAAATATTAAGTACATTACGTATACTTTGGTTGGAATTATCTGCACACGGCTCGATGTCGAAAATTCTATCAAGGTGTTTTGTAGCAATGATTCGTTTGTTCTCGTAGCGGGAGATTAATATATCCAGTGCTACCGTATAGTTCTCATCCGTGATTGGAATGGATTTTATTAAATTATGTGGCTCATTGTGAACCGTTAAAAGTAAGTATCTAAACTTCTCCGCATCGGTGTAGGCACTATTGTTATGAATAAGTGAGCGAAACAAATCGAAGTATGACGGCCAATCGGTAGAATCGCCATGAAAATTTGGTAATGGTAAAGTAGGTAAATTTTTACAGTGACTAAACTGAGATGTTGCAACTGGATTGACAACAGGACGACTCATACGTCGCTGTTCTTCATCCAACTTCTTTAGACGAGTTAAATGGGTTATAATGGCATAGTACAGGTCATTGAAATCATTACGAATCTTAATCTGTTCCTCTTTGTTAAACGATTTTAACTTGATTAGGGTTTTTTCAATTTTAGTTTGAAGTTTATTGAATTTACGATGATGTGATGTTAAGTCTGTAGTTCGCGAACGAAACTGTTGTTCATCAGTTGTTGCGAACTGAAGAGAACGTCTGAGTTCGTCAAAAATAAGGTCTCTTTCGAAAATATCTTGTTCACACGGATATTCCTCGTCCGACATTTTGCGAAACAAAGATGGCGGGTAGGAATTCGTGTGAGAAAAATGTTGAGGTTAGTACGTAATACTGATACACACAACAAGGCAGCACAGACTGGAGAATACAATCCGGATCGAACGGATCAAAAAACTTTATGTACGATATTCAGCTAAATCTGGCGACTCACCGCAAATGATCCAACACCGCCAAGGGTCCCAAGGGCTAGGCGTCGGTCCGGTGGGCAGTCGACACACAACACTACACTGATGTTCTTTAGCTAAGATACCGCACATTTAGTCCATAGGTCAGTGGTTCAGCGATTCTCCAGGGAGAAAGAGATCTCGGGATATTTAATTAGAAGGACACGTAATTACATGCTCACGCGACGACGGCGGGTGGCAGAGAGATTTTTTTGCAAAGTTCGAGACGCCGGTAGACGACGGCTCAACTCACGAGATGGCGCTAGTAGTTGCCATCCAGCCCAGTGATGCCATCACCCGAAGGATAATGGCGGTAACAGAAAATCGTAGCAAGTCGCCAGTACATACAAAAACAGACGAAAATATAAAAAACCATGAATGTGCTGTCTTGTATGTGTAATGGTGTTAGTAGGTTGATACTTAAATACATATATTGTTCCACTACGGAACATGCCGCTCACCTTAAAAGAACGTGGTTACTTTTAATAACAAAAAAAAGAAAATAAACAAAAAAAAAGAAATGAAATTAATACTAAGGTAAGAAAAAGATAGGTAAAGATTTCAATTTAATCTAAGGGAAGTGGACACACCTTTACGACAGGGCGTTTAAAAAAAGTACTTCTGTACTGTAACGTGACTACGCGAGTCACGTTGTCTGGTCCAGGATGTAGGGCATGAATACGCGCGAGCTTCCACTGTAGCGGAGGAAGATTGTCGTCGCACACCACAACAATAGTGCCTTCACGAATGGGGGCGCCGCGATCATGAAGCCACTTAGTGCTTTGTTGAATATGGTGGAGATACTCCCTACTCCATCGTTTCCAGAAATGCTGGATGGATTGTTGTATCCAGCGCCAACGTGTGAGGCGGTTAGGATTTTCATTCAGCAACGTGACATCAGGCAAGGCCATTAAAGGTTCTCCTATTAAAAAATGAGACGGAGTCAATGGAAGCGGATCTGTGGAATCCGAGCTCAATACGCACAATGGGCGTGAGTTCAAGACCGCCTCGATTTGACATAGAAGCGTGTGCATCTCATCGTACGTTTGTGTACGTGTTCCTACCACGCGATGCAAGTGGTGTTTGAAACTCTTAACACCAGCTTCAAAAAGTCCACCGAAATGACTTGCGTACGGAGGTTGAAAGTGCCACGTAATACCTTGATCCAAGGTTTGTTTGTTTAGCGCGCCTTGTATGGAATCGTTACGTAAAAACGCGTATAACTCTTTCAAATAATTATCAGTGCCGAAATTCTTTCCACAGTCCGAAAAAATATCAGAGCACAGACCCCGGCGGGACGTGAAGCGTCGCAGGGCTGCTAAAAAGGCGTCCGTAGACAGCTCCGAAACTATCTCCAGATGTACAGCCTTAACGCTCATACATACGAATACGGAGACATAGCATTTTACTACTTTAGCATTACGTACTTTATTAGCGCGCACGTAAAAGGGACCAGCATAATCAACTGCGGTCTTTAGAAAAGGTCGCGCTGGACGTAATCTAGTGGCAGGGAGAGGTGCCATGCGCGGCTGGCTGCGCACGGGACGAACGCGGAAACAGCGCACACAGCGATGTATGCGCTGACGTACGATATCGCGACTAGATATGATCCAGTATCGCTGCATTAATGCATGTTGAACGGACTGGGGCCCAGCATGAAGATGACTCACATGCGCGTCGTCGATAATAAGATTAGTTAGAATATGTTTCTTTGGTAAAATCAATTGATGTTTCGATTCATACGGTAAAAATGATTTGTGGATTCGTCCACCTACACGTAATGTTCCGTCGCTATCCAGGAATGGCGTAAGACGTCTTAATTGATATGAGGGCAAATTACCTCGCATTATATTATCGATGTCATCACTAAAACTCGATTGTTGAACTAAGCAAATAAGTCGATTTAGTGCAAAGTTATATTCAGGTACTGATACATATTTGCAGTAAGATTGGTCAATCCCTTTACATTTGTTGTAAAACCGAAATATTAATGAAGTTATCCGAACGAGCTTACCAAGCGAGGAAAATCGAGAAAAAATATCTAACTCCTCCACAGGACTCGTCGTAGTCGTGTTAGAGGTCAAGGGAAGGGTTCGTCTCTCCTCACAGGTCTTTAAGATTTCCTTAGAGACAGGCCAGCAGTCTTGGGGTTGCCTAAGCCAAGCGGGACCATGTACCCATAAGTCATTTTGTGTAAACGTCGAGGGGAGCAATCCTCGGGATGCGGAGTCTGCCGGGTTGTCCGCCGAGCGCACGTGATGCCAGCAACACACGGGAATTCGTGTTAAAATGTCACTGGTGCGATTGGACACGAATGTTTTCCATTCATGCGGAGGAGCGCGGAGCCACGCTAAAACGATAGATGCGTCCGACCACGCATAAACCTGGTCGCAGTTTATGCGATCGCCGTAAGTAATTATAACCTTTTCTAATAATTTTGATAAGAGTAAAGCGGCTAATAATTCAAGGCGGGGTATACTAAGACGCACACGGATCGGGGCCACGCGAGTTTTAGCTATTACGAGAAAAGTGCGATTGACACCGTTATTACACGTAAGACGTATATATACACAACCTGCGTAAGCTCTTTCGCTCGCATCGGCAAAACCATGAATTTGAATTAAATTCGACTCCTTGAAAATATGACGAGGAAAAGAAACTTGTGATAAGAGCGGGAGCTCAGTTGTAAAGCATTTCCACGAATTTATTATATCAATCGGGGGAGATTCGTCCCAATCGATGTTAGCAATCCACAATAGTTGGATCAAATGTTTGGCATACAAGGTCACTGGAGATAAAAACCCGAGCGGGTCGTAGATTCTGGCTATCTCAGAAAGAATGGAACGTTTTGTGCATAGGTCGGAGCACACCTGCACCTTGAAATTAAAACAGTCAGTGTGGGGGTTCCATTGGAGCCCTAAGACCTTGATTTGTTTATCGTTCTCCATTTCAGCAATAGGCACGTTCTCCAGCCGCTCACCATGAAAACCTGGAGTCCGCACAGCTGCAAGTATTGCTGGGGAGTTGCTATGCCATTTGCGGAGTTCAAAACCCGCCGCTGCACAGATACCAATCAACTCGGCTTGTAGAGCGAGAGCCTGGACCTCCGACTCCTCTCCAGATATTACGTCATCAACAAATACGGAATTCAATAAAACAGGCGCGGCAAGTTTAAAGTGATCAGCCTCGTCGCGAGCTAACTGCTGAATTGTTCGCAGTGCGAGAAAAGGGGACGAGTTAACACCGAATGTGACTGTACGGAGACGATAATCACACACAGGCTCGTCGGGTGACCGACGCCATAAGATGCGCTGAAAATCCCTGTCGCACTCTCGGACTAGGATATTTCGATACATTTGTTTGATGTCCGCGGTAAACGCCACGGAATGTATTCTAAATTTAAGAAGCACATCAACCACTTCCAAGTGTAGTTTTGCACCCGTTAGAAGTACATCATTGAGAGCATGCCCACTAGATGATTTACACCCAGCATCGAAGACTACGCGAGTGCGAGTCGTTTCACTTGCCTCTTTGACCACACAGTGATGCGGAATGTAGTAACTAGTTCCGGGGGTGGTCTCCTTGTCGACTAACTCCATATGGTCGTTGTCTACGTACTCTTGAAGACATGCGTGATACTCAGCCTTCAACTTAGGGTTACGTTCTAGCCGATATTCTAATTTACGGAACCTAGCTAGCGCAATCTGCCGTGACTCACCAAGGGGCGGAGCGTCGGGCTTGAACGGGAGGGCGACGATGTATCGCCCTGAATCATCACGCGTGTGCGTCTTTTGATAAAAGGATTCGCACAGTTGTTCTTCTGGGGTGTAGCTTCTTTTTTCAGGAAGCGATTCTAACTCCCAGAATTTTTGAAGATTATCATTGTCAAAAGCGCTAAAACATACCTGTAGAGGAGGAGAAACAACGGAATTGAAAGCGAGTTTACCTAACAACAAGTACCCGAATATACTATTCATCGCTATCGGCGATCCCGGCGAACCCGTAATAATGTTACCTAACAAGACGTTAGACAGAATGTCGGCTCCCAGCAGCATCTCCACTGGCTGGGGAGTTTTATAAGTAGGGTCAGCTAAGTTTAAATTTTCCAAATGTGACCACCCCGTATGAGGCAGTGGAACACTTGGCATTTGTGAAGTTAATTTTGGTAGAACGAGAGCATCCACTGGAATCGAAGGGTGTTGTTTCCCCTTAGGCATGATAATGCACGAAACCATCCCTTTTGGTTGCACGGGCTCAGAGTCCCCGATCCCGAAAACCGGCATTTTAATGTATTTACGCGCCAAAGAAAGGCGCTGCGCACAAGCTTCTGTTATGAAAGATGCCTGACTCCCAGTGTCAACAATACATCTAACAGTCGATAATTTCGTTCCGCCAACACAAACATCAACGAGCGCAGTAGATAAAAGTACCGTGCTTGTCTGACCAGACAGAGCATTCGACGCACAATTATTATAAACTTCGTTCGATTCATAAGTCACGCTTGTACCGCTCGCAGCAGCGGAGCTGCATTGCTCGCTGGGAGGGAGTGTGACAGCACTATTATCCGTGTCATGTAATATTGGTAAAGCCTGACTACTTGTAAAGTGTAGCAAACTATGATGCCTCTTATGGCATGTGCGACATACAAAATTGGAGGTGCACTTTTGTACGTCATGACCTACATGTAAGCAGTTGTGACAAGTATTTTTATTTTGTATAAATAAATACCTCTGTTGAGGGGTGAAATTTAAAAATTTTGCACACTTAGTTAATGTATGCTGCGCCTCACAACATAAACATTTGTACTTTGGACCTTGAACATAAGATTGAGAATGACTCGACAACCGATGCGAGTCGCTAGCCGGAGTGACGTTAGCTGCGAGTGACTTGAATGACTGGCGGCGTGTGGAATGCGGCACACTGCCATCTGACTTGTGCAAAGTTCCCCGATTACCCCCGTTCATAAAATATTTATTAGTGGACTGCCCGCTAACAGTCATTGTTATTTCACCCGCAGATATTTCTTTGTTAAGAAATGAAATAAGTAAGTTGACATCTGGAATGTCGGATGGTTTAGATAACGACCTTTCGAAATGCTTTCGTGTAGTGAGGGATAATTTACGAAGTAAAATATTTAATAAAATAAAATTCCATTGACTTGTGGGAAAGTGCAAGGCTTCGAGTGCCTTGATATTTTCTTGGTAAATATTAAGTACATTACGTATACTTTGGTTGGAATTATCTGCACACGGCTCGATGTCGAAAATTCTATCAAGGTGTTTTGTAGCAATGATTCGTTTGTTCTCGTAGCGGGAGATTAATATATCCAGTGCTACCGTATAGTTCTCATCCGTGATTGGAATGGATTTTATTAAATTATGTGGCTCATTGTGAACCGTTAAAAGTAAGTATCTAAACTTCTCCGCATCGGTGTAGGCACTATTGTTATGAATAAGTGAGCGAAACAAATCGAAGTATGACGGCCAATCGGTAGAATCGCCATGAAAATTTGGTAATGGTAAAGTAGGTAAATTTTTACAGTGACTAAACTGAGATGTTGCAACTGGATTGACAACAGGACGACTCATACGTCGCTGTTCTTCATCCAACTTCTTTAGACGAGTTAAATGGGTTATAATGGCATAGTACAGGTCATTGAAATCATTACGAATCTTAATCTGTTCCTCTTTGTTAAACGATTTTAACTTGATTAGGGTTTTTTCAATTTTAGTTTGAAGTTTATTGAATTTACGATGATGTGATGTTAAGTCTGTAGTTCGCGAACGAAACTGTTGTTCATCAGTTGTTGCGAACTGAAGAGAACGTCTGAGTTCGTCAAAAATAAGGTCTCTTTCGAAAATATCTTGTTCACACGGATATTCCTCGTCCGACATTTTGCGAAACAAAGATGGCGGGTAGGAATTCGTGTGAGAAAAATGTTGAGGTTAGTACGTAATACTGATACACACAACAAGGCAGCACAGACTGGAGAATACAATCCGGATCGAACGGATCAAAAAACTTTATGTACGATATTCAGCTAAATCTGGCGACTCACCGCAAATGATCCAACACCGCCAAGGGTCCCAAGGGCTAGGCGTCGGTCCGGTGGGCAGTCGACACACAACACTACACTGATGTTCTTTAGCTAAGATACCGCACATTTAGTCCATAGGTCAGTGGTTCAGCGATTCTCCAGGGAGAAAGAGATCTCGGGATATTTAATTAGAAGGACACGTAATTACATGCTCACGCGACGACGGCGGGTGGCAGAGAGATTTTTTTGCAAAGTTCGAGACGCCGGTAGACGACGGCTCAACTCACGAGATGGCGCTAGTAGTTGCCATCCAGCCCAGTGATGCCATCACCCGAAGGATAATGGCGGTAACAGAAAATCGTAGCAAGTCGCCAGTACATACAAAAACAGACGAAAATATAAAAAACCATGAATGTGCTGTCTTGTATGTGTAATGGTGTTAGTAGGTTGATACTTAAATACATATATTGTTCCACTACGGAACATGCCGCTCACCTTAAAAGAACGTGGTTACTTTTAATAACAAAAAAAAGAAAATAAACAAAAAAAAAGAAATGAAATTAATACTAAGGTAAGAAAAAGATAGGTAAAGATTTCAATTTAATCTAAGGGAAGTGGACACACCTTTACGACAGGGCGTTTAAAAAAAGTACTTCTGTACTGTAACGTGACTACGCGAGTCACGTTGTCTGGTCCAGGATGTAGGGCATGAATACGCGCGAGCTTCCACTGTAGCGGAGGAAGATTGTCGTCGCACACCACAACAATAGTGCCTTCACGAATGGGGGCGCCGCGATCATGAAGCCACTTAGTGCTTTGTTGAATATGGTGGAGATACTCCCTACTCCATCGTTTCCAGAAATGCTGGATGGATTGTTGTATCCAGCGCCAACGTGTGAGGCGGTTAGGATTTTCATTCAGCAACGTGACATCAGGCAAGGCCATTAAAGGTTCTCCTATTAAAAAATGAGACGGAGTCAATGGAAGCGGATCTGTGGAATCCGAGCTCAATACGCACAATGGGCGTGAGTTCAAGACCGCCTCGATTTGACATAGAAGCGTGTGCATCTCATCGTACGTTTGTGTACGTGTTCCTACCACGCGATGCAAGTGGTGTTTGAAACTCTTAACACCAGCTTCAAAAAGTCCACCGAAATGACTTGCGTACGGAGGTTGAAAGTGCCACGTAATACCTTGATCCAAGGTTTGTTTGTTTAGCGCGCCTTGTATGGAATCGTTACGTAAAAACGCGTATAACTCTTTCAAATAATTATCAGTGCCGAAATTCTTTCCACAGTCCGAAAAAATATCAGAGCACAGACCCCGGCGGGACGTGAAGCGTCGCAGGGCTGCTAAAAAGGCGTCCGTAGACAGCTCCGAAACTATCTCCAGATGTACAGCCTTAACGCTCATACATACGAATACGGAGACATAGCATTTTACTACTTTAGCATTACGTACTTTATTAGCGCGCACGTAAAAGGGACCAGCATAATCAACTGCGGTCTTTAGAAAAGGTCGCGCTGGACGTAATCTAGTGGCAGGGAGAGGTGCCATGCGCGGCTGGCTGCGCACGGGACGAACGCGGAAACAGCGCACACAGCGATGTATGCGCTGACGTACGATATCGCGACTAGATATGATCCAGTATCGCTGCATTAATGCATGTTGAACGGACTGGGGCCCAGCATGAAGATGACTCACATGCGCGTCGTCGATAATAAGATTAGTTAGAATATGTTTCTTTGGTAAAATCAATTGATGTTTCGATTCATACGGTAAAAATGATTTGTGGATTCGTCCACCTACACGTAATGTTCCGTCGCTATCCAGGAATGGCGTAAGACGTCTTAATTGATATGAGGGCAAATTACCTCGCATTATATTATCGATGTCATCACTAAAACTCGATTGTTGAACTAAGCAAATAAGTCGATTTAGTGCAAAGTTATATTCAGGTACTGATACATATTTGCAGTAAGATTGGTCAATCCCTTTACATTTGTTGTAAAACCGAAATATTAATGAAGTTATCCGAACGAGCTTACCAAGCGAGGAAAATCGAGAAAAAATATCTAACTCCTCCACAGGACTCGTCGTAGTCGTGTTAGAGGTCAAGGGAAGGGTTCGTCTCTCCTCACAGGTCTTTAAGATTTCCTTAGAGACAGGCCAGCAGTCTTGGGGTTGCCTAAGCCAAGCGGGACCATGTACCCATAAGTCATTTTGTGTAAACGTCGAGGGGAGCAATCCTCGGGATGCGGAGTCTGCCGGGTTGTCCGCCGAGCGCACGTGATGCCAGCAACACACGGGAATTCGTGTTAAAATGTCACTGGTGCGATTGGACACGAATGTTTTCCATTCATGCGGAGGAGCGCGGAGCCACGCTAAAACGATAGATGCGTCCGACCACGCATAAACCTGGTCGCAGTTTATGCGATCGCCGTAAGTAATTATAACCTTTTCTAATAATTTTGATAAGAGTAAAGCGGCTAATAATTCAAGGCGGGGTATACTAAGACGCACACGGATCGGGGCCACGCGAGTTTTAGCTATTACGAGAAAAGTGCGATTGACACCGTTATTACACGTAAGACGTATATATACACAACCTGCGTAAGCTCTTTCGCTCGCATCGGCAAAACCATGAATTTGAATTAAATTCGACTCCTTGAAAATATGACGAGGAAAAGAAACTTGTGATAAGAGCGGGAGCTCAGTTGTAAAGCATTTCCACGAATTTATTATATCAATCGGGGGAGATTCGTCCCAATCGATGTTAGCAATCCACAATAGTTGGATCAAATGTTTGGCATACAAGGTCACTGGAGATAAAAACCCGAGCGGGTCGTAGATTCTGGCTATCTCAGAAAGAATGGAACGTTTTGTGCATAGGTCGGAGCACACCTGCACCTTGAAATTAAAACAGTCAGTGTGGGGGTTCCATTGGAGCCCTAAGACCTTGATTTGTTTATCGTTCTCCATTTCAGCAATAGGCACGTTCTCCAGCCGCTCACCATGAAAACCTGGAGTCCGCACAGCTGCAAGTATTGCTGGGGAGTTGCTATGCCATTTGCGGAGTTCAAAACCCGCCGCTGCACAGATACCAATCAACTCGGCTTGTAGAGCGAGAGCCTGGACCTCCGACTCCTCTCCAGATATTACGTCATCAACAAATACGGAATTCAATAAAACAGGCGCGGCAAGTTTAAAGTGATCAGCCTCGTCGCGAGCTAACTGCTGAATTGTTCGCAGTGCGAGAAAAGGGGACGAGTTAACACCGAATGTGACTGTACGGAGACGATAATCACACACAGGCTCGTCGGGTGACCGACGCCATAAGATGCGCTGAAAATCCCTGTCGCACTCTCGGACTAGGATATTTCGATACATTTGTTTGATGTCCGCGGTAAACGCCACGGAATGTATTCTAAATTTAAGAAGCACATCAACCACTTCCAAGTGTAGTTTTGCACCCGTTAGAAGTACATCATTGAGAGCATGCCCACTAGATGATTTACACCCAGCATCGAAGACTACGCGAGTGCGAGTCGTTTCACTTGCCTCTTTGACCACACAGTGATGCGGAATGTAGTAACTAGTTCCGGGGGTGGTCTCCTTGTCGACTAACTCCATATGGTCGTTGTCTACGTACTCTTGAAGACATGCGTGATACTCAGCCTTCAACTTAGGGTTACGTTCTAGCCGATATTCTAATTTACGGAACCTAGCTAGCGCAATCTGCCGTGACTCACCAAGGGGCGGAGCGTCGGGCTTGAACGGGAGGGCGACGATGTATCGCCCTGAATCATCACGCGTGTGCGTCTTTTGATAAAAGGATTCGCACAGTTGTTCTTCTGGGGTGTAGCTTCTTTTTTCAGGAAGCGATTCTAACTCCCAGAATTTTTGAAGATTATCATTGTCAAAAGCGCTAAAACATACCTGTAGAGGAGGAGAAACAACGGAATTGAAAGCGAGTTTACCTAACAACAAGTACCCGAATATACTATTCATCGCTATCGGCGATCCCGGCGAACCCGTAATAATGTTACCTAACAAGACGTTAGACAGAATGTCGGCTCCCAGCAGCATCTCCACTGGCTGGGGAGTTTTATAAGTAGGGTCAGCTAAGTTTAAATTTTCCAAATGTGACCACCCCGTATGAGGCAGTGGAACACTTGGCATTTGTGAAGTTAATTTTGGTAGAACGAGAGCATCCACTGGAATCGAAGGGTGTTGTTTCCCCTTAGGCATGATAATGCACGAAACCATCCCTTTTGGTTGCACGGGCTCAGAGTCCCCGATCCCGAAAACCGGCATTTTAATGTATTTACGCGCCAAAGAAAGGCGCTGCGCACAAGCTTCTGTTATGAAAGATGCCTGACTCCCAGTGTCAACAATACATCTAACAGTCGATAATTTCGTTCCGCCAACACAAACATCAACGAGCGCAGTAGATAAAAGTACCGTGCTTGTCTGACCAGACAGAGCATTCGACGCACAATTATTATAAACTTCGTTCGATTCATAAGTCACGCTTGTACCGCTCGCAGCAGCGGAGCTGCATTGCTCGCTGGGAGGGAGTGTGACAGCACTATTATCCGTGTCATGTAATATTGGTAAAGCCTGACTACTTGTAAAGTGTAGCAAACTATGATGCCTCTTATGGCATGTGCGACATACAAAATTGGAGGTGCACTTTTGTACGTCATGACCTACATGTAAGCAGTTGTGACAAGTATTTTTATTTTGTATAAATAAATACCTCTGTTGAGGGGTGAAATTTAAAAATTTTGCACACTTAGTTAATGTATGCTGCGCCTCACAACATAAACATTTGTACTTTGGACCTTGAACATAAGATTGAGAATGACTCGACAACCGATGCGAGTCGCTAGCCGGAGTGACGTTAGCTGCGAGTGACTTGAATGACTGGCGGCGTGTGGAATGCGGCACACTGCCATCTGACTTGTGCAAAGTTCCCCGATTACCCCCGTTCATAAAATATTTATTAGTGGACTGCCCGCTAACAGTCATTGTTATTTCACCCGCAGATATTTCTTTGTTAAGAAATGAAATAAGTAAGTTGACATCTGGAATGTCGGATGGTTTAGATAACGACCTTTCGAAATGCTTTCGTGTAGTGAGGGATAATTTACGAAGTAAAATATTTAATAAAATAAAATTCCATTGACTTGTGGGAAAGTGCAAGGCTTCGAGTGCCTTGATATTTTCTTGGTAAATATTAAGTACATTACGTATACTTTGGTTGGAATTATCTGCACACGGCTCGATGTCGAAAATTCTATCAAGGTGTTTTGTAGCAATGATTCGTTTGTTCTCGTAGCGGGAGATTAATATATCCAGTGCTACCGTATAGTTCTCATCCGTGATTGGAATGGATTTTATTAAATTATGTGGCTCATTGTGAACCGTTAAAAGTAAGTATCTAAACTTCTCCGCATCGGTGTAGGCACTATTGTTATGAATAAGTGAGCGAAACAAATCGAAGTATGACGGCCAATCGGTAGAATCGCCATGAAAATTTGGTAATGGTAAAGTAGGTAAATTTTTACAGTGACTAAACTGAGATGTTGCAACTGGATTGACAACAGGACGACTCATACGTCGCTGTTCTTCATCCAACTTCTTTAGACGAGTTAAATGGGTTATAATGGCATAGTACAGGTCATTGAAATCATTACGAATCTTAATCTGTTCCTCTTTGTTAAACGATTTTAACTTGATTAGGGTTTTTTCAATTTTAGTTTGAAGTTTATTGAATTTACGATGATGTGATGTTAAGTCTGTAGTTCGCGAACGAAACTGTTGTTCATCAGTTGTTGCGAACTGAAGAGAACGTCTGAGTTCGTCAAAAATAAGGTCTCTTTCGAAAATATCTTGTTCACACGGATATTCCTCGTCCGACATTTTGCGAAACAAAGATGGCGGGTAGGAATTCGTGTGAGAAAAATGTTGAGGTTAGTACGTAATACTGATACACACAACAAGGCAGCACAGACTGGAGAATACAATCCGGATCGAACGGATCAAAAAACTTTATGTACGATATTCAGCTAAATCTGGCGACTCACCGCAAATGATCCAACACCGCCAAGGGTCCCAAGGGCTAGGCGTCGGTCCGGTGGGCAGTCGACACACAACACTACACTGATGTTCTTTAGCTAAGATACCGCACATTTAGTCCATAGGTCAGTGGTTCAGCGATTCTCCAGGGAGAAAGAGATCTCGGGATATTTAATTAGAAGGACACGTAATTACATGCTCACGCGACGACGGCGGGTGGCAGAGAGATTTTTTTGCAAAGTTCGAGACGCCGGTAGACGACGGCTCAACTCACGAGATGGCGCTAGTAGTTGCCATCCAGCCCAGTGATGCCATCACCCGAAGGATAATGGCGGTAACAGAAAATCGTAGCAAGTCGCCAGTACATACAAAAACAGACGAAAATATAAAAAACCATGAATGTGCTGTCTTGTATGTGTAATGGTGTTAGTAGGTTGATACTTAAATACATATATTGTTCCACTACGGAACAATTAAATAAATTTGTTTCGTACAAATTATTATTACACAAATATACCTACTACGAGAAAGTGTTAAGTACTTCTTTTTAGTTAGTTTTAGCCAGTAATAACACAAAGTAATAAGAATAAAAATTGCGAACTGTTACGTCACAGCATAGGTACAATAAAGTGTTACGTAAGTTAGCTCATCATAACATAATACAAAACAAAATATACAGTTAGCTAAAGGCAAGTATGTGTTATTTAGTTAGCTCCGTAGTAATGTTATTTTAGTAGCAAATAACAACACAATAGCAACAAAAAGGTACACACACACAAATATTACACAAAATAAAACATAGAATATACAAGTAATTACAAGAAGTACGTACCAGTTCGCTGACGAAGTCACCTCCTCGTTTACAAGAGTGAGGCTGAGCTGAGAGCTGCTGAGCGAGAACAACACTACCACCAGCGATCTCTCTCCACTCTCCACCCACCTAACCCGTTCCCGAGGCCTTCATAAAGTCGGCGCCACTGTCCCGGGGGGATTTTTAAGTGAAGACCTCGGGAACAGGATAGATAGGTAGAGAGTGGAGAGAGAAATAATAGAGTGGTTAAAATATACAAGGGTTCGTTTATTACGTCAGTTTCCTTCACTAGTGGTGGTAGGTAGAGGTAGGTGGTAGGTATAAGGGGACACTGGCCTGACGTAGGGACAAGGATCCGGCTGGGAGCAGCCTGGTCTTCTTCAGGAAGGTGGATAGCGCCTGGTCCAGGGGTAGTGCCTGGACTGTAGGCGGACTGGTCCAGGGTAGGTTCTGGGCCAGAGGTAGGAACTGCACCAGATGTAGGGTCCGGGCCAGTTGTTAGTGTAGTAGTTATGTAACCGGATCCTGGAATGAACATTATCAGGCGTTAGCTCGCTCGACTATGCACGGACATGCCCTAGTCGCAGCTCAGCATCCTACCCTATAACCTTAGCACCTGGTCTTTGCTAAGCAGCCTCAGCCAGCAGATGATAGACAGAACAGTATACAAAAATGGGCACAACACAACACAGTAAATACATAGCTAGCATATTATAATATTACATAGAAACTCACCCCAGCGGGATCGGCAACAATAGAATTTATATTAGTATGTTTAGTACATAGTAAGTAGATTTTGGCGGCTTTGCCGACAGCGAGTGGAGTGACCACACGCTACCAAGCCTCGCGCCGCAGAGGCGGGAGATGCGAATGCGCGGCAAAACAAAAGAAGCGCGGTGCGCAGCTCTACTGCGCACAATGTTGCCGACAGCTTCCGACGGTCCCCGATGCTACGCTCGGATTGAGTCATTGTGCACGATTCTAGATATTTTATGTTTCATTTAATTTGTAATTAGTTTAGGTATTTGATAATTTTAGCTTTTAAGTTAGTTTTATAGGTCATTCAGTTGATATTATCATAGTAGGTGTATAGTTATAGGTAATTAGGAGTATTATGAGCCTTTTTAATAGAAAATATATATAATACTAATAATTTAATAAAATGTAACGGCGCGTACTAGGCGCAACGTTACAATATGTATGTAGTGAAATGAAAATCATACATACATATTATGCTCACGACAGTAGTCCCCGTATGGGTAAGCAGAGGGAACGAGCCTATAGCTACTAATCCAGACTCCGTGTTGAATAGTACACCTATATTTCGGCACTTGAAATATTGCCATTAACCGGGCACTAATCCAAAATTACAGATGGAAAACCCAATAACACTTTGCCATATCCGGGGATCGAACCTTGTATTATGCAACCATTACACCATCGAGGTAGTCATGAAAGCATGAGATTCAAATTTTAGATACTTATATAAAGCGTGGGTGAATCCGTTGGCGAAAGCTAGTATGTTTCTGTTAAAGCATGATCATAGTCGACGATAGTTCAAGCATCAATCAACTTTCTTTCCTTCTATGAATTCGGGATATGTTCACGGTCATTAAGTTTTGCCCTCTTCAAAGATTTCACAACTTGTATACAATTCCATTATCATTGAATCAGGAAAATCTTAAACTAATATAGCAGTATGAGAGACGCCGCTCCTGCGAAAATTGTTCCGGAAATTAGGACACAATTAAATGAGACTCTGGCCTTATTAACCCTTAGCTTGTCATGTAGGTCGACACCCTCTCAATATTTGTAAAACAGTCACGACGCCACATAATATATCATCCTACACAATTTCGTGAGAAATTGATTGTCATACAAATTGGTTCGGCGTAGCCACATCATGTTGTACGGTAACAGTATACTAAACTTTGTGTAATTAGTACCTACGCTTTTTAGTTTAATTAAACACTAAGAGCTGTGGTGGCAGTGGTGTTTGAGCACTTGCCTGCTACACAATCGCAAGTTTGAATCCCAGCGGGGCTACCAATTAGGTTTTTACCGTACCAATGAGTTTTTCTAAAAACTTTTGTTCAGTGATTTCACACCACGTGCTTTCGGTGAAAGAAAATATCGTGAGGAAACCTGCATATGTCTGAGAAGTAATTCAAAGACGTACGTATAGTGCCTGAGACGGCGATAGACTCACCAGGGAAATTATTTTTTTCTGTATTTTCAATAATTATAATAATAACTAAGCTGTATTTTATGCTAAATACTAACTTTTCTCGGTTGTCTTAGCATTCGCGCTTAATAAATAATCATGATACTCGTAAATTTTAGACAATTATTTTCTCCACCGAGATATTTACAATTACGTTTAATTAAGGATTGAAAATATACAAAAGGGTAGTTATTATGGTTTCCGCTAGCTTTATAGGTAAATACAGGTTACCTTTTAAGGCTTTAGTATAGCGTTAGCTTACATATTCTTACAACGAAATGATAATCTCTACATCTTGTCGGTGAGCCGTCAGAATAAGTATATACATTTGCGTATTGTTTGTGACATAACTAAACTTGGTTGGAAGAACAAAGCAAAAATAACAAAGTAGTATGTGGGATATATATTCATACTATATTATGTTAGAAACTATTTTGCATTATAAAATATTTATTCCGAACCGTGGTGGCCTTGGGGTTAGAGCAGTCACCTGCTACGCAAGCCACGCGAGTTCGAATCCCAGCGGGGCCGGTACCAATGCATTTTTCTAAAAACTTATGTACAGTATATTAAATATTTATTCAATAAAAACTTAATTATATATACAAGGAACAGTACTTAACGACTTGTCCCAAGTCGGTGTCTCTCGGGATCGTGCCAAGAAGGCTGGCACCATTGCCACGTTGAATAGCAATGCTGATTCTCTGAGCGAGAAAAGACCCACCACGTGCTTTACGGTGAAGGAAAACATCGTGAGGAAACCTGCATATGTCTGATAAGTAATTCAAAGACACGAAAGCTTCTTCGGTGAAATGTGGATGTTGTTATTATAACACCTCTGCCTACCCCTTCGGGGAATACAGACGTGAGCATATGTATGTAATATTTATGTTTTTTAATTGTTATTCTTTATCACACCTCAGTGTAGTTGTCAAATAAACGTTGTAATGTCAGCTGCTTTTTTCACCGTGGCAAAAATCTTCATGTCATTACACAAGTGGCATTGTCTGTCAAATACCTCTGCATATACGCAATATTTGTACAGCGATAATACCACAATTAAAAATAATGTGGACCTAAGAATGCAGATAAGAATTAATTATATTCAAGAGAAGAGACTAGCTGTGCACCGCGGTTTCACCCGCTTAGATTTAGTTTCATCCTTAGTGTCGCGGAACTCTAATAAGCCGTTTCAGAGATTACCCGGAACAAGCAGAGAGACAGACAGACAGAGAATTTAAAACTTGATTTTTAGTGTCAGTAGCGTGTATACTTTCATATGTATTTAGTGAAAAGCTGTTATTTTTTAATTACAAACAGACACTTCAATTTTATTTATCTGTATGGATGTATAGATATCTGCATAGGCATAGATGTATAGATTAATTAAGAGTTGATTTAACGTCAAATATCTTATTTTCGTCCTAAACCAAAATGTCGGAACAAAGCAAGAGTCATTTGTAATTCTAATCTCCAAGAGCCCGCAAACCGACTGAAGATTATTTGTGACAACTTTCCAAGAAATTTAACGAAGCGAATACACAAAATATTCGGTTCATTAATTACGTCCAGTTAGATCTACGAAGATGTACGTGTTCATTCAAGCTTGCTTTCAGACAGATTTGTAGTTATTTAGGGTTTCCAATAGAAGAGTACTTATCATCTATGGGCATCAGCATTCAGCAGCCTTATCTTATTCAAGGCACCCGAGTTAAAAGTGCATTTAAATATCTTTACGAGCATTTTATCCGTATACTACAAATGTTGCAATTGACATGACATTCTCCTAGTTCTGCATAAACGATTCTAGTACCAGTAGTGTCACTTTCCATTTGCAAAAACTCTAAGGTATCCTTAATTTTCTGCGATATTTCTCTTCTCTTCAAGGTGAACGCGCAGTCCCCAGTCGGTCAGCTCCAAAATTGGAACGGGAGATCCCATTACGCTGTGGGAGATGCGCAGGTTTTTCACTAATTATTTGCTAACGATAATTCAACTCAAAATATCTTTATTTGATTAGGCAAAGTACTTTCAATACATGTTACTGCTGGGATCGGAAGATTGCTTTATCTGAAAACTCAGAATTAATAATTCTGAGTACCTACCTCATACATAATAATATATCACAAAGCCTATGGACACAATTCCAATGCACAGATGTCTATAATAATAATTGTGTAGCTTGAGATGACCAGCCCCCACAAGCAGCACCTGTTCACAATACGAGTATGACGCAAATACCAGACATCGTCCTCCTCAAACAGTATAGAGGGAAGTGAGCGACTCTTGTAATATTATTATACATAATAAATAATATTATGTGACACGTTATAATCAAAAGCAAAGTGTATTTTTATACCCATTTCGTAGCATCTAATACGTCTTGCAAACATCGAACGCGGATGGATGCGTACCTACACATTTTCGTGTATCATTTATATACGTAGCAAGTAATATGAGTCTGCTAATCTCATATGCTTACAGATTATTTAATAGAAGAACTATTAATAGTAACATCTAATTATAATTAATCAGAGTTGTATTTCAAACGGTTAATTAATTTGTAATTTTCTACTCAGAGGATCTCGTGGCACATTAGCTATTGCGCATATCATTCTATCAACGAAGTTAAGCAACCATAACCCAACCAGTTGTATAGGTGACCGCGCGAGTTTCCTCCGTGCCTCAGAGAGCACGTTAAGCCAATTTAACATCTTTGGCAATCGTTACAGGTCAGTTGGAGGCCTTAAAAAGTCTGATAATTGGTTTAACCTATATTACCGATTTTCCTCGCAAAAGGGGTTAC
This sequence comes from Watsonalla cultraria, assembly GCA_964035505.1. Classification (NCBI taxonomy): domain Eukaryota; kingdom Metazoa; phylum Arthropoda; class Insecta; order Lepidoptera; family Drepanidae; genus Watsonalla; species Watsonalla cultraria. The sequence goes on from OZ037715.1 coordinate 483,379, forward strand.
AAAGGTCAGATGGCACTCGCTTCGTATAATAATCAGATGAACAGCCACATCGAGTTAAATCAAGTGCGGACCCCAACAATGTATGGGATAAAGCTAGGTAGATGACTTTACGCTGTGTCCCGAAAAGTAAGTCCCATTTACACTGTGGCCCTATTTAATTCATTTTCATTTTCATTGAGGCCCGAACGATCGGGCCTCAGTGTAAATGATCAAAATCTGACCACCTCACGATGATTTCCTTCACCGTAAATCTCCTAGTGCGACAAATCTCCGAATTTCTGCTTAGAAAATCTCATTGAAACAGACTCGTCTCTACCTAAGTAAGCAAGTTAACAGGATTAACCAAAATTAAGTGAATTCCAACAGGAGTATTACGTGTTTGTTCTCTTTATCTTCATAGTGCGGTTACATGTACCATAATACACGAGCCGTGTACTAAATACATCGTATTCACATTAAACTGTTTAATACACCTACGATGTTCGCGACACAAAATAATATTGTTAAGGCTCACCTTCCGATATTTTTCTGCTGCCTTCATAAGAGCAAAAAAAATTTGCACCGACTTCGAAAGTATGTAAGTACTTAATTTATTACACACTTACGGACGTCACGCGGTTTCACCAGCTTAGTTCCCGTTCCCGTGGGAGTACTGGGATAAAATATAGCCTATGTTACTCGGTGATGATGTAGCTATCCATTGCTGAAAGAATTTTCAAGATCGGTCAAGTAGTTTCGGAGCCTATTGATTGCAAACAAACAAAATCAAATCTTTCCTCTCTATAATATTAGTATGGATAATATTATTTATCTCTTTTTGAAGGAGAATATTTTTGTATAAATAGTTTTTTTACGCTTTTCTGTGGCTTTTATCTAGATGTAAAGTTCTCATTCACAAATGAATCAAGTCCAAACTGAACAAAAAAGGTACTTTTCAAACGGGTTAAAAAGGAGGATTTAGTGCAAAGAGATTAAACTCTGCAATCGTGTTTGCCACATGTATTTGCTTATTAAAAATAATAAAGTATCAATGGCTGTCTCGTTACACTACTAGTCTCTACTGCGGTACTTGGTTCGTTTCCCAGGTCTGGCCAAGTAGTATTGGGTTCACATCTGTAAATTCCCTGTAGCAGCCCGGAGTCTGGATTAGTGCCTCGTGAATGGCAATAGGATCGTCCCCTAGTACATGGAACTTTGAAACTAACTGGTGAAATATGGATACTATAAGCACACCTCTGTTCACCTCCTTTTGGGGAATACCAGCGTAAATATTATGTATATAAATATAGTATTATTAGTTCTCAAATATACATTTCTTCTTAGAAGCATATGGGACTGAACAAGTAAAATTAAAGGCTTAGTTTTCATGATTTTATCGGAGTTATGAACGGAAGTTGAAGAATTTGAACTTATTTTGATACTTCGAAGCTCTTTTCATAATTACAGAAACCTTCTACTATGTTGGTTAACTTCGTGTTTTGAGAAGAGGAGCCTTAAATCAATATGAAAGACAATCGTGTCTCGAAAACAATGTTCCACTACATTAAGGCAGTATCATAGTCGTAGCTCTGAACTCATGAGCTCGTTGTGCCAAATGAGGTGGGTATGAAATGAGGCCGGTCGCAGTGTTTCTCAATGTATAAATTTGTATGAGCCTTATTTAAAATTACCCGGGACTTATCACGATAATATTTTGAAAATAACGTACCATTTTATCGTGATAAGTCCCGAGTAACTTTAAATATGAATTTAAATCGCAAAAGCTTAAGAAATATTAAGTAAGCCTTGTCAGGTCTTCTATAATATTGCAAAACACTTCTGCAGTTCAAACAGTGGGATCCTGGTTAATAGGTTAATTTTTAATTAACAAAAACTCAATTCAGATAAATATTTAACCTAATGAAAAAAAGAAATGATAGTACAGCCGCGTTATTCACTCAGGTTTCTCAGCGTCGAACTTGACGATAAGCGTTGGATTCAATCATAAAAAAAATATACATATTACATAGGGAATAAGGTTCAATTTCGTATCTTTAAAACCGACCCTGGACGTAGAGTGCGCCACTGAGAAACCTTAGTGAATAACGCGGCAGATGTAGCTTTACCTAAGGTCTTCCAAAATCTATACCTACTAATTATTTTGAATACTAATATAATTCTTGTGAGTAGATAACTACTTATACATACTACGTTAAACAGGGTAACCTTAATTCTATAAAATTCACGGCCTAGTTATAGAATGTAACCCTTCCGGGAGATTTCTTCGCTAAGAAGTCTTTCTGTGGCAACGTAAATACCCCATCAATTTTCTTTTCCTTCGACCAAGCCATCTTCTTTTGTTTGAAAGTTGCGACTTTTCTCATTGTTGCATATTGAAGGGAGGTTATTATAATATCCATAAAATACCAAACCAGCTCGATCACGCTGATTATAGAGCCTCCTAAACATAGGCCGAAGATACCTCCAAGATTGGCTGAAAAAAAACTGAATACTTAAGTATTCCGCGGGGATAAGTAAATATCATAATACTATATACCTCTTCGCTTGGTATTCATTAATGAAATTTTTCATATCTTTGGTTAGGAGTGCCTCGAAATTGAATTTTTGGGATAGATTATTAATCTAGTCATGCCAGGAACTTGGACACTGAAATTTCTATTGTATAAATGTAGCAGCATTTGTCCACTAGCAACATAGATGGCGTTACTCGCTAACAATTGTAAGTTTGCGTACAAATACACGAGAACCTAAATCGCGCAATAAGAGTTTTCAAGCGCATTGCAGTTAATATACAAGTTTCCAACTAGAACAGTTAGAGCCGCGGTTCCCCAGGCATGACACCCTGACTGGAAAATCGTCCCTTTGCTGGGCATAATCACACACTCTCCATTGCTATACTCCTCACTCACTCATTCATTCAGCGTTTCAAAAGCTTTCTCTTAGAATGAATAGGAATAAAATATTTCTGCTTTAAATTAAAAAGTTTGTAGTCCCGCATGTGGAGTTAATTCGGAGTAATATTAATTAGTCCAAAGGACTTTTAAAATAGTATTTCTATTTTAAGTCAAACACATTTAACTTTGATTTGAAGCATGAAATGTTATGTAACCATTTATAAAAGTATGTATAAACGTACCGAGCATTTGGTCCCAAGTGTACAATATCTCGCGTCTGTACTTGAAGCAAGTATTTTCATTGAAGTGTACTGACACCCGGGACTGGTTCCCGTATCCGCTGTTGAGAATTGATTAATTGCAATAACTATGCAACTGTGAATGAAAGAATATGCTCACGCCATCCTAAAAGGATCCCCAAAACGGGGAGTAAAGCTGTCAACAACACCTACATCTCACCGAATATGGTTAAGTATGACTGTATATTAATTTTAAAAAGAACCAGCCAAGTGCGAGTCGGACTAGCATACTAAGGGTTCCATACCATATTTTAAAACACGTTTGTTGGGCCCATTTTTTTTGTTGTTGTAACAGAAATACATCATCTGTGAAAATTTCAACTGTCTCACTAACATGGTTCATTCAGCCTGACGGACAGACGGACAGCGAATTCTTAGTAATAGGGTCCCGCTTTTTACTATTCTTGTACGGAACTATAAAAAAAAGTTCCGAACTAAAGCCACCTTAGAACTTAAGTCTGCGCAGGGAATAGCTAGTAGCATTCTATTATAACGGATCGCTTATCATTAAAAAAATTTAACATATTAACTTTTTAAATGTTCCCACGTGACGAACCTGAAACGCTTCGTCACGAATGTGATACATTCTCATATCGTAGTGTAACTCGTTAATCGTTATATTACCTCACATTCCTTTGCATCTTAATACACTCCACCTCGGTCCTGTATTCGACGTAATCACACTTCTGGTAGCATTGGCTGTTTAATACTATATGCTTTATGTCTGTTTGCATCTCCTCTGGAATAATACACCGTGTTTTAGTTTTATAGACTACTAGCTGTGCCCCGCGGTTTCACCCGCGTAGATTTAGTTTCATCCTTATTGTCGCGGAACCCTAATAATTTTAATAAATAAAAGTAGCCTAAGTTACTCCTTGATATATCAGCTACCTGCCAGTGAAAGTACCGTTAAAATCGGTCCAGCCGTTTCAGAGATTCATCATCTCCCTGGCCTTAATCCCATGTATTTGGGGTCGGCACTTGATTCAACCCGATGTGGCTGATCACCTGATTTTTATACGAAGCGACTGCCATCTGACCTTCGCAACCCATTTTTCGAGATTACCCGGAACAAACAGACAAACAGACAGTCGAGTAGTGTCAGTAGCGTGTATACTTTCATATGCATTTGGTGAAAAGCTGTTATTTTGGAATTACAAACAGACACTTCAATATTATTTATCTGTATAGATGTATAGACTAGCCTACGTTGACTTAATTTAATGGATAACCCCTAATGTTTTATTTAAATAAAAGTAGCCTAAGTTACTCCTTGTGATGTTAATTATCTGCCAGTGAATGTCTTGTTAAAATCGGTCAGGCCGTTTCAGACAGACAGAGATTTTTTTTTATTGTTTTTATTGTGAGTACCGTATATACTTTCATAATTAATTTAGTGAAAAGGTGTTCATTTGAAATTACAAATTTTATTTATCTGTATAGATAGGTAACCTGGTGAGAAACACTGCCCCTATAGGTTCCCACCGCGGTTTTTCACGCGTAGTAATGCTACTACAGCTTAAGTCTCTAAAAGTCTGAAGTCTAAATTTTGAAATCGAATACGTAGTTCAGTAAATGACCTCCTACTACAAACTTACAAACACCTCTACAATATTATTATAGAATAATGGACGAAGCGGAAATGGCTCCATCCATCTCAAGCCCACAATAATCATTATTATAAGGGATAATGCCTGGAAATTTAAGTACTTACCGATCGTTTGGTAAATACATAACATCTTCTCCCATTTACAAGCTGAGTACTCGTTGACACCCAACTCAGTATCTGAAGGATGACAATCAACTATAAATATATAACACGGTGAGGGAAAATATCGTGATGCATCTGAAAGTATTTATGGCAGAGCTTTGCCTGTTTTATTCGACGTTTTCCTAAAATGAAACCTAGCCCCTTGCATACTAAATTTCATAAAAATCGTTGGAGCCGATTCCGAGATTCAGGTTATACAAACATATATACAAGAAAGTCGTCGTGGCAGTGGGGTTTGAGCAGTCGCCTGCTACGCAAGCCACGTAAGTTCGAATCCCAGCTGGGCCTTTCTAAAAACTTACGTGCAGTGATTTCACACCACGTGCTTTACGGTGAAGGAAAACATCGTGAGGAAACCTGTATATGTCTCAGAAGAAATTCAAAGACGTATGTAGGTCTTTCACCATCTGGCACATAAACATCTTCGGTGTAAAGTGGGTGTTGTTATTACAACACCTCTGCTTACCCCTTCGGGGAATACAGGCGTGAGCGTATGTAAGTATATGCAAGTATTACTATTTCATGTTATTAGATGTCTAAGTATAACTGAAACGAAATTTAGAGGTGTTTGTAACGTGACTGAAGTGTCAATATCTCTCAAGTTTGCACCTTTTAGTATCAAGTGCAAATTGTTGGAGTTCAGTATGGAATACCGTGAAGATAAATAGGTATATTTGCGTTTAGGGCACACAATCTCGTTTTCTCGAGATCTCGGCCTTTTTTAGCGAGATTGACAACGAAAATAAAATACGTGATGTTTTGTTATGTTAATGTGAAGATAGCAAAAATCACAAGTGGCCAAATTTCCGTACCAGTGAGTGTATTATTACAATTCTATGAAAATTCAGTTTAAATTCTGCAATGCAATTTAAACTTCGCGTAATTTAAAAGGTTATTTCAATGTTATTATTCTATTCACCCTGTTATTAATAACCTTTTTGATAACAACCTAAAAATTATTTATAAATACAAACTCCCACGTAAATATGACCTTATTACTGTTGTATAGGGCACACCTTTGTACCTATAACTTTCTACACACCAATTATGATTCGCAAAATATTAAAGCAACAATAATTTAATTTGCTTTTCCATGCTATATTCTACAGGCTGAAATAAAAAGCTTTGGTTATTAGTTTACGATAAATTATGTTGAAGGTACTGTTATTGATCACGCTTGAAATAATAACAAATTATTTTAAATTCGAGGTAAAAATATAACATGTGAATGAAAATGTGTTTTTCAGTTATGGCTTAGAAAGTAAACATATTAAGGTTGAAAAAATTACCACCGATTTGGAAACTAGCTACTGTACATCCAATTAAAAAAACATAATGGTCCATAAATACATACTTATCAAACTAAGTCTTATAAAGGGAGGCCGAAAGAACTTATGTGCAGTGATTTCACCCCAAGTGCATTACGGTGAAGGAAAATATTGTGAGGAGACTTGGATATATCTGAGAAGTGATTCAAAGCCAAAGTATAGTGCCTGTGACGGCAATAAACTCACAATCTGTCACGTTGGCACTTCAACACCTTCGCTGAAAAGTGGGTGGTGGTTTTCCAACACCTCTGCCTACCCCTTCGGGGAATACAGGCGTGAGCATATGTATGTATTCATGTACCTTCATTACGTTATCAGCCTGTATAGGTTTTAATAAACATCAAAACGTTAGTATCATTGCTGTCCGTTGTTACATTTCCTAAATGATAATTAATTGTGTTCCGCCGCGAATTTAATGGAATATCTAAATAAAATTTCATTTGAATGAGCGTTCTCTAGGCGCCGCATTGCTGACTATAGGCTATTCAAAATACACCTTTCATTATGGGCACAGTAGACCAGTAAAATTATTAAAATATAAATTACATATGTACATAGGTTCATGCCTGTATTCCCCTAAGAAATAGCGCACTAAATCACACTCCGGGCTGCTACTATGAAATTACAAACGAAAGCCCCTATTAATACTGCCCCACACCGAGATCGAATCTACGACCTGGACCAGCGAGTCATTCTTTGAAAATAATAAAGTAAATACTAATATTACAGGCGCCTACAATTTGATTACAATAAATACAAGCTATGAAAATGTTAATGGATTATCGACGTACTCGTAAGCTGCTAACAGCTTTTAATTCTGATCAATATTTTTTAAGGTATTATCACTTCTCAAAATTACCATGAGATAGAAAATCTAGCCTTCTGAAACATAAACTAGCGATATCTAGGAGTAGGCAGGTAATTCTCGTAAAAACGTTCTTAATTCAAATATCGTTGAAGTTCCAACCTCGTTTGATTGCAGTCCTATCGAGACTTGGTATTCACGTGTTTTCCGATCGCGCTTCGATAGGACTACAACGAAACGCTAAAATTGGAACGCAGCTAAGCTATTTCTGAATGATTTGTTGCCAGTACCATCTATTTACTACCAAGTAGTTTTAAACATCATTTACAACGATTGGAGCACAATTTAATTCACGTGAATACGCTTCAACGACAATTCGACCGAGCGACTTTAAAATAGACGCCCCTTGACGGATGAACATATGAAAACGCCGTCTGCGACCAAGTTGCTACGATATAGTAACAGCTTTCATTACGAGAATTAGCCTATAGTAGTCAGACCCACAGTGTTGTAAATTGTTTTATACATACTGATTTGGCAACAAAGCAAACGGCCCTTCTGATGGTAAGTAGTACTAGATGATAGCGAAAAACGAACTTACGTGTATAGTCGAAGGGGAGGCATCGGCAGTATTCCACAACTCTCTGTAAGATGAGACCCGTCATGCAAGCTTGGTAGAATGTAGCTCCTATATCAGAGTCCTGAGGGAATTACAGTGTTTAGTATTAATAGTGATGTCAAACTAGTCGACCTATTAACGCGGCATTTTACACACACATACACATCACATTATAATTTAGTTGTTTATTTATGGTATCTATACATTTTCCCCTCCCTACCATTATTTTTGGGATTGGTGTTGCTAAGTTGGCAACACATTGGACTTTTGGCGGGAATGGAAAAACGCGCGGTCGGCCGACATTATAATGGGTGAGGGGTGGTACAAAGGGGTGAGTTTAGGGTATAATTTATCCCTGTATTTTTCTATTTATATATTTACACTCAATATCGGCGAATGACGAAATAAACAACATAAAAATACAGTCCACTAATTTAAGCGGCGTAGAAGGGAAACTCCGATGTTTTTGAACTAGGATTCCCCTACATACAGTTATGTTAATACTAACAACAAACACTAGTGGATCACTTCCAATGGGTGCAAACTCCAAAGTTCTAGTCTCTAGGACCAGCGGTTTAGAATGTGCGTTGATATATTGTGTCAGATAGTCAGGACTTTGAACTTTATATGAAATTATTTCAGAAGTCGTTATGCCCGTGGTTTGAGAAGTCGCATGCGTAGCAAAGCGTCGCAAGTTCGAATTTCAGTGGACTGCACATATGAGTTTTTCAAAATTCTTATGTACAGTGATTTCACACCACGTGCCTTACGGTGAAGGTAAACATCGCGAGGAAACCTGCATATGTCTGAGAAGTAATTCGAAGATGTATGTTTAGTGCCTCAGACGGCGATAGACTTAATCATTTTTGGTGAAAAGTTAGTAGGGACTACAGACTACTACCCCGGGAATACAGGCGTGAGCATGTTTATGTATGTACATTTCAGGTTCAGTGAAGATCATAGGGTCGGTACTGACGAATAATTGTAGTTTGTGGAATAAAAACGTCTGTAAAGACACAACTAATGCTAGGTTAAAAGCTACGCAAGTCCCTTCCATAGTTGAAAACGTACTAACTTTGTTTCACTTTACAAATACGTTAAAAAGCATTTTCATACAATTTCGCTTGACCCGTATAGAATGAAGGCTCCCTATTTGTCGTGAAAACTAATTCTATTATAACTTTTCAAGCCAATAACGACCCTTGTTTGGTGAAACTTTAGTCGGCGGATATTAATTAAAAAGCAGACATGTCATTTATCATTGTCCATACGTGACCTCGGGTGCCCGGGCTTTTTATTACAATACACGCAGGCAGCATATGCGCAATACTGAATGAAACTATTAGTTGAAACAACTTGAAGGAGTTCTAGAGATCAGTAAGTACCTAAACATGGTACTCAGCAACATAATTAGTGACGTCAAAAGACAGGATAGACAGTAAGAGATAACTTAGGGCAATAATGAAGCGCCTGGGTTAGCATTGCGCTCTCAATCTGAATCGCTACAATTTTCCATCGAGTCAACCATCAACATGATCTGGCGATGAAACAATGGAGAGGTTTTGATGGAAGCAATGGGTACGAGTTGCGCCTAATTGAACAGATCGTCGGTCGACGCGATGCATAACGCCGTGTTCGTTGAGTGGCGAATACACGCGAGTCCGAGATGGAAAACAATCGAATCAATATCGATTCGTCACTCGCCATCGCGCATCGCTAACTTAAGATTTACCTCCTGGTTAAAGAATATCACATAAAATAAATCAGTTTTTGTTGGTACCTTTACAACAACAAGGATGATAGTACGGTTCTATCCCACCCTATACATATTAAACTTCAAAGTCTTGACTGACTTATTGATAGCACAGTAACTCCACTCCAACTCCACCTGTCTATGAAGCACGGTCGACCTCACTCAAAATCAAAAATATGTTTATTAGATTAGACTTCATAGAAATTAGTTTATAATCATCAGGAGTCAAAAACTTACACTGTACAGGATTATAGACGTACACGATTAGTGACGGCGGTCACTCATCTTGTCGACACAACACTCTTCAAAAGTAGCATTATATGGCTGTGATCTTCTGTTAAGTCGAACGGGTGATCCCGTTGTGTCTTACTTAAACTACTTAAAGACTATCTCTTTTATCCATCAAAAGACTCCAAAGGAATCACAACCTTATGTGGAATAGAATAACTTACAGATTCGAGAGTACATTTTCGGCTCTGCACTGGTAGTTCCTTGACATTGTCGGATGAGTCGATGGTCCAAACTAATACGTTGATGTCGAAGTACACGCTGGAGGTCAAGGATATGTAAGAGTTCATGAGGGTCACTTGGTCATCGTGGTCGAACACGTATAGCTGGAAAGAAAATAATACATACAAACAGAAGATTCATTATAATATTATAGATACATGCAAAAAGTGACCAACTATCATGATCTCTGAAGCGGCGCGTATTAAGAACTTCTTAGCTTTGACGATAAATTATACGGCACCAAAATGAAACGACAAAGCTCGGGGGCTCTTAATACGCTCTGCTTAAACCAATGATGGTAGACCCCCTATTACATGTCAGATGATGAGAGCATTTACCAATTTAAGAAATTTGTAATATTTTTTATAAATTGAAAAATTTAATATTCTCACGCCATTTCAGAAGGGTCAGCAGAAGTGCTGTAATAACAACACCTACTTTCACCGAAGTTAATGGTGAATCCATCACCGTCTCAGGCACTATGTCTTTGAATTACTTCTCAGACATATGCTGGTTACCTCATAATGTATTCTTTCACTGGTGTGAAAACACTGCACATAATATATTTTTTTAACTCATTGGTACAAGCCGCTTGGATTTGAACTTGCATCGATGCGTCGCGTTGCGTAGCAGGCTCATACCCCACGAGCATCACGACTCTCATTGAAATATCTTCCAACTATTTATTTGCAACTAGCTGTGCCCTGCGGTTTCACCCGCGTAGATTTAGTTTCATCCTTATTGTCGCAGATCCCTAATATTTTTAATAAATAAATAGCCTAAGTTACTCTTTGATATATCAGCTACCTGCCAGTAAAATTCCCGTTAAAATCGGTCGAACCGTTTCGGAGATTACCCGGGGCAAACAGACAGACAGACAGACAGAGAAAAAAATTAAAACTTGTTCTTTTAGTGTCTGTAGCGTACATCCTTTCATATGCATTTAGTGAAAAGCTGTAATTTTGGATTAACAAACATACACTACAATTTTATTTATCTGTATAGATGTATAGATATCATTTTAAATGAACTTCATTCTATAGCTTAAGATTTCAATAACGCAATAAAAGGAAGCCTTAAGAGGCCTCCGAAGTATTCGAGCTCGTAGATTATATTGTATTGTGTTATCATTCGTGTGCGAAGAGTATCTCTGAAAAATTTTCTTAATCAAAAAAGACAATTTCAATTCGCTTCCCTGAAAATGTGCAATGTAAGGTAAGAGTGCGTATAATAGAAAAAATTACCAGGGCCCAGATTTTTACAATCTATACCCCAATAAGACTTAGCGATAGAAATATGCTTAATTTTGAAGTAATACCGGTGATACGTTTTAATTGATGTAATTACTGAGTTTCTTGCCAGGTTCTTCTCAGTAAAAGCAACCTTCCGAACCTGGCGGTGGCATGTGTCCTGTATAATAATAATTATTATTATTATTAGCCTGTAGTGTCCCACTGCTGGGCAAAGGCCTCCCTTCCACTTTTCCAACTTTCTCTGTCCTCAGCAATCCTCTCCCAAACGGTCCTGAAAGCATCAAGCTCATCTCGCCATCTCCTCCGAGGCCTGCCGCGTTTCCTGCCATTTGGGGTCCATTTTGTAATGGTTTTCGCCCATAGCTCATCCGACATGCGGCAGACATGGCCAGCCCAGTTCCACTTTAAGTTGGCGGCAGCGTGGCCTACATCCGCAATTTGTGTCATGGAGCGCAGTGTCGAGTTCCTTACATGATCTATTAGTTTGACTCCTAGAATGCTGCGCTCCATTGCTCGCTGGCAAACTGCGATAATTGTATAATAATGACGATTTGAAAGTACTTTGTTAAAAGTCTAATCGAATAAAGATATTTTTGAATTTGAGTTGGAGTTATTAAATAAGCAAGCGCTCTGAGACGCCTTAACGGCCCCGCAAAATATTTTTCATTAAAGAAAATTATATTCGTAGCGAGTCGTACAAAGATATCGTTCGGTATTCTTATAATGGAGTATTGACTGCTTACTTCTACTGCTTTACTGGATAGCGCTTTTCTTACTTTTGAAATGATAACATACGATATAAAGTAAGAAGAATTTATACCGTATTTCAAACATATTTGGTATTAGTTGTGACTCACGTACTTAATTTAATGGTTGCCTATATTTAGAGACTTCATTATTTATATCTATACATCTATACAGATAAATAAAATTGAAGTGTCTGTTTGGTATTCCAAAATAACAGCTTTTCACAAAATGCATATGAAAGTATACACGCTACTGACACTAAAAACCAAGTTAAAAATTTTTTCTCTGTCTATCTGTCCGTCTGTCTGTCTATTTGTTTGTTCCGGGTAATCTTTAAAACGGCTGTACTGATTTTATAACTTAGACAGCAAGACGGAAAGACAGACAGAGAATAGAATAAATACTTGGTTTATAATGTACTTTGACAAGAATTTTATAAGAAATATCCGATCATTAATGTGCAAACAACTACTATAATTGGTATTCATAAGAATTTTAGAAATCCCCATTTCCCTTGGTCACGACATCACGGATAAACGCCTGGACCGATTTCGATAAAAAAAAAATTGTTGAGTTCGTTATTGTCAGGAGATGGTTCTTATGAAAGAAAAAACTAAGAAAATTCAGTGAAATATTGAAATATTTAAGAATACTTAACCACCATATAAAATTATTTCTTTCTTCTTAAATCTAACCTTAGCGCTTTGGACAATAAAAACTTTTTGATGTAACCTTTTGACGTTTGACATAGAATTGACAGAATACGCGCTGCATTCTCATAATTAAGACAGGGCAACTAAACGTCTGTCGGGTCAGCTAGTTGTTTATAAATACACAATGAAATTCTTCGGCGTTCAAACATATAAAAACCTATGCTTTGGTACTTGGTGATACAAGTATATAGCTGTAAAACATTGGATAATAAAATTTCCTTCACGCAGATGTTCTTTTTAAAAGATCCTTTTAACGTTACATTACGTTTCTCCCAGTCACTCGCCTTCATTTTCCCGCTGTCACTTATTTCTGCTTCAGTTTACTTGTCTGGTCTCGCCAAGATTGCCATCAACAAATATTGTTAGTGTCAGTGAACGTTAAGAGAAATATAAAATCTTAGTACAGTGCATCGACTTCAAGATCATTTGTTACGATCCTAAAAAAATCTTATCTTCACACTGGTATTCATATAATGCAGTTTAATGTATAAATTATACTCAACCACAGACATTATTATATTACTGCTTCTATGATTTATTATAAGTCTGTGCATCGAACATCAAATCTATATATAGAGTGTAGAAAATATAATGCTTGAATGGTTGGTTTCTAAAAATTGTTTATCTGTACATGCAAATATTTATGTCTGTGGTCAAATGTGGTTTTTGTGTTTTGCGATTGAGTTTTCAATTAAGCGACTATTTGGATTGTGTGATAAACGTATTGACTATTTGTGACTGAACTAACTGTGTGTGTGTGTGTGTGTGTAAATAAACTGTATATACTGTACAAAGACTTTTAGTGCAATCAACATCTCCTCGCCTGTACTGCACATTACCCTGCGCCGAATTCTTTACATAGAGGTTAAAGTTTCTGTTAAGATAAACTACTCAGCTGATTTCAAAAAGGAATATTATATTCATGTGTATAACGAATTTAATATTATTTTTATAGCAAACTAGCTGTGCCCCGCGGTTTCAGCCGCGTAGATTTAGTTTCATCCTTATTGTCGCGGAACGAGTTTTTCTTAAAATATAAGTGCAGTAATTACAACCCACGTGTAAGGTAAAGGAAAACATCGTGAGGAAACCTGCATGCATGTGATTGGAAGTAATTCAATGTGCCTGAGACGGTGATAAACTCAATCTCTTTCAAGTTGGCACCGAATCATATTCGGCGAAATGTGGGTATTGTTATTGCAACACTTCTGCTTACCCCTTCAGGGATCCTTCTGGACCCAGAAGCCATTTTTGCCATTTGTAGAATTTAGTTATAGAATCTGGCATTTTAAACACGTCTGGCATTCATAGAACTAGACATTCGTAGGAATTGATGTTTAAAGAATCTTGCATTCGTAGAATACGACATTTATATAATCTGTCGCGTTATTCACTAAAGTTTCTCGCCGTCGAATGTCAGTTTTAAAGATATGAAATTGAACCTTATCCTCTATACATCTATATCTATACAGAAAATAAAATTGAAATGTCTGTTTGTAATTCCAAAATTACAGCTTTTCACTAAATGCATATGTAAGTATACACGCTACTGACACGAAAAAAACAAGTTTTAAAATTTTTCTCTGTCTGTCTGTCTGTTTGTTCCGGGTAATCTCTGAAACGGCTGGACGGATTCTAACGGGACTTTCACTGGTAGGTAGCTGACGTTTCAAGGAGTAACTTAGGCCACTTTTATTTATTAAAAATATTAGGGTTCCGTGACAATAAGGATGAAACAAAATCTACGCGGGTTACGAATAAATTTCCTATGTTTGAAACCAACGCTCGTCGTCGATTTCGACGCTGAGAAACCTTAATGAATATCGCGGGTGACATATGTCGACTAAACCATCTATTCGAGCCTTCTCTTTCAAATCTGTGACAATGACGTCATACACATATCCCTTCTGTGAATCGAACAAACGTCAAAAGATTTGATGGTACGGCGTAAAGGTTACAAAAAACTTACAAGTACAACACCATTCGCCGAGCTGCCATCATAGTAGCTCCTCTCACCGTTCACTGTTATCTGTAAAGCCTCATTCGCCTGGTTCCCTGAGATAAAACTTACATCCTCTTTTGTGTTCAACCTAAGAAAAAAAAAAATTTTTATGTTTAGAATTGTATCAACCTATCCTTAAATGATATAAATTCTACTGAAGTCACCATTTCTATACAAAAATACTTTTCAGTTTGAACGCAACGTGGTTTTAAAGTACTTTTTCGATTTTGATACGGTTTTCACTCGTTAGGTTTATTAATCTCCGTTAGGTTAATGGCTGCAAAAAATATATTTTATTCAGAAGTAGTAGAGATAACTCAACGCTTTTCAATAGTTCTAAAAAATCGTTACCCGAGAATTATATAGAACTAGCTGTGCCCCGCGGTTTCACCCGCGTAGATTCAGTTTCATGCTGTTTTTTTTAATAAAATTAGCCTAAAACTCTCCTTGAAACCGCAGCTATCTGCCAGTGAAAGTCCCGTTAAAATATAACCAAGGGAAATGGGGATTCATTTTTATATATAAGATAAATAAATAATACGTTACTTGAAGTAAGGTATATCGAACTGACAGCAATAGCCGGCTGATGTGTATATTGACCGAAACATGTTAGAGCAGTCGAATGACTTCGATCTCCACGTGCATTCTGTTAGTAACTCGCTGCAGGGTTTCTTAAACTGCGAACACATATGACCGATCAATATATAAAAAAAAATACGATTACCACAGACAAAACGATTCATAATCAAATAAAGCATGTTTGATTGCATAAAATAGAAAGCAACTGTCTAGTTAAGGTGGTATTAGCACCAAAGTCAAAATTAATTATATTGAAATTTTAGCCATATAGGAATAAATATAATGAAGTCGGGTCTTATCCTGTGTAGGAAACACGAGCGTGACCTCCGTTAACTTTTAATAGTCATACCATGTCAAGTAAACTTTTGTAAGTATAATCAAGTTCTTCAAGCAAACTATGCATCTTGGTCACGTGTGGTGGTGGAGCGTAGGCCTTGTGCTTCATGCTTGTAAAACTATTGAAGAAATCTACCAATTGACTTTTGTTGTAGCCTCGGAGACGCCTGCAAAAAACCTTTATTGAATTACTTATTCTTAGTTTACTAGGTAAGCCCCTCGGTTTCTAGTAGGTTTTTTTTTTAAAAACATTTTATTTTTAAGTCAAAAATTTTATTTTTATTTTAAATTAGCCTAGATTTCTAGTGAAAGTCGCGATTAAATCGGTCCAGCTCTTTCAGAGATCAGCCGGAACAAACAGAAAGGCAGATTTTTTCAAAATTGTTTTCTCTACATCAGTTCTGTGTATATTATTATATGCATTTGGTAAAAAGCTAAAAAGTTGAATTACAAACAGACACTTCAATTTCAGTTATCTGTGTATGTATATAGATGTATAGATTAATTGGTAGAATAGTTAATTAACAACATTTCAACAACACGCGTTATTCGTTGAAAATTATCAGCGTCGAACTCGCGTCAGTTTCCATCATAGGAAATTGATACATAAAGCATATCTGATAAAGTTCAATTTCGAGCGACGCTGAGAAACCTTACAGAAAAACGTGGCAGCTTAATATCAACTCACAAGACTTCACTAATATTGTGAGTAGATGGTCCGTATACCATCTCAGTATCACACACACTTATTGCAGGGTGCGGGATGTTGGTAATCGAGTATCGGGTTGTTTCAACCTGAAAAAAATAGCCCAAAAAATTTTTTCCTCGACTTCGATATTGCATATTTATTGATGCACTAGCTGTGCCCCACGGTTTCACCCGCGTTGACTTAATTTCAGGGGTGCCCCGCGGAACTATAATGTCTTTTTTTTTAATCATAGTAGTCTATGTTACTCTAGAGATACCTGAAACAAACAAACAGACTGACAGACCGAGAAAACTTTACAAATTGTATTTTTATGTCAGTATCGTATATACTTTCATGTACATTTAGTAAAAAGCTGTTATTTTAGAATGACGAACAGACACTTCAATTTTATTTATCTGTAAGTATTGTATGTATGTATAGAATATACAGTTAGAATGTACGCAAAAATAATTGAGCATTGTCAAACCATAAATATTTTCAAGTCATTGATAGATGTTTAAATCCTTTTGAATCTAAACATTTTCAAATAAAGATTGTTACCGCTTTTGTGTGCAGATAATAAAATGGAGACTTGAAATTCAACACTGGTGAAATCCCTAAAGATTCGCGTATATGCGATCCCTTTGAGAATTTGGCAATATAATGATTTGCAGTTTAAATAAATGTCTATCGAAATGTCTGCAGATTTTCTCGAAAGATGTGCGATGATCATTATAATTTTATAATAAACACGTACTTTGATATACCAAAGCTCGCATATCAAATGTATGTAGTAAATTCTAAGTACTTACATGAATAGGATAAAAATACATTTGTTTTGTTCAAAAAAGAACAACGATATTTGACAAGACATTATAATACTGGACCTTAAAAAAGTGGTATATTGATAATTTTTACATGTCTGAGAATGGTTCGGTTTTACCAATAATAATAATATTTACCGTTGTACAATGTACTGGTATATTACACTACAACTCGATAGTAAGAAATAGCTTCGGCCCAAATTCTTCTTATGATTCGTTGTTATTTTGACATTCGTCGTTGTGTGCAAAACTAGCCAAAGCCTGAACTACCTTGCCATCTTATGATGTGCAAATATTTGATTTATGCTTTATAAAAAGAGTTGAACATGTTTCTTGACTTCCAAATGAAAGCAGTGTTGAATGAAATACGGTATTTATCTTTAAATTGTACAAAATTCCTGACTACTATGTCGGTGTTTTGACATTACGGATTATTACTAACTTTATCAGCTTTATAGTTAGTTATAAAAATATTTAATTTAATGATAGAATATTAAAGTCATCGTATTGTTTTAAAAAAATAATTTATCTAGGAAGGCTGTAGCCTTCCGATTAATCTCAGCGTGATCATGATATATGAGGCCATGAGAACCATAGTGGCCTAACTCAATGGACAATCTTTTCAATAATCTAATCAATTTGAACTGTAAACAATCATAAACTCAATATTGTAAAAAAATGAGTTAGGACACTATGGTTCTCATGGCCTCATATAGCGTATAGACTACGCTCACGCTGAAATCAAGCGCGGGTTATTTAAGTACTTTTCATATCATGCTTTGGAACAAGACATTGTATACTCACAACGGTCAAGGTAGGATCAACAGCATATTTCTGCCAGATCATATGACCGAGGAAGCAGCACAGGCCAAAGCTAGCGCAGATCACGACCAGCCAGACCCCATGGACCCACCACGCCGTGCTACACGAGAAGTAATACACGCCGTGCAAAGTCGAATGCTTGCAAAATGACTTGGATTTTGACTTGAGCAGAGCCTTTAAGTTTTTACGCATTTTTTTCTGGAAACGTTGAAAAATTTTAAAACCCCTACACATAAAATACGTATAGTTTAAGCAACAACCCTTAAAAAGTAAAAAAATCTGGTTGCAGCATCGGGTCAAAGTTATCAATTAATTGTCATTTAACGCTTATACTGTCACGCGTGCACACTTCGAGTAATCATACGCTTAAAATGTCTTATATCGTTTTGGAAAACAGATGACACTCTCACACTGTATGTTATAGACCGGAATTATCCAAAGATAGAACAACTAAGAGCAACCGCAAGGAAACTGGCTTTCAAATGAAAAAGCCGTCATTGAAATCAGTTTATCCGTTTGAGTGCTACGATGCCACATCCACCCCACACAACACCTATCTTTTCGCGGCGGGGATTATAAATGTTTTTCTCTATAACCTGATGTTTTAGGTTACCTTTTCAACGTTCATTGTCTATTTTGTATTTGAACTCAAATCACTCTAAATTTTGTATCAATATCGTGACAATACTTTTTTGGAGACCAATATAACTAGGTGTAAAGTACTGCAATTATTTCATTAATTACAATACTGTCACTTGATATTTAATAATATAGAAAGAAGAAATAATATTAACAAAACATCTATACATCTATATCTATACAGATAAATAAAATTGAAGTGTCTGTTTGTAATTCCAAAACAGCTTTTCACTAAATGCATATGAAAGTATACACGATATTGACACTAAAAAACCAAGTTAAATTTTTTTTCTCTGTCTGTCTATCTGTCTGTCTGTTTGTTCCGGGTAATCTCCGAAACGGCTGAACGGATTTTAACGGGACTTTCACTGACGGATAGCTAATATTACAAGGAGTAACATAGGCTACTTTTATTTATTAAAAATATTAGGGTTCCGCTACAATAAGGAAGAAACTAAATCTACGCGGGTGAAACCGCGGAGCACAGCTATTATTCATAAACTAGAAATTCGAAACAATTTCCATTTAAACGAAAAAGTTGTTAAAAGGCTTTTAATGATCTTACTTTTGTTTGTTAATGACGTGAAAGGAATTCTTAATGATCTAGGCAGTATATTAATGTGAATTGTAAAATACAGTGGTTTATTTACAAATTAATTTCTCATAGAAGAGGACAGACACCTGCAGAAAAAGACAAAAGATTAAATATGAGGTAACTGTAATTTACATATAATATTAATTAGGTCTTCATATTAAAAAAATTATTATCTTTTTCATCTCCCATAGTAATAGCTACCTCATAATTTCTTCCTAGTGGTTATATCACAATTATATCTCTCTTAATAAACGTCTTGTTTATTCGTTTTTAAGCTTCGCTGATTACGTTTTAAGTTAAGTATGTTTTTGGCATCTTTAAAAAAGAGGCACCGCAATCACAAAAGGTCCGAGGGATACGCACTGGTGTTAAAATGCATACTTTCCGCAGAAGATTATGAGTCAACGTGACAGATGGTGAATCCATTGTCGTCTTAGAAGAATTGGTATTTCTCAGGTTTCCTCTCGAAGTTTTCATGTCATTGTAAATCTCTTGATGTGACATCACTGCACTTAAGTTTGCTTATGAAGAACTTGTGTGAGCTCACAATGTGAAAAAACCTTTGAGATGTTCTTTATAACTCTGAACGTGTCAAATAAATCAGCAATCTTTTACTTTTATCAACACATATCTACCAAATCCAATAATAAACCTATTCCCTATTTCAGTGGAAAAATGTCGAAGAGAGTAACAATTGATCGTAATCGAGCTCAGTTTGTGTCAGTGATGGATAAGATTAGCACTCTCCACGGCACCAGTCAATTTGCCTTGAACAATGGTAAAAGCTTATGCCTGTGGAGTATCGTCATCATCGCAAACATTATCCTAACTGGAGTGTTCATTGTTATTGTGAAACAGAAGTTTGTGGAGAATCAAATTGTTACTCAGGTGATTTACGTTGCCAAATATTTATTTATCTTCATTTAAAGTATTGTAAAATCTTAACTGACATTGATTTTAATCAAAATAGGAATGGAATTAATGTTTATATGATTCATATGATTCTTTATTCAGAATAAGAATTGAAATAATATCTATTCTATATTCGTATTTTAATTGTTGTAGAGGTCGCGGAAAATAATGTGTGTGAATGATGAAATCTATACTAATATTATAAAGCTGCAGGGTTTGTTTGTTTGAACGCTCTAATCTCAGGAACTGCTGGTCCGATTTCAAAAATTCTTTCAGTGTAGGATAGTCCATTTATCGAGGAAGGCTATAGGCTATATTTTATTCTCATAGAAATTAGGGGTCCGTAAGTAAATTGCAATTTTGTAACCTAAGGTGTAAAATCGAAAACCTATTTATGCATACGCTGCCAAAACTATTGACAATAGAACAAAATTATGTACTACGGGTTTGTAGGTCTTATTAAGATCTACAAAAAAGTCCGCTAGAGCATACATCTTACTCTTATAGTTTAGGCACAATAACCGCTTTAATGTTCATAAAAAAGTTTTAATCGCCTGAAGAAAGAAACTACGTTAAATGTGTATCATAATATTAATTCTTATCCGAATCAAGCATTATGCTATCAAGGGTATTTATGTAGAAGTAAAATACTGTTTGTTTTATTCCAATAGGACATTGCGTTTAGAAATTATCACGAGTATAAAAACGCAAAGAATTTGTACCTAATAATGAGTTATTTGCCAAAGAGTAATCTCTGAAACGGCTAGACTGATTTTAACGGGACTTTCACTGGCAGATAGCTAATGTTACAGTTGTATGTTCATTTATAAAGAAAATTTAAGGTTCCGCGGTAATCAAATTAAATCTACGCGGGTGAAACCGCAGGGCACAGCTAGTTAAGTTTATTTATCAAATCAAAAAGCTTTAGATGTTCGGAATTAGCGATTAAATGTGAAAATTTTACTCAGATTATGATTATGGTATTATATATGTTAATTTGATGCTTACTTCCACGAGTACTACAGGTTTTCTCACGACATTTTCCTTCACCGTAAATAAAGGGTATATTACACTCTGGCACATATCTGTGTACTTAAGTTGAAACCACTTCTCTGAAATGGGACTGCAATAAAATATCCATTTACTAAAATATTGTAATATTTTCATATGTAATCATTACGCCTTGCGCCTACTACCTATCAGAGACTTGCGTGTTGAGTAAATATTTATGCATATGATCCGGATAAGAGAAAACAGTGTGCCAAATCAATTTAGGCTTACAAAAGATTCAACGAAATATATAAGATCTAGTATCTATCTGTGTCCCGCGGTATTACCCGCGTAGATTTAATTTCATTCTCGTGGAACACTAAATAATATCTATACGTACAGATAAATAAAATTGAAGTGTCTGTTTGTAATTCCAAAATAGCAGCTTTTTACTAAATACATATGAAAGTATACACGCTACAGACACAAAAAAAACTAGTTTTAATTTTTTTCTCTGTCTGTCTGTCTGTCTGTTTGTTCCGGGTAATCTCTGAAACGATTGGACCGACTTTAACGGGACTTTCACTGATAGGTAGCTTATGTTTCAAGGAGTAACTTAAGCTACTTTTATTTATTAAAAATATTAGGGTTCCGCGACAATAAGGATGAAACTAAATCTACGCGGGTGAAACCGCGGGGCACACCTAGTTTTAAATAAATAAAGTTACTCCCTAAGTTACTCCTTGTAAAATTAGCTATCTGCCGGTGAAAGTCCCGTTAAAATTCGTCCAGCTGTTTCGGAGATTAACCGGAACAAACAGACAGACAGAGATTTTTTTTTTAAATTAGTGTTACTATGTCTGTACAGTGTTTACTTTCATATGCATTTAGTGAAAACCTGTTATTTTGGAAATACAAACAAACACTTCATTTTTATTTATCTGTATAGATATAGATTTAATGTATGTGTTTGTCCATCAGATAAACGCAAATTGTAAAGCGAACCAAGTGCCATTCCCCTCGGTAAGTATTTGCAATTTCAATATGGTGTCAGTAGCGGAGAGCGCGCGGATATCGAACATACTGTGAGTTTACGTTTACTGCTTTCACATTATACTATACAAATATACATATCAATAAAAATGCCTAAGCCGAGTTTGCCACCGTTTTCGTAATTTATACTCACCTACAATATTTGTATGAGATATTCGTGCAATTCGACGGTGATGCTAGCGACTATGGATTACGGAAAGGGTAGCGACTATAGATTTCACTCGTGATAGGGGTACAGAACACCAGAGTGGCCTGCACCTACAATTTTTTCTAAAAACTTAAGTGCAGATATTTCACCCCACGTGCTTTACGGTCAAGCAAAACATCGTGAGGAAACCTGCTTATGTCTGAGAAGTAATTCAAAGATGTATAGTGCTTCAGTGAAATGTGGGTGTTGTTACAATACCTCTGCCTACCCCTTTGGGGAATACAGACGTGTGCATACGTATGTATGTATTATAATACCAGTGCAATACAAAATTAATTAGTATGTACACATTTCAAAGCGTAATCAACTTATATTATATTTTGTGATAGAAATACGTAGAATATTATTTGAAGCTTTGAGTGGGCTACATCTATACATCTATACGGATAAATAAAATTGGAGTGTCTGTTTGTAATTCCAAAATAACAGCTTTTCACTAAATGCATATGAAAGTATACACGCTACTGACACTAAAAAACCAAGTTTTAAAATTTTTCTCTGTCTGTCTGTCTGTCTGTCTATCTGTTTGTTCCGGGTAATCTCTGTAACGGCTGAACGGATTTTAACGGGACTTCCACTGGTAGGTAGCTGATGTTTCAAGGAGTAACTTAGGCTACTTTTATTTATCAAAAATATTAGGGTTCCGCGACAATAAAGATGAAACTAAATCTACGCGGGTGATACCGCAGGGCACAGTTACTTGAATAATAAGCTGACTGCTTGCACTATTATTATTTATACGAGTTCAATCAATATAGTATGCAAATATAGTTGCGCTATGACCAAAGTTATCATTGAACAGAAGAATGAACCCGTTTAGTAAAAAAAATGTAGCTACCTACTAAGTAATAATATATCTTTTTAATTTTACCAAATGCCAAAAAAAAATTAAAAATTAAAAATGAAATGAAAAAAAATTAAGTAATTTTTTTCATGAAATAACTTAGTTATTTAATTGTGTGGTGTACCCAGTTAGCCAACACAGTTATTATTTTTACATGTCTGAGCTAGATTCAAAAAAATATTTTTATACTAGGTACGTACAAACAAGCGTTCAGTCTGCCTGCTGGTAAGCGCTTTCTTAGCCTATGAACATGAATAAAGTATGGAAAGTCAAAGTCAAAAATATTTGTATTCGATTAGACTTATTACAAAGTACTTTCAAATCGTAAGAATGACAATTATACATGCTACTGCCAAGTTCGGAAGGTTGCTTTTACTGAGATGAATCACAGTGCCAATATAGATAGCAGACTAAAGAGTCGAACCATCGACAGCTTAGCGACGGCACATCTTGCTCCCCAAGGAGTACTGGCAGCCTTGCACACCGCAGAACACAATACCTACTTCTTTAAGGTATCATTATTCAGCCCCGATATTCCGTACGATGTAGCTACAATCTCCAGACGGACAGCTCCAAATTTCGGACGGGAGAAAATGAGTGTTTATTACCATTCGATCTTTCAGCAAACATTACAACAAGACCGATGAAAGAATACATGCCTTTTTTAATTCACTGCCTTTGTTGAAGAATAATGTCGGTATAGGGTCGCGCACTTTGGACAACTTCACTAATATACTGAATATTTTGAAGCATCACTACTTTACTTTGGACTCTATTATTGAAGAGGTAAGATTTATAATCTATCTTTACCTGTCTCAAACATTTAAGTGCCTGCAGTTGCAGTTTCCTCTAATCAACAAAAGGCTCGAATAATTTAGGAGGCTTCTGTCATTTCAAGGTTAGTCTGATTTTATTACTTTTTGAAATGCTTTAATGATTGCCAAAGAAATTCATCGACTAGGGTGAATGAATACTATCTTTAAAACACGATGAACATTCAACCAGTACTTCAACTCCTCTATTGGATCAACTGAAACTAATGATCTATTCTAATACCGATGCAGTAGATCCTGGCAGAGGCACCCATTTGATGTCACTGTATAGTGGTTAGTATACCTGAGTGCTATACTAGGTGTGGCGGGTTCGATTTCCGCGTCAGGGCAAAAAATAAGTATTTATATATTTGACCCCATATAAGAACGGCTATAAACCACTTATATCTTGTATCTTACCACCTATCTAGGCTATAAACGGCTTATAAGTGGTTTATTGCCGTTCTTATATGGGGTCAAATATATAAATACTTATTTTTTCGTCTATGCTCACGCAGATACACACTTTTACTCAGTCTTCTCGCAGTACTCTCAGCATACTGACATAATTCATCCGCAAACAAAACACAGTATATAAGAATATCTATTGTCTGGTACCCATAATACAAGCTAAGTTTAGTTTGGGACTAGAAGACGCGGTGTAATCTCCGAACATTTGCGATACTGTTCACGAGCATCTAAAAACTCCATAAAGATTACGTAATAGCGTGCAATTTAGTTGAAAGCAAGGGGTTAATGGTAACTAAAGCGGCTGCCATTAC
Source organism: Watsonalla cultraria (assembly GCA_964035505.1). NCBI lineage: Eukaryota > Metazoa > Arthropoda > Insecta > Lepidoptera > Drepanidae > Watsonalla > Watsonalla cultraria. The sequence continues at coordinate 508,157 of OZ037715.1, forward strand.
CGTAGGTCCACCAGAAATGCGAGACCCTCCTGCAATACTGCACGTTCAACAGAAAGGAGAAGGACTGCTCCGATATGTTCACCCTTATCAAAACTTACGAAGGGTACTGCTGCGCCTTCAACTATGCGGCCCTTAATGATCCCAACGAAGTGTAAGTTTCAAAAATTTTTGTTGTATTATTGATGATACTTACAGTTACAGCTGTGGCGAGTTAGAATTTAACTGCAAGGTAATCAGCTCGTCAAAACTTACCGAGAAGTACAGTGATTTGTCAGAATCATCGTGAGGAAACCTGCGTACGTTTGTAAAGTAAAATAATGAGAAGTAATTTACCCTTAACGCCTTGCGTAATAGATGGAGTGTTATATTAACATGTGAGCGAGCGAGAAATCCAAAAAATCAATCGCGAAAATCTTCAAGTCATGTGTCAGAAAACTCCCTTCTTTACTGTAGCTTGTGGAGATGTTGTTGTAAGCAGAAAAGCGTCGCTACAAACATTTATTAAGTCGTGTCTGAGGGAAAAATCCTTATTATTTTTGGGTTAAACGCGGGTGGTGAGACACCTCAGCGTGCCCTGGGCTTAGTATCATGTTTTTTTTGCGGAACCCTATTTTTTTTATTTAATTAGCTTAAATTTTGTAACATAAGCTATCTGCCAGTGAACGTCTCAAAGAAACAAACAGACTGAGTTTTTTTTATTATTATTTAGTTTTAATGTATTTACCGTATATTCTTACATAAATGCAGTTAGTGAAAAACTGTTAATTTGGAATTGCAAACTATGTAGACGATGTATGATACATGTTAATTAGAGTAATATCTCTGCCCAATACAGACCCTTATCACAAATAGACGAAGATTTTGAATACTACGTCGATGAAAGTTCAGACAACAAGGATCAATCCAGCGGTATCATCACCACTTCAGAATTTGGCAAGTAAGCATTACTATTTTTTTATTTAGAAAATTCAAACAGTACGAGAAATTTTACGTGTGGCACTATTATTAGTTTTAGCTGCTCTTATCATCTCATCTTCCTGTATCTTATCTCACATTGTTGGGGTCGCCATGTGATTCAACCCGATGTGACTGATGACCTGATTTTTACACAAAGCGACTGCCATCTGACCATCGCAACGAGGAAAATCTGTGATTTCGGTTAACCTGTGTCAGACTTTATTAGACCTCCGACTGACCTGTAACGATTGCCAAAGATATCATATTGGCAACTGGGGTTGACTGATTAACGTGCAATCTCGGAAAGCACGGCACGGAGGGAACTCGGGCGGTCACACATCCAACTACTGGCTTGGGTTGCGGTTGCTTAACTTCGCTGAAAGAATGATATGCGCAATAGCAACTGTGCTACGAGCCCTTTTGTTGTCCTACTAGATATTATCAACGTGCAAGTCTGTGAGTATGAACGTAACATACGTTCATACTGTTCACGTAATAACTCTTGTCGGTGTAACCGATGCAACTCTTTCCACGTGTCTCCGTCCAGTGCCAGTTCTATGACCTCCTTATACGTCACGACAGACACCTTTTCTTTAACTTGTCTCATGTATGTTAGCCTTGGTCTTCCTCTTCCTCTCTTCCCTTCTATCTTTGCTTCTATCATGTTTTTAAAAGCTATAAGACATTCATCATCGTGGTAGTCAAATTAACGCGGGGCTCAGCTTACTTACATATAAAATGAGCCTTATAATTTTAAGTAATCCTTTGATCTTCTTCTCAGAATGTCTGGACTAAGAGTGCTGTTGAACATGGATCCAAATGACTATCCGGACTGGCTTGACGTACCTTATTATGGTGCTAAGGTCAGTACATACTTTAAAATAACTTAGTGATGGATGCATTGGAACTAAATTTAAAATTGACGTACCTTATTAATATAGTTCAATGTTTAGTACTTAGTTCACTTATGGATACATTGGAATGAAGTGCGTTATTTTGGGTTCAAGTGAAGCCGCTTATTAAATGAGCAATAATTTTGTAAAAACATCTATTCATCACCTTAATGTAGCCCGAATCGTGTAAAACAAAAAATCTAAATAACAAGTCCTATCCCAATACAAAATCATATTTCGATAGGACTTCATCTCTAGTCATCACTTTAGTTCGACTACGACTGCGACATGTAGCAATATCGCAGTCGTAGTCGTGGTTTTCATTAAGGGTCTCAAACTACTGGTTTAGTTTAGTTTCAATAAAAATAACGTTTTGTTTGTCATACCAAGAGCTGACTATTAAGGTTAGTGAGGAAACCTGCATAAATCCCTACATAAATTAATCGACGTATATCAAAATGTGTTGGTTCTTCCATTGGTAGGCCATTTTTGAGGTCGAGAAGATGTGGGAATAGCGTAACTAATACTTTATATTATCGCGTATCATATCACACTGTAAGTAGTCCCAAATGATTTGAAATATTCACACCGAAAGTAACTTCTCCACCCGATATAATACGGCTAAGAGAAACAAAAAGCCCTCGGAATGTATTTCTAAGTTGTTTTCTTTCTTTTCAACTTTCTTTGTCTTCTAAGAAAATATTTAGTTTGTTTGGCAAAAATGTTTTTGTATGTAAATGCTTGTAGCAAGAGTCAAGCTTTTTCTGAGCGTTGTGGCTCGAGGGAGATCAACGTTTATGACTTAATTTGACCATTAAAACTGTCAGTGTAATTTTTAAAGTGAATTTTTGTAGTTTGATTTTTAGGTAGTATTTCCAGAAAAATTACTAGAATCTAGATCATTATAAATACACAAATTGCATTAGATATATCTTTTTCGAATAAAATTTTTCACTTAACATAATAAATCATAAAAATAAAATAAAGAGCTCGTGGGGTCACCAGTCGACTTTTAAATCGAATGGGTGCTTTATGGCAATCGTGTTAGTTAGTTTTAGGTTTGAATATGTTTATTGTCTCAATAAAGCCGTGGAGGCTGTGGGGTTTGAGCAGTCGCCTTCTATGCAAGCGACGCAAGTTCCAATCCCAGTGGATCATAAGTTTTTAGAAAAACTCATGATTTCACACCACGTGTTTTACGGTGAAGAAAAACATCGTGAAGAAACCTGCATATGTCTGAGAAGTAGTTCTAAGACGTACCTATGTATAATGAGATTGATTCACCATCTGTCACGTTGGCACTAATCATCTTCGTTGTTATTACAACATCTCTGCCTACACCTTCGAGAAACTCAGGCAGTTTACTTATCCTTCACAGATTCTTATAAACGACCCGGATGACTACCCAGAAGTAACTATAACCTACCGGTATTTAGTATTAGAAGAGTCTTTGGATATTAAAGTGGAACCAATGATACTTCAGAGCGAAGATGAGGTGCGAAGATTAGATATGAACAGAAGGGCCTGTGCGTTCTCCGACGAAATATCATTGACTCACACGGACAGATACAGTTATGAAACCTGCATATCTGAGTGTAAAATGAAGACGTATTTAGAATATTGTGGTTGTATTCCTTTTAAATATCCAAGAGGTAAGTCGTAATATGATGTCTGAAATGCGACTAAAAGAATTCCTTTTACTGTTTTTTTTGCAATTTAGTGTTCCAACAACCATGTTCTTTATATATTTATCCTTATATTTATTTATCCTTATCCTATACATTGTTGGAGTTTGCACTTGATGCAACCCAATGTGCCTGACCACCTGATTTTTATACGAAACATCTTTTACGAGGATAATCGGTAATCTAAGTTAAACCAGTTATCAGACTTGCGAAAAAAAATAGTATTAAAGTATATTAATTTGTGATTTTAGTGAAGAACATACATACAATATTATTGTTGTATTGTTTTGTCATCGGGTTTGTGAGTAACAGTTCAGAACGTAATATGTAATGCTGTAGATAAATATTATGGAATAATCAGAGACCCATTGTGTATCCATCTAAATCTCTGAAACCATTTCTGAGAATGTGAGACACAAAAGAATATGTATACAGACAATTTCAGGACCACATTATTTTCGAATAAATAATAATTTATTTAAATAACTTAATTATATATACAAGGCCTTTTTTCCTACTTAAAACTAATTAAAGGTAGAAAACTTGTCCCAAGTCGGTGTCTCTCGGGATCGTGCCAAGAAGGCTGGCAGCATTGCCACGTTGAATAGCAATGCTGATTCTCTGAGCGAGAAAAGCCCTAGCTCTCTTGTCACGAGAGGCTTCTACCAGACGACGTGCAAGCTCTTAGAAAAGCTGATGAGTATCCGGACCCCAAGGACCCAGAGTTTCAACCGCAAACGCAGAAAATATGTATCCCTGACCAATGCAAGCATATTTCCGGCTCTTGAGGCTAATAATTATTTTTGTTTTCCCATTATTTATGGAGGCCCAGATATTTAGTTACATTATCATTGTTTGTTCCAGAAAAAACTATACCCATCTGTGACTTTGAAAGTATGTCTTGTTTAAACAACGTTACCGGTGAGTGCGTAAATTATTGTTAAATAAGCTCTTTATTGGTATAAAAGCTATTTGCATTAAAGCTAGTTAGAATATTAAATTACAAATTGTTCTACAATTCAAGATTGAATTGTTATACCTTTATACTTATCTATCTATATATATATATATATATACTAGCTGAGCCCTGCGGTTTCACCCGCGTAGATTTAGTTTCATCATTATTGTCGCGAAACCCTAATATTTTTAATAATTAAAAGTAGCCTTAGTTACTCCCTGATATATCAGATACCTGCCAGTGAAAGTCCTGTTAAAATCGGTTCAGTCGTTTTAGAGATTACCCGGAACAAGCAGACAGACAGAGAAAACATTTTAAACTTGTTTTTTTAGTGTCAGTAGCGTGTATACTTTCATATGCATTTAGTGAAAAGCTGTTATTTTGGAATTACAAACAGACACTTCAATTTTATTTATCTGTATAGATATAGATGAATAGATAGATGAATCCCCAATTCCCTTGGTCACGGCATCACGCGTGATCGGCTAGACCGATTCTACCGAGACTTTTACTGGCAGATAGGTGAAGTTTCAAGGAGCGTTTTAGGCAAATTAAAAAAAAACTGTATCAAACTAAATCTATGCGGGTGAAACCGCGGGGCACAGCTAGTCATAATAATAAAACTTTAGATGTTATTTCCTGCGAAATGTAGGGATTTCCTTTAATATAAACTCTCCAGAACCTAATCTCAGTTCGTTGGAAGAAGCACTTTATTCCTTGTGAAAGTCAGAGTCGATTGCTATAAAAAATATAAGCAAAAAATATAAATTGTTTTTAATCTATAATATTTTTCCTTCACAATTCTTACAAAAGCTAAGCTCTACTTTAGAGCATATTCATCTACTACGTTAGGGGAAGAAACCCTAAGGTGACAAACCTGCACTCATCATCATCTCCCTGGCCTTATCCCAAACATTGTTGGGGTCGGCACTTGATTTAGCCCGATGTGGCTGATCACCTGATTTTTATAAGGAACGACTGCCATCTGACCTTCGCAATCCCTTTAACGAGGAAAATCTGTGATCTGGGTCAGACTAGATGTCAGACTATTTGAGGCCTCCGACTGACCTGTAACGATTGCCAAAGATGTTAATTTGGCAACCGGGACCGACGGCTTAACGTGCTCTCCGAGGCACGGAGGGAACTCGGGCGGTCACCCATCCAATTACTGGCTAGGCTTCGCTGATCGAATGATATGCGCAATAGCAATTGTGCCACGAGCTCCTCTATATAAATTTCAATAACATTATACTATGATTTTGAATTACTTAGTAATATTATCTACACTAATAATATTATAAAGAGGAGATTTCATTGTTTTTTTGCATTGTATAGGCTCCGAACCTACTTGACTAATCTTGAAAATTCTCTAGCAATGGATAGATGCATCATCAGCGAGTAGCATATGCTATATTTTATCCCCGTACTCCCACGGGAACGGGAACTAGTAATAATAATAAAAGTTTTTATACATTTTATAACTAACTGGATTCTTCAGCAACCAGTTTGTTGGTCATGTTGTCCTTCGACATAGGCCTTTTCAAGTACTTAGCAAAATTTTACCGACAGTATTTTTTGTGTTTTTAATTTTTTTTACTTACCGAAAATAAAATCAGAAACTTCCTTATAGATTACTACTTCTTGTGCCCAATTATTTCTCGCATATGGAATCATTCTTGGTTTCCTTTCAGTTTTAATTTATGGAACAAGTAGCTGTTAAGAGCCGTGGTGGCCTCGGGGTTAGAGCAGTCGCCTGCTACGCAAGCGACGCGAGTTCGAATCCCAGCGGGGCCTGTACCTATGAGTTTCTCTAAAAAACTTATGTACAGTGATTTCACACCACGTGCTTTACGGTGAAGGAAAACATCGTGAGGAAACCTAGTGCCTTAGACGGCGATAGACTCACCATGTGTCACGTTGGCACTTAATTTTCTTGGGTGTTGTTATTATAACACCTCTGCATACCCCTTCGGGAAATACAAATGTGAGCATATGTATGTATGTAAGTAGCTGTTATTTCAACATAATATAATATTTTTATTTCTTTCATATACAAGGAAGTGTACAGGTAGAAGCTTATTCCAGTAAGTCCAGCATTGAGTATTTTCCTATAATATAATACTAATGGCATCCTTCATTCTTATTATGATTTCATATAAAATTGCCAATAACTCTCGCTTATTCTTAGAATTAATTCCGTTGGCCTAAATGTTGAGGGTTGGATTTCAGTGGTAGGGCGAACATTTTATGCGATGAACATATTATTTTGTGTATACCTTTTATCGTTTGTATTTATTATGTAAATAATACTAGAGGATCCCTGTGGAATAATTCAAAATAGACAATTACTCAAATACGAATTGTTATGTAATAGAGGTCGATTGGAAGCTAAAGGTTTTAAAAGTAACAGTTCCAAAATTCCTGAATTACGTGTCGCTTGATTAGACATAATATGATTATGACTAGACTATATTAATTTAGGATTTACTTGGACGATAATTTTATTTATGTTTTCAAAAAGCATTTTATTATTTGTCCGCAAAACAACAACCCATTAAATCAGTCCACGCGGGTAACACGGCCTGTAAGTACAGCTAGTCTAAATATATATCACTCAAAGATCTGACTGACTGACATAGTGATCTATCAACGCACAGCCCAAACCACTGGACGGATCGGGCTGAAATTTGGCATGTAGGTACATGTTATGACGTAGGCATCCGCTAAGAAAGGATTTTGATTAATTCTACCCCCAAGGGGATAAAATAGGGGATGAAAATTTTGTATGAAACCTAATTTAGGCTGGTGAAGCCGCGGGGCACAGCTAGTTTTACATAAATCGGGTAAAATTTAAAAAGGTTGAATTCCTACGATAACTTTCAAGGGCCCTCTAGCATTGAAGGAGTGTTCCGCACTAATTCACAAACAGTATCGATACTATAAGTTAAGGGCTCAACACAACATAACTGCAAGGAGTTACTTATTGGGCTTTTCCATCTATAACTTCTCAGCTTGTAGCTTGGATTAATGCCCGGTTATTGGCTTTATAATTATGGAAAGTGCAGTAACACAAAAACGGCCCTGAGATAGCATTATTCGGCTGCGATCTTCTCTAGGGTAGATCCTGTCATGCTCTCTTTAAGTCACGGTTTTTTTTAAAAGATTTCTTGGTGCTAGGCTGCCTGTCCACTGGAATGGAGTGGGGTGGTGGTCTGGCGAGTGAGGTAAAAATCCACCTATAGTTTGCCCAAAAGTTCCGTTTCGTGCAAATCCTTTGGTGAACTGGAAAGATCTCCGTTAGTGCAAATCTAAAATCCACCAATATAATTGTTCAAAATCTCCGCTGGCGTAAATATTAAAATATATTTTTAAATGCCAGTAGATTTTCACAAACGAAGGTTACTTTCGATTCTACAAAATTATTTGCACACTTCTTCATCAATTTGTGGATTCTTATCTCGCCTTTCTTTTAAATTATTTTGCGTAAGTAGAGCATGATAAGATCTCACCTACAGAAGATCACAGGTAAATAATGCCACTTCAGAGTGGTTTTGTGTTCCTGCAGTGGCCATAATTATATTGCCATTAACTGGTCACTAACTCAGACATGAAAGATAGTAAACCCCCAATAAGTAATCCACCAACAGTTTTGCACAAAATCTCCGTTTGCACAAAACATTTTTTTGATTTGATTTTTACCTCACTTACCGTTTCGCCCTCCGCTCCAGTGGGCTTTACTCACATTATGTTCACAGTTCACAAGTCAAAGGAAGAGATGACTTGCTATTCCGTATGCTATATTGAATGCAGAGATCAACTATACAGTGCGACAAGTGACATTGTACCTTTATTGCCTGAGTTCTTCCCGGATGACGTCATGTGAGTCGTGACATTCCCTTTTTCTATAATGATTATTTCACACTGCTGTTAATAATATTCTTAGTCAATAATAATTTGTGAATTTTGGATATTTTAAGTATTAGAAAATGACAGAATTCCTATTCACAAACAGTTATTTGTGATGTAAGACATGTTGGAGCACCATGTCAAATATTTAAGGAAAGTTGAAATTATTATAGTTTAGTCCGCCAGGTATATGCTATTTATTATTAGGCACAGCCTTTAGTTTTGCTTTAAGATTTATTTTTGCAATCTCCTCAAACATGTACAGCTCAAGAAAAAAATTTCGCTCCGCCCAATATTTGGAAAACCGCTCGAAGTAATTTTTTCGAGGCATGCTTGATAGATCTACTACATTGAATTCTGATGCAAAATGGGTTATATAGGTACATTGTCTATCTCTATATCTATCGACCAACTACATGAGTGTGTGAAAAATGTGTGTTTAAACCTCTGCCTACCCCTAGGTAGGTGTGAAGCTAACGTGATATAAATAAAGCCAAAAAGGAAAGATACTCCCATACATAAAGCTGTGTTTCAGGCATTTATTTATTCTGACTGATTGCCAATAACCATAAGTATGTTATAATAAAAGATTGGCTATCATATTGATATAATATTGCACTATTTTCCTGCTTGTGGAGATCATTCACGGTCAGTAATTGGTTACGGAAAAGCGGAAACAAATTTGCTTTGTCCAGTCATTAATAATTACTGACTGACTGACTAGTGACTTATATATCAACGTACAGCTTAAGCCTGCTCTATAGAGTCCAGTTTAGGGGTGTGTGGTTAGGTCTACACTAATATAGAGATTTGTAAAATTTCACCCCTAAGGGGGTGATGAAAATGTATACTAAATTTTACTGTAACGCAGACGAAGCTACGGGCGCAAGCTAGTGTAGTAATGAAATCGCAAAACATTATTATTTAAAGATCAGTTGGTGCCCAAGAAGTTTGGAAATCATCTGCTGCTCCAGCGAATTTTTTGTGAAAGCTATTAAATAAGGAATTTATTTTGAATGTAACCGGTCTATACCGATGTTTTTTTTATAACACGAGTCTTACGGTGGAATAAATATGGAGTAATGTTTCAGGCAAGGCCGTAATGTAAGCGAGCTGGCAGCTCTTCAGGTGTATTTCGGAAAATCACACTGCAATTGTTACAAGCTGACACTGCTGATCGATATCAACTACTTTATCGGTAGACAAACTCTTTTATTATTATAAAGTTTTACGCTGGATTTAAGTTATTCTAGATTTAGTGGGCTAAGGGGAAAGTTTTAAATGTTGGCTTATTTTGTCGATGGCAAAAAAATCTGCATTAGATTGCTGTGGTCTAGAACTGCATTGGCATAATAACTTATTCGGCCTGGCTTGCCCGGCACGCACATTATACGCATACAAGTAGGGTTTATAAAATATAAAACGTGAAATGATTTTCTAGCAGACCACGTTCGGACGTACTTTTAGAACGAATAAGAACCTTGGTCGGAGTATTGCGAACTTTAGACCGAAACTTAAGCCTTCTGAATTTTGAACCTACCTTGCGTGTGTAATATAATATTATGGTAATATATCTCTCTCGTCACCTTTTTTTTCTTTACATGGAGAATCCGTTATGGATACACCAAGGGCCGCGGGGATAGCGGAAGGGTTATGTCAGACTCGCACCGACTAAACTCCGCGGAGTTCCTCCTGGTCGCTAAGTGGGGGGGTGCACGCGATGTCTTCACATGCTTGGCGGTGACACCCAAAACAAAAACATAATAATGTGTATTATCTTTCCAGCCACCTACGGAGGAGTGTTCTCCCTCAGCTTCGGGGGCTCCTTACTCACATTGTTCGAGTTATTTTACTTATCTATAACGTTTATTATCACAATGGCTGTTAGACACGTCAAAGCTTATATCATAATAAGGTTTGGTTAACCGTTGCTTAATTGGTACGATACAAGCGTGGAATTGTAAAAGTATGAATAAGATATTTTAATCAATTTGTGTTTTATTTGACATTAAAGGTGTCATATATCGCATATTAATTGATGCAATATAAATGTTGATCAGAACGGCATATCTCATATCATCTTCTGGGCAATAATTTCTGTGATGGACATTTGTGTCCATAGATTATCAAATATGCAATTTTTTTATTTTTATTTTATATTATTCCATAATCGTGGTCTACTACCCATATTACGAGCTTTGCTTAATTCGGAGCTAAATGGCGCTGAGTGATAATGTTCAAGCGATAGTTTTTATTTTGTGACTTTATGTTTTTGATTATAGGAGGAGCTCGTGGCACAGTTGCTATTGCGCATATGATTCGATCAGCGAAGTTAAGCAACCATACGCCTAGCCAATAGGTGACCGCCCGAGTTCCCTCCGTGCCTCGAGAGCACGTTAAGCCGTCGGTCCCGGTTGCCAATTTAACATCTTTGGCAATGTACATGATGCCTGGCTGAGTTTCTTGCCGGTTCTTCTCAGAAGGCTAGTTTCCGAACCGGTGGTAAATTCTCGACTTTCATAAGTGCCTTACCAGGGCCTAAACTGAATAAATATTTTTCATTTTCATTTTCATTTTCAATCGTTACAGGTCAGTCAGAGGCCTAAGAAAGTCTGACAACTGGTTCAACCCAGATTGTCGATTTTCCTCGAAAAAGCGGTTACAAAGGTCAGATGGCAGTCGCTTCGTATAAAAATCAGGTGATCAGCCACATCGGGTTGAATCAAGTGCCGACCCCAACAATGTATGGGATAAGGCCAGGGAGATGATGATGTTTTTGATTATAGGCAAACAAAACCTGCCAAGTAAATGACTAATCTTCCTTATGTTTATTCACCACAACCCAAAATACCAACTATTTGTTCCAGAATCCATAACTCTGTTTCATCGTACTTGGATAAAGGTTGGATTTGTCTCCCTAACTTTATTCAGAACGTGATCCCAACAACACAACATTACGTGTCCTATTGGGTGTATAGAAAATGGTAATATTGACTAAATTTATTAAAGTCAGTTATCTATACCTACATCTATATATACATACATACATACATACAGATAGATTTTAACGGGACATTCACTGGCAGATAGCTAATGTTACAAGAAGTAACTTAGGCTACTTTTATTCAAAAAAGGCATACAGGTTCCGTAAAATTGAAGTGTCTGTTTGTAATTCCAAAATAACAGCTTTTCACAAATGTATATGAAAGTATATAAGTTACTGACACGAAAAAACCAATTTTTAATTTTTTTCTCTATCTATCTGTCTCTCTGTTTGTTCCTGATTTTATCGGGACTTTCAGTGATTGGTAGCAAATTTTACTAGGAGTAACTAAGGCTACAACTCTAGGCGGGTAAATCCGCGGGGCACAGCTAGTATTTATTTAAAAACATAATTATATTACGGTCAATAGTGATTGTGATATTTTCCTCGCTGTGTTATAAAGGGGAAAAATAATTTCAGAAAATCCTTTAGGTACTTTGTTATATTAGATCTTCAATTAAGGAGTGCTCGTCACTCTAAAAGTGAGCAAGAATATTAAAAAAAGAAACGTTTTGAAGTCGATTCATTTAAAAAAAAATCTAATTTAAATGCTTGTCAGTCACAGAGTAAGTAAAGAGTATAAAAACTCTCGTATAGTCTAATTCATCTAATTAGAATTCGCGTTGTTTTTGTAATAACCTAATGCTTTAGCAGTGTTACTTATTATGCAGATCTTGTGGAACCCTCATAATTCGATTTTAAATGTTGAGTCCTACGCGGAGTTTTCTCCCAGTACTTAAGAAAATAGCATTAGAGAGAGGTGTGAAACGTTTGAATTTGAGAGCTGCCCGACTGTAAAAGGGGGAGCCTTTGAAAATCACAGCAAAAAAAAAACTTAGATTCGTAGAAGAAGTGGGGAAGGCAGGGGATAATTGTGTGACCAATAGTAGGATGTACGAGTATATGCACTTATTTTATTACATAAGGTAGGCAATACGCGAGGGACCCTCTTGGTGTTGGTCACGTTCATAGGCAATCAGAACATAACTTTATTCTCAAGAAAATGTTCGTACAAAAATGGACAGCAGAGTGCCTACTGTGAGTTTTCTTACAATCGCCGTCACTAGTCACCGCGTCGACAAAAACGCAGATTTGTGGGCTCACAATAGTGTCATCTTTAAGTCGATAGAGGCGCTGTTCCGATCCTATACAAATCTGCGTTTACGTCAACTTGGTGACTTGTAACTGCGGCAGTGAAAAACTCGCACTAGGCCCTCTATACTGTTATACAAGGAACTAATACCACAGTTTTTAATAAAAGGAAATGTGAGTTCGTTTTTATCAATTTACTTTAATGCAGACAGTTTGAAGCCTCATTAATATGGAACCTTATTTAATAAAGCGAAGTGTAATTACATTCCGAATGATAGTAGTTATATGAATAATTATTACGTTAAACATTTTCCTTATTGAAGTTCCTAATTAACTTAGGTCGTTCCTATCTCCGCCCGGTTAATTTCAAAAGGTTATTTCAAAGTCCTTACTGGCTTACGATTGAGTTGAAATGTTGAACATTAAAAGAGCTTTGAGCAGTCACCTACTTCGTAAGCGACGCAAGTTCTGGGGCCCAACCATGAGCTCTTATTGCAATGTTAATTCAGTTGTGCGACAGTGACAGATGTATGCAAGTCACATACATCTGTCTTATAAATGAGTGAAACTATCATGGCAATAAGAGCTCATGGTAAGGCCCCTAATCCCAGTGGCCTAAATATAATATAAAGAGTTTTTCTAAAAACTTAAGTGCAGTGATTTCACACCACGAGCTTTACGTTGAAGGAAGAAATCGTGAGAAAACTTGCATTCAAATCTGAGTAGAAATTCAAAGACTTATGAATACTGTACTCACCATCTGTCACGTTAACAGTGATCATCTTCGGTGAAAACTGGATGTTGTTATTACAAAACCTTTGCTTACTCCTTCGGGGACCCCTTCTGAGATGGTGTGAGAATCTAAATAGGTATGAAAGAAAAAAATATCTATGTGTATTTAAATATTAACAAATTGATGGGTATAAAATAAACCTTAAATGCAGTGATTTCACGCCACGAGCTTTACGATGATGGAAAATATCACGTGGGAACTTGCATTTAAATCTGAGAAGTAATTCAAAGAGGTATGTATAGTGCCTGAGACGGCGATGTACTCACCCTCTGTCATGTTGGTCCCTGATATTTTGGGTATGAAGTGGATGTTGTAATATTTCTGTATTTAGACCAGCCTGTTCAGAAGCAACAGATCAAAATTATAATGTCAGAAATATCTTAATTGACAAATAATACACAACATATTTTCTAGATAATTGTATTTATCTATTTATTAGTATCACATTTAATATAAAAATACACCCATTGTACACTTATACGTCACTGACTATAATACACGTCTATGCAAATAATAACAATACATGCTCATAGTTTTGGTCCAAAATTACTTTGATGTCCGTTATGAAACAAATACACTCACTGGCAATTAATGCAACATCATCAACTTTAATATCTTGGTAACTAAGAATACGTACCACCGTAACAATCGACAAAATATACGAATGTTAATGTTATGGCGAAACTTGAAACTGGGCAGAATTAAGTAATACCTACCTAATTTCTAATTATATTCTGAGGATTATAGGATGTTACTATATCTTTGCACCAATTATTATAAATCGTAACAATATGTATGTCTTCACCAGGAGGAACACCTCCTGGTGAGGCCACGAACACGTGGCACACTTGCTATTTCGAAGGTAAGCAACCATACGCCTAGTGGATGAGTGACTGCCCGAGTTCCCTCTGTGCCTCGTAGAGCACGTTAAGTCGTCTGTCCCGGTTGCTAATTTAGCATCTTTGGCAATCGTTACGGGTCAGTCAAAAGCCTTAGAAAGTCTGACAACTGGTTTAACCCAGATTGCCGGTGCTCCTCGAAAAAGAGGTTACGAAGTTCAGATGGCAGTCGCTTCGTATAACAATCTGGTGATCAGTCACATCTGGTTGAATCAAGTGCCGACCCCAAATACATGGGATAAGGCAAGGTAGATGATGAGTATGGCTACACAAGTCTAACGCAGACCCACTTTCATGACATTGTCGACAAACCTCCGTGTCTTATTTCAATGTTACTTAAAGAACCATACTTGTAATCAATTGTACGATTGATAAATAAATGAAAAAAAGGAGACGATATGAAAATAATTGTTCATCCGAAATTTCGTTTAACTCATGTAAAACTGAATAAAACACTTTTAAGGTTGTTGCGTTTTATAGACATTTTTATGAGTCTACGTCTTCGCGACGTTACTATTCATGAGTATGAAACAAACAAGTTTTCAGATTCCACATTCCGCAAATAAAAGACCTAAAATACTTTTTATTCACTATCGTTCTTAGTGCCCAATATATTAAGGAATGGTGATGACCCAGATTTGTCGCTCGCGAGTGTAGCTTTGTTTGGTCGTATACTGAGAATCGTTTTGTTACTTACATTAACACACTTTAAACTGAACACAACATTACTTATTCTTATAATCTATATCTATACAGATAAATAAAATTTAAATGTCTGTTTGTAATTCCAAAATAATAGCTTTTCACTAAATGTATTTGAAAGTAAAAACGTTACAAAAACAAAACAATTTTCAAATTTTTTTCTCTGCTTGTCTGTCAGTTTGTCCGTGTAATCTCTGTAAAAAAGGCAGATAGTCGATGTTACAAAGAGTAAATTAAGCTAATAAATAAAAAATATCTAAATCCAACGCTGGTGAAACCGCGGGGCACAGCTAGTTAACTAATTATTTGTCTTTTTGCTTCTCCATGTCTGTTTGCTCCGACTAATTTCTGAATCAGCTGGACCGACTTTAATGGTAGATAGTTGGTGTTACGAGGACTAACTCAAGCTGCTTTTATTTAAAACTAGCTGTGCTCCGCGGTTTCACCCGCGTAGATTTAGTTTCATGCTGTTTTTTTAAATACAATTAGCCTAAAACACTCCTTGAAACATGAGCTATCTGCCAGTGAAAGTCCCGTTAAAATCCATCCAGCCGTTTAGGCGTGATGCCGTGACCAAGGGAAATGGGGATTCATTTATATATATAAGATTAGGTTACCGCGAAATAACGCCTATGAAATTAAATATATGCAACCGCGGAGCACACTTAGTCTTTAATAACTATAAGTACCTACGACAATTATATTTATAACAAGCAAGTACTAGTAGCTGGATGAGTGAGCGCCCGAACCACATGAGTAAATAAAAAACTTTAATTATCAATTTTTCTAATAAATTAATAAATATAAGTCAAATAACAAAAAACATTTCAACATCGCTGTATTTTTGCATTTGGCAAATTATTCGCTAGACAAGTTATAACATTAATTAATTAGTTAATTCACCTAACTCGTACAGTAGTCACTAGATAATTATCGCTTGAAGTCAATGTGTCCATGTCTGTGCAGCATGTCTACGGAGAGAGCATGCGCGGGCGCAGTGCGGCGTGACGAGCGTGTCACGTGACTCAGCTGGGTCGTCTGCGCACGCGTCTCTATGCCGCGCGGGATCTGCGTCCCGCACGTGTGACCGTTGTAACGCATTACGTTCATCTGCAACAAGTTAATCAAATAAGGGACCTTTGGAACACTTATTGAACGTAATTTTTGTTACGCTAAGGTTAATTTACTACCGTTTCCAAATGTAAGCCTTTTTTTATTTTTTTTAAATTTTTTTTTTTATTGACGAGGAGGAAACCTTCAAAAATTTCCCGACCGCCCTGGGAGAGGCTGATCGGGGTATGTGGGATTTCTACCACACTAAAACCCCCCCGGTGGCCACCCTCAGTGCTTTGGGGGGACTCCGGGTACTCTGATAGATCGCACCGGTGTCCCCCCACACTTTGCCGGGGCACATCCCCGGGGTAGCTGTGTCGCCACCCCTGGAGACCTCGCTGTGCAAGGCAGCGCGAGCCACATCGCGCTGCCACCTTCCCGGGCCCACGGCTCGGTGGTCAAAGCTCCCACCCCGACCACCGCCAGCAGGCCCTCCGGCCCCCTTTTAGTCGCCTCTTACGACAGGAGGGGATACCATAGCCAAATTCTTAGACCCTGGCTATTGGGTGGTCCAAATGTAAGCCTGCCAGGAGTAGAAACGGCGAAAAAAAATAAAATTTCATTATTTCACACCATACACAAAAGGTTGATGGTTTAAACCCGCGAACCGTTATACACGCAAACAAAATCGATAACCCATTTTACTGAAATTAGTTTCTCTACCACAAACGAAACATAAAATGTACTAACATTGTGTACCTGCAAATAACACCTCTTGTGTGGTTCGTGATACAGGTCATAATCGCTTGACGACCCATCTGGCTTTTGAGTGCAGCGCCACTGTTAGCAAAGAAAAACAATTAGGACATTTCAATGACGAGAAAGCGAACTGCGAAACAAAAAACTCTGCCTGTGTATAAAAAGGGTGTCTAAGGAAACATCCTTTTCCTACTCTACGATTGAGCAAAGAATATTAAAATTTGTACGAATAGAAGTGACATTCTCCTCCCCCTATTAAGATCCAATCATACAGCCAACGTTCTAACACATTTATTTATAAACTAGCTGTGCCCCGCGGTTTCACCCGCTTAGATTTAGTTTCTTCCTTATTGTCGCGGAACCCTAATATTTTTAATAAATATAAGTTACTCGCTGAAACATCAGCTACCTACCAGTGAAAGTCCCGTTAAAATCCGTCCAGCCGTTTCAGAGATTACCCGGAACAAACAGACAGACAGACAGACAGACAGAGAAAAATTTTAAAACTTGGTTTTTTAATGTCAGTATCGTGTATAGGTACTTTCATATGCATTTAGTGAAAAGCTGTTATTTTGGAATTACAAACAGACACTTCAATTTTATTTATCTGTATAGAATGTATAGATTCTATAATTTAATTTTCCATTTGCTAACTTAATCTCATAGGCATTCTCTAGTAGCCAACTTTATGGAACAGGGATTGGTAAGGTAAGAGTAAAAAACAAAATATAATTATTTTTATGAACTTCATTATCATCACCTAATTGAATTTAAGAGTTATTCTCTTGGCGGTGCTATATGTATTTTTTTCTGTGTCCCTCTGACATTTTGAAAGTACTTTGGCTACTACGTCATGAGAAATATCCCCCTTATTGCAAAACGTCACTTAAGGTTATCCTAGTTGGTATAAAAGTCTTTCAAACTCAGACTCAAACTTTATTCGAGTAGACATTTAACAAAGTACTTTCAAATCGTCAGAATGACATAATTATACAGGATTATACATGCTACCGCTAGGTTCAAAAGGTTGCTTTTACTGATTTTACTGGCTGGAAACACAGTACCCTTTTAAAAATACTTTACGAACTATAACCTCTATAATTGATGATGATAACTTGATACTTGTTTACTGTGCTATACTTAATTATATCAACGATACCTGACGAGCGTTTAAGCACAATAACCTTCGTGCCTCATAAATCAATGTTGGCGCAAGTTACGTAAAATTACACTAAGTATCAGAC
The DNA here is from genome assembly GCA_964035505.1 of Watsonalla cultraria. Classification (NCBI taxonomy): domain Eukaryota; kingdom Metazoa; phylum Arthropoda; class Insecta; order Lepidoptera; family Drepanidae; genus Watsonalla; species Watsonalla cultraria. Next base: position 526,141 of record OZ037715.1, read on the forward strand.
GGAAGTATTTTAGTTCCATTAGCTTCTACTAAATAATGAATGATTTAAAACATTTTTAAGTCAATGTTGGCTGTAAATTTCACTTTTGAGTTATATCAAAGCCCACTCAAAAACTCAAACAAAATGTTAAGTAAACTTTATAATAAGTATTATGTTCTTGTTATTGTTAAATTATTTAATTTGGCTAAACCAAATGCAGACCAAAGCTTGCAAAATTTCATGATCGCCTGTTACTTCTCATAGTCAAGTCGTGAAAGCTGACTAAATAAACAAGCACACTCACATTCGGAATTTTAAACAAAAGTAATTTGTCCAACATGTGTAACATCAGTTTAGACAAACAGTTATAATGGATATATTAGAGCCGTGGTGGCCATGGGGTTTGAGCTATCGCCCACTACGGAAGTTCGAATCCCAGCAGCCTGCACCAATGTGTTTATCTAAAATCTTAGTAATCTCACCTTAATTACTTTACGGTGAAGGAAAACATCGTCAAACCTGCATATGTCTGAGAAGTAATTCAACGACACATTATGTATAGTGCCTGAGACGCCGATGGACTCACCCTTTGTCACGTTGGCACTTAATCGTATTCGGTGATATTTAGGTGTTTTTGTTACGTCACCCTTTCGGGGATCCTTCTGTAATGTTATAAAGGTGCAGTGATATTCACTGTGATCGTATGGATACAAAGTATATGCAGAATTTTATGCTAATCACCTGTTACTTCACAGTCAAGTCGTGAAAGCAGACGAAACAAACGAGCACACTCACATTCGGAATTTTTAAACAATAGTAATTTACCCAACCTGTGCAACATCGTTTTAGATAAACAGTTATAAAGGAGCACTGACATTCACTGTGAACTTCGCTTGTTGACATACTCCGCGGCCGCAGAGCAGTTTCTTGGCAGACCGCTGGAAGTTCCGCGTCATTAAACAGTACACTATTGGGTTGATGGCAGAGTTCGCGTGACCTGTACACACAGAATGGGATTAAATAACCACAATATCTTAGAGAATTATCATATTACATCTCTTATCCTATATTAATAAATGGTTTATTTATACTTTTTAAACTTAAGTATTATATAAACGAAAATAACATAATATTTATTTTTTATTTTTTTAGGTAACATTTAAATAATAATAATTTGTAACTATAACTACCTAAAAACTTAAAAAAATAATAATCTAATAACTAAAATATATTATTAAGAGGAGTCCCTGTAGGAAAGGTTCCGAAGATACTGGCAGCATTCCCCCTTTGAATGGCTAGACTAATTCTATAGTCAATCCAGTAACTTTACATGTACTTATTAAGACATTGACTTTCATGAATCTAGGTCAATGGTTTTCATTCTCTTGCAAGTCTCAAATTATACGAGATTAAAATTCTTATCTTTTAATTGCGTTGAGCTGAAAGTGTGATATTCTTCAGCTTCAAGGAATTACAGACCGGAGTATTCGATATTAATTTCAACTTGAGACTTCTTCAAGTTCTTGATAAAATGATCTGATTGTGTCTGGGTGTGATTCTTTGAGGGAACGCTGTTTGCAGGAGCAACACGTCTAAGCCTATGATAATGTATCAAGTGACCCCCCAAAAAGTGAGCTGGAGAAACAATCCAGTCATATCCTATTTGCTGCCCTCGTAGCGGGTGTGGTGTTCTAAAAGAATTCCACATCTACACTAGCATTATAAAGAGGAAAGATTTGATTGTTTTTTGTTTGTTTGTTAGGCTGTTAGGTTGTATTGAATAGGCTCCAAAACTACTTAACCAATCTTAAAAATTCTTTCAGCAATGGATATCTACATCACCAGCAAGTAACATTGGCTATATTTTATCCCCGTACTCCCACGTGAAAGGGCACTACGCAGGTGAAACCGCGTGACGTCCGCTAGTGTAAAATAAAGTGTGGGTCCCTAAAAATCATGAGTTGCACTTTCATAATCGTATATGATTCTAGGTCTTACGTAACGTAATTTGATACAGATTAATAATATTCTTGGAAAAAATTATGATGAATAATGACTGGGCATTGTTAGGAAATGAATTATAAATTGGTAACAATGGACGACAGGGAATGAAGATAGATTGTCCGAAGCCTCCAATGGTAACAGTCATACTGATTAGACAAACTCGACCCTGAACTATAGTGTTTAAAGTAGATATTTCTATGAAGTATACCAAATACAGACACTTCACGGTATAAAGACTTAGATAAATCGTACATTTCAGAAAAGCCTTTGTTTGGTTTGAATATTAATATGATTACTATCGATCTTAACTAGTTTTTTGAACTATAATTGATTTACCAAATAGCTCATTACAATTCATTATATTATATACTCGATGATGAATTCGTTGGCAAATAAGAACAGGGGGTCTAGTATCATCGTGATAGCAGTGACGTCTTACGTCAAAGCTAAGAAGTACTTATACGCTCTGCTTACACCGAGAATGGTAGGCCCTCAGTAGACCAACCAGTTGATTGTAGAGGAAGAACTTATTAAATACTGTAATAGAAAGGGTAAAGCTTTTTGTTACCTATAAATAATGCATACGGCAGAATGCTCAAATCCTTAGGATTAACCACATTGATGTCTAGAAGGAGTTGCATGATGTTGTATGGCATCCAGCAGAGAGCGAAGAGGACGGCCAGCAGTAGGAGGATCCACGCCACTCGCTTCCTCTCCTTCATCAGTCTGAGACCCTGGGAACGAACACATCAATTGGTAAATACGAAAAGCTTAATTAAAAAGATCAATTTTAATTATACCCATCTCTTTTAACTGCATAACATAGGAAGAGACAGACATATTTCAATACGTGACTGTTTTTCTCAGACCAATTTTGTACTAAATGTTGTTTAAGTACTAAAAAACAATAAAGATCATTTTTTTTTTTTTTTTTTTATATATAAATACATATAATAAAAATTAAATATTCTAAACTGTAAAGTTTTATGGCAAACTCGCAAAAGCCATAGTTAAAAAGTTAAAGTGTCAAAATGAAGTTGTCAAAGCAGTTATGTCATTGTACTGTTATTCATCAAAATAAATAATGATAAATAATCACTCTGTCCGCGACTCCCGCGCTCACAACTGCAGCTATTGCAGCGTGTAGAACTACCCTCGGTTTTAAAAAAAGTAAACTAAATTCGAACGTCGCGTGTGCATTCAAACATGGATAATGTAATTAATCTTTCTTTTGAGTGAGTGTGTGTTCTCGACTGTAAGATTCAACGAATGTAGTTGCAGAGCGGTAAGTGCTTGCATTTTATATGTTGTTACCTATTGCTTAATACTATTTCGATATTTATATTTTATTGCAACTACCGCAGAGTGTGTACTGTACATTCTGAAAATCAATATTTCCTAGTGGCGTTTAATACCAGTCGCATATTCTCCCACTTATTTTTTCTCGTAGCGTCTTTTTCTGAGGAGATTTCTAAGCATTCGCACATTTTTTTAGTATATTTATTATTTAATAGCTAATTTTCTCGTCGAGTTTTCTAACCTTTATCTGATACTTAAATAACTCCTTTAATAGTTGATCAATATCATTACACAGTGTTAAGCAAATCCTATTTTGGCTTCGCGATTTCTTTTGCTGTGCTCGGTTTCTTTTTCTCACAAAAAATTACTTTTTCCCACAAAAAAAAAAACTTGACGTTTTCTCAAAAAAACTAGTAGAAAAAAAAGGAACCGAAAGAAAAAAAACGAATAGGTGAACGTCAGTCTCGAACCGGGGTACTCTAGCTTCGTTATCACCTCGTAAGCTGACAGCGTCACCTCTGAGCTATCATAACTTGACAGTTGTCGGCGAAATTTACTGTCGTATTATATTGATAATTTATGAGTTTGTCAGTGCATGAAAACATGGTCAAAACGATGTTTTTTGAAAGTTAAACCTAGCTAGATCAATTTTTTGCCCCCGTACATACAAAATTTCATCGCTGCAGCCGTTCCCGAGATCCAGATTCTATATATACAAGAATTGCTCGTTTAAAGGTATAAGATAAGATAATATGTAAGTTGCTATAGTGAGTATATGTGACATCGTTCGAAACTGTCCGGTTATTAGTTTTTGTACAGATCATTACTTCTCTCCATCGATCATTGTTCTTGCCTTCCTTATCTAGTGGCCACCTCACTGTCAAATATAATAACAGCTTGTCAATCGTTTAAGGCAATGTTGCCACAGTACCTTTCTTTATATATAAAAATGAATCCCCATTTCCCTTGGTCACGGCATCACGTGTGAACGGCTGGACCGATTCTACCGGGACCTTTACTGGGAGATAGCTTAAAATATGTTTCAAGGCGTGTTTTAGGCTCATTTTATTTAAAAAAAACAGCATGAAACTAAATCTAGGCGGGTGAAACCGCGGGGCACAGTTAGTATAACATAATAAGCTTACCAAGTAGTATGGAAACATTACCAAATATTTTAAATAGGAATATATTTTGCGCTGAAGATTATAAAAGTATGCCTGTGTACCGCAAGCCTGTATTTCCCGAAGGAGTAAGCAGATGTGTTGTAATAACAACACCCACATTTCCCGAAAATGGTTATATGTATATCAACGGGACAGATGGAGAGTCTATCGCGTGTCACGCACTATACATACGTCTTTGAATCACTTCTCAGACATACGTATACATGTTTCCTCACGAAGTTTTCCTTCACCGTAAAGCACGTGGTGTGAAATCACTGCACATAAGTTTTAAGAAAAACTCATTGCTACAGGCCCTCCTGTATGCGACGCGAGTTTTGTGAAAGGAATTGGGTTACTGTGCGTCGAAAGGATCCAAAGAAGCACCGGTGACCTTACTCACCGCAGGAACAATACTCTAAGATAGCATTTTCGAAAGACAGAAATATAAATAGCTGTTGCCTTCTGCGCGGTCATCATTTGCCTTTATTCGTACCACTGCGGTATTGGCCCTGTCTAACAATTAAATATGAACAGAATTGATGAGTAAGGGCTAAAAGGCCGGGTGGTGAACGTTTATGAATATGATACAAGAGTAGTTCACAACCCTAAATCAAAAGCCAACCTTTTCTTATTACCTACTAGCTGTGCCTGCGGTTTTACGTGCGTAGAATAAACAGAAAAAACTATGTTACTTAGGGGTGAAAATTTCAACTGTCTAACTATCAGGGTACATGAGATACAGCCTGGTGACAGACGGACTGTTTTAACCCTTTCGTTATAAGGAAAATCCGGGTTAAGAAAGTCAGATGGCAGTCGATTCATATAAAAATCAAGTGATCAGTCATATCGGGTTGAACCAAGTATTGACCCCAACATTGTGCAGGATAAGGCTAGGGAGATGATGATATGGTACACGAAGTACCAGGCGCACATAACGGACAAGGAGTTAATAAGTTGATTGCGACTAAAATGAAGCCACATCAGGTTGAATCAAGTGCCGACCCCAACAATGTATGGGAAAAGGCCAAGGAGATGACGATGAGATAGTCAAGTTAGCTAATAAGAAATACTAATTCATTGTGGAGGTCCCGGGTTGCGCATTATTGTAGCTGTGTTCTTGGAATAACTTAATTATGCTCGGTATTTATAGAACTGTGTAGAGTAGGTACTCCGCGCTACTGAGAACTCAATGGTACTAAATTACAATCATAGATAGCGGTATAATTTAATATATTCACTACTTCACAACATAAACAAAGTTGTCTCAACGAACCTTAATTACGCTTACTTATTTTTCTACGCAAGTGTGGATAAGAATCGAATGGTGGACTGCGGTTTCAACCGCGTAGGATTTTAATAATAAAAACAATGTTACTATATGATTTATTTTATCAAACTAATGTAGTCCTTGTAACATCAATTATCTGTTAGCCTGTACAAACAGAGAGACAGACCTATTTTTAATTTTGTTACAAACAAATGAAATGGAATTGTCTGTGATTCCAAAGTAGCAGCTTTTAACTAAATGCGTATGATATACACGTTACTAATAATAAAATTTATAAATCACATTTAGTGTGTCCGTTCCGGGTAATCTCTGAAACTACTGGACCGATTTCTGCGGGATTTTCACTGGCACTTAGGCTACACTTATTTGAAAAAATGGTCCGGGAAAGTCATACATGAAACGAAAACAAAATCTATGCATTAAATGACTTATGCATAGTTTTAAAACTAAATCTACAATTATAATGTTTTGGTGTGACCTGATTTATATTTTATTTCAATAATTAAACATGTTTGTCTTCAAAAATTGCGAGAATAAATAGAAAATAAATCATAGCCATTAAATTCGTTCCCTTATTTTAAGTAAAGAATTCAGAACGATCGTAAAAGATGGAATACTCAATTTACTTGATCGATCCTCGCATGAGTGGTTTTATTTAATAAATTCACTGAATTAAGGTTAAATAAATAAAGACTTAAACAGTATTGTTATAGAGCTGGTTTTTGCTGATTACTAAAAGGTCAGTGTAATTAAAACGAGTTATGAGGTTGAAATGTATGCTCTTTGTGTCACCGTTTATGATACAAGTTTGATTGACAGAGTTTTTAAATTATTTTAGGAACAACCGAATAAAACCAACTGGATGCCAACTACGATCGTTTAAGCAGCGCGTATTAAGAACTTCTTAGCTTTGACGTTTAATTTTATGATAACAACTAGCTGTGCCCCGCGGTTTCATCCCCTATTTTATCCCCTTGGGGGTAGAATTAATCAAAATCCTTTCTCAGCGGATGCCTACGTCATAACATCTACCTGCATGCCAAGCTTCATGATGCCTGATCTGGTCCAGTGGTTTGGGCTGTGCGTTGATAGATCACTATGTCAGTCTATAGTATGAAACTTCAAAGCTTAGAAGTTCTGAATACGCTCTGCTCAATCCGTTGGTAGTGGGCCCCCTGGAATTTATCAAGTAAACTGGACAGCCCATGTCATACAAAATTACACCTAATCATATTAAACCCGAAATTTCAACTACCTAGAGGTACGCTCCCCGCCTTTTGTTGTGAAGAGAGAAAAAAAGAGATCTTGAGAATAAAGGACTTTCAAATTAATTCCCGTTCGAAGTTGTAAACAAATACTTTTTCCAGGAATAAATCAAATGACCTTTGCTTTTGAGGATCAGGAAAAGTAAGCTGGCTTAAACCAAGGCAAGGTTTACTGGATTCTCACAAAACGTGTATACTTATACAAATGTAAAACTGATGAGTTTGTTTGTTTGCTTGAACGTGCTAGTCTCAGGAACTACTCGTCCAAATTGAAAAAAAAATGTTAGTTTGTCCATTTATCGAGAAAGTATATGTAAAATCACATTTAGACCAATCGCGAGTTGAAGTAAGCGTTAGCCCAATGTAACTATTCCACGCGAATGAAGTCGCGGGCAGAAACTAGTATCCCTTACATATAGTAAGTCTGCTATGACAATTAACATTTCTAGTCACGTAACTATCAGTAATATTGTATATTTTGTTTTCCATCTTTCATAATTTCGCTAGCCCTATACAACTTTAGGCTTAAGAACTTCTTTTACGAGGAAAATCGGTAATCTGGGTTAAATCAACTGGCAGGCTTTCTTAGGCTTGATTGACCTGTAACGGTTGAAATACCTAACATACATTTTTGTTTGTGTGTATATATTTAGTTGACCGTGCTACGGCCGACGGCCCGGACTCCACACTGCCTAAAATGAGTCATCCCAACGTACTCTCTGCCGGACGGAGAGTGCTCGGGCATAGAGCTATCTAACTCAGTAGTTACTCTAAGGTCAGTACCTTAGAGTTGCTTCACTTTTGACAATCGAAATCTGGTTTGAATGATTGGCCTTCATTGTGGTATAAAAAAAATCTATATTATGAGTGATAGTGATAGACTGCCTCGTTGGTCTAGTGGTCGCTGCTGGTCACGAAATCCTGGGTTCAATTCCCTAATAGCAGAGGCCTGGATTGGGATTATAGCAATAGGCTTGCTTCTTATTACATGGGACTTAACACTAACATAACAGGTAATATATGTACTATTAGTCTACCCCTGCTTAACTAACCCTTCGTGGAATACAAGCGTGAGCAAAATACGTATTTATGATCAATTGAATTTGGTTTCTATTCCATTGTGATTCGATAGCGAGTCAAATTACTGGTGATAAGTGAGTCTACTATAAGTACATCTCTGCCTGTTGCTTCGGGGAATACAGGCGTGTATTATGAGACGTTTGACAATGATATCCACTCACCTGCTGCATGCTAACATTCCCTTCGTCGATGTCGAACGGCGGTCGCACTGAGCACAGAGTCCGGCCCATGCATGCGTATGACATTATTGTGATTGAACCTGACAACAAAATGAAAAAATGACTTATCTTATGGAGCTGCAAGAAAGAAAAAAATTAGATGTAAAAGTAGGTAATAAAAATAAGCGTAATCTATGCATTCGTTGATTATAATTCTGAAATTTAATTGCAATTGGTACTTGGTATAATCGTATCGTAACGGTACCCGTTACTTATGATACCTCATAACATACTTTTGTAGCTGCGTTTATCCGCTCGCTACAGAGATGGTGCTACTCGCAAACAATTGCAAACTTTGAGTACAAATACACGAGAACCTAAATCGCGCTATGAGAGTTCTTGAGCACATTGCAGTATACAAGTTCCCAACTAGAACAGTTGTGGCCGTGGTGCCCAAGGTATGACATCCGCCTGGTTGGAAGATCTTCCCTTTGCTGGGGATGAGCATGATCACTCTCCCCACAGGCTGTTATTCAGGGTTCAGCGAGCTAGGCAATGAAACCTCTTAAAGCTTTTAAACTTAAGCGATTTTCCCTGGATTTTATTACTATAAAACCGTTTATAGCTAGGCACTTGCCAGTTCTTTTCAATAAAACTTTATTACTCAAAGAATATTGCATAAATAGAAGGTATGGTTTTTAATACGGCTTTTGACTAATGGACCGCGACTGAGGATTGCAGAATAATTATGCTAATATTGTGCTGTTTGCAGTGGGACGCAGTTGGAGAAGTTTATAACGTCCTTAGTTTGGTATTGTAAACGGCTGCAGTAGTGATTAATAATTTTAATTTTTTTTTTTCCTCAATAAGCTTAGAGTGTAAATCACATCACTTAAGTTCTAAACGTGTATAAAAAAGGAAAAGTTTAGAACTCTCATTGAATATAATAATTTTTAAGACTAACTTAATTATAGGCAAAGAAACAGTGAAAGAAACTTCCCGGTTTTTCTTGTACAATTGTTCCCTTTTCTTAGTTACAGTACATACAATTCCAATGAAGATTGAGAAACTCATTTCCATGCTTGGCAATCACCAATATAATCAGTTTGAAACTTGCATCAATTGCTTAACAATCGGGTGCTTAAACCACACTGCCAAACAAAATATAATCTTAAATACAAGTATCTATGTAATATGTAAAATATAAACCTACTATGGTTTAATTTATCCGTAAGACTCTCATCACTCTAAAGATGTCACGGTCTCAAGACTTCAGTAATATTCAGAGCAAGCGGAGATGACCGTTAATTGGGACAAACTTAATAGCCCACAAAACGCGCCTGTCAAATCCCCTTAATGTTATTTTATCGAAACAAGCGGACTGTAATACATTCAAGGTGCTTACGGCCAAAGTTTCAAAGCCACGTCACCAACTTGTGCCGAACTGGAAAACTTTCCGAGAAACATTTAGCATTTTTTTCGAGGAGCTGTAATGTAGCCGAATTAAAGTTACAGAACGTATTTACTTTATGTTATGGCAGCTTTTGCTAGCGGTTGGTGACGTGATTCAAATGTTTAAGAGTGTAAGTACTCACCGAATGCGATGCGCAGATGCTGATTATATGAATCAAAACTGCCGGTCCGTCTGTCTGTCTGTCTGTTTGTTCCGGGTAATCTCTGAAACGGCTGGGCCGATTTTAACGGGACTTTTACGGGTAGGTAGCTGTTGTTTCAAGGAGTAACTTAGGCTACTTTTGTGTATTAAAAATATTAGAGTTCCGCGACATGAAGCATGAAACTAAATCTACGCGGGTGAAACCGCGAGGCACAGCTAGTCTATACTAATAATATAAAGGAGACAGATTTGTGTGACACACAAAAAAAAGTACTGGTCCGAATAAAAAAAAAACTTTCACCATTTGAATGCTACACTGATTATCTCTGATTAATATAGGCTATACCTATTATATCCCTATATCCATCCAATACTTGACACGTTATGATGTTAAAACGATATACAAGGCTTTGTTATACCGAAAACAAATCTAAAGTACTCTACAACTCCATTTGATTCGTGCTTACCGAAATTGAACTCTATTGAATTCACAAACAGAGTGATTTTAACATCAAAGCATCTTTAATACTGTTTGGCTTCTTCTAAATATAAGTTAGTCTGTGTTTTGGTGTTCTTGAAAAAGTACAAATGGATATTTCTGATCGTGTATCCAAACTTTCGTATTAAGATTTCAACTGATGATAAAGGGCAAAGCAAACATTTTGCTACTTGTAACTGATACATCTGTTTTAAATTTGAGGGTTGGTATTTGAGAATAGAATAAAGTTTTATCGTCAATAAAAAATACTAAAATCAACGATAGTTACGTGAGCACGTTACGAAGTGAAATTCTAACTTGAATTAAGATGAAAAGATGTACTATTTTTTCATCCATTCACAAAATAGCAATATATAATAATTAATAATATAAATAATAATTTATGAAAATAAAACCTATTTTTCAGTGTAGGTTCTGTCTGGTAAGGCTTATGAACGTCGATGATTACACCACCAGTTTGGAAACTAGCCTTCTGAGAAGAACCTGCAAGAAACTCAGCTGGCATCATGTACAATTGACTACATCTTATATATAAAAATGAATCCCCATTTTCCTTGGTCACGACATCACGCGTAAACCCCTGGATGGATTTTAACGGGACTTTTACTGGCAGATAGCTGAAGTTTCAAGGAGTGTTTTAGAATAATTTTATTTAAAAAAAACAGCATGAAACTAAATCTACGCGGGTGAAACCGCGGGGCACAGCTAGTCGTAAATAATTATTCATTCAAATAAAGTAATCTGTCAGAGGTGTGATAGTGAACAAAACGTGTCGTATATTGTAGGTTTGTTGTGAATGAACTAATAAGGATGAAGTGCGCAAATGATTACTTAACCCTAAAATTATCGGGGACAATGAAAGGTCGACCCAAATATTCGCGGACTGGAACAATACGATCAGGTTTCGGTCGATATGACCGCAATGTTACATTATCCTACTGTTATCATTATACACAATGGTGAATTATCGGTATTGTCACGCTTATGGATTACTTCCTGGGCCTTAAGTAACATTATCTTCGCGCTTCGCTTAGAGAAGCGATACAAATGTATGGGATTGAAATATGTCACGTGCCTAATATCATTTCCACACATTTTGTATCGCTTCTATTAGCGCAAGCGCGAGAGAATGCTTTGTCTAGGCCTATAGTAACTTCGCCTGAGTGGTAAATTTATTGATTTAATGCATTTTTTTTCCGGAGTATCATTATGTGTGTATAAGGTATCATTATGCGTGTTTCTATACTGCAGGAATAGGATATATTTGTGAGTGACGAATAGGCTTGTGGGGAGAGCGAGTGATCATGATCATCCCCAGCGAAGGGAAGATCTTCCAGCCAGGCGGGTGTCATGCCTGGGGAACCGCGGCTCCAACTGTTCTAGTTGGAAACTTGTATATATACTGCAATGCGCTTGAAAACTCTTCTGGCGCGATTTAGGTTCTCGTATATTAGTACTCAAAGTTCGCATTTGTTAGCGAGTAGCGCCATCTATGAGCGAGTGGAGAAACGCTGCTACATGCTTCGAAACTATTTGACCGATTTAAAACATTATTTCACTAACATAATTTTACATTATTGCTGATTAACCCATCTTGAGTTATTTTATTGATCTAGTTAAATTTGAGAATCCTAATATATATTTAGAATAATATACTACCAATTTGAGTTCCTTAACGAGATCCACTTAGAAATCAGCAAGTCGTGTAATATTTATCACGATAAACCAACTTAGAAATCTCGAAAACTCTTAGCTCATAAATAGTTATATTTGAGCAGAAAATAAAATACAGAAAGCTCCATATAGTCAATAATAGTAAAGCCAACCAAAAAGCCCTGTTAGTTATCTCCGTTATAACAAGTCCCAAGAAAATATATACTTTCATAATACGCATTTAGTGAAATGCGAATCTATACAGATAAATACAATTGAAGTGTCTGTTTGTAATTCCAAAATATCAGCCTTTCACTAAATACATATGAAACTATACACGCTACTGACACTAAAAAACCAAGTTTAATTTTTTTCTCTGGCTGTCTGTCTGTCTGTTTGTTCCGGGTAATCTCTGAAACGGCTGGACCAATTCTAATGGGAATTTCACTGGCAGGTAGCTGATGTTTCAAGGAGTAACTTAGGCTACTTTTATTTATTGTTTGTTGTTTTATTACTTGTTTGGGCACAACTAGTTTGGAAATAAAAAAATACACTTTAAATGTATTTATCTGCATAGATGTATAGATTAATTTTGTTCGTGACTTAACTAAGCTCCTCATATAAATGTTATACTTAAATAGTAATTCAAATATGCAAGTCTCACCAGGTATCGCATAGACTAGTGTGAAACTGAGCATCCCGAATTGTTTCCGTCTGTCTGTGCTCGGCCACTCCTCTGTGCAGAAGTGCACCTCTCTCGTTTCTATCTAGAAATAATAATACTGATTAATGGACTTATAGTGGCTGTAGTCTTCGAGCTAGTTCGAATCCCAGCGGCCTGTACCAATGAGTTGTTCTAAAAACTTATGTGCAGTGATTTCACACCACGTGCTTTAGGGTGACGAAAAATATCGAAATAACCTGCATATATCTGAAAAGTAATTCAGAGTAGTAGTACCTATGTATAGTGCCTGAGACGGGGATAAACTCACCATCTGTCATGTTGGTACGTAAACTTAACATGTTATATCTTCGGACAAAAGTGGGTGTTGTTATAACAACACCTCTGCGTACCCCTACGGGGAATACAGGCATATTTGTGTAGAAATAATAATAAGGCCTTCGTTATATTTTTCCAATCGGTTTGTCCGACAGTGAATAAATTGGATTCGTTAAGCTGTTACCTTATACTTCGTCACCCAACACTTAGACACCCAATACTTACCGACACCTAATACTACGTCACCCGACCCGCCTGGATCCGATGACCGTTTTCGTAGCTATGCTAAGATTACATAGCTACGAAATGTGGCATTTCGTAGACCCTCTACGCCGTAGAGCGTGCTACAATTCTTTGAAGGCGTGTGTAACGGAAATTTCTATTTAAAGAAAAATGCTGATTAAAAATATGAACATTTTATTTTTCCATTTAGGTTTTCGTTATTTTCTTGTTAGGCATACAATAGGGAAGCTCAAGAAGGGAAAATGAAGAAGAGTACTGACACGAGGCACTAGAATAAAAGTAAACATGTATATCTCAACGCTGTTATTTTTTCGTTTCGTCGTATTTATTGTTTCTTGTTGCTTGCTATGGGTTCCTATTGGCATGAAAGTTTGATTCATGTTATGAGACAGATGTAAAAATAAAAAAATATAAACCATATCAATATTAATAACGTTATATTAAAATTAAAAAACTATATTATAACCTAAAACATATTGGTTGCATAACCTTATCTAAATGCCACCTAAAGTTCAACAGCCGTTTTATTCTCGTTAAATGAAGTAGTGAACAAGAATACCTCGTTCAAAAATTCAAGACTAATAGCACAACCGTAACAGAATCAGTAAAGGGCGGACTTGTCCCTTCAATACCCCGTCATCTGTGGTGACAGGAGAGCCAAGGCTCCAGAACAAAGCGTGGTAACGAAGACATCGGGGCGACTGTCAAATGGTACCCATTGGTTTTTTGCATATAATGTATTGATCTGCTGATAATTTCCCTTTGAGTTCATGAACAATCAAATTTATAGGTTGTGCTTTATTCATTACAATGTATACTCATAGGCATAGAATATACATATAACATATTATAAACATAGGCTATATAACTCTTTGTATCTTTATCTAGAACATACAAAAAAAAATTGTTTTGTTTTATGCGTGTTTTGTATATACTTTCATATGCTTTATAAACAGGCACTTAAATTTATGTATCTGTGTAAATGAAAATGATTTGTATAATTTGTTTAATTATTCACTTATGTACCTCGAAGAATTGAGTGAGGAAACCGGCTTAATATGTCTGAGAAGTAATTCAAAACATGTACTGCCTAAGACAGCAATTTGCTCACCATCTGTCACGTTGAAACGTATTCGGTGAAAAGTGGAAAAAATCTCTGTCCCTGACAAATCTTCAGGGATTACGTGAATTATGAGATGGTGTGAGTATGTCTGTATTTACATATCTACACATATATTATAAAGAGGAAAGATTTGATTGTTTTTTTGTTTGTCTGCATTCAATAGGCCCAGAAACTACTTGACGGATCAGCGAGTAACAAAGGCTATATTTTATCCCCGTACTCCCACGGGAACGGGAATTACGCGGGTGAAACCGCGTGACGTCCGCTTTGTTTAATATTCAAAGTCCTGCCTGACTAACATATCAACGCACAGCGTAAACCGCTGGTCCTATAGACATGAAAGTAGGTGGGTGTGTTCTTTGTGAGGTTTAAATATCCACTAAAAAAGAATTTGCAGATATTCCACCCTTATAAAAGGGTGAAAGGAGGTTAAACTTGTTCTAAAACTGTTTCTGTGGTTCGAATGCCACTGGAAGCTAGTTACTCTATTCAAATATGAAATGCGTCTGTTTGTAATGCCTACATATCAGCCTTTATTATATTTTTCTAATTGTCATGCTATATTTTAGAAAGAAAGGGCTCCGCGTGAAATTGATTTAACGCATGAAAGCTTGTAAATTCCTCTCTATTTACCCCACGAACTGTTATAACGAGACATTTGAAATATCGTTCTACCCAATTGCCCATTCGATATACGAAAGCTCATGAAAGTAGAGATTGAAAAAGAAACTATTGTTGGTTGCCTTTCAATAAAACATGTAATTCAGATCTCGCGTACACCGTATCCACACTAAGCTAGAATGACGTCTATTTATTGTCCCAGAAGACTTCCAAAATGAAATGACCCACATCTGTCGCGAACGGAGCGAAGCTACAGTACAGAGCAGATTGGAAAGTAGGCATTCGAAATTCAACATCCCGTTTTTCCCTCGAATTAACCATCGACTCGCCCTAACGATGAAACACTCGAGAGAATTTTCAATTGTTTCAATTGTTGTTGTATGCAAGCGGTTGATGCTATCATCTCCCTGGCCTTATCCCATACATTGTTGGGGTCGGCACTTGATTCAACCCGATGTGGCTGATCACCTGATTTTTATACGAAGCGACTGCCATCTGACCTTCGCAACCCCGTTTAGGAGGAAAATCTGTGATTTGGGTTAAACCAGTTGTCAGATTATTTTTAGGCCTCCGACTGACCTGTAACGATTGCCAAAGATGTTAAATTGGCAACCGGGACCGACGGCTTAACGTGCTCTCCGAGGCACGGAGGGAACTCGGGCGGTCACCCATCCAACTACTGGCTAGGCGTGTGGTTGCTTAACTTCGCTGATCGAATGATATGCGCAATAGCAACTGTGCCACGAGCTCCTCATCGCAAATCGCGCCGAATCTAGCCGAATGGAACCGATCGTCGGTTGACGCAATGCATCGCGTCGTGTTCGATGAGTGACGACTACGAGTGAGTCGGACTCGCTACCATCGACTGCGATTGAAAACAATCGCGATGCATCGAGATGTTGTAACAATCGAACTTCGATTAACTTCTCACAATCGCGCATCACTAGTTCAACATAAATGTATTGTAAACATTATTTTTCAAATTCGACACCCATTATTTATGTGTGTGCGTATTCATAAAAACATAGCTATGCACGCATATCTGGAAATCCCGCAGAATCTGGAAAAGTTTACTTGCTCAATTCGATCTTGAATTTAAATATCAGAAATTGAAACATTTATTTTAGCACGTCTTGTAAACATTGAATTATTTAGGTATAGCTTACCAAATACGCATACAAATAGGTTCGTTGTCAGTTGAGTTATGTTGTTTTGAGCAATACTTCGGAGCATATAATACTTACATATCAATCAAAGCCTATATCTAGAAGATAATGTTATACTGTTTCATATTGGCAATCATTTGAAGCGCTAGAAAGATGTTGCAAGGATCCGATTGTAGTCATTTTACAAGCCCTTTTAAAATGAATTATTAATAAAGCCATCTAAATGTTAAGGTAAGTCAAAGTCAAAGTCAAAAATATCTTTATTCGATTAGACTTTATACAAAGCACTTTCAAATCGTCAGAATGACACAATTTACAGGATTATACATGCTACCGCCAGGTTCGGAAGGTTGCTTTTACTGAGAAGAACCTGGCAAGAAACTCAGTAATTACTCTTTTCAAAAATATTATACAATTTAAAAAAAAAAACAAAATAAATCATTTGAGAAATGTAAGCCCATGGACACAGTTCCAATGTACAAATGTCGATAAAAATTAACATAAAGAAAAGTCTAGTAGTTCTATTTATATCTAAATGCGTAGCTTGAGATGACCAGCCCCCACACACAAATATACCGGTAAACAAAATATACCGTTCAATTTGTTCTCATAAGGACTTACGTAGCTCAATTTGTGAAGCAACCCCCGCAGTTTTCAGGGGTTCGTGGGTTCCTCCCCTTTGATCGTATTATTCCTAACTATTTTTAAGTTCACATACATATTTATGCTCACGCTTGAATTCCCCGAAGAGACAGAGGTGTTGTAATAACAAAAACCACATTTCACAAAAGATGATTAAGTGCCAACGTGACAGATGGTGAGTCTATCGCCGTCTCAGCCAATATACATACGTATGAATAACTTGTCAGACATATGCAAGTTTCCTCACGATGTTATCCTTCACTGTTAAGCACGTTGTGTGAAATCACTGCACTGATTCGAGCTCGCGTCGCTTTTTTAGCAGGCGGCTGTTCAAACCCCACGGCATCCACGGCTATTTACCATTTTTAAGCGTGTCTTAAAAAGTTTTTTTATACGTACCGATATATTCATATAAGCCTTAGCAATAATAGGTACAGTTTCCCTCCTGACGACAGCGACCATCAGGAGTGGTATGAAGATGATGAGGGCGGCACACCACAGGAGCAGGAGGAGGAGCAGAGCCTGCTTCCTCCCTGGAGGTCGCATCCTCGGCTCGGGGGATATTGACAGCCATCGGTCTACTGACATGGCTGTCAGCGTGAACACACTCGCCGCTACTGCTACTCCTGCCAAGAAAAAATAAACTTTATTTACACTCCAGTTAAGTTCATCAAGGCTCAAGTAATACTGAGGCTTAACAATACAATACACTTTATTGTACAAAATTTAAGAAAATTATTACGAAAATTTCAGTTCAAAAGTTTAGGGTACAAAAGGCTTTTTTTTGTTAAATCGATCTCTCCTAGATAACCTTTAGAAGTCTAAAACAAGACTTTTCCGTCTGAGTGTATTCATTCATTCGTATTCAGAAGACAGCCGTGGTTATATGCGTGGTTACTCTAATAAAATAATGCATAACGTTTATTCTCTAAACATTTCTATTGCTACGTATGTTCAAATGGAAATAGTTTCTTCCTTCATATCATTCTTTGCGCAGTTTAATCGTGTTTAAGATAAAAATGGTTAAACCTAAAATATATTAAGCCTGGTATAATACCAGGTCCATCCTTTTCTAATTCCTTAATACAAAAAGAAGTACAAATGCCGAGAGCATATTTTGTACATTAAGGTACTTACCATATGCATTTGTAGCAGCATTTCTCCACTCGCTACATAGATGGCGCTACTCGCTAACAAATGCGATAATACAGTACAAATGCATGAGATCCCAAATCGCGCAATATGAGTTTTCAAACGTATTGTAGTATATACAAGTTTCCAATATCTAATGCCTGGCTGGAAGATCTTCCCTTTGCTGGGGATGAGTATGATAACTCGCTCTCCTCACTCATTCTTTACACAACTTTGCCGTAGCTGTGCACACCGATGAAGCAAATCGGTTCAACAAACATTGTTCATCAAAGTTATCACCTTGACGTGAAATTAGGCACACGAGCTGAATTGGCTTGTAAAAGAAATGAAATGATAAAGTATGTGGAACGTGTGTCAGTTAATTTTATTGTCGAAGGCAGAACACTATTAATCAAGTGACCTTTGGTTACTCCATAAAACCTTTACTACAATTGACATAGCTACAAACACTAACAGTGCCTCAACTACATTTGCAAAACGCGTTTGTAACGATCACATCATGATTGATTTCTTTTATAAAACTGATGGTGCGTCTAATAAATGATGGGAAAAGGGGATATTTTTGCCATAAAAAATATGACACAAATATTATCGCCTTGAGCAAAAATATTATAATCTATACGATAATTAAAATTTAAGTGTAATTCCAATATAACAGCTATTCACTAAATGCATGTAGAAGTAAATACGGTACTTACATAAACAAAACCGTCGGTTTATCCGTCTGTTTAATTCCGACTAAATTCAAAAACGGCTGGACCGATTTTAAAAGGGACTTACACTGGCAGATTGATAATAATTCAATTCAATAAATTTAAACTAAAATAACGAATAATTAAATTAAGTCTACGCGGGTGAAACCGTAGGGCATAGTTAATGCTAAATATCGTCGTTGCGCGTTCAAAAGTAGCTATGTGTTTTTACACACTTTAGGAGACGATTTTCACAAAATGATTTTCTCGAAATAAGGCCCGAGTATTCAAAAAAAAATTCTTACTATTTGATACATATAACTAATTTACATATTTTTTTAGATTAATGTTGGATAGGTATTATAATTAATAATGACAAAATTAAACATTATTGGAAATTTTGATACAAAGTTCACGAAATACACATAGCGACTTTTGCACTCGCTACGACGATTATTGACCTTTTGATTCATACTCAAATTCAATGAAAGTGGAACTTATTTGCTCAACAAATTGTATCCCTTTCCCGTTCTCTATAGAAGTTAAACGTTTGAGTGGGCATACAAATAGTACAGTGACAGCCAAAAGGCTATTACAAAATTTCCTAGAACATAAACTTGGTTAGTTATGGTACTGTGTCGTGTATGTACTGTGCCTACAACAAGAGTTATATGACGCCAGTAAAGTTTACGGTCTGACAACGCTATTGTGGAAGCCACAAGTGGAGTGGCGGTATTTCACTTTCACTGTTGTTCGATTAATTTTATTTGTTACTAGCTGTGCCCCGCGGTTTCACCCGCGTAGATTTAGCTTCTTCCTTATTGTCGCGGAACCCTGATATTTTTAATAAATAAAAGTAGCCTAAGTTACTCCTTGAAACATCAGCTACCTACCAGAGAAAGTCCCATTAAAATCGGTCCAGCCGTTTCAGAGATTACCCGGAAAAAACAGACAGACAGACAGAGAAAAAAATTAAAACTTGGTTTTTTAGTGTCAGTAGCGTGTATACTTTCATATGCATTTAGTGAAAAGCTGTTATTTTGGAATTACAAACAGACACTTCAATTTTATTTATCTGTATAGATGTATAGATTCTTTATACGACTTATTGCTTGATTAAATCTTTTCAAAGTTAGCTAGAAGAGCTTCGTTTTCCGATGACTTTTGATTTGATTTCTGTTCGGTTTGAAACCTAGTTCGTGCATTGTTATATTTGAGGGTTTGGATTTCAATTTCGAGTGAAATATAAATTGTATAGCAATATATATATCACGTAGTTTAGTGACGTAGATTTTTTGTAAGTGACTGACGACGTTTTAATTTTAGTGTCAGGTTGTTACATTGATAAAGTTTTCAAATATCTCCTAATCTTACAACTGACAAGACCTTTTATTTATATTAAAATAAAAAATGTAATATTTTTTCCCTTCCATAACTTGTTAATTAGGACAAATAATATTTGTTGCTTTATTACTCTACTGTTTAAGTAATCACACATTGCTATCCGATCGAATAAAAGGTCTCTAAGATTTATGCGCTGATGTTTTATCTTCGATTCTGATCTAAATTCATAATATGGTTTCATTTTACTTTATCAGTGCGGGGATGTAGATCTGAATTTTTGTATTCAGACATAGAATACACCCTATATAATTTGGGTTTAAATAAAAAGCAACAACCAAAACTTTGGAAACGTGGTTTACCATCTGAACCCGTAAAGTTTGAAATGAAAGGAAGCAAACAAAATTATGCTTATTCACCACATCATTAATGATAGAATGATTATTATTATTTGAGCATATATTCTTCCCTGCAACGAAATCAAAACATACACTGAGTTAGCTTCACAAGATCAAGCGAGTCACCATGAGCTCTTTTTGCAATTATTGTTCGACTTAACGTATGAGACAAATGTATCTGACGTGGATAGATCTATCACTGTCACACAGCCGAACTATCGTGGCAAAAAGAGTGGTCTGCAGCTCAGAATTCAAATGATTCATTTAATCTGACGTCATAGTCTGTTTATAGTTTATACTGATTGTTTAACGTAGTTTATATGTAGTAGTTAGCCATCTTCTCACAAGATGGCGTTGTGTTGTTTTACATCTCGATGTTAAGATTCTCTTTTAGTTACGTTTATATTTCGACTAGCTGTGCCCCGCGGTTTCACCCGCGTAGATTTAGTTTCATCCTTATTGGCGCGGAACCCTAATATTTTTAATAAATAAAAGTAGCCTAAGTTACTCCTTGGAACATCAGCTACCTACCAGTGAAAGTCCCGTTAAAATCCGTCCAGCTGTTTCAGAGATTACCCGGAACAAACAGTCAGACAGACAGACAGACAGACAGACGGACAGACAGACAGACAGAGAAAAAAATATAACTTGTTTTTTTAGTGTCAGTAGCGTGTATACTTTCAGATGCATTTATTGAAAAACTATTATTTTGGATTTACAAACAGACACTTCAATTTTATTTATCTGTATAGATGTATAGATAACAAACGTCAATGTGTACTCAAGTCAAAATCAAAGTGGTCGTCAAGTGAACATACGGATATAAGTGGTCGAACCAATAAATACCAGGACTGCCCAAGTTATGGTGTTTCATTCAACCAACCAAGGTCTGGGGCCTTACTATAAGCTTATTTTGCCATCATAGTTCCACTGTGTGACAGTGACACACTTATACACATCATGTGGTTAACTATCATGGCAATATGAGGTCATAGTAGGGCCCCTGCTCCGACTGATCCTGGCTCCCAGGCCTAATTTGTGTCATACACTGATAAGGTATTAATGGATGCCAGGGAAATTTGACACCGGTTCGGAATTTGCCTTCTCAGATGTAGAATGAAATTATCACTCCTCGGAATTTAGGAAATTGACACAAATTTCATGTTGGAAAAATATGCTAACATTTTTTTATTTCCTGTTTTCATACAGTAGTAACGATCTTAAAAGATCTTAGACCGAACTAAACAGTGATGTTGTAACATCACCCACTTTTCGCCGAACATGATTAAGTGCCAACTATAATTTGATAGAAATAGTTACCTTGTATATAATTGACAATCTTGCAAACCGTCTCCCCGTAGAACCAGACGAGGGTTATGGCTTTGCTGAGCTGGATCGGCATGCAGACCCCAGTCACCAGGAGATCCGCAGCCGATAGATTCACTAGGAATATGTTTGTGACGCTGCAACAAGGAAAACGCAACTCTTAGAATAAAGTGAGGAATCTACGATGATGATGATGATGATGAGGAATCTACACTAATATTATAAAGAGCAAAGATTTGATTGTTTGTTTATTTGCATTGAATAGGCTCCGAAACTACTTGACCGATCTATCTAGGTTCTTTCAGCAATTTTAAGTTACATTATCAGCGAGTAAAATAGGCTATATTTTATCCCACAAGAACGGAAACTACGTAGGTGAAACCGCGTGACGTCCGCTAGTTAGGTATAAAGAATTAGAACAACTTTTCATTGAAGGCCAAATGTCAACGTAGTTACGTAGAAGGATGATAAGTACATTTAAAGTAAGTAATCAAGTTTTCGCTTTCGTGGTCATGGACGCATGTTTAATTAATCGGTCGGTACCAATACACCATGAGCTTTACTTTGAAGGCAACATTAAGTGAAGAAGCCCTCTCAAAAAAAAATTCAAAAACGTACGTAAGTATAGTGCCTGAAACGGTGATGGGCTCACCATCTGTCACGCACTTAATCACACCTTTGTTGGTACAATAAAACCATTAATTACCCTTGGGATACCCTTCTGGGATAGCTTGAGCATATATTTTTTATTTCTACATTGCTTTATAGACTAGTAAACTAACTGTCTTTCGTGCGTTCCACGAACAGAGTGCGAGTTTTTCGCTGCCGCCTTCACAAGTCACTGCGTCAAAGTTAACGCAGATTTGTATGGGATCGAAACAGCGCCTCTGTCGGCCTAAAGATGACACTATTGTGAGCCCATACAAATCTGAATTTACGTCGACGCGGTGACTTGTGATGGCGATTTTAAGAAAACTCGCACTAGGCCCTTAGTAGTATCCGAGCCATAGATGGAATCTTACACCTTTGTAATTTTATAGTGTCAACAGTATTTGGTACTATTTTTTATCTGTAAAAAGTATGAAAGGTCGTCGCCACGTGAGTCATTTGTACAAAGGCCATTTATAAAAATCTCGCCTACAACCAAAGCTCAGAATAATGAATTTTGTTTTCGGCAGCATGTCATCACAGTGTTTACCGCGTGACAACCGTAACACGACACGTGCAGACGAGCTTTTAAATACGATTTTCCGCCAAAACACATGCTTCAAAATTGGCTTGTTATCAACATCTGTATTGTAAGTTTATTTAAATTTACAAAACCTAAATTAAGATGAATTAAACAGTATTCATATTTAGACTCCTATCGTCCAGACACGACTTAACCAAGTTAACGCCTTAACACCCACTTCTACAGAATACTAGCTGGTGCCCGCGACTCTGCGACTCGACGTCTGCGCAGGATTTGACTTATCTTTATATTTTGGACAATTCACACAATATCGTTATAAATACGAGCCTATATCCTATTCTCAAGTGTAAGTTATATTTCAGACTGGCTGAGCTGGTTTCAGTGTGACACATACATCCATTCTTACAAACTTTCGCGTTTAAGTTAATATTAGTGGGATTATTAGACAGGCTGGTGGGTCCATTGTCGTCTCCACCAGATATTATGTCTTTGATTTTATCTCGGCAAATGTAGGATTCCTAACAATATTTCTTTGTAGAAATGGAGTTGAGAAGGCTTGTGGTATGCTATTGTAATGTTTTAAGGAATACAAAATCTTTTTTTGCATATTCCATTTTAGTTTCCAGTGAATAGTTAGAATAGCTCTACAGGACTTCATCTTAGCTTGTTAGTCGCCCAGCCAAATGTATAATTAGTCTGCGATTTGTACTTCAAATTTACTATAGAATTTCACTGCTCGGGTCCAATTTCATTCAGCGAGTCGAAATGAAACTGTTAAAGTAATTAGGCAGTTAGTTTGTTACCTTTCTCAAAACGTTGTCATGTTGTGTCTATATTTAGTGAGTAATAGTCAATTAGGTAATTCTACGCAAATGTTGTCTTTTGATTATTCCAACTTGTTTTAAATGCTTAATTTAACTGCCTTTGAATTTGACTGGTGATTTAATTAAAGACCTAAGTAAAGTCTGGCATTTCTTGAATGATTGTAAACTATTTTGATTTCGTTGAACGCGCCTATTTCCCAGTGAAATTAATGTTAATGGGACACTGATTTCACACCACGTGCATTACGGTGAAGGAAAACATCGTGAGGCGTGTGTAAACATCGGTGCCATCGGTATTCCCCGAAGGCGTAGACAGAAGTGTTGTAATAACAACACCCGCTATTTGCCAAAGTTGATTAAGTGCCATTGTGACAGATGGTGAGTCTATCGCTGTGTCGGGCACTATACATACGTCTTTGAATTACTTCTCAGACATATGCAGGTTTCCTCGTGATGTTTTCCTTCACCGTAAAGCACGTGGTGTGAAATCACTGTACATAAGTTTTTTAGAAAAACTCATTGGTACAGGCCCCGCTGGGATTCGTACTCGCGTTGCTTGCGTAACAGGCGACTGCTTTAACCCCAAGGCGACCACGGCTCTCTAAGACCTTAAATTCTGTAATAGCGCTTGCAACCTATAAACTAAGGAGGCAGTAATTAAACATTTTTAAATTAAAATCTTATATTATTCCAATAAGACTGAAAGACAACGTGACTTTTTAGCACAGCAAGTACTCTATGTTCAAACAACTTTATCGTTAATATTAAGATGAATTAATCCTTCTATAAGCCCTTGTTATATTAACTGAGCTCTTTATAATAACAAAGTAAATACAGAACAAAAGATTTCTTCTCCATTGCTTCCAATTAGTAGAGCCTCCGTTTATTGACCCAAGTGATGTATCAAATTAGAAGGCAAACCGAGTCTCGACGAAACTATAAATGAGTTAGGATAATCTATACGACTAATAGTATTAAACTAAAGGATGTTTGAACATGCTAATCTTTGAAACTAGCAGACAGATAAATAATCCCTTTCGAAAGTCAGTTTAAAGTTTGAAATGAATCTAGTGAATTAAATCAAAGGATTATGTAGTGAACTTTCACTTCTACTGTTCTTCTCCTTGTCTCACAATGATATTTTATACAACTTACTAGACTGGGAAACGAACGGAAATCAAACGTATTTCAGTAGGTATCGCTTTGTTTTTATCAAACTTAAGTTTGGTTCGTTTAATAATTTTATTTTGTT
This sequence comes from Watsonalla cultraria, assembly GCA_964035505.1. Lineage (NCBI taxonomy): Eukaryota > Metazoa > Arthropoda > Insecta > Lepidoptera > Drepanidae > Watsonalla > Watsonalla cultraria. The sequence continues at coordinate 551,116 of OZ037715.1, forward strand.
TAATAGATTTAAAATAGGTTTAGTATATAAATACATACATAATATGCTCACGCCTTTATTCCCCGTAGGGGTGTTGTAATAGCAACACCCACTTTTTGCCGAAGATGATTAAGGGCCAACGTGACAGAGGGTGAGTCTATCGCCGTCTCAGGCACTATACAAACGTTTTTTAATTAGTTCTCAGACATTGCAGGTTTCCTCACGATGAAAATGAAAATGAAAAATATTTATTCAGTTTAGGCCCTGGTAAGGCACTTATGAAAGTCGAGAATTTACCACCGGTTCGGAAACTAGCCTTCTGAGAAGAACCGGCAAGAAACTCAGCCAGGCATCATGTACATAACATCGAAACAATATAAATCATAATGAAATCATAATACAAAATCAAATTTGATAATAGGTATAAATATTCACAATAGTGACAAATTGTATTAGCATGCAAGTCATTATAAAACAAAATCAAAGAGATAAAAAAATAACAATACCAGATAGATTTACAAGTGTTTGCATACCATGTATTTGCCAGGAGCTACTTGTGCAGAGTGATTTACCTAGTTCCATATATCCTTGTCATTTATATAATCCGAAATTTTATAATATGCTTTCTTCATCAAAACAGTTTTGACATGTGTTTTAAATTTATCATAATTTAACGCGATTATTGATTGTGGGATTTTATTGTAGAAGCGAACACAGTTCCCCATGAATGATTTATTTACTTTAACTAATCTGAATCTAGGAGCCATAATTTTGTGTTTATTTCGCGTACAAATCGAATGAACATCACAGTTTAAATTAAAGAGATGAATGTTTTTTTTCATGTACAATAAATTCTCATAAATGTAAAGTGAGGGTAAAGTGAGTATATTAATTTCTTTAAATTTATCCCTCAAGCATTCACGGGGTTCCAACGAGTATATTGCCCTGATGGCTCTTTTTTGAAGTATAAATATAGAATCTAGGTCTGCCGCGGAACCCCATAACAATAAGCCATATGACATAAGACTATGAAAGTATGCGTAGTAAACTAATCTAGCAGTATCGACATCCGTCATTTGTTTGATTTTCCTAACAGCAAATGCTGCTGAGCTAAGTTTTCTTGACAATGTTTCAATATGAGAGCCCCATTGTAATTTTGAATCTACTGTTAGCCCTAAGAATACCGTACTATCAACCAAATCCAGTTTACCACCATCTAGTGATATATTTGTAGCTATTTGCGATGTATTAGGTGGTGAGAATCGAATACATTTAGTTTTTTTAGAATTTAAAACGAGGTTATTGGCGTCAAACCAATTTGAAACAGATGTTAGTGTTTCATTCAGAGTATTAAGCTCCTTATCTTTCCTGCTCACTTTAAAAACTAAAGATGTATCATCTGCAAACAGAACAATATCACAGATACCTTCTACAACAAGTGGTAGGTCATTTATGTACGCTAGAAATAGGAATGGACCTAATATGGAGCCTTGCGGCACGCCTGTTTTAATTAATGACCCTTTAGATGTTATACCACTGACGCCAACTTTCTGATGACGATTGGACAGGTAAGAGGACACAAGATCGAGGGCGGTTCCGCGAATACCATAATATTTAAGCTTCAGAATTAGCGTACGATGGTCGACGCAATCAAAAGCTTTTGAGAGATCACAGAAGACTCCTAAGGCATCATAGGCGCCCTCCCATGCCTCAAATATATGTTTTATTAATTTTGCCGCCGCGTCCGTTGTGGATCTACCTTTAGTGAAACCAAACTGGTGATCGTGCAATATGTTATTTATGTTAAAGTGGGCTAACATCTGATTTAGCATTATTTTCTCAAATATCTTACTAAGGGCAGGAAGTATTGATATAGGCCTATAATCAGAAGGATTTTCTCTGGAACCTGCCTTAAAGATTGGAATTATTTTACTATATTTCATAAGATCCGGAAAGACACCCTGATCAATACACGAATTAAAAATAGTGGCTAATGCAGGAGCGATCGTTGTTATAATCGATTGAATAACTTTAATTGAAAGTCCCCATAAATCCTCCGTATTTTTCATGTTAAGTGACTTAAAAGCTTTAATTATATCACTAGCAAGTACATGTTGAAAACTAGAATCTGGGACAATCGTATGAAATGATTGTTTAAGTAATCTTTCAGCTTTATTCGGACATGAGTTTAGGTGTTTAGTAGTTTCCGCTGGTATTTGAGCAAAGAATTTCTCAAATGCGGTCACGACATCTAACTTGTCTGAGACAATATCATCATTAATTTTAAGTTCACTAACCTGCTCTTTATTTTTATTTTTTCCCGTCTCCCTATTTATAACTTTCCATACAGTTTTTATTTTATTATCAGAACGGCTTATTTCGCTACTTATGTGTCTCGATTTAGCTACATGGCAAACTTTTTTGAATAATTTGGAATACGTCCTAACATGGTTGTGAAAAGCGGCATTGGTTGTTTGGGCTTTCTTGTGGTATAGTTCATACAGGGTATCCCTACTTTTCCTAATGCCCCTAGTTGCCCAGTTACTAAACTGTAATTTATTATTTACTTTACTTTGTTGCTTAGGACATGCCTTGTTAAATTCTTTACATATGACATTATGTAACTGATTAAAGTATTTATTTGGCTCGCTAGACTCTGTTTTTTTTATTTTCGACTCAACATTATTTTTAAACTTAAGCAATCTATGGTTAGTCAAAGCTCTAGATTCTCTAAAAGAGTTACAAGATTGCCTTCTGCACTGCAACTCAACTAGTTGTGCCATATGGTCAGATCTAATGCCACTTATCTGTGAGTGTTTTATGATATTTGCATTTGTTATTATATTATCAATGCAAGTAGAAGAAGTGGCCGTTATTCGTGTGGGCTCATTAAATATAAAGTCTAAGTTGAATGTTTTAAAAAGAGATAAAAATATAAATAAACGCGCCTCAGAAGTATTTTTCAAAATGTCTACATTAAAATCACCACATATCAAAAGTTGTTTATTTGTCCTAAAGAGCTTCTTAAGAATAGCCTCCATTGTTAAACAAAATGAGTGAAAGTCAGAGGACGGAGGTCTATATACACATACAATTATATAGTTGTCTAACTCTGCACAAGCCGCTTCACAGACCCGTTCCACAGACAGGCTGGTAATATCCTTCCTGTCTTTGGACTTGATGTTACTATTCAGTAAAATAATAGCACCACCACCCTCGGCTGAGAGTCTGTTATAAAAACTGGCAATGGTGTAATTACTAATATTAAATATCATGGTATCTGGTTTTAACCAAGTTTCAGTTAAACAAATTAAATCAATTGGTATTCTGTCTAATAATAATTCTAAATCAAGAATTTTGCCAGAGAAGCGGTTGATATTCTGGTGTAGCAGTCGCATAATACATGCATCTGACTTCTCTGTTGTCTTACTTAAAGGTTTAAAGTATCAATAGGATCAATCACAGTGCTAGTAGAACATCTATCTATCACTGGTTCGTCACTTAATCTAAGCTGTGTTATATTCACTATAACAGGGTTATTAATATTATAAGCTAACAATGTAGCGAGCTTCTGTCTAGTTTTCTGGGGAATAAAAAGTGATCCCCGCGTTGCCTTAACATTACTAATAAAATTGTTTAACGATGTTTTCTTTCGTCGTAAAGCAAGTGGTGTACAATCACTACACATAAGTTTTTTTAGAAAAACTCATTGGTACAGGCTCGCTGGGAACCCAGTAGTTGAATGGATGATCGCCCGAGTCCTCTTTGTGCCTTGGAAAGCACGTTAATCAGTCGGCCCCGATTACCAATTTATCATCCTTGGCAATAGTAACAGCTTAGTCAGTTAGTTAGGCCTAAGAGAATCTCACAACTGGTTTTACCCAGATTACCAATTTTCCTCGTAAAAGGGAAACGAAGGTCGCAGTCGCTCCGTATAAAAATCAAGTGATCAGCCACATCTGGTTGAATCTAGTGCCGACCCCAACAATGTATGGGACATTGTCGGCACTAGATAAGGCCAGGGATATGATGAACTATGCTCCGAGCTAGCCTTACGCTTGGTGTCTAACCTCTAAGTACTTCATCGACGTCTGTATCAAAGTACCAATAACTTCCAGATTTACGCCCACAGTTGTTTGTAAGTACCAAAATCTGTGCCGACAATATTTTTTATTTCTTACTAGCTGTGGCTCATGGTTTCACTCTAGACGAAAAAAAATAATGGTTGTTTCACTAGCTTTTTTATAATATGATTTTTTTTAAATGTTATACTTTTCGTGTTCTGTTCTATTTTGTAGGTTACGTATTTTCTTTATTGCAAACTTTATTCCGAGTAACAAGGACTAGAATTACCAGCCAAATTGTAAATAGCTGACGTGATTCGCGAACATAGATAAGGCAATTGAGGGTATTAATTAAAGGCAGATTTTTTACATTCAAGTAAGGCGTTTCATTCCCGGAACGTTTGTAAATTAGCTCCGTATCATGGCTATATACAGGCTGCTGTTTGGCATAATTTCCATATTTACAGAGGTTTCAAAACAACCTGTACAAGGGGCTCCTCAAAATATCTGTTTAGACAAATTTTCATGTTAAGTGTTGGGACGTATGCTTGCTATCTTGAGAACAATTACAAAAAGTAATCATATTTGGTTGAGATGGTTTGGACCTATCGAAAGGATGAGTGAAAGGCGAGTAACGAAACAAATTTATAGTGCAAATGTGAGCGGAAGTGTCTACTATGTAAAGGGCGTCTACTATGGCCAAATTAAATATTTTTTTGAAAGGTCAAATTCGGAGCACTCGTAACCGCAGGCAGTTTATCAGGAGATGCATGAATGTGGATGAAGCGAAAGAAGTATGTAAGGACCGTAGCATGTGGTGAATGGTGGTCTCTACCAACCCCCATGAGATACAGGTATGAGCCAGGGGCGTGCGTTGGATTTTCAGAGGAGTAGGCATAAACAATAAGTAGGTAGGTAGGCAGGTTAAGTACATACCTATGTGACGCGGTTTAGGTACGTACGTCTTGGTAAAGATACACATACGAACAAAATCAAACACACACACGACACGAGTGTATTCAGTGATCACAAATTGTACTTCTGCTTACCTGCTTATATGCAATGCACGCCACTGGTGTGAGCATAGGTATGTATGTATATATGTAATCATATTTTATTGAGAAGATAAAGTTGTTGTATCTAAATGAAACACGAGCCAGAAGTCACAAAGTTATCTAAGTTATTATTAAATGTAAGTACAAAGTTTTCCAAAACCACTTTTCAGAGTTAATACATTATGTAGATAGGATAATGGGGTTTGTTACTTACATTATGAATGTTCCTTTTCCATTACCATGCCTTACCTTTTCAATATTTGTAAATTAATAGAAGGTTTACTTAATATTTAATTTGATAAAGTGTACATGTCGAAATTAGTTTTCCTATAAAATGTTTCCATTTGTCATGGAAAGATATAGAGGTGTTGTAACACCTACACCCACATTTCACCGAATATAATTAGGTGCCAACGTGCCAGACGGTGAGTCCAACGCCGAGTTTTCCTTCACCGTAAAGCACGTGGTGTGAAAATCACTGCACATAAGTTTTTTGGAATACTCTTTGGTACACGCCCCGCTCATCGCAACCTCTATAAGTTATTAATAATGTTCTAGTTTCAAAACGCTAAGTGCAAAACACTGCTTCGAAACATGAGGTCCTGGGTTAAAACCCCGAAATGTTAATGTTATTGGGTTTTTTGTAATTTCTAAGTAGCAGCCTGAAGTTTGGATTAGTGCCCGCTTGATTGAATTGGCTCCAAGCAAAATGTTGGTGTACTAGAATAAAAACTCTGCCTACCTATTTTGAAGAATAAAGGCGTATGCATATGTACGACTAAACCTAAAGGTTTTGTAAAATATTCTCTAGTAATGTAATTCCCACAACGCCTTAACTTAATCACACCAAATTAACTAGCTGGAATGACTTAATTTGGTGTATTGTTTAGACCGAAGAGTAATACAATACGCCCGGGATTAATTAACCAATTTACGGCAAGGCGGGGCGCTGATTGACGCATCGGACGTAAAAGCCAGCTTTACACAAGAAAAGCTTTTCCACCTAAAGTTCTGGTGATCTATAAAGTGGGCTATTGGTAAATTATCCAGCTTTCATTTGTTTCCCATTTTCAATTTATTTGACATTGGCTAAATGTGAATATTGTAGATAGATTGGAGAGAACTTGCATTTCTAATGCCAGCGATGCCTTCCAAAAACTTATGTGCTGGGATTTCTCACCACGTGCTTTACGTTGAAGGAAAACGCCGTGATTTACCTGCATATGTCTGAGAAGTAATTCAAAGAGGTTTGTATAGTGCCTGAGATGGCGATTGATTCACCATACGTTACGTTGGCATTTAGAAATCTTCGGTAGAATGTGGGTGTTGTTATTTTTACACCTCTGCCTACCCCAGTGAGCAAATAATCTGTAGTATATTCGTATATTCCTGACGTCATGAGTTCGGAAGTTCACTGTCATTGAATGCATATTGCGCAGTATAATTTTTTAATTATATTTTAACGTGAGTATGAGCGAATATGCAGTTATCCCACTATTTTCGCTGAGCGCTCAAAACTCGTGACAGCACCTGTATGTCTAATTACTTGTCCTCCTGACTGACTGATTGGTTATCAACGCAAAACCTTAACTTAATCCGGGACTTGAAATTTGAAGGCAGTATAGTAAAAATATTTTTTAAGTCTATCCCTGTAACAGTTAAATGGGCGATTGAAAGTTTGTGCGCAAAACCTTCACTTGAACAGATGCTCAGTGAATTATGATATGAATATATCATTATATTAGGTGTTTCTTTCAAAGTAAATGTGACTTTCAGGAGTTTTGGTAGTAATTATTTTACTGAGATTTTTTAAGAGCCGTGGTGGCCTCGGGGTTAGTGCAGTCGCCTGCTACGCAAGCGACGCAAGTTCGAATCCCAACGGGGCCTGTACCTATGAGTTTTTCTAAAAACTTATGTACAGTGATTTCACACCACGTGCTTTACGGTGAAGGAAAACATCGTGAGGAAACCTGCATATGTCTGAGAAATAATTCAAAGACGTATGTATAGTGCCTGAGACGGCGATGGACTCACCATCTGTCACGTTGGCACTTAATCATATTCGGTGAAATGAGGGTGTTGAAACTTACAACACCTCTGCCTACCCCTTCGGGGAATACGGGCGTTAGCATATGTATGTATGTATGTAGATTTTTTTATACCTAGTTAATCCTACCATAAATTCAAACAAAGCAAAATAGTGAATAGCGCTTATATTGAACAAGTTAATCCGAAGTAGTTTAATAAGCCTTCATATTACATTAAAACCGCAAATACCTCGGATATCCGCATCAGGGTACCAAAATTATAATGTCCAAAGGGTGTTGTTGATCTATGAATTTGAAAATTTACCGCCCAACAAATTTACATATAGATAGAATACGATTGATGTAGGTCGGGTTATCATAGTGACTAATGATTCAGCCGCGGGTTATCTACACATCTATATCTATACAAATAAATAAAATTGAAGTGTCTGTTTGTAATTCCAAAATAACAGCTTTTCACTAAATGCACATCGAAGTATATACGCTACTGACATAAAAAAACGAATTTGTAAAAAATATCTCTGTCTGTCTGTCCGTCTGTCTTTCTGTCTGTCTGTCTGTTCGTCTGTCCGTCTGTCTGTCAGTCTGTCTGTCTGTTTGTTTGTTCCGGCTAAATTTCGAAATTACTAGACCGATTTTAACGAGATTTTCACTGGCAGATAGCTGATGATACAAGGAGTACCTTAGGCTACTGTTATACAAAAAAACATAGGGCCATCCGATAAATTAATTCCACGCAGATGAAATCGCGAGGCACAGCTAGTCGCTCACTATAAGCGATAACAATTTGAACCTACCGTTGGGACAGTAAGACATTGGACTCTGATTACGACGATTTACAGCTTTTCTTTGTTTTTGGGGTAGTAAGAAAATAAGGGTGGATAATCACAAACAGCTTATAGATAGCTTAGGTGATATGGCGTAAAATACTGGTACATTTTATTTGTTTTTTCTTAAAGTTTTTATCACGAAAAATTATTGGCTAGCAGTAAGTTTAAAGCTACCTAGCTAGTATTAGGTACGTAAGAACTATATATAAAAAATTTTGGTCAAGTGGTAAGTATTACTATTTTATTGGTGTAGGGGTTCGATTCCCGCTGAATGTTTTTGAACATTTGTGCGACGAATATATGTGTTTGCATTGCTGAATATTTGTGTCTGAGTACTTGGGTTGTTTATTCGATATTTACACATTATACCCTTAGATCATAATATAATAATCTTCGTGTTATACTAGTTACCTCATACTATGTACTGTGGTGTATACATTACGGACATATTATTTCAATAAATACATTAACTCCCAAAACTAAAATGTTTTAGGAATATTTGAATGTTCTTACTTTCAAATAACGATAATTCCATCATAAATACAATATACACTAGACAAAAGTAGACTACTTATTATAATCATAATCTTCTCTCTTTGAGAGAGCGAAATGCCTTAAGCAATAAAATTGTAGACCTACAGAATTAATACCAGGGGGTCTATTCTCTTTCTCCCAAAACGAAACTTCGTAAACGATCGAAAATCAAACGTAGTTTCAGTATCACAATGTTTTTATCAAACTCAAGTTTTCGTTTATTCAATAACTAGCGGAAGGCATTTCGTTTCACCCGCGTAGTTCCCGTTCTCCTGGGAGTACGGGGCTGATGATCTAGCTATCCATTGCTGAAAAATTTTTTAAGATCGGTCAATTAGTTTCGGAGCCTATTTAATGCAAACAAACAAACAAGAAGACAATCAAATCTTTCCTCTTCATAATATTAGTGTAGATTTAATTAAGGTATGTTTAGAACATAGAAACGTCAAAGAGTTTTCTAGCAGACCACGTTCGGACGAATAACAACCGTGGTACGAACTTTGTGAACATTTGGCCACAGCTTCGTTTTTCGGAGAAAGCGAGTAGGCCCCATGTACTAAAATGTTTACATACAAAACCTACCGTGTATCAGAACTCTTGTGCTTGTTCCATGTAAACAACAGATAAACACGCTTCTCAATGGGCCCACGTAACATTTTGATATATTGCCAACAGCACGGTACTGTATTAAAATAATGCCAAGTGCTAATTTTGTTTAAAAATAATTCATGGGTTATTAGGTTTTTTCCTGACGATTTATGATCGAAAGTAAACGGTGGCAGTTCGTCTAGCTGTAAGGTGTAAGGTAGCGGTGTTGGTAAAATTTAAAATTTTAATGTTCTATGTTGCTGTTAGCTTAAAGTTATGATAGCTTAACCTCGAATACGTTGCAAGAACAAGGTTTCTACCTTTACTTACTGCATAATATGCTCATGTCTGTATTATCCGAGGGGGTAGGCAGAGATGTACTTATAATACAACCACTTTTCGTCAGTCCTATGTAATATGTGGCAAGTCCGAGAACAATTATATAGAGCCGTGGTGGCCGTAAGATTCCACCAAGATCGAATTGGGATTCAATTGATGGATTCACGGGTCTATAATAATGATTTTTTCTAAAAAAAGATTTACGTGCAGTGATTTCGTACCATGTGCTTGAACGAAAATGCGGTGAAGGTAAACATCGTGAAGAAACCTGCATATGTCTGAGAAGTAATTCAATGACGTTTGTATAGTTCCTGAGACGGCGATAGACTCACCATTTATCACGTTGTAACTTAATCGTCTTCAGTGCTCTGCCTACCCCTTCGAAGAATACAGACGTGAGTTTGTAAATGTTCAGATGTAAGCGTATAGGTTCAGTAATATGAAAGAAAAAACTCAAAATTAAATTTCATACATTTTAACATTCATGATTGAAACATTAATCCTATTTTTATCTGGGTGAAACATACTGTCAAACAACTTTCTCTTATTGTCATTATTGTACTTTCAAAGCAACAACATTCTAATTAACAAATACCCTGATTCACGTAAACAAACCGAGATATCGTTCAGAAGGGAAGCATGATCCTAGAAAAGGGAAGATCTTCCAGCCAGGCGGGTGTCATGCCTGGGGAATCGCGGCTCCAACTGTTCTAGTTGGAAACTTGTATATATACTGCAATGCGCTTGAAAACTCTTATTGTGCGATTTAGGTTCTCGTGTATTCGTACTAAACTTCGCATTTGTAAGGGAAGCGCAATCTATTTAGCGAGTGGAGAAATGCTGCTGCAGATTAAATTCATTTGATGGAAATTCTCTCTCAATAGTATTCACGTGATCCGAAATCGAAGTTCTATAAGACTTCAACTGAATAGGAAATCTTACAACGACGACTGAACTATTCCGTTTTTACTTTGATATCTATACATCAATACATACAGATAAAAGATAAATTAAATTGAAATGTCTTTTTGTAATTCCAAAATTACAGCTTTTCACTAAAAACATATGATACGGTACTGATATAAAATAAAATAAAAAATGTCTCTGTCTGTCTGCCTGTTATTACGGATAATCTCCGAAACGGCTGGACCTATGTTAACAAGACTTTCACTGGCAGATAGGTAATTTTAAGAGTAACTTAGGCTGTTTAAAAATACATAAGGTTTCCGCGGGTCACTTATGAAATTTATTCTACGCGGGTAATTCGCGGGGCACGTTATGAATACGGAAACACTGTCAACGACTAAGTCCCTACGACATCACTACGGTTTTCACTACTGGCTTTGTTATGAAACTCCACTTGTAAGTTACAAACTATCGTGCTTACTTAAGTTGTGATCACGTGTCTCAAGTTAGAAAGCGCTATTTGTATAATAACTTAAACATTGTTGGATAATGTTAGCGATCATTGTACGTATGCAAGCTTGTATACTTGTTGTAGCTTGGGATTGACCGTAAATCTCGTGTTTGAACACTGAACATAAGTTTTTAGAAAATCTCATTGAGTTTGGACGATCAAAGAAGAACACAGAAAACGTGTAGAGGTATTTGAAATGTGGACATACAGGCGAATGCTTGCTATTAGCGGGACTCAAAAAGTAACCAATATTGAAGTTCTTTGACGAGTAAAGCAGAAACGTGAACTTTTGCAGACCGTCAAACAAAGAAAAGTTGCCTACCTAGGAGTTTCCCCACACTAGTGTCGTTGGAAATTAGTGGCGTGCATTGCATATAAGCAGTGTTTGGGAGGATCAAACTGGCCTTCCAAAGATTCCAGGACAAAATTAAACTAGTATTCATATACGGTTTGTTATTAATGTCAAAAAATAAGAGAAATAAAACAATGATAGAATTTATATAAGAAGAAGGTGAGATTGAACTTTGAGTCCCACATACATACATATGCGCCTACTGTATTCTGTTTTATGTGTATATTATATATATTAAGAGCCGTAGTGGCCTTGGCGTTAGAACAGTCGCCTGCTACGCTAGCGACGCTAGTTCGAATCCCAAAAAAATACGAAGCTCCTTGTAACATTAACTATTTGCATGTGAAAGTCCCGTTAAAATCGGTCCAGCCGTTTTGGAGATTAGCTGTAACAAACAAACAGAAAAAAAATGTTTTATTATGTTAATACCGTATATACTTTTATATGCATTTAGTGAAAAGCTGTCATTTTAAAATTACAAACAGACACTTCAATTTTATTAACCTCTATAGTTTTATTAGTGATGCAACACCAGACCCATGTAATGCTATTGGGGAAACAACAAACAGACAAGAAGGATTATAATAATCATTAGTTTCGATAAAGGGCCCTCAAATTACGACTCATTTTCACCGTCTGTCGGTCCGTCATAATTGAACCCCTCGTTACATTAGATACAAAGGGAGGGTTGGTTTCCTCAATTACAAGGAAGGGTGTCCGACACAGATGGCAGAAGCTTATTGTCACGAGGGTTTTGTAGCAAGAATACTCACAACACCAACAAGAATGAGAAACGTAGTTCTGATTATTATTCTTGTTTGGGCACGAAGGGGTAGGCAGAGGTTAAACTGCAGACACTATACATACGTCTTCGAATAACTTCTCAGACATGCCGGTTTCCTCATGATGTTTTCATTCACAGGGCCTAGTGTGATTTTTTCTCTGCCGCCGACATAAGTCACCGCGTCGACGAAAACAGATTTGTATAGGATCGGAGCAGCGCCTCTGTCGGCCTAAAGATGACATTGTGAGCCCATACAAATCTGCGTTTACGTCGACGCGATGACTTGTGACAGCGATTTTAAGCAAACTCGCACAAGGCACTCTTATGTGAAATCACTGCAAATAAGTTTTTAGAAAAACTCATTGGTACAGGCCTCGCTGGGATTCAAACTTGGGTCACTTGCGTAGCAGGCGAATGCTTAAACCCCTCGGCCAACATGTCTGTTATGAAATAATGTTTTGTCGGTAAGTTTGGGTGAGGGTCAGTAGAGTGGATATAGTGCCAAAATACATGGCATACTAGCTGTGCCCCGTGGTTTCACCCGCGTACATTTAGTTTGATATTTACTGTCGCGGAACATTTTTAATAAATAAAAGTAGCCTAAGTTACGCCTTGAAACATAGCTGATGTTTCAAGCGACCTGCCCGTGAAAGTTCCGTTAAAATCGATCTAGCCGTTTCAGAGATTACCCGGAACAAACAGACAGACAGACAGAGAAAAAATTTAAAACTTGTTTTAGGTGTCAATAGCGTGTATACTTTCATATGCATTTAGTGAAAAGCTGTTATTTTGGAATTACAAACGACACTTCAATTTTATTTATCTGTAAATAGATGTATAGATTAGTTCTATTGGGTAATGCAGGAATATTGAGTGCGGTTGACAAACGATTAACGATTTAATTACAATATAATTACTTCTGTTTAATTACAGTGTTTATATCATTATATACGTTATACTCATCCGATATAACCATACAATAATAATTAACGCTGATTAAAATTAATCATGAATTTCATAATTGAATCAGATACGTCAACGATACTCAAAGAGGCTTTATTTCTGACTTCAGAATGTAATAATGATATTATTAATTAATATTAATTAGTGTGTCACAACATTGCTTAGTCACAAACTCTTAGAACTTTGGATGCCTTTACGAATTTTAAAGCAGACAAGGTTGCCATACTCGTAAATATTTGAAAATTGTTCTGATTTACGTAATAACTTAATTAACGTCGAGAAAATTACTATTGATGATCAGAAACCAGCGTTCTGTAAACAACTGACAGATAAATAATTCAAAATATACATACGAAAAAACATAGGTGCATACGCTCGCTGAAAAGTGGGTGTGGTGATGATGAAGTACTAACGTGACAGATGGTGTGTCTATCGCGATCTCAGGCTCTATACATACGTGTTCATATTACTTCTCAGACATATGCAAGTTTCCTCACGATGTATTCTTTCACCCTGAAGCACGAGGTGTGAAATAACTGCACATAAGTTTTTTAGAAAGACTCATTGGTACAGGAACCGCTGGGATCCCAACTTACGTCGCCGCAACTAGTGTCTGCTCAAACCATACGGCCTCTACGGCTCTTTTTTAAAATAATAATATAACATATTATGTAATACTAGCTGTGCCCGCTGTGTGTGTGAAATTTAGTTTCATACAAACTTTCTTCCCCTATTTTATCCCCTTAGGGGTAGATCCCCTTTCTTAGCGGATGCCTACGTCATAACATTTACCTGCATGCCAAATTTCAGCCCGATCCGGCCAGTGGTTTGGGCTGTGCGTTGATAGATCACTATGTCAGTCAGTCAGTCACCTTTGGGTTATATATATTTAGATAAATTTACCACAAAACAGCCACTTGGGCAAATCACTGCAGCCTATAACTCTAAGTGTTAAGAGCTCACGAAAACATCACTTAGGTACTAATATTAAGTTCCAACACTATTTATTATTAATAACTTTGAATTAATTTAATTCAAAAATGTAATATAAATACAAACCTTCATGAAATAAGTATTATGAGAACATGTGGGCGTAAATATTATTTGAAACAAAACGATTACCTTTGCCGAAAGTCGTTCAACGCTGTATAATGCATATAGGTTCATTCAAGGTCAAATAAAATGATAAATGAACTCGCATTCACAAAAACAGGGTTCCACCAAACGGGGTTCATTTCATAAGTTCATTAAACCCTGACTAAGGAGTTTATTAACACCTTAACAATACAATCTATACAGATAAATAAAATTGAAGTGTCTGTAATTTCAAAATAACAGCTTTTCACTAAATGCATATGAAAGTATAAACGCTACTGACACTAAAAGCAAAGTTTTAAATTTTTTCTCTGTCTGTCCGTCTGTCTGTCTGTTTGTTCCGGGTAATCTCTGAAACGGCTGGACGGATTTTAACAGGACTTTCACTGGTAGATAGCTGATGTTCCAAGGAGTAACTTAGGCTACCTTTATTTATTAAAAATATTACGGTTCCGCGACAATAAGGATGAAACTAAATCTACGCAGGTGAAACTGCGGGGCACAGCTAGTTTTAAATAAAACTCTAGTGTGAGATAAAGATAAAAAGCGACAGCCCTTAAGTTGTAAAAAATATCGTTAATAAGAATTTAATATTTTTCGAAACCATAAACAAGTCTTTAAATTATAGATACACTACCTGCGCCCCGCGGAATTACTCGCGTAGACTTAATGGGTGGCCCGCTGAACCGTATTTAAAAAATGAAATAAAAAACAGGTATCTGCCGGCGGTACAGCCGTTTTGGTGATTAGCCGGAGAAAACAGAAAGATATTTTATTTATAGACTAGCTGTGCCCGGCGGTTTCACCCACGTAGATTTAGTTTCATCCTTATTGTCGCGGAACCCTAATATTTTTAATAAATAAAAGTAACCTAAGTTACTCGTTGAAACATCAACAACCTACCAGTGAAAGTCCCGTTAAAATCGGTCCAGCCGTTTCAGTGATTACCCGGAACAAACAGACAGACAGACAGACAGACAGAGAAAAAATTTAAAACTTGGTTTTTTAGTGTCAGTAGCATGTATACTTTCATACGCATTTACTGAAAAGCTGTTATTTTGGTATTACAAACAGACATTTCAAATTTATTTATCTGTATAGATGTATAGATTTTGGGATTTCAGAATTTTATAAATATTCACCTATCTGTTCTGAAGGTTATTTGAAGATTCTTTTTATATATTTTTATTATGAGCCCGACGTGTCCCACTGCTAGGCAAAGGCCGCCCTACCCTCTTTCCATCCCTTCCGATCCAGGGCTTTAGGAGGCGTTGAGGCGTCCTGCCATCTTTTGCTCGGCCTGCTACGTCTGCGTGTTGCATTCGAAGGGATCCATAGTGTGGTTTGTCTCGCCCACAGTTCGTCTGACATGCGACACACGTGCCCACCCCAGTCCCATTTCAGCTTAACAACTTGATGACCAACATCGGTGTTTTGTGTTTTGGAAAGTAGAGTACTATTTCGAATGCGGTCTATTAATCTGTTTCCCATTATACTACGTTCCATGGCTCGCTGGCAGACCCCTAGTCTGGATTTCTGATAATCAGTCAAAGACCAAGTACAGTCAAATAATACTAGCGATTTAAGGAGATCGGTGATGTCTAGTTAAAAATCAGTTTAATATTTAAACAAAGCAACATGAAATACCTATAAGCTGCGCCTTAATCATCTTTCAAGAGGCATAATATTATTATATTATACTCCAATCCAAACAGATTTCAATTCCCGCAAGGATTATATCGTTTGAGGATAAGAAATTACACCGATTAAGAACCAATTTCCCGTGTCAATATTATCTTGTGGCATTATTACAATATAATTTCGTGCTTATGAATACTTTAACGCAAAAGTAGACTTTAACCACACTAGCTTCAGAGCAGAAAATACTATGCTCAGTCGGTTCTTCGACGTCTTTGAAAATGTGGTACATTTATTTTGTATTTTTTTAAAATTTATATATCGTGTAAACGTCACTTAAATGTTTTACAGACATTTCCTTAAGTTCCAAACAAATTTATATCTATATAAATAAAATTGAAGTGTCTGTTTGTAAATCCAATATAACAGCTTTTCACTAAATGCATATGAAAGTATACAGAGACAATAAAACACCAATATTTTATTTTTTTCTCTGCCTTTCTGTCTGTCTGTCTGTTTGTGCCGGGTGACCTCCGAAACGGCTTGACGGATTTTAACGGTACTTTCACTAGAAGATAACTAATTTTACAAGGAGTAACTTAGGCTACTTTTAATTAAAAGAAAACATAAGAGTTCCGCGGGACACCCATAAAATTAACTCTACGCGGGTGAAACCGCGGGGCACAGTTAGTATATACTGTGGTCTAAATGTGTTGTTGCGCCATATTATTATACTAGCTATGCCCCGCGGTTTCACCCGCGCAGATTTAGTTTCATCCTTATTGTCGCGGAACCCTAATATTTTTTATGATTAAAAGTAGCCTCAGTTACTCCTTGATATATCAGCTACCTGCCAGTGAAAGACCCGTTAAAATCGGTCCAGCCGTTTCAGAGATTACCCGGAAAAAATTAACAGACAGACAGACAGAGAGACATACAGAGAAAAATTTCAAAACTTGGTTTTATAGTGTCAATAGCGTGTATACTATCTATATATATAATTATGCATTTAGTGAAAAGCTGTTATTTTGAAATTACAAACAGACACTTCAATTTTGTTTATCTGTATGTATGTATGTATATGTATGTATAGATGTATAGATATATAGATTTAGATTTAGATTATTTGGAATATAACCACAACCCGTTTACGAAAGAATTTTGTCGGCGTTAGAACGTGTCAAAATCTACTCTGCTTGGTCCCGCAACCGATTGTTTTCAACACACACAATTAAAAAAATATCTCGTGACGTTTCAGTGAATGCAGAAATTTCTTTATTTGATTAAAATTAACGTTAAGAAAAAAGCTGAACGATTACCATTTTGTTAGTAACCAAACTTTCTCATCCCATTTTTTCATCTTTTTTCTCCCAAAATAAAATTTTATTTTCTGACTCTGGCTCATTGCAAACTTGGAGGTTTTTCGATTCCGTTAAAAATCATGGAAATAATTTATTTTACATAATTGTATTTTTTCCTTTTTGAAGGCGGGTTTTTAATTGTAAATTCCACAGAAATTAAATAGGAATGAGAAAAGAAATAAAGATTGGTTTGAAACCCTCATTTTTAGTTGTTCAAAAAGATGAAACCGTTAGTATGCAGGAACGGTGTTGGTCGGCGAGAAAAAACGGCTTTGACCAAGCATGTACAAAGGATACCTTTGTAAAACTAAAGCGAAAGGATTTTTAAAGAAAACCAAGCCTCCAATTACAAAGCAAATCACAAGGAAGCCCCGATTAAGAGGCTACAGTATTTATTAAACTCGTCCTTGTTACAATGGTTGATGTTTTAATTGGTTGCAATCCTTAACACAACTTGTATATTCTCCGCCCAATAACAAGCTTACTCAGTTTTCTTTAAACAAAACATTATTGTTTAAGCATGAATATTTTACTGCCAGTCGTGTGTCTGTTGGTCATAACTGCTACTGCAGACCACGAGGTCCTGGGTTAGATGCTAGGGTCGGGCAAAGTGTAATCGAGTGTTTTCCTACTGTAAATTCCCGTTAGCAGCCCAGGTAAGGGATTCCGTTAAAGGCAATAGCTTCGCCCCCAATTACATGGGACCTAATTATAACTGGTGAAATGTGGGTGTAGTGTAAGTGTTAGGTACACTTACACTACACCCACATTTCACCAGCCCACCACCCCTACGTGAAATACAGACGTGAGCATATTATTATCTATACAGAAAATTAAATTGAAATGTGTGTTTGCAGTGTGGGGATTGTTGGCTAAATGCGACGACTGGTTAGAAGCAGTATCGCTTTAATACTGTCTCGAGTCACACACTACACTACAGTGCTCTAATTTCGTAAGGGCGTTTTTCTCAACTTCGGAGATCTTCAATTCTCCTATTTAGGGGGTAAAAAAAATATTTTTGTCGCTGTATACGTACCCTTTTAGGTTGTCTGCGATAAGAGTGCCTTTTGTTTGTTACCATACCCTTATAATATTGTTTTTTTTTTGTCTTTAATTTTGTGTGCAATATTGTATTGATTTAAGAGTAATACTGCAAATATCTAAAAGCGGTTGCTTGTATAATCAACAGGTTACAGTTAGGTGTTGTTACTGGATTAGAGGGAAGGTTGGGAAACCTTGCCCCAAGCTATCCTTTTTATCCAAAACAAACACTGGGTTACACAATTACCTTTAAGTAATTAATTTTAATTAATTGATGTGGCACAAAAGCTTTTTGACCTACAAACGTTATTGAAAACAAACACCATTTTAATATTAATATTCTGTGATCGAGCTGAGTTTTTGTTTGGTTGAAAAAGGTTGCTATTTCTATTTTATGAATATAATGATTTGAAATTTAAAGAAGCTGGCGTGGCTGGCGTGGCTGGCAGGAGCCGTCGTGGTGGCCTCGAGGCTAGAGCTATCGCCTGCGGCGCAAGCGACGCAAGTTCGAATCCTAGCGGGGCCAGTGCCTATGAGTTTTTCTAAAAAACTTATGTACAGTGATTTCACACCACGTGCTTTACGGTGAAGGAAAACATCGTGAGGAAACCTGCATATGTCTGAGAAATAATTCAAAGATGTATGTATAGTGCCTGAGACGGCGATGGACTCACCCTCTGTCACGTTGGTACTTAACCATATTCGGTAAAATGTAGGTGTTGAAAATTACAATACCTCTGCCTACCCTTTCGGGGAATACAGGCGTGAGCATATGTATGTATGTAGAAGCTGGCGTCCGATTGTTTTCGGCCTTCGGTGAAAATTGGCCTATGGGTTTCTTGCTGGTTCTTCTCACAAGGCACGTTTCCGAACCGGTGGTAAATTTTCGATATTCATAAGCGACATCAGGGCCCAAACTGAATAAATATTTTTCATTTTCATTTCGGGTGCCCCTTTGGGAAGACGTGAGATTAATTTAATCATAATTATAATATAAATACCGCTTCAAAGTCAGCTTCCATTAACTTAATTAATTCCCCGAAACCCAAATTATTTAAAAAGGTACAAACAAATTTAATTTTTAAGTTTAATAAATTAAACAAATATGTGCGCCCAAAAAAGTTCAGTGAAAAGCGAGCAATGTAAAACGCGCAATAAATAGTTGTAACCATTAATCAATGACTGGGCCGCCGGTTACAATTTATACGGTGGGCGAAATCTCGACAGCTCGCAAATGAGTTGCGACCTTGTTGCCAGAATTTGACTTTACAATCTCGTGATTTTACAATTAAAAAAAACTTCTTCAAGGCGCCCCGAATGGGTGAGTATCGGTGTATAACACTCAGTCACACGTCACCAAGATGACAGAGAGTGAGCCCGCAGTTAAAAAATAAAATGTCCAAGCTCAGAAGTTCTTAATACGCTCTGCTTAAACCGATGATGGTAAGTCCCCTCTACAGGAGGCCTACTATCATCGTTGTAGCAGTGACGCCTTACTAACTTTTTAGCTTTGACGTATAATGTCACACAAAGATAAACATCCAAGCTAAGAAGTTATTATTACGACCTGCTTAAGCCGATAATGGCAGGGCCCTAGGAACATGAAATTAATGAAGAAAGTTCTGCAAAAATTTAAATTCTTGCCAAAATGCCTCACGCTGCGATGTCCTCACCTACATTGAAAGGTATAGATAGGTAGGTGTCGGGGAAACCGGGACAGCTCTTAAAATATCTGATAGGGTATAAGTTTAAGAAGCAATTAAAATTATTATGATAAAAATATTTTCTTCCGTTTTTGAGTAATTGATGTTCAAAGTTGACCATATCAATACCTTATTTTCGCATAAAAATCTGCTGTAACGTAGAGTTATTCACGTGAAATCTAACTACCTTTTTATTTATTTTCTCCCACGAATAAATCCTTAAATAATCCCATAAAACCATTTTTCGAAACCATTAACCTTCCCCTTAATTTAAAAAGTTTAATGACCGCGTACGGAATGTAGGTAAACGCCACAGCGCGTTCATTCAATCGCTTAAGGCCGCGAGCTCTTCGGCTATAGCTTATAACTAAGTTACGTTATCGTTGGAGCTAGATATTTTACGATTTCGAAATAGTGATATATTCATAAAACCCTACAACTTCTAGAAAGCAACTGTTTCTTTTTCTCCGACAACCTGTATATACGATTTGTATAATGCTATTAGTAATTTATCTGTCACTAACCACAAGTGGCATAATATATGAGTGACAAATGACGTCACTCATATAAACTTGTGACAAAATGTGTCCTCGCGGTTTCACTTGCGCTTGGACTGGCTTTGTTTCGCGGAACCCTAATTTTCTTAAAATAAAAGTAGGCTATGTTACTCTGTGTAACATCAGCTATCTTCCTGTGAAAGGCTTAATAAAATCGGTCAGTTAGGCAGATAGACAGATACACGGAGATTTTTTTTTAATGTAAGTATCGTATGTACCTTCATGATGAAATGCAGTTAGTTTGGAATAACAAACAGACACTTCAATTTTATCTACACATCATAAGTCACTCCATCTTAACAGAGTGGCCTATGATGAGTGTGCTCAGTAATATTTGTGAGCAAATATTTGTAATATTTTAGTTTTTATTTTTGACAATTGAGCTTTGGAACTGTGTCCATGGGCTTATAGTTTCTTGAGTGATTTATTATGTATTTTTAAAACTGTATAATATTCTTGAAAAGAGTAATTACTGAGTTTCTTGCCAGGTTCATCTCAGTGAAAGCAACCTTCCGAACCTGGCGGTAGCATGTATAAGCCTGTGTAATTATGTCATTCTGACAATTTGAAAGTACTTTGTATAAAGAATTGAACAAAGATTTTCTTGAGTTTTGAGTAAAAAAAATGTGCCTCTAAAAAGTCTCGCTCGAAAATACATTGAATTCAGAATTGTGAAAAATACTAGAATTTAAAGAATTGCTATGATCCAACCACATTAGTTATCTCTGCCTGATATTCTTTATTTGTAAGAAAAATATATCCATTACATTTAACATTGCGATTGTCGTTCGATATGTGATAAACGACATTGTGAAGGAAGCGTGAAAATAATACTCCCACGTACAAGATCCGTTCTGATAAATCCTAAGTATCTACTTAGTTTTTGTAAGAATAAAAAACTATGTAGCTTAAAAAAGGTAAGAATCCATATTCAAATTTCAAAAGAAAGTATTTGTATTTTTATTTGTCTATGCTATGTATACTTCTATGCTAATATTGTGAAAAGGAAAGATTTGTTTTATGTGATGAATGGGCTCTTAAATTAGGCCTATTTAAAAATGTAGAGTATCATGGGCTATATTGTTGATTATTATTAATAAATTGAAAATTGAATTAGTTTAACACTTCGAACAAGTTGATTCTAAAAACGTATGTGCAGTGATTTCACATCACGTGCTTTACAGTGAAGAAAAACATGGTGAGAAAACCAACATAGTATTTCAAAGATGGATGTTGCGATAGACTCTCCATCTGTCACGTTGGCATTTGATCGTCTTCGGTGAAAAGTGTGTGTTGTTATTACACCACTGCCTACCCCAGAATACAGGCGTCGGCATATGTATGTATGTATGTTAATTCGATCGGTAGCCTGATAGGGAACAAGCGCCGTAGACTATAAAAAGCTTGATCTGTTACACTACACTTACAAACGAACATGATGACATACTACATACATATATGAAAGATTTTATAAAATGACAAAACAGATTATATTCAATTGATAACAATCAGGTGTTACTGTGTGAAAGTCCATTCTTTTGGAACATATAAAATGTTTTAAAGTGTGTTGTAATATTTTTTTTTTCTCTTTAACCAGATTTAATGAGATTGGCTTATACATAATGATATTGTGAATGAACTTCGAATACCTACCATTTGAAAAGTATCCTATAATATTGTTTTATAACCGCTGAAAGCTTTTAAAGCTAAGCACTTTTGTAATATTATTAGGACTTCAAACAACATGAGAACATAATTAGACGAATTTCATTTCATAAAAGGAATGCTGTGGTGGTTAAGTGGTTTGAGCAGTCGCTTGCTACGGCAGTGGCGCAAGATCCTGAGATGGTGTCTCAGTGTGCTCCGTATTACAAAACATATAGTAAGATAATACTTGATTTAAAACAGGTTCCATCTCTTTCTGTGATATAGATTTAAATAGAGATAGACATAGTCCCAGGTAAGTGTTAAGTAACCTCGTTTAAATGAAAATTATTTATTCACCTTAAGCCCTAGTCAGGCACTTATGAAGCTCAAAGAATTGCCAACCGGTTCGGAAACTAGCCTTCGTAGAAGAACCGGCAAGAAACTCAGCTAGCATCATGTACATTTTCATTACATGGTAAATAATTATTAATTTTAATAAATTTCACTTAAAATTATATAATCCACGTTTTGTAGTTAGGGGGCATGATTTACATAGGGTGAAGGAAAACATCGTGAGGAAACCTGCATATGTCTGATAAGTAATTCAAAGACGTATGTATAGTGCCTGAGACGGCGATGAACTCACCATCAAGTTGGATACGTAATGTTCAGTGAAGAGTGGGTGTTATCGTTTCGCAGACTCCGCTGGGACGGCGTCAGCTTACGTAAAGTGACAAAAAAATTGCTTTCGAAAAATACAAATATAAGTGATAAGATAAGTCGACAACAAAGGTCACATTTTCAGTCCAATTTGAGAGACATTAAAGTAATAAATAACGTATTTCTCTTAATATTAAGATATTCTTTCTAATAATTTTATGTATTTATTTCTGTACCAGCGACTGATAGATACAAGCAGTTGTTCATAAACTTGCTTTCGTTCTCGTGGTGTTGAAATACCAAAATATTACTTTAAGCTCCGTGACACCCATGTTGGGTGCAAAATTTTATGATAATTGGTTGGTTAATTAAACTTCAAGAACTGTTGTAGACCATAAAGCGTTACTAACAGACATAAATGCATACAATCGTAATTATAATATTAGGACTAGCTTTTGCTGCGACTAAGTCCGCGTTTTTTAAGCAGTCTATGTCCACCCTATCCCTATAGGTATCAAGTTTCAGCAAAATTGATTAAGCGATTATTGTTAAGGAAGAAGACAGACAGATAATTATTTTACGCACAAGAGGCTTCTAACGTTATAAATCTGTTAATACCCTTCTGACAGCTGACAGACTTTTCTCATTTATAATGTACGCAACACACATAATGAAACGGGGCCTGTACCAATGAGTTTTTCTAAAGACTGTGTGCAGTGATTCCACACCACGTGATTTACGGTGAAGGAAAACATCGCAAGGAAACCTGCATATGTCTGAGAAGTAATTCAAAGATGTATGTATAGTGCCTGGGACGGCGATAGACTCAACATCTGTCACGTTGGCACTTATTACATATTCGGTGAAATGTGGGTGTTGTTTCTATAACACCTCTGCTTACCCTTTCGGGGCCCTTCTGGGATGGCGTGAGCATATATCTATCACATAATGAACTGGAGAACCAGAAGTGCTAAGCAAAATTTGACTTTATACCTCGTTCCTTTACAAGTATAAATACCTAGTATGACTTCATTTTTTCAGCTGTGACTGATTCAAGGAGACCAAAAGCTCGCGAGAAATTTGATAACAAAGTTTATTGTAAAAGAAAAACTATACCGTTTGACATTACGAAATATTAAACTGAATACCACCGCTCTGAATAGTATACATTAGCGGACGTCACGCGGCTTCACCCGCGTAGTTACCGTACCCGTGACCAAATAACAGAAAGTCTAAGACTTTTTTTTAATATTTTTATACAAGCTACGTATATATTATTATTAATCATATACATTTACAAAAAGTTGTTAATTTAAAATTACAAACAGACACCTCAATTTTATTATTGAACGATTTATTTTGTATTTTTAAAACTGTATAATATTCTTGAAAAGAGTAATTACTGAGTTTCTTGCCAGGTTCTTCTCAGTAAAAGCAACCTTCCGAACCTGGCGGTAGCATGTATAATCCTGAGTTATTGTGTCATTCTGACGATTTGAAAGTACTTTGTATAAAGTCTAATCGAATAAAGATATATTTGAGTTGAGTTGAGTTGAATTAAGGAGCGAAGGCGGGTCGCTCTTATTATATGACTGGCGATGTTTGAAGCTTGCGTGCATGAACACGCTTATTGAGAAGTTAATACGCTATAGGGGATTGGATCGTCTTTAATGGCCGCATAAATTCGATTCACTTAGCCCTGAGGAAGGTCGTGAAATAGTTTTAGCCTTTAGGGCAAGTGGAGAGAAACAGCTTGGTCATCTATTTACTTTCGCTCTGTGTAATATAATATTTTATTGCAAAACATCAATACACACATACTCGAAGGGGTAGGCAGAGGTGTTATAACAACAACACCCACTTTTCACCAAAGATGATTAAGTGCCAACGTGTCAGAGGGTGAGTCATCGTCTCAGACACTATACATACGTATTTTTGAACTAGCTGTGCCCTGCGGTTTCACCCGCAAAGATTTAATTTGATATAAGTAGCCTACTCCTTGAAACATCAGCTACCTGCCAGTGAAAGTCCAGTTAAAATCGGTCCTGCCGTTTCAGAGATAACCCGGAAGAAACAGACAGACAGACAGACAGAAAAAATATAAAACCTGGTTTTTTTGTGTCAGTAGCGTGTATACTTTTATATGCATTTAGTGATAAGCTGTTATTTTGGAATTACAAACAGACACTTCAATTTTATTTATCTGTATAGATGTATATATTACTTCTCAAACATATGCAGGTTCCCTCAATATGTGTACATACAAACATGACATATATACAAAGATTCAATTATATAAAATTTTATTCATTCTTTATGAATGTATATACGGTACCTATAACAAACACAATTTTCATTTTATTTATCGACTGTGTTTGTTCAATGTGATTTATGTGTATTTATCTCCGAAATGAAGCCTTTCTTGGAACTTTCACGGAAGATAGCTGATGTCTGGTTTTAACCGACTTCAAAAAAGGAGGAGGTTACCAATTTGTTTGTATGTTTTTTTTTTTTTTTTTGTTTTGCATGAATCTACGAGTCATATATGTGTTCACGATACTACAATTCGTATCTATTTTGTTAAACCTAAGTCATAATCAAAATCACACTTTTTTATTAATATGCTCACCTCCAAGAAGAGTCCCCGAAGAGGTCAGCAGAGAGTAACAACAACACTCACATTTCACCGAATGTAAGTGCCAACGTGACAGAGGGTGAGTCCATCGCCGTGTCAGGCACTATACATACCTACGTCTTTGAATTTCTTCTCAGACGTATGCAGGTTTCCATCACTGTAATGCCCGTGGAGTGATATTACTGTACTTATGTTTTTAGAAAAACTCGGTGCAGGCCGCTTGAATACAAGATTTTTTTTGAAAAGAGTAATTACCGAGTTTCTTCCCAGGTTCTTCTCAGTAAAAGCAACCTTGCAGTAGCATGTATAAATAATCCTGTGTAATCATGTCGTTGTGTAGATTTGAAAGTACTTCGTTAAAAGTCTAAATAAACAAAAGATACTCGTATTTGGAATTTCAATTTTCGCGTAGCAGATGAGACTCTTGTCGGTGTAACCGATGCAACTCTTTCCACTTGTCTCTGTCCAGTGCCAGTTCTTTGACCTCCTTATACGTCATGACAGACACCTTTTCTTTAACTTGTCCCATGTATGTTAGCCTAGGTCTTCCTCTTCCTCTCCTCCCTTCTACCTTTCCTTCTACTATGTTTTTAAAGATCTACGATTTTTTTTATGCTCAAAGTTAAATAATGCGAAACACGGTAGTCGCATTTCATTGTGTAAACTTACTCTGCTAGTAAATGAAATAAAAGCTAATTTTAGATAATACGGACTGCGCAGTGACGTAATATACCTACCATTGTTCTGTTATTGTGCTATTTAGAATAAATTTGCTTGCGTTGTGACCTGGTTTTATCTCGTAATCTTCTGACTTGAGAGGTTAAATCTTAGACGCAGCAAAATAGAGGTCACATCGTATTGCAATTAGTAGTCTCGCCCTATCCCCGTGGGATACAGGCGTGTATGTTTCTATGAAATATCTTGCAAGGACTGAATTGAAAATATCTGGTTCCACTATCTTTTGTGAGTTAAGTAAGTTTTGCAAGATATAAAATTGTACTTATTACTTTCTTGGATGTACCGACATAACCTTACTACCTTATACGAATTTTCAGTGTTTTATTCCAAAGAGTGATTTCTTGCTGTTTTCAGAATAAGGTAAAACTACCCGAATGTAGCAATATTTATATTATTTGCGCTAGTAAGCGGAGCGGTTCCACGCTCGCAAAGTTAATTTCAACATGTGATAAGGTACTCGTTGTAACATTAACTATCTGCCAGTGAGAGTCCCATTAAAATCTGTTGAGCCGATTCAGTCAGAGAGACAGACAGTTAGACCGAGAAAATAATTAAATCGTTTCACTTCACACTTAAATTTTATTTATCTGTATGTATGACTGAAATGTAAAAAACCTCGTGCATTCTAATAAACTTACCGGTGTGCATAGTATAGCAGGTAGTTTTTCTAAACATCTGGACGACCATTTTGCAACTACTTGTCCTTCCCTATTGTGCGACTCTCCTACAAGTCTCAACTTGTTCGACCAAGTACGTGCCGGCAACGCTGCACGTGCCGGCCGCGTCTCTACAAACTGGTGCGAACCCATCAGTCGGCCTAGAACTCTCCTCGGCATACGCACGCTCTAGCAGTAGTTGCTAGCTTCTCGTGCGCCGTTTAACGTGCCGCCGGTCGACTCAGTTTCCTTTCTTGTGACTTTATTTTGTTATTTCCTTCTGTATGTGATATCGTGTATGTTCATATTAAACTATTATTTACATTCAAGCCACTGACTTTTATTAGGTAGCTATAACCACGCCATAACTGACGCCCAACGTGAAGCGAACCAAACAAACAAGTACTTTCTTTTCGAGTGAACGTGCAAACTTCCGTTTATTTCGCGTACTTGCAAACATTACAGTGTGCTTTGTAGTTAAATAGTGAACGTAGAAACGAACATACATTAGTGCTATTGTCACAAATTCCAAGAAACTTTGTAACTCAGGTTTTTTATTCGATGCGAAAGCTCCTCTGACCCGCACGTGGTCTTTTGTTTAACGAACTCTAACTTCATAGTTCGCATACCACGCTCGTTAGTATTTTTTTTGTGTGTCTCGGCTAGACATGGTGATTACACGGTCGAGTCAACAGCAACATTCAGAGATGTTTCCTGCCGCTGGAGTGCAAGTAGACGGCGTCACGCCGCCAGCTTCGAGTGGGAGCGCTATTTTCGTCGATGAACGACCATCGACGCCGCCGTTACTCGGACGCCAAGCGTCCGCCGGCGCTACCGCCCCATCACCTCCGCCGCCGCTGTTCGGACGCGTCGCGTCCGCCGGCGCTGCTGCTCCATCATCTCTGCATCCGCCGATGTCAGGGCGTGAGCTGCCCGATTACTCGCCGTCGCCGCTTCAACACGGGCATGCTTCGCCCGTTGCTTCACCACAGCCTACGATGTCCGCGCCTATCGTAATGTCGGATCAACAGCTTAGGCTTTTATTGCAAGCATTACAATCGCAAACCCCATCACAGTACGTACCGCCGCCGCCATCGCTAACCGTGAGTAACTTTTCGAACTGTACAGCCAGATTTGATGGTACCGGAGATGTTCTATCTTTTATTAACTGTATGGAAATATACAAAGACTGCGTAAATGTCAGTGATGAGATAGCACTCCGAGGGTTACCCATGTTATTGTCCGGTTTTGCCGCTACTTGGTGGCTAGGCGTGAAGCATTCAGTGTCGATTTGGGAAGATGCGCTACACTTACTACGACAGACCTTCGGTCCGCGGCTCCCACCTCATAGATTATATAGAGAGATTTTTAGTAAGGAGCAGGCCGAAGAGAACACGGATGTTTTCGTATGTAGAGTGAGAGCTTTAATTGCACAATTACCGCCGAATACACTACCGGAAAACCCGGTACAGTTAGATATGGTGTATGGCTTGTTACATAAGAGAATACGAGAGAGAGTAGCGAGAAGTACCTTCGCGTCGTTTGCTGAGCTGTTGCAAAGAGCTCGTACGGTTGAAGACGTGCTAGAAGAAGTTAGCACTCCTACAGGTGTAAGGAAGAAGGCCTCCTCATCTGCTACTCAACCGCCACCGACGCCGATTCTCTGTTCTTCACCGCCGTTGTCTACTAGTTTTCCTTCGGGTTCTAATGTGGATAGAACACCGCATACTAGCAAACACAGACCTCGGTGCAACTATTGTAAATCTTTCGGACACACAATGGATGACTGCAGACGTTTATTGAATAAACAGCCTACCTCTTCAGACCAGATTGTCAACAATGAACCAGTTGCGACACGATCGGAAGCTCGCCCGTCCATCACATGTTTCGGATGCGGTGCGCCCGGGGTGATTAGATCCAACTGCGAAGTCTGCAAGGCAAGATGTTCAGCACCGCCAACTATAGCTTTGGCGTTTCAGTCAGTGTCCGCCGTTAGTCCGTCCGAGTTAAATTCGCGAGTGCGACCCATTTTCAAAGTGGAAGTGTTTGGTGCTGTTGGTACAGCTATATTGGATACGGGAGCAAAGTTCTCCATTGCCAGTGATAGTTTAACAAGACATTTGCGTGGAAATGGTCAATTATTTAAAACAGTAGAGACTGAGTTAAGATTTGCCGATGGTACTATGCGAGTAGAAATTGTAGAAACCGCTTTATTACGTGTTAAAGTTCAGGGAGTTGCAGTAGAGACTTTATTTTTTGTTTTACCTGGAGCCACAGAGTCACTACTAGGTATGAACTTTATCCAAGAGGTTGGCATGGTAGTCGACTTTAGTAATAACCAGTACTCGATAGGTAATTCCGAATTTTACGATTTAGAATTCGAGCGCGACGATCGCGTTGTTACTAGCTCAGCGATTGACATCCACGAGGACGAGGGCGTTCTTTTAACTTCAGCTGATGAAGATGTCTTCAGTGCAGGGGGAGCACTTACCCCTACTGCGCTTACTAAGAAAAATAGACCCCGAAGGTGGAGTGGAAATGAAAATAGTGTAAAGATAAAACGGAAACTTTCCACGGCTTCATTTCGTAGTACTGGATTTAAACATCAGGAGGGTGACCGCGTTCTTGTGGAGAGCCATTGCCCTAGTCAGTCTACGCAGGGCTTCATTACTAAAGTCGCTTCGCGACGTGAAGGCCCTTACCGTGTGCGTAAAGATGTTTCCGCGATGAACTGCGAAGTAGTTGTTAAACAGAGCCTACCGAGGGGCAAGTACTATGCCAGCCTCCTGACTACCAATGTAGGTGACTCTGCAGTAGTAGTTCATGCTAGAAGAAGGAATAGAGCGCGTTATTCAATTGCCAAGCCAGCTCCATAGTTTTCCACTGGCTTGGAGGGGGAGGATATAGCAGGTAGTTTTTCTAAACATCTGGACGACCCTTTTGCAACTACTTGTCCTTCCCTATTGTGCGACTCTCCTACAAGTCTCAACTTGTTCGACCAAGTACGTGCCGGCAACGCTGCACGTGCCGGCCGCGTCTCTACAAACTGGTGCGAACCCATCAGTCGGCCTAGAACTCTCCTCGGCATACGCACGCTCTAGCAGTAGTTGCTAGCTTCTCGTGCGCCGTTTAACGTGCCGCCGGTCGACTCAGTTTCCTTTGTTGTGACTTTATTTTGTTATTTCCTTTTGTATGTGATATCGTGTGTGTTCATATTAAACTATTATTTACATTCAAGCCACTGACTTTCATTAGGTAGCTATAACCACGCCATAATAGTCTATTATACCTCGTCGGTGTAAATTCGGTCTCAGAATATTAACTTAACAATCTTGACAATTACAGCTCATGATGCCACGAGACCTGGAGACCTGCCATCATCGGTCTAAGCGGAGCGTGTTAAGAACTTCTGAGCCTTGACGTTTCATTTTCAAAGCTAAGAAGTTCTTAATACGCGTTGCTTAAACGATCATAGTTGGCTCCCTGTTCGATATAAAATGAGAGTTTGAAAAGAGTGATTAGTCTAATTAATGGCAATAATTGTGAATGAACGCTTGTTTTAATCATCATCTCCCTGGCCTTAATCCCATGTATTTGGGGTTGGCACTTGATTCAACCCGATGTGGCTGATCACCTGATTTTTATACGAAGCGACTGCCATCTGACCTTCGCAACTCCCGTTTCGAGGAAAATCAGCAATCTGGGTTAAACCAGTTGTCAGACTCTCGTAGGCCTCTGACTGATCTGTAACGATTGCCAAATATGTTAAATTGGCAACCGGGACCGACAGCTTAACGTGCTCTCCGAGGCACGGAGGGAACTCGGGCGGTCACCCATCCAACTACTGGCTAGGCGTATGGTTGCTTAACTTCGCTGATCGAAAGATATGCGCAATAGCAACTGTGCCACGAAATGATACTCTTAAATGTTTGCAAACTGAAGATAGCGTAGTGATAAAGAAAGAATCTCTACGTATTAAATTCAAGGTCCCGAATGACCTGACTTGTATATCAACGTGTCGCCGCTGGAACTAAAGACACGAAATATTGAGGGTTGTTCTCTGAGAGGTGTAAAAATTGAACCTTGTCTACACTAATATTATAGAGAGGAAATATTTGATTGTTTTCATGTTTGTTTGTTTGCATTAAATAGGCTTCAAAACTACTTGACCGATCTTGAAAATTGTTTCAGCTAAGATCAACATCAACAGCGAGTAACTTAGGCTATATTTTATGGAACTACGCGGGTGAAACCGCGTGTCGTCCGCTATTAATGTATAAGTATTTGCAATCATCACCCGAAGGGCTGTGGTGGACTTTGGGTTTGAGCAGTCGCCTGCTACGCAAGCAACGCAAGTACGAATCTCAGCCGGGCTGTACCAATGAGTTTTCAGAAAACGTATGTGCTGTGTTTTTACACTCGTGTTATATGGTGAAGGAAAACATCGCGAGGAAACCCGTATATGTCTGAGAAGTAATTCAAAAGGCATAATCTAAACTCACCGTCCGTCACGTTGACACTTAATCATGTTCGGTGAAAAGTCGCCAACTCTCTATCACCTGCATAACACTTTGATTTGACGTACGATATGACGCTGACTTTGCAATATGAGTATTTGCAATTTATATACAAGGTTTTTGTTTCTTAAAATGGAAAAACACGAGGCTGAACCCGACAACAACAACCTCCTTGACACGACAAATTATCCACTTGCTCTACTAATTGGAGCTACTCATGTTCTTACATCGTTTTTTTCCTTACCTTGTCTATATCTACATCTATACAAAGGAATAAAATTGAAGTGTATGTTTGTAATTCCTAATTAACTGCTTCACAAAATGCACGAAAGTATATACGTACTGATATAAAAAAACTATTTGTAAAAAAAACGTTCTCTTTTTGTCTGTGTCTGTCCGTGTTCCGGGTAATGTCTAAAACGGCCGGACCGATTTTTACGGGACTTTGACTGGCAGATAGCTGATGTTACAAGGAGTAGCTAAGCTTTTGTTCTTTTTTTTTCTTTGATTATGTTTTTTACTTACCTGCATGTTAATACAATTTGTCAGTAATGTGAATATTTAAAATGTTATCAAATTTGATTTTTGTATGAAGATTTATATTGTTTCGATGAAATGTAAATGATGCCTGGCTGAATGTCTTACCCGTTCTTCTCAGAAGGCTAGTTTCTTTCCATATAAGTGCCTTTCCAAAGTGTGAACTGAATAAATATTTTTCATTTTCATTTTCTATTTGTGAGGCGATTTAACATTTTTTTTATAATGGTATGGCGAAATAAAGCCACTCATTAAATAAACTCACGCGGATGCAGCCGCATGGCACAACTAGTTTAACTACTACTCTAAGACAGCGTATGTTTGAGATCTTCTCTAAAGGTAAATAGGTAAATTCCTCGATATTCATAAGTGCCTTACCAGGGCCTAAACTGAATAAATCATTTTCATTTTCATTTTCAAAGTAGAGATACCTACAGTCCTCAGTTTATACATTGAACATTTTAGTAATAGCAAACGGATAGTTTAGTCACAGTATAAATGTAAGTTTTACAAACAGTAAGGAATACTTGATCAAACTTTTGAAATCAGAACGTCAATTTCAAGTTTAGAAATACATCTGTAAAACACGTAAATGACGTATACGCTGATGGCCACGTCGTGACTCCTGACATTACGCAGGGTCGCGTCTATGTGAGTACCTATGTCATTTCGAACGATATAATATTATGTTCATTTATTCCCTACTGCTTGTTGGAAGCTCTGTATACTGTTGTTTAGTTCGATTTGACAAACTCTTAAATCGTATGCGATTTATTATCACAGGGCAGCTCGACACAAAATTCATCATTCACAAATATTTGTCACGTTAGCATCTACGTATATCATGTGCAAAGTGTGAATGGGGGTGTGCCAATGTTGATATTATGCGTACACGTATTTGTGCGGAAATGGAACCATTCACTCACCTGACGTCACCATGCTTTCACATTTTTAGTGTTCCGTACCCAAAGGAAAAAAATAGGATTATATTTAACACTTCAAAATATAGTTCTAGATTCCTTACTGCTTGGTAAATCTTATGTGTACTGTGCCCAGGGGCGTGCATTAAATTTTCAGAGGGGTAGGCAAAAACAATAAGGCAGGTAGGCAGTTTAAGTACATACCTATGTAGTTAGTCTTTGACCTCGGACGTAAAGCATTGATTTGTTCTTGCTCCTTGAAAATCTTAAGATTCAATAGTTTTTTCTTGTTTTTAACAACCTCGTGCAACCACAAAGTTGTAATTGTGTGTCGTTCATGTACTGTGTTATTAAGTTATCTTCTAAATAGTTGAATTTGCAATAAAAGTACGATATTTACCAAAACAAATTCAAATATTTTGCACAAATAACGAATTTGTCAACTACGTATACAGTGTCAAAAGTTATAGTGCACAGGATTCTCACGGTTACGCGCACTACGCAACCGTGAAATTGGCCTGCGCATCGCCGTCTGCGTGCATCGTAGTCCGGATCGCCAAAGATAAAGTTAACGCTGAGCAGATTTTACTTGCCTACTGCAAATAGTCACAGTGAGGTAATTACATTTGCACGTTTTTACTTTCTTGCTCGCTAAAATGAAATGCGCTGCATGTCGTTCCGCTATTGAGGTTGGAGAAGTTGAATTGCGATGCACTATTGTGGGTTGTTCAAAAGTTTATCACCATCTTTGCACTGGAGGTACCGATCTGGACCCGGATACGTTTGATGCATGGATCTGCCCGGAATGCATATGTTCTCAGAAGAGAGGGGGTGACAACACCTTGACCCCAGTTGGTGTCTCTAAAAGTCGCGACCCCAATGTCACCTTCCGAAATAAAGCGCGCACAACCATCAACAATGACACCCTAGATCTCACCTTTGAAATGCGCTCTTTGCGACAGGAAATAGAATCCCTTAAAAAACAGCTCATTAATGCCGTAGTACTGATTGAAAGCTATGATAACAAAATCGAAAAATATGCCTGTAAAGTGGATGAACTAACTAGCAGACTCAAACGCTACCAAGATGAGAACACCATTAGTGAGGTTCCTCTATCACAAAACAGCCCACAGCAAACCAATAATATCCCGACTGTCAAACCAGCAGTACCAAAGTCGATAAAGCCCGCACCTAAGAAAAAATCAAATTTAACACATTCCCCGCTACAGCAGCCTTTAGTTCAACGGACCAGTCCCGATCGATGTGAACAGAACTCAGAAACTATTTTTTGTGATACTGAGTCCAATGAGCGAAACCAGCAGGACGATCAACAATGGACCAAGGTTATGAACAAGAAGCCTCGTCGCATATCTGCTTTACTCGGGACTGCCGGCCTTAATGTAACAACGCTTAAAGCCGTTGAATCTCGAAAATTTCTGCATTTGTGGAATATGGAGTCCACCTCTGAAGAAATCAGTGATTATCTGCGTCAATTGTGTCCAAGTGGTTCATGTACTGTGGAGCAACTCAACCCCAAGGGAGACTATAAATCATACAAGATTGGGGTACCTGCACAGCATTTTGATACCTATTATTCCACGGAAGTCTGGCCTGTAAATGCTCGGATTAAGCCTTGGGTCCATCTCAGGCGACAAGCTACTGCTAAAACGCTTCGAAACCAGTCCTTTCGTGAGTACACCAACTCCAAATACACCAATACCAAAGTCACCTATTAAGTCCGCATCAATTAATATCTTGTACCAAAACGTACGAGGTCTAAAGACCAAACTGAGTATATGGAGAAATCAGCTGTTACTCTTAGACCACCATTTGGTTGCGGCTACCGAGACATTTCTTGATAGCTCAGTTGAAGACGCAGAGCTTATTACTGGAGACTGGACTATCCTACGCCGTGACAGGAATACCCCCTGTGGAGGCGTGATGCTTGCGGCTCGCGCCCCTCTTATCTTGCACCGACATCGTGAATATGAAACGGATTGTGGTGAAGACCTTTGGGCGAGTTTCACCTGGCATGGTCGTACTGTGTATGTATGTGTAGTCTATCTAAAACCTACATCTAGTGATGAGGACTATATGCGGTGGTTCTGTAAGGTAGAACAATTCGTTAACAATTTAAAGGGCCTTGTTATTATCTTAGGTGACTTAAACATAAATAGTGTTACTTTAAATATTAAAAACTATTATTGTTATTTTCTATCGTATTGCTGCCTGAATGAGATGAATGACGTGGTGAATTTGCATGGAAGTATGCTAGATGTAGTGTTAATCCAGGAGAGCAGAAGTGTGCTTGAAACTTTAGTATCAGCTACTGATGGTATAGTTGTACCGGACACGTATCATCCTCCTCTGGATATTAACGTTAGAGTGGAAACAGTCTATTCATCAGACTATATCGAACCTAGCAACATAGATCCTACTAGGGATTGGAATTTTAGGAACTGCGATTACGAACAACTACGTTTTTTACTATCTTCAATCACATGGAGTCAAGTTTTAGAATCAACTGATGTTGATACCGCTACTCAATCATTTTATAACATAATTTATCACATCCTCAACTCTTGTGTACCCAAAAAGCGGAGAAAAATCGGTGGTAGAAGGTATCCTATTTGGTTTACGAGTGATATTATTCGCGATTCACAATTGAAAAATAAATTACACACAACTTGGAAGCGCACCCACTGCGAAGGTGATTATAAAAAATTTTCTAGTCTAAGAGCGTCTCTCAAAAATCGTATCTCCAATGCTTACCATGCCTTTTTGCATCGAATTGAAAATAATATTAAATTAAAGCCGCGTGACTTTTGGCAACATATTTCGTGTATGCGCTCCAAAGGGGGATTCGAACCTAACGTAACATACAACGGGAATACTTACTCGGGGGTAAAGGCCGCCCAAGCCTTCGCTGATTTCTTTTCCAGTGTATTTCTGCCTGACATTCCACAGCTAGACATAAAACAATCTAACTCCTTAGAAGCATCAAATAATAGCCATCATATTAATCTACTTCACCTTACTCCCCAGGATATTTTACATGGTATTAATAAATTAAAACTAAACAGTTCGGTTGGACCTGATAATCTTCCTCCTGGTCTTTTTAAGTCTGCGAAGAATATCCTCGTACAACCACTGTGCCACATCCTAAACCTAGCCTTGCAAACTGGCGTATATCCTACTGAATGGAAGCTTTCTAGGGTTACCCCCATAGGTTCCATCAAGTCCATTGTCGAGGAATGCCGACCTATCGCAAATCTGTGTGCTCCTGCTAAAGTTTTTGAGGGTATTCTACAGACACATTTATACACCCAGGTCGAAAAATATTTATGCAAGGAGCAACACGGCTTTAGGACCAAAAGGTCGGTTAATAGTAACCTCCTGACATTGGTCGACTTCATTTCTACCAAGCTGGATCGGGGGATACAGGTAGATGTACTGTACTTCGACTTCCGGAAGGCGTTTGATAGGGTCAACAACGACATACTGCTGACCAAACTCTGCGCTATAGGTTTCGCTCCATCTCTTCTCAGCCTCCTCGCGAACTATCTACGCGACCGTCAGCAGTATGTCAGATTGGGGATTTATGAGTCTATGCCCTATCACACGCGTTCTGGTGTCAGCCAAGGCTCAATACTCGGTCCTTTATTATTTTTGCTCATGGTGAATGACCTTCCGGATAGTTTAGTTTTCGCTAAGTGTCTCCTCTACGCAGACGACATGAAACTGTATGCTGAAATTAAATCCGAGGACGACTGCATAGC
The DNA here is from genome assembly GCA_964035505.1 of Watsonalla cultraria. Taxonomy (NCBI): domain Eukaryota; kingdom Metazoa; phylum Arthropoda; class Insecta; order Lepidoptera; family Drepanidae; genus Watsonalla; species Watsonalla cultraria. The sequence goes on from OZ037715.1 coordinate 587,553, forward strand.
CTTACAGCGTGACATCGACGCTGTATATAAGTGGACCGTTGACAACAAAATGGAGTTCAATCTGAGCAAGTGTCATGTCATGAGCTTCGGTCGAATGCGTCACCCGATCAAGTTTGACTATAAGATAGGTCATGATATCATAACTCAGGCAACTACTATCAAAGATTTAGGTGTCACTTTCGACCGAACACTGACGTTCCATGACCACATGATCTCGATTGCCAAGGAGTCGTTCCAGAGGTTGGGTTTCGTGCTAAGAAATTCACGTGATTTCAAAAGTGGAAGTGTCATTCGTATATTATACAATGCATTAGTTCGCAGTAAATTGGAAACCAGTGCGTGTGTTTGGAACCCACACGAGACCACGTACTCCATCATATTGGAAAAAGTGCAGAAAACCTTCCTTAGGTATCTCTATAAGCGCACTTATGGGTACTATCCATTTCTTTACCCCACAAATTTCCTGCTGGGGTGCCTGAATTATAACTCTCTTAAAGTCAGAAGGGAGGCCGACCAAATTGCTACGTCATGTAAGGTTCTCCGCGGCATGATCGACGCCCCTGAACTGATTGGTGAACTGTGTCGACTCTTCGTTCCTGACAGGTACCTGCGTTGTAGGAAACACAAGCTGTTCGCTGTCCCCAACAGTCGAACAGTGGCTCGTGCTAAGTCCCCCATACCTCGCTCGTTGACTGCACTCAATGCTCTCCTGGAGTCTCACCCTACTGTGGATGTGTTTGATGACGGATGGAACAAACTATTGTTAGAGTGCATGGTGTTTTGCGAGAAAGGATGAATGTCGATTTTCCTTTTTTTTTTTTTTTTTTTTTTTTCTCTTCATATATGTTTTTTTAATGGATTATATTTATATGTATCTTTATTACCTGTGTCTAATTAGTGTAATTGGCATTGTATGCCGTTCTAATTATCGAATAAATAAATAAATAAATAAATAAATAAATGTATCGCGGTACATACGTTTTGGTAAAGACGCACACACGAATTTAAACACACACACACGACACGAGTATATTCAGTGATCACAAATTGTAACTTCTGCTTACCTGCTGATATGCAATGCCCGCCACTGATTGTGCCTGTATCTTAATTGACTGGTCGTGCGGTTTAAGCAGTGGACTGCCATGCGTGATTAAGCGGTTCAATCCAATAACATTTCTGAGCGAATGTCCTTAGGTACGTGGCTTGTAAATGGTGAAGAAATATATGAGAAATCTTCAAACGTCTGAGGAGAGATTCAAGGGCGTATGTAAATAACACCTCTTTTTGCCTCGGGGGTTAAAGGGGAAGATAGGGGCAGTGAGTGGCTGCGACAAGCATATTACCATCTGTCAAGTAGCCGCCTACATATCTTAGGTCAAATGTGTTGTTACATCTATACATACAGATAAATAAAATAGAAGTGTCTGTCCGTAATCTATACATCTATACATACATACATACATACATACAGATAAATAAAATTGAAGTGTCTGTTTGTAATACCAAAATAAAAGCTTTTCACTAAATGCATATGAAAGTATACACGCTACTGACACTAAAAAACCAAGTTTTAAATTTTTTCTCTGTCTGTCTGTTTGTTTCGGGTAGTCTCCAAAACGGCTGGACCGATTTTAACAGGACTTTCACTGGCAGGTAGCTTATAAATCAAGGAGTAACTTAGGCTACTTTTATTTATTAAAAATATTAGGGTTCCGCGACAATAAGGATGAAACTAAATCTACGCGGGTGAAACCGCAGGGTACAGCTAGTTACAAATAATACACTAAATATATAATATATAAGAAGAAAAAGGTTTTCTAAAAAACCTATTTTTCACTGTCTGTCTGTCTGATTTTATCGTGACTTTCATTGACAAATGATTTTGAACAGCTGATGTTATAAGAAGTACCATAAACAACTTTTTTTAAATTATGTCTACGCGGGTGAAACCGCGGGGCACAGCTAGTCGTAAACAAAAGTATGTACAATGAAATATAATTATCAAACGCACTAGTCGCCACCACGATTTCGAAGGTTCCCCTCGATTTCTTGAGCCATCTCATGATGGCCCAACCTCAAGGTTGGCACCATGATAAGAAAATCAGGAATGAGATCCTGTATCTATTTACTATCAAAAAAAGAATCATCAAAATCGGTTCATAAAAGGAGTTATTAACTTTTTTTAAACTCGCTTAAAGATATGCAGAACACGTACCTCTTAGTATAATTACACTTAACGGCCACCATGATGAGTAGAATATTAGCAGCCAGTGACAGTAGTATAATCGGAACATACAGGGTGATGAGAACTTTCTCAGGTTGGTAGAATATGTCCAAGTCTAACTCACTCCCTATTGGAAACGTTCCATTCACACTTGCACTTATGTTGATACCCTGTAGAGGGCTCGTCCCGAATAATGTCAAATTTGAAAACATTTTGTTCTATTCCATTTTCATAAATATATACACTTCACAATTTTTTTTTTAAACACTTATTTTATTATAGTTATTAGTCACTTAGTTTATTTTATGCTAGTAACATCTTTTTTTTTCATTTATGGTTCATGTTTTTTAATTGTTATTCTTTTTTTTAAAGCTACAGTTGTCAGATAAACGCATTTAAGCTATCGTCTACAGTACTTTTAAATTACGAACACAATATTTTATGTCAGTAATATTTTTTTTACATTCTTTATTCGCTCTTGATTGATTTTGAATGCGTCAATTATAAAAATAATTATAAAAATGAAAATGGAACGGCTATTTTCTAGGTCGAAACTCATAACGTTTTTGCTAAAGTTCGGAATGTTTTCACACAATTTCAGCGGGACCGTTTCGCTGAGAGTTCGCGTGGAGACTGAATGAGCGTAACCTTTGGGAACGAAGGAGACAGACGTACTGTTAGAAGGCGATGGGAATAAGATCTACGATGTTTAGGGAAATGGGAAATATGTATTTTTTTCAAATATTTTGCTTGCTTTCAGCGCGTTGTTAATGGAATACACAAATAATGGAAAATTCGAGACGTAACCACTTACAGGTAAATCAAATTTAAGTGTCTGTAATTTCAAATTGACAGCTTTAAATTGTACATTTAATTGAAAATAAAAACAATTTTTATATTTTGTCTCTCTATGTCTGTTTCTTCTGACTGATCTCTAAAACAGCTGGTCCGAATTAAACGGGACTTTCACTGACAGATAGCCTATGTTACAAGGAGTAACTAAAGCTACATCGTTGCGTTTAACGTGTATTGATACTTTTTCAGAGGCTAGTTGTGGTTAAATTCTAAATATGGCGGATCAACACATTTTGAACCGCTAGTCTAGTGACGTCTAGTCACAAACATAGTCTAGTGACGAGTTTTGGAAATTTAAAAACCAATTGTTTGTAGGGTTTGTAGGGTGTTCCGACCACAACAATGTATGGCGTAAGACCAGGGAGATGATAAAGTATAAATTAGGTGTAATTTTTACTTTTGCCAATGTTGCCCTGTATCAAGAGTTCGCCACCGTTTCCCTAATCTATACTCGCTAGCGTCTCCACCGAATATTTGTATGAGAAATTGTATAGTGCCTTCTAGCTTATGCTATGAGATAGTATAGTGACGAACTAAACTATCTCATACAAATATAGTCGGTGACGCTAGCGAGTATGGATTACGAACGGTGCAAAACTCGTAATAAAGGTACAGGGGCCTTACAATAAGCTCTTATCGCCATTATAGTTCCACTGAGTGACAGTGACAGACTTATACACGACATATACATATGTCTCATAATAAGAGTTAAACTATCATGGCAATATGAGGTCATGGTAGGGCCTCTGGTCTTGAGCTAACATTAAGTAATATAAAAACATTGTTCTATTTTAAAATTCTACAGCATTAATAAATGCCTACGGTCATATAAAAGTTGTATAATAGTGTAGAGCGCAGTGCAGGCCACGTAGGCGTGGACTGTTGCTGAATATAAAATAGTATTCCGTGATAGGCGTTACAACTAGTGTCTAAGGGCAGATTTGGAGCAATTGAGTTTATTTTCGTTCGGCGAAAAGTTTTTTTGTATTACATGAATGTTAGGAATTGTAGACTATGTTACTAGGTTCATGCGTTTTTTTATTTCGTTCAGAAGTTGGATCAAACAATTGACATTAACATTATATGCTCTCCAAAAGGTTTCATTAATATATTTTTTTATTAAATAAATTTTTTTTTAAATAATCTACATCTACACTATATTATAAAGAGGATAGATTTGATTGTTTTTTTTTGTTTGTTTGCATTGAATAGCCTCCGAAACTACTTAAGCGATCTTGAAAAATCTTTCAGCAATGGATAGCTACATCATCAGTGAGTACCATAGGTTATATTTTATCCCCCTACTCCTACGGGAACGGGAACTACGCAGGTGAAACCGCGTGAACTTCGCTATGCTAAATATTCATTTAAAAAGATCCAATGGACTGATATTTTTCTATGAATAATTAAAGCAGCTTTTTGTAATCTATACAGATAAATAAAATTGAAGTGTCGTACATTGCTGTGCCCTAACAGGGTTGTTAGTTATAAGTAATGTAAACATTATGATTAAGTTTATATATGTGTGTAAATGTAACTAACTGTAAGCAATAAATATAATATGAATATGAATATTGAACATGGGTGCAAATGGCGTTCCAATCGCTCTCGGCAATCTCTTATAGGAAGTAAGAAAAAAGTTTTTAATCTTAAAAATCGTAACCCAAAGCGATACGAAGGCGGGTCGCTTATATATAACATAATGACATACACCCACCCATCGTGGTAATAAATCGTACCCCTCATAAATACGTTATGTGTACACAATAACGGACATGATCTGCCTTTATTACGGGGAATCGTTCCCGTTTGATCAAAGGCGCTAAATTGACAATATTTACATATTGATATAAATACTCCCAACGCAAATAAAGACTTAATCGAAGCTGGAAATGAGTTTGTTATTGGATTCTTTCTACGCTGGCTCTCGCAGATGGGTCCTAGAATGGGTAGGATTGATACAACCCCCTTTATACCAATGAGACCAACATGAAATAATTGTGGTGTTAAAGTCAAAGTCAAAAATATCTTTATTCGATTAGACTTTATACAAAGCACTTTCAAATCGTCAGAGTGACACAATTTACAGGATTATACATGCTACTGCCAGGTTCGGAAGGTTGCTTTTACTGAGAAGAACCTGGCAAGAAACTCAGTAATTACTCTTTTCAAAAATATTATACAATTAAAAAAAACACAAAATAAATCATTTGAGAAATGTAAGCCCATGGACACAGTTCCAATGTACAAATGTCGATAAAAATTAACATAAAGAAAAGTCTAGTAGTTCTATTTATATCTAAATGCGTAGCTTGAGATGACCAGCCCCCACAAGCAGCACCTGTTCACAAGTATGACGAGAATGCCAGCCATCGCCCTCCTTTAGTTAGTCCATGACCGTCTCAGTACTAGTAGGTACTGTGATATCACTGCATATGTACTACGTATGTGAAGACAGAAGATTAATATCTTCGGCGAAAACGAAATGCTTATAAACAATACCATCAAATTTAAACAAACCGTGGTGGCCTTGGGGTTTAAGCAGTCGCCTGCTACACAAGCGACGCAAGCTCAAATCTCACTGGGCCTGTAAGAATGAGTTTTTTTATAAGTTATGTGCAGCGATATCACACCACGTGCTTTACTGTGAAGGATAACATCGTGAGGAAACCTGCATAATATGTCTGAGTAATAATTGGTGTTAGCAGAGGTGTTGCAATAACAACACCCACTTTTTATCGAAGATGATTAAGTGCCAACGTGTCAGATGGTGAATCTATCTACCGTCTCAAATACTATACATCATTGAATTACTTCTGAGATATATTCAGGTTTCCTCACTATGTTTCCTTTCACCTTGAACAGAAAAATAAATGTATTAATTCAATCGGGAATCTGAAAGCGTATTGATAAGATAATTTGTTCATTGAGAATTTTTCGTGAAATTTTTATATTTGATCAAGTTATGCAAATTACGTAAGTTATTGCTAAGAATAAACACCTGAAGCTTTCAGTAAGGTTTTACTGAAGCAGCTGAAAGCGTTGAAGTTACGGCATAATTTGAAGGTTCCCAATTTGAAATATTTTCGCCATCCCTACTAATATTATAAATGCGAAAGTAACTCTGTCAGTCTGTTACGCTTTCCCGCTTAAACCTCTCAACCGATTTTGATGAATTTTGGCACAGACAATCTTTAGACCCTAAGAAAGGACATAGGCTACCTTTTATTTATTAAAAATATTAGGTTTTCGCGACCATAAGTATGAAGCTAAATCTACGCGGGTGAAACCGCGGGGCACAGCTAGTTTATATATAATTGAGATTTAATATGCCAGATGAGGTATTGAGATGAGTTGCCAACGCCTTAGAATTAATGAAATGACGGTAATTTCATTACGCATTCATGGAAAATATGAGTCTTGCTGAGGCCCGAGGTTTCGGCTGCATATAATTTTTAAGTATCACGAAAATTTAAAAGTATTTTTCTTTTGACGGGTGTTAACCCGAAAAAATATCTTTTATTGCATACTAGCGGACGTCACGCGGTTTCACCCGCGTAGTTCTCGTTTCCATACGAGTGCAGGGATAAAATTTATCTTATGTTACCGGCTGGTGATGTAGCTATCCATTGCTGAAAGAATTTTCAAGATCGGTCGAGTAGTTTCGGAGCCTATTCAATGCAAACAAACAAAATAACAACCAAATCTTTCCTCTTTATAATATTAGTGTAGACTAGCTGTGCCCCGCGGTTTCACCCGCGTAGATTTAGTTTCATCCTAATTGTCGCGGAACCCTAATATTTTTAATAAATAAAAGTAGGCTAAGTTACTCCTTGAAATATCAGCTACATGCCAGTAAATGTCCCGTTAAAATCGGTCCAGTCGTTTCAGAGATTACCCGGAAAAAACAGACGGACAGACAGACAGAGAAATATTTTAAAACTTGTTTTTTTAGTGTCAGTAGCGTGTATACTTTCATATATGCATTTAGTAAAAAGCTGTTATTTTGGAATTACAAACAGACACTTCAATTTTATTTATCTGTAGTATAGATGTATAGATGTGCTATTCTGATTATTGTAAAATTTCATCAAAATCTATTCAGTAGTTTTTGCGTAAGAAAGCAACATACATCCGTACAAACTTTCCCGTATATAATATTAATAGGAAGTAGGCTGCCGAGTCAAGCGAATAATCGCCACATCTCTAGCGGAGAGTAAAGTAGCTCTTGGTACCCAATTTAAGTGGGATACGAAGCTAGCCTCTGTGAGGAGGTACTTACGTATTTCACATAATATACTTTACTAGCTGTGCCTCGCAGTTCTTCCCGCGTAAAGATTATTTTATGGGTGACCTGCGGAACGGTTTTTAGTAAAAGTAGCCCAAGGTACTCCTTGTAACATTAACTATCCGCCAGTGAAAGTCCCGTTAAAATCGGTCCAACCGATTCGAAGATTAGCTGGAACAAACAGACGGACAGACAGACAGGCAGTTTTTTTTTTAATTTGATTTTTCAATGTCAATACCGTGTATACTTTCATATGTTTTATTATATTAAGTAAAAACTGTTATTTTAGAATGACAAATAGACTCTTCAACTGTAGTAAGTATGAAGTATGTATCTATATCTATACGTACATACAGATAAATAAAATTGAAGTGTCTGCTTGTAAATCCAAAATTACAGCTTTTCACTAAATTCATATGAAAGTATACACGCTACTGATACTAAAAAACCAAGTTTTAAAATTTTCCTTTGTCTGCCCGTCTGTCTGTCTGTCTGTATGTCTGTCTGTCTGTCTGTCTGTCTGTCTGTCTGTCTGTCTGTCTGTCTGTCTGTCTGTCTGTCTGTCTGTCTGTCTGTTGGTTCCGGGAAATCTCTGAAACGGCTGGACGAATTCTAATGGGACTTTCACTGGTAGGTAGCTGATGTTTCAAGGAGTAACTTAGGCTAATTTTATTTATTAAAAATATTATGGTTCCGCGACAACAAGGATGAAACTAGATCTACACGGGTGAAACCGCGGGGCACAGCTAGTGTATAGATGATGAGATGTATAGATAGATTACAAACAGACACTTAAATTATATTTTTATGTATAGATGCATAGATGACGCCTGATACTCTTCCAGCTGTATCCTGCCTTTTATCTCAAAATAACTTACCTAGTTTTTGTTAGTACTTACTTTAAATTTCAAGACGGTTTTCGTGTTAATCTATTTTTATCGATAATCTTATTGAATTATATTACTTTCTTTCCTCTTGCCTATTGCTTTAAAAAGCACTTTACCGTTCCTTAAAAGCAATAGGCAGTAACTCATTTTTGGAGATTTCGTGTACCTAATTTGAGAAAATGTGAAAATTTATTTTGTCTCACCTTCTAAATAACGGAAGTTGAATAATATATATAGCCTCTTTAAATACAAAATACTAAGTTAATTTGTAATTCGACCATTTCACCTTCTAAATCTCTATAAAGTTGATGAGTTATGTGTCTGTCTGTCTACTACTTTCTTAGTGCTAAACGGAATTTGATGAAATTTGGCTCCTTCTGATTTGACCTCAAAGGACTGTGCATGTTAAAAAACTGGCAAACGCCGAACTCGACTCGGACTCGGCCCGGTTTAGCGTAATCTATACATATACAGAGACAGGTTATTGAAATTTAACTATCTGTTTGTAATTCCAAAATAACAGCTATACACTAATTGCATATGCAAAAAGTATATACGGTACTGACATAAAAAAAAAAAATTTATGTTTTCTCTGCCTGTCTGTTTGTTCTGGTTCTCATCTTCGAAACGGCTGATGGGACTTTCAGACCGGCAGATAGGTAATATGGCAAGGAGTAACTATGCAGTAGGCTAGATTAATTTAAAAAAAAATGAAAGGATTCTGCGGGTCACCGTGGAGCAGTCGTAAATAATTTATCAATCCTCATTTTAAGTCCAAAACTTACCTCAAGCATTTTAGTGTTAGAATTTTAATATTACCGTTAATGTTTAATTCTTCGTTCACATAACGTTATAACTGGGTCTAAAACAATATATTCTACTGAATGTTTGTGTAAACGCAGTCTTGATATGTTGCCAAGATAACATACGTTCCATAACAAAAAGGCATTTACCTTCTACTCTTTGTTTTTTCACTATTTTTACGCTGTTTGTGAAATAATACATGTTGATGTATCTGTCATTATTACTCGTGTTTAAGCTGTAGTTTGATAATACTGTTATTGCATTCGTGTAATAAAATGAACTGCCCATTCGATGAGCCCTTTGGTGTATGTTTTGTAAACTAATTTTCTTCTAAAGTTAGATTACATCTATACATCTATATATACAGATAAATAAAATTGAAGTGTCTGTTTGTAACTCCAAAATAACAGCTATTCACTAAATGCATATGAAAATATTACCCGATTCTGACACTAAAAAACCAAGTTTTAAAAATGTTATCTGTCTGTCTGTCTATTTGTTCCGGGTAATCTCTGAAATGGCTGGACGGATTTTAACAGGACTTTCACTGGTAAGTAGCTGATGTTTCAAGGAGTAACTTAGGCTACTTTTATTTATTAAAAATATAAGGGTTCCGCGACAGAAGAAACTAAATCTACGCGGGTGAAACCGCGGGGCACAGCTAGTTTTATTATAAAACTGTTATACAGTCGATTTTGTATATTGTAGGTATGTAATAATTATATGAGTCGTGGTGGTCTTGGGATTTGAGCAGTCGTCTGCTACGCAAGCGACGCAAGTTCGAATCCCAGCGGGGCGTGTACCGTTATTCTAAAAACTTATGTGCAGTGACTTCACACCTCGTGCTTTACGGTGAAGGAAAATATCGTTAGGAAACCTGCATATGTCTGAGAAGTAATTCAAAGACGTATGCATAGTGCCTGAGACGGCGATGGACTCACCTTTTTGGTATTTAAATATATTCGGTGAAATGTGGGTGTTGTTGTTACATTACCTCTGCTTATCCCTTCGGGGACCCTTCTGGGATGGCATGAGCATATTTATTTTTATTTATGTAATAACTAGCAAACCTGGTGAACTCCGTTTCGCCACCAGATGGCTTCGTGTGCGTTCTAGAGTTATAGCGTCAGGAAGGAAAACCCGACTTATTTTTATATAGTAGATTTTTCCTGAATTTTCTTTGCTATAAACCTCACGGAGCCCGAGACCTTTCCAACGAATGCAAAACCGTGGAAATCGGTTCGTGCGTTCTAGAGTTATAGCGTCAGGAAGGAAAACCCGACTTATTTTTATATAGTAGACTAGCTGTGCCCTGCGGTTTCACCCGCGTAGATTAGAATTTTGTCTAAAAAATAAAAAATAAAATTTAGGGGTGGACTACCCCTAACATTTAGGGGGATGAAAAATAGATGTTGGCCGATTCTCATAGATACCGGATAAGCACAAAAAATTTCATCAAAATCGGTCAAGCCGTTTCGGAGGAGTATGGCAACGAACACTGTGACACGAGAATTTTATATATTAGATTAGAAAAACGCCGCTACTTCCCCACTGCTCAGCTCAAATTGCTTAACTCAACTTTAATCGGGTTGAGCAGCGAGTAACTAGCAACTGCAAAAGTGGTAATTGCTCTACTGCTCAGTTGGTATACCTTCTAATGTACGCACTGCTCAACTATAGATTACTCAACTTAATAATAGGGACTTAGTCTGCGTGCAATAGTTACTGTGGGCTATCGGTAACTTTAACCCGCGATTGGTATTAGCGTGATATAGCCTTCCTCGATAAGTGAGCTATCAAACACTCGAATCGTTTTTTCAAATCGGACCTATAGTTCCTGAGATTAGCGCGTTACATACAAACTAACAAACTATTCAGCTTTATGTATTGAGTATAGATGTTTCATTAACGGACTACAACTACAAATGAATTTAGTCAACTCTTGTGAAAATTAGTTTTCACATCTCTTCCAACCACTTTGTGGACCTACCTGGGACCTACCTGCTTACGTGTCCTACGGGAATGGATTATTCATTTCTGGATCAAACGTCTGTCTCTTTCATATTTGCCTACCCGGGACTAAAATCACGTCTATGAAAAAATATGAGACATGACGTATTGCAGACGTGATTTTTAGCTACGAATTTCTTTGACACGGGTGTGTCTATCCAAAGCCTTTGTAAAAATATTCATATAGGCTCACTAAATAAACCATAAGCTAGATTGTAGAATAAACAATAAATAAAGATCACAAGAATACAATTTGCTCGAATGGAGGCTATCAAGACGCTTAGGGGCGCGAAAGATTTGATGCGAGCGTATGCTCACAAAATAGCTCTATCGGCGTACGTAACGAAAAATGAACGAAAAAGGTCCTGAGGGCCTAGTGCGAGTTTTCTTAAACTCGCCGTAACAAGTCACCGCGTCGACGTAAACGCAGATTTGTATGGGCTCACGATAGTGTCATTTTTAGGCCGACAGAGGCACTGTTTCGATCTCATACAACTATGCGTTAACTTTGACGCGGTGACTTGTGACGGCAGCAGTGAAGAACTCGCACTAGGCACTCTGCTGCCTTATCGCTTTCGGTAACGATTTAGGCACGCTGGATTGAATTTATATTCTATCACACAGTCAATACGGTATGTTATTCATATTTACTTAATTAACTTTGCGAGACCGCAGTCCTAATCAGTGGTTCTGTCTGCAAAGTTGGACAGCGAGGATTTGATAGCCGCTCTGATAGTTTTTGTGGTATTAATTCGAGATTTGGATAGCTCTTGACTTTATACCTGTCTAAGTATATCCATACTAATAATTTAAATGAGAATGCACCTCCATCACATGTCAAAAAAAACAAACTTTAATTTAAAAAAAATTAAAATTATGAGGAAGTTCTTAAAACTATATACAAATAGAAAAGTTGTCCCATCGGACGAGAGTCTCCATCTTATGGGTAAGTAAGCTGTCTGTCTGTCAGTTTTCACGGAGCTGAGCCCCAACTATGGGCATGCTTACAATTTGATTAAGTATGCGGACGAAGTCACGGGAAAAAGCTAACATCAATTCCTATGGAACGATCCCATTTATTATATGTTACGTTAGTATTTCCCAATGTACGGTGTACTTATAGTGCACCCACATTTATCCGATTAAAGTCTCACTCCAGACTGCTACTAGTACTGAAATAAAAAACAGTTTGCCCGATCAGGGATCGAACCAAACAAACAAAAGAACAAATCACCAAAATATTATGAGATACAAACATAAATCATCATCATCTCCCTGGCCTTATCCCATACATTTTTGGGGCATTTGTCAAATCCCGATGTGGCTGATCCAATTACTGGCTTGGATTAGTGTTGCTTAACTTCGAGCTCCTCTCTCATAGTAAATACTTTAAATCTTGTCCGTTTTATCGAATCACCCCTTTGGAAGAGATCCAATAGTAGATAAGGCTCACCTAAGTAAATTACTACATCACGTAACGTGAATGAAGCCTTTGGTAGAACATAATAAAATATATTATATTTTTTGACGCCTTATCGGGTTCTCAAAGGGGCTAGGTATATAATAACATCCACCTAGCGTAGAATTTACCTTTATTTATTGGAACACTAGCTGCTATCCACCACTTTGTACGTATTGACTTTATTACAATCCAGGTATTTAATCTTTTTGCCAATTCATTTATAATTGACTTTCACATTAATAGTATTACAAGTATTTGTCTGTATAAAATGTATATATTTTTTATTTTTTTAAATTGTAGTAGTAGTAAAATTTTGTTAAAAAGGATTGCTTATGAAGATTATTTGAGAAGGCCACAACGTAACTACCAAGAATTCAGGACTTATTTTAGCGGGCCAGAGTGTAATAGACCCCTATTCACTAGCTTTCGCCCGCGGATTTGTCCGCGTTTACAAATCCCTTGTCAATTTAGCTTATGTTACTCAGCCATAATTTACCTTTCAATTAGTGAAAGAATTATTGAAATCTGCCCAGTTGTTTTGGCGTCTATTCGTAACAAACAAACACATATTTCCTCTTTACAATATTATAAGTGTATTTGCTCGTGTGCGGGAACTTAATATAAAGCAAACATCAAAGGCTGTGTGTAGAGTGACTGTCAACATTCGGTTAATTAGGCAGGTTGGCCAGTTGGTCAACGGTGATATATAGGATGCTTTTATACTAGTATTGAATTGTAGGGTTCTAGGGTTCATCAGTGGGTTTACTTATGTTTTAGGCAGGTTTAAGGATATCCAACGTTCGTTCGTGTGTTTGGTGATTATATACTTCTCATTAATACAATATTGTGGCCTTTCCTAATCAGTTTTTATTTAAATTATTTTATAGTATAAATCAAATAAATACTGATAAATAAAATTTAAGTGTCTGTTTTTTAATTCCAATTAAACAGCTTTTCACTATGCATATGAAAGTATATAAGTTATTCTTATAAAAAAAAACTTATTTTTCTCTGTCGGTCCGTTAAACGGGAATCTCACTGGCATATAGCTAATGTTACAAGGAGTAACTTAAGCTATTTTTATTTTAAAAAAACTTATGCGGCTTAAACCGCGGGGCACAGCTAGTATTCGATAAAGTTTATTATGTTACAGTAAGAAGTACAGAAGCACTTAAGTATAAAATGTATACCCACGGGCCTTTTATATTAAGCAATTTCCCTAAGCTTTTCTCAAAAAACAAGTACACGATTAATAAATTACCCGCAGATAATCAGAATGGGGGCTTAAGACTACCCCGTAATGCAGGCTAAGACAGGCAGCTGCACAAGTGTCACGTGGGAGACTATGAGTAGCTGACTAGATAGAGCTATGGGTAAATTATATAAAGTCGAGCAAAGTGTTATTGGGTTTTTTCATCTCTTTCCGAGTAGCAGTTTAGATTAGTACCAGGTTAAAGGATTGCCTTTAACCTGGCACTAATCTAAAGACTTACCCCCTATTACATTAGACTTAGCTTACTGACTATGACTGGCGGTAGTATGTATAATCTATATATATACCTGTGCCCCACGTAGATTTAGTTTCATCTTTATTGTCGCGGTACCCTAATATTTTTAATAAATAAAAGTAGCCTAAGTTACTCCTTGAAACATCAGCGACCTGCCAGTGAAAGTTAAAATCCGTCCAGCCGTCTCAGAACAAACAGACAGACAGACGGACAGACAAATGGAGATTTTTTTTAAAACTTGGAATTATTTGTTTTAAGATTCCTAACTGCTTGTAATATTTATATTTATACTGTGCTTGCGTTGCGCTTTTCATCAAATACCTGCCAGAAGCCGCGCGTTGTATTAAAAGTCTTACTCCTTTGAGAATCGTTTCCTTAAGACTCAAAGTGTACGTGACTCAATCTATAAATCCATACAGATAAATAAAATAGAATTGTCTGTTTGTAACTCAAATTTAACAGCTTGTCACTATAAGCATTTGCAGTGCGTACTTACATAAGAAAAACATTTTTTTTTAATTTTTCTCGGGACCTACCTACTATGAAACTATGATTGTTTAAGATGCACTTAATAACAACTTCTTAGCTTTTTGTTTACGGTACAAAAACCGTGACACGTCAAAGATCAGAAGTTCTTAATACACTCTGCTTAAACCGATCATCATCGGTTATGTTGATTATTATTATTATGATGTCCCCTTGTACATGTTTGTTCCAGAAAATCTCTGGGACGGCCGGACTAATTTTAAAAGGGCTTTCACTTAGCAGAGAGCTGATGTTGCAATTTTATAAGAAGTAACAAAGTACCCATGAAGTTAATTTAGGTGAAACCACGCGGGATTTATCTAGCATCACATATCGTCGTTACGCGATCAAAAGTAGCTATGTTTTTTTACACCCTTAACAGCGGACACAAAAATCTGATTGTCACGAAAAATGACCCGAGTTTGTAAAAAAAACAATTCTGATTTTGATATATATAACAAATGTACATTGTTTTCGATTACTGTTAGATATGCACCATTATTAATAATGACAAAAAAAACTTTGACAGTTAGTGTTGGCGAAATACACATAGCGACTTGAACGCGCAACGACGATATTACATTATGCCAATGTACAAACGTGTGCAATCGACCGTAAACACATCACACACAAGACCGCAGCGAAGATAGTGAAGATACATACATCATTCATGAAAATGGAATTGGAAATGAGGGTAGAAAAGCATCGGTCTTTGATCGTGATCATACGAGACATTGTTTTAACTCTACAACTACACAGTGCCACTGAATAAGTGGAACGTTACGACGCTATGAAACAGATTCTTGGTAAATATTATTGTAGTGTAGCTGTGTGTTTTTAAAGAAGTAAGGTTGAAAACTTTACAAGCGTTTCTTTATCTTGCAATCGACGGAATAATATGTTCGGATAAAATTTCTTGACCCACTTCTAAGTGTCCTAATGTGTCACAAGATTGGTTCCTGTACCTACCTACGATTTAAATAATAAAAGATCAAAACCTAATTAAAAACCATTAAAATATTTATATACTAATACTAGCTGTGCCCCGCGTAGATTTAGTCCTTATTGTCGCGGAACCCTAATATTTTAAAACCAAGTAAGTGATCACATTTTCACCTTGATGTTCTTAAAAATATACTAGCTAGCTGTGCAGACTTCATTTTACTAGTGGACTTTTTTCACACAACCCTGATTTAAAAAAAAGTTCTAATAACCCCTTTTAACACCAGCTAGCCCCAGTGAAAGTCCCGCTAAAGTTAGTTCAGCCGTTTCAGAGATTACCCGGACCAAACAGACAGACGGAGATTCTATATAAAAACAGTTTATTTTCGTACGTAGCTTATATACTTTCATATGCATTTAGAAAAGAGGTTTATTTGGAATCACAAATAGACACTTTAATTTAATCAATATAGATTAAATATATTTAGCTAGCTCGATCGTATTACGAATGAGAGGTATTTTAGTAATATTATAAAAAAGCCCCAAATAATTCCGAATCGTACCTGGGACGTGTCAAATTTCCGCCGTCTATTCATTAGGGCGGTCACGAGTTCCACGAAGGTGCCATTAAAACTTGCGCCGGCCTGATTATGTTTGCTACATGTCTGAGTTACAAGGCCGCTTACACAGCGACACCCAAATATCACCTTTTACATGCTCACACCTGTATTCTCCGAAGAGGTAGGCAGAGGTGTTATATTAATAATACCCACTTCTCACCGAACATGATTAAGTGCCAACGTGACAGAGGATGAGTCTATCGCCGTCTCAAGCACTATACATGCGTCGTTGAATGACTACTCAGACATATGCAGTTTTCCTTCACCATAAAGCACGTGGTGCTTTCACTGTACATACGTTTTTAGAAAAACTCATTGGTACTTTCGTCGCTTGCGTAGCAGGCTGGCCAAACCCCTAAGCCACTACGGCCCTCTTAAAAGCGAAAGTCTATTTTAAAAAGCTCTTCAAACGCCTGAACGATATCACTGGTGACCGTCAAGTCGGTTCTTACTCTGTGTTTAATTTAATTGAATTCACCCGCGTAGTTTTAGTTTCATCCTTATTATCGCGTAACCCTAATATTTTTAATAAATAAAAGTAGCCTAAGTTACTCGTACTAAACATACAGACAGACGGACAGACAGACAGAGAAAAATTTTAAAACTTGGTTATTTAGTGTCTGGATCGTGTATACTTTCATATGCATTTAGTGAAAAGTTGTTACTTTGGAATTACAAACAGACACTTCAATTTTATTTATCTGAATAGATATAGATATATAGATGCATAGATTTTCTTCTAGTATTAAGTTCAGTACTGAATAATTAAAGTTTTACTCCTTTAGTATACTAAATCCACTGATTATTTTGAAATGGTAAAAAAATATAAATTTAAATTTACTCAAATCTATTAAGATGTTTTGGCTGTTGCGAAGTCGAGAAAAGTTCCAATATTATACGTGAGTTATACATCATGATAATACTTATTTAAATATAAGCGTTTCATCTTCCTTCCTGTCCCTAATACCTTGAATATCGTTCGAGCGTAGCTTGTTACATGATCTCACTCGAATGAACCAAATAAATATTCCTCGAATTTGGGATCAAAAATATTAAGACCCCTAATAATGTATTTTGGAATGTTTAAGCAAAAACAAAACTACCAATATCTCATCCTCTATACAGATAAATTGAAGTGTCTCTGTGTAATTTCAACGAGACAGCTATGGATATGGAAGTATATACGGCTTGGACTTTAAAAACCAATTAAAAAAAAATGTCTATCTGTCCGTCTGTTTATCTATCTGTTTGTTCGACTGATTTTAACGGGACTTTCACTGGCTTTCATTAAGCATTAGTGCTTCGTTTAGAAACTTTGGTTCCATGGGTCACCCATGAAAATAAGTTTACACGGGTGAAACCGCGGAGCACAGTTAGTTAATAATATAGGGAAGTAAAGTTCTTGCCGGTATACTTATCTACTACGGTCTTTGATTGTTTTTTTATAAGATAAATAATTCTTTGCTATTTATTTTACTACCCTCTGTTTTTATAAATGTTTAAAAACCGTATTGTAATCTACGATAAGATATAGATATGTAAACCAATGCTCCTAAATGAAAATAAAGTGATTCTTATTCTTATTCTTATTCTAATATATTAGAGACCATATTACATACTACGCCTTAAATCGAGGACAAAAATAATGTAATTTATGTTGCTAGATTGAGCTCCAAGGAGATAAATTATTTTTTATCATTAAACTGAACAGGGGGCCAACTATGATCATTAAAGCAGTGCGTATAAGAACTTTTAAGAAGATTTATTCTTCTGACAAGAACCGGCAAGACACTCAGCCAGGCATCATGTACATAACATTTCCTACTCTCGCCGCTTGGGGCGCTTTTTAACGTTCCCTCACAAAATGAGGAAAATACACAGGCGATAACCAAATTATTTTATTGACTTGCTCAGTAATAGTAGGTATGTGGAAGGGAACAGCGTCGGTAAAAACTTTTATCATTCCGAGACGTAATGACTCGTGTCGTGTATCCCAACTTTTATTGGATTTTTCGCTCCCTTCCATTAAAAAGTTTACGTACCGCAATCTCAGAGTGAATCCCCGTATACATATTGAATTTATTATGCTTTATCGGCATACAAATCTTCGTTCTATTTAATACAAAGTATTTACAGTATAAATTAACTTCTTTTCACAAAATGCAAATGAGAATGTAATATACGGCGCTCACTTAAAATATGATAATAAAATAAGATGAGAGCCTGTTGCGATATATCGGAAACTAATCCAGACTGAGGTATTGAGAAATTACAGTTTACTATTATTACATTACAAATTACAGAGAAATTACAGAAAAACCCAGTAATACTTTGCCCGACAGGGTCAAACCCACCTCGTCAAATTCAAATTCAAATTCAAATATATCTTTATTCGATTAGACTTTATACAAAGTACTTTCAAATCGTCAGAATGACACAATAACACAGGATTATACATGCTACCGCAGTAGTTAATACATATATAATTCAAAGTCATGACTGACTTACTGACTGCCTTATATATAAACGTTCAGCCTAAAACAGTCGTCGTAGATACATGAATTATTAGATAACAATTCAAAAAGCATTCTGGTTTCTTCAAATATTGCTAGATATTTTCCACAATTTTAGATATAATAGTAGGCTGTAAGTAATATTTCACCAACAGTGCCACAAAACATCCGGCGATGGTCGAACGGAAATTATCTGATACAAATCAACTCCTGACGATACATTTCTAAGTGAAATTCCTAACGAAAATACAGAAAAACATTTCAATAGAAAACAGATTTCCGGTTCTAAAAAAAATGGTATATTTAACCTATATTTCTTGAACTCAATATTTTTAGCATTGTATTTATAACTAGCTGTGCCTTGCGGTTTCACCCGCGTAGAGTTAATCGCATAGTCCCGCGGAAGACTATTTTTTTTTAAATAAAGGTAGCCTAAATAACTCCTTGCAATATAGGCTATCTGCCAGTGAAAGTCCCGTTAAAATCGGTCTAGCCGTTTCGGAGATTACCCGGAACAAACAGAAAGATAGATAGACAGACAGACGGACAGACAGACAGACAGAGAATTGTTTTTTTATAACACAGTATAGTATATACTTTCATATGTATTTAATGAAAAGCTGTTATTTTGGAATTACAAACAGACACTTCAATTTTATTTATCTGTATAGATGTATAGATATAGATCTTTGTATGTATATCTGTAAGAGTATGATCATGATTAGTATCCCCTTTCAAAAGAACTGATTAGTTTGAAAATGCCTCAGAAATAATGATTTTCAGTCAAAAAAAAGTTATTTGATTATTCAAAGATTGCTAGTAAAATGCAAACATAAGTGACATTTCAAATCAAACACGCTTTCTTAGATAAACTAAAAAGTAAAAATTGATAATAGTCTTAAAACACAAGCTTTTATAGAATCAATGAACTTAAAAAACAGATACTAAAACAACAAATGTTATTGTTTATAGCTGTGCCCCGCGGTTTCATCCTAATTGTCGCGGAACCCTAATATTTTTGATAAATAAAAGTAGCCTAAGTTACTCCTTGAAACATCAGCTACCTACCAGTAAAAGTCCCGTTAAAATCCGTCCAGCCGTTTCGGAGATTACCCGGAACAAACAGACAGACAGACGGACAGACAGACAGAGAAAAATTTTAAAACTTGGTTTTTTAGTGTCAGTAGCGTGTATACTTTCATATGCATTTAGTGAAAAGCTGTCATTTTGGAATTACAAACAGACACTTCAATTTTATTTATCTGTATAGATGTATAGATAGCTAAGCCCCGCGGTTTTACTCGCGTAGATTTAGTTTCATCCTTATTGTCGCTAATATTTTTAATAAATAAAAGTAACTCAAGTTACTCCTTGAAACATCGTCATCACCAAGTCTCGTTAGAATCGGTCCAGCCGTTTCAGAGATTACCCGGAACAAACAGACAGACAGATATACAGACGAACAGACAGACAGAGAAAAATTTTAAACTTAGTTTTTTAGTGAAAAGCTGTTATTTTGGAATTACAAACAGACACTTCAATTTTATTTATCTATATGTATGTGTGTATGTATGTATGTATGTATGTATAGAAAAGTAGGGATGTATGATGTACTCGTAACATTTATTGGTAAAATTAATCATTTTGTAAACATTATTCTTACAAGTTTTTTGTTGTTGTGCACGGTTTCTGTAAAAGCGTACTTTGATAAACTTTCATTAAATGAGATATTTAAAATGTCCTGAGATAGAATACATTCAAGTTCCATTCTCTATGTATAGGTGGCATTGGTAAATATAAACCGAAGCTTCATGTTGTTTAGGACTTTAGTCCATAGATGGCGCTAAAATAGATTGTCATGTTTGATGACACGCTTCGCTATGGTTAATTAAGATAAACTTACGCCTTCCAGAAGGTTACCGAAGCGGTAGGTGGTATTAGATCACCCACTTCTCACAGAAGATGATAAAATGCCAGTTGCGTTGGTGAGTCCATCGCCGTCTCGGGTGCTACGCTTACGTAAGGCTTGCCGCACACACGCGATAATATTGTCTTCTTCTTTGAATGGTGGCGACGAGCTTGAGTGCAGCTATTCCGTCAATGTCACGTGGTTGTTGTGGATAAACGACGGAGATTGTTCGGTGGGATGATGATTGAAAAATGCAACTAGGCTCAAGAACCCAAAGTAGAAGTAGTCCGAAACAACTGAATTTACATAATATTGTCAATAAAGTGCATATATTGACAATAATATTTTGACACAAAATAGTATTGTGATGTCTATACTCTATACATACAGATAAATAAAATTGAAGTGTCTGTTTGTAATTCCAAAATAACAGCTTTTCACTAAATGCACATGAAAGTATATACGGTACTGATATAAAAAAAATACAATTTGTAAAGTTTTTCTCTGTCTGTCTGTTTGTTCCGGGTAATCTCTGAAACGGCTGATTTTAACGGGAATTTCACTGGCAGGTAGCTGACGATACAAGGAGTAACTTAAGCTACTTTGATTTAAAAAAAACATTCAGGGTTCCGCGGGCCACCCATGAAATAAAGTAAACGCGGGTGAAACTGCGGGGCACAGCTATTTGTCAATAATATTTTGAGTGTGCTAGCCTTATAGTACAAAATAAGAGTTATTATAAGCTTACTACAAGAGCTTACAAAATATAATATAACAATATACTATGGTAACGTCTTTGAATTTGTTCTCAGAGATAATTATGCAGGTCTCACAATGTTTTTCTTTACGACAAAGTCTGTGACATTACAAAAATTATATCCAAAATGTGTTGGGTTCATAATTTAGAATCGTATCGTTCTAATTGATTGGAATTTCTGTTTTTATTTTTATTTTACGGTCGACATTATAACCAAAATAAAATATGCACTGAGCGAAAATAATATTTATTACTTAAATCTATTGGTAACATTGTCTTATGTATTTTGAACATGAAATACTAATTTCTTAATATAATTTAATGCCTACAATCTAAAATACTTTAAATATACAAGTGATTATTTATACAGGTTGTTGTTTTGGGAGTATGTCCCACTTGTTAGTGATATTACACGATCACTTTTTAATATCTTATCATTATATTATACATAGTTTAAATCCCAATGAAAAGGGCGTTGTTCGTACATACATACGCTCACGCCTGTATTCCCTGAAGAGGTAGGCAGAGATGTTGTAATAACAACACCTACCTTTCACCAAGTATGATTAAGTAAGTGCCAACGTTATGTGTCACGTAACCTGTGAGTCTGTCGCCGTCTCAGGCATCTTTTAATTACATCTCAGACATATGCAGGCTTCCTCACGATGTTTTCCTTCATTTCCATTGAAATCACTGCAAACAAGTTTTTTGAAAAACTCATTGGCACAGTCGTGTTATTCACTAAGGTTTCTCAGCGTCGAACTCGACGACGAGCGTTGGTTTTTAATCATAGGATGATGCATAATACATAGAGGATAAGGTTCAATTTCGTATCTTTAAAACCGACACTCGACGACGAGTGTGACGCTTAGAAACCTTAGTAAATAATGCGACAGGCCCCGATGGGATTCGAACTGGCGGCGCTTGCGTAGCAGGTGACTGCTCCTTGGCCACCACGGCTCTTTTGTTGGTGGCGTTATTGGTACTATATATTTTTGATTGCTTAGGTACAAAAGTGACTAGAATTGGTGACTTCAATTAATATTATATCTAATTATCTTAAAGCAAAGACTAGATTAGACTAGACTTTTATACGTATTCGTTTTGGTTATGATTCAATTCCTATATTTATTCTGTAAACATAATTGAATAATCAATTCATATAAATTATCCCTATTATAGTTGCTATATACAATAAGCTCAGCAAATTACACAACTGTCTCAAAATTGGGATACTTTGTTAATCCCAGATGCAGTTACCAGTTTTCCAGCTACTAACTATTATTTGGAAATCGTAGTCCTTACGTACTTATAATGAAATCTAATTGCATGCATGCAGGCAAACCTTTTAAGCCCACAAACGACAGCCGAGCTATGCTCGTTTCGATTTTTGAAGTTTTCCTAAAATGAAACCTAGCTAGGTCGATTTATCGCCCCAGAAAACCCCTGCATATTAAATTTCATTAAAATCGTTGGAGCCATAATTATATATACACAAGAAATGCTTGTTTGAACGTATTATATAAATACTTTTTTTTTATTCAGGTTATGTTCTTTACAATTTTTTTTCAAATTCATTCAAAAAAAATATTCAGAAAATGAATTTTAATATTAATATAATAATTTAAATAAAAAAATTACAAAAACTGCGGTGTCTTTTGATAGCGGTCTTTCCACCCGTTGTCTCGTAAAGAGTTGCCCCTGGTCACTCGCCCATACTGGATGCTTGGGGGATTCCTCCCGAGCTGGTTGTTACTGCTCGGGAACGTGACCGTGGTGCACGTGCGCATGCTAGACGTGTTGGACTTTTGACGTAACCCTTGCATCTGGAAATGGATCGCCTATAATATTTATCATGGTTATTACGGTTCACCAAAAAATCTTAAAATTGGATGAAAAACTGACGTAAGCACAATTTATTGCATATTCTTAAAATGCTTAGGAAAAATAAGAACACAGTGGGATTCTGCAATTGCTCCGATAATTGGAGGATACTCGTGTTTTTAAAGGAAGGAAAATTTCGACACTCAAGTGTAGGACATGCGTAGCTCAATTGTCTGAGCATATGCACAGATTGCGCGGAATTGTGGAGGTTGTGAGTTGGAATCCCATCCTTAACCTTGTATTTTTTATTTACTCTAAGCATTTTAAGAATCAAGAAACGCAGAAGCATGACTGTTTCATGTGATAAATCATAAAAAACACTTTTCCCCTTATTACAAAACAGACTAACATAGTCCTTGGTTTCAACGTAGCTCCATCTCGTTCTGTGATACGGATTTAAATAGGGATGGACATAGTTGTAGTTAGAGTTTGGTCTAGTCATCGTTTAAACCATGTTTTGTAAAAAGGAGGTCATTTATTTTGGGTCATGGGTTTGCGATTTAAATGGTATGTGCATGTGTACCTATATGGTGAATTGCAGAAGAAAAAATGAATTTAGTGAGAGGAAGGACACATTTATTATAAGTTCTAGATTAGTGGAACTCAAGTAATCTTTACGTACTTGACGAAAATTTGCACAATGAATAACTAATTCGCTTATGACAAAAGTGATCTCTGTGCACATGGCCTTATCCGACACGGTCTATTGCACTATATATGTTATGTTGGAATCTCAACCTTAAGATCATGCGAGCATGCTTTTAATAAGAACCTTATTTATTAGACGGGAAAATTTAAATTACATTGGAATAACAAGAGTGAAGAGTAATTGATGTTTTATGGATACATCCATTTGTAAACTTACATGGAAATGAGTACTAGAGTGATTGTTACCGGGGTCGTGGCAGATTAGCTTGCGAAGTGACCGACGGAAGTTCCGCGTCATCAGGCAATACACTATGGGGTTGATGGCCGAGTTGGTGTGACCTGGAAAGAAATATTTTTATCAACATTATTTAATTAGGTACTGTGACGGCTTACCGCCATACACGCTATTGCTTTCGCCTGCTAAGCAGTATAGATATATCTAGACCAAATATTTGAAATAAGAACGTTCCATAGAACATGAGTGTTGTCACTCTTAAAGTTTTTTAAATTTACCGTCGAAGTAATGTCACGTGTACGCGATCGGCTACGACATATCGCCACACTAGGCACTCAGCCTAGTGTGAGTTTTCCTAAAATCGCCGTCACAAGTCATCGCGTCACGTAGTCGCACATTTGTATGGGCTCACAATAGTGTCATCTATAGGCCGATAGGGACGCTGTTTCGATCCTATACAAATCTGCGTTTACGTCGACGCGGTGGCTTGTGACGACGGCAGTGAAAAACTCGCACTAGGCCCTCTGGCATTACACCAGGGTCGCTCATTATATCATAGATGCTCGCATATGTGTGTAATGTTCAAAGATTTGAATGTGTTATTTTGTATGGATTAGTCAGTTCAGCATAGTTCTATACAGTCAGCAAGCCCAATTGATGGTGCATACCATGGTGACGTATGTATTTCCATGGAATACAGTTCAGATTGCATACTTCTGTAAATAGGAGAACGACAAGCGAAGTACGATGTAGTTTTGATAAAATCACTGCCGCAAATTTAATTATACCTACGGTAATTTGTATCGCAAACTAATTATCTTCGTAAATATGTATAGTAATATGATAGTATTTCGTCTAGACAAATTCAATTAGGCGGTAATAACATAAGGGCAGGGTACGGATTGGTGGGTTAATCAATACTTAACTAAAATGTTCGTCGCATGAATATAACTAACAATAAACCTTTACATAAGTCTGAAAGTAGCACCGGTGACTGAGACGTTGAAGAATAAACATTTGTCGCGGTATGGACATGTTATGCGGAAAGATGAGGATAATGCTACCAAAAAGATTTTGTTTATGAATGTGGATGGTTACAAGGGGAAAGGAAGACCTAAGAAACGCTGGATTGTGTGAAAGGTGATATGGCTAGAATGGGAGTGAATACAGATATGACGGCTGATAGAGAGAAATGGAAGAGAAGAACACATTGCGCCGACCACAAATAACATGAGATAAGGGCAGGAGGATGGTGATGTAACCCTTTATATAAATGGAGTTGATTGAATATAATTATACAATTCAGAGTGAACTCATTGCTAAGCTTGGCTATCATCTACGTACTCGAATATAGTACCTATAATAGGATTTTTGTTTGATGATAGCCTTAAAACTAAAAAAATGTACTCTGAGAATTGGCCTACACTTATTTTTAATACCCCTATAACCCCTGTAAAGGTGATCTACCCCTAAAAATGTATGGCAATAGCTAGTTTATGATAAAAAAGTATAGTTACTTGCAACCATATTCCCAGTCAACTAACTACTCTAGCAGCTTATCGGAATTTCACCGGATCAACCAACCGGGAAATCCGGTTAGGATCCAAACAGTATTAAGCATATGAACCTCGCAATCAGCTTAATTCATTAATTTAAACGGATAAGGACTATAAGTAGTTTGTTATTGTAGATTCGAGCTGGGATTAAAGAAGTTGCGCCATTTAAAATCAAATGCGATTCTTAAAATAAAAATAAAATATGTTCACGCCATCCCCGAAGAAGTAAGCTGAGGTGTTGTAACAACAACACCTACAATCCACCGAAGATGATAAAGTGCCAACGTGACAGATGGTGAGTCCATCGCCGTCTCAGGCACTAAACATACGTCTTTGAATTACTTCTCAGACATATGCAGGTTTCCTCACGATGTTTTCCTTCACCTTCAAGCACATGGCGTGAAATTACTGCACTTAAGTTTTTAGAAAATCTCATTGGCGGAGGATTCGAAATTGCGTCGAAACCTCGAAGCTACCGCGGCTTCTATCAAATCAAAATATAATTTAATATTCAATGTTTTATAAATATAGGAGTTCGTGGCACAGTTCCTATTGCGCATATCATTCGATCAGCGAAGTTAAGCAACCATACGCCCAGCCAGTAGTTGGATGGGTGACCGCCCGAGTTTCCTCCGTGCCTCGGAGAGCACGTTAAGCCGTCGGTCCCGGTTGCCAATTTTACATCTTTGGCAATCGTTACAGGTCAGTCAGAGGCCTAAGAGAGTCTGACAACTGATTTAATCCAGATTGCCGATTTTCCTCGAAAAAGGGGTTGCGGAGGTCAGATGGCAGTCGTTTCGTATAAAAATCGGGTTGAATCAAGTGTCGACCCCAAATACATGGGATTAAGGCCAGGGAGATGATGATGATGATGTTTTATAAGTAGAATTCATAGATTCTGTCAATAAGTGAAGATTTTATGTAAATAATACAACAAGGTTACACAATTGAATAGTATACGAGACATTAAATATTCGACTGTCGAATTGATATTCTCTTATTTAATCAGTACGGTGGCATAAGTCTCTATTTTTGGATGAATGGGAAAACTTTCATAACATTTATTACAATTTATCCGAATATTAATTCGGATAAATTGTAATAAACTATTGAGTCAACTTTTTTTGGATCTGACTAAAATAAACATATTCAACGGACAAGTGCTATATTCGTCTAACTTGCCTTGTAAAACATTTCAAGCCTCTAATTAAATCATTCAGTCGACGGAAGACAGAATTAAATAATTGGGTGCTCTTGAAAAGTGCGTAATTTACCGAAAAATAAAGCGCCAACAAAAATGTTAAGAAGTCTTTCTGAATAGCCGTTTTTCAATATTCAAAGAACGCTAGGAGGCAACAATTCTGTTCTTATTAATATAATTTCCCCACCTTCGTTACCGCTCAAAGGAAAGTATGAATATTTCAGTAGGTGAGCCTCTATTCAAAAATTTTGGAGATAGAAAAATGTAAATTGATCTACTTAATAAAATATGTTAGTCTTTTTAAGTACGATAATGTTTTGATGAAGAAAATTGTAACGCTCTTACGGATTATTCTAAATTAAATCTAAACAAGGAAACTTTTAGCATATATTCACAAACAAATTCTCTTTTGGGACGAAAATGATAGATCTTTTTTGGTTGTTGATATTTGAATGGAGATAATATTATTATGCCTTGGGAGTCCATTGGTTTGAATGAGCTCTTATTAAAAATTCTTATTAAAATAAACTTAAAATATTTTATATTATAAGCCAATCTTTATTCTTAAGAACTGGTCCGATTTCAGATTCTTTCAGTCTTAGATAGCCCATTTATCAAGAAAGGCTTTAGGCTTTATATCATCACGGTAAGACCAATCGCGGGTTAAAGTTAGCATTAGCCCAAAGTAACGACGAATTCGCAGGCAGATGCTAGTATATCTATACTAATATTATAAAGCTGAAGAGTTTGTTTGTATGTTTGTTTGTTTGTTTGTTTGAACGCTCTAATCTCAGGAACTACTGGTCCGATTTCATAAATTCTTTCAGTGTTGGATAGTCCATTTATCGAGGAAGGCTATAGGCTATATTTTATTCTCATAAAAATTAGGGGTCCGTAAGTAAATTGCAATTTTGTAACCTAAGGTGTAAAATCGAAAACCTAATTATGAGTACGCTGCAAAAACTATTGACATTAGAACAAAATTATGTACTACGGGTTTGTAGGTCTTATTAAGATCTACAAAAAAGTCCATGAGAGCATATATCTAACTATCATAGTTAAGTCAAAATAATCGCTTTTATGTTCATAAAAAGTATTAAGTCGTCTGAAGAAAGAAACTACGTTAAATGTGTATCTTAATATTAATCCTTATGCAAATTAAGTATTATGCTATCAAGGGTATTCATCTAGAAGTATAATACCGTTTGTTTTATTCCAATCGGACATTTCGTTGAGAAATTATCACGAGTATAAAAACGCAAAGAATTGGTACCTAATAATGAGTTATTTGCTAAAGAGTTTTATCAACACGTCTCTTTATTCCGGGTAATCTCTGCAACGGCTGGACCGATTTTAACGGGACTTTCACTAGCAGATAGCTAATATTACAAGGAGTAACTAACTTTTATTTAAAAAGAACATTTGGGGTTCCGCGGGAATTAAATTAACTCTGCGCGGGTGAAACCGCAGGGCACAGCTAGTATAATAATAATGCTTACCTAACAACAACGTGTAGGGCAGAACAAGCGACACCGACTCTCCTTCCACGGCGTTCACATCTATAAGTAATTGCAGTATGTTGTACGGCAACCAGCAGAGCGCGAACAGTACTGCCAAGAGCAGTAGGATCCACGCCACTCGCTTCCTTTCGCGAACAAGCCGTAGTCTCTGAAATAACAAACAAATCCATTATTTCCACTGTAGTAGATGTAGCTAGAACTATAACTATGCAACAAGTCAATGGCTTGTGTGGCACAGTTGGTCAAACACCTAAGCGAGATTTGTCAGAAGTCTTGTGCACAAGTCATCGCGTCACTCACAATAGTGTCATATTTAGGCCGACAAAGGCGCTGTTCCGATCCTATACAAATCTGCGTTTACGTCGACGCGGTGACTTGTGACGGCGGCAGTGAAAAATTCGCACTAGGCCCTCAGAGCGTCACTCACGCATTACCCGCCTTATAAAGGCATTGCTATACGCTACCACAGTGCCTGCATTCCTCCCCTCCCCCCCATAGAGCTCTGGTGACCTTACTCACCGCAGGTACACAATACTACTCTAAGAAGCATTATTTGGCTGCGATCTTCTGTAAGGTGGAGGTACAATCCCCAGTCGAGCAGCTCCGAATTTCCAGCGGCAAAACACCGTTATAGGTAGGGCATCTCGCTCGTACGCGGGTGCCCGTGCATCAGATGCGTCTAATGTGTAATATGCGGATATATAATAGAATTTTAATTTAATATCGCACTGCTGCCATTTATTCAAACATCGAGTTACTATAGATAACCCTATTCTAGTCGATAGACAAGTTGTAACATAGGTTGCGTGTCACACAGATACTTAATACCTAACCATTTTAAGAATTTAAAAACAATACATGTGTTTCATGCATAAATATCAGTGAGAATGAAACTGAGCAGTTCTACTTGTGGAGTAACCTACACATAAAGGCTATTTTTAGTTGCTTCGTGTAATATTCATGGCACATTGCGTAAGAACGGGAATTGTGCAAACTTGGGTAAGGTTTACTTAAACTAAGTTGGTTCATTCGTTACGACACAAACGCCTATGTGCGATATAGTATGGGCATTTTTCATTTTAACTCGCGTCTTTGGGTATGTAATGGACTCGTAGTTACTGACCCTTTTTTAAACCCGACTTAAAAAAAGGAGGTTATCAATTCGAATGTATTGTCTGTGCGTATGTTTCCCTATTTTGTCTCTTGTGAAAAAAATGATTTTAAGTTTCTGAATAGGACTATAACATAGGGAATTTGTATAGGAATTTGGTGATGTTCTTTCAGAATAGTGAAATTATAAAAAAAAATACTTTTCTTCCAAAAATATTTAACCCACATCAATGACCAAATTAAAATAACTTTTGATGTCAAACTTGAACACTAGTAATTGTTCATACAATAAACTTTTGTAGAAGTTTTTTAGACTTTATAAAAGTATTGTAGACGATCTTTGAAGAATGAATTTTCTGTCAATATTTGATTTAGGATTGTTAAATTATTTAAAACTATTGAATAATGGTAAGTAATTGGTTAAAATACTTAAATAATTTACTAACAGTCTCAAATCATCAGTAGTATTTATATGCCTGGCGATGGTCTTTCAACGGCGTGTATTGGGCTAATGGACAACATCGTAAATACGTACAAATAGGTGCGATAAATAACCACATACATAATTTACTTTATTTCAAAACGGGATAATAAATATCAAAAGCGCAAAACTCCGGTTGTTTTGGAAATTTCCATGTGTTGATATAATGCCTAATATCCACGCAGAGTAGTTCAATCACCACCATATAGGTTTCAACATGTTTTGAAATTTTATGAAATTTCGTTTGCGTATTGGTGTGGCTCCAAATGTGTCGAGACTTTCTTTGAGACGGGTTATGGTTGAATTGCAAAGATAGCGGATCAAGTCATTCCAAGTCACATCAAATACGCAATCGTATGTCGACAACGATGACATAACCTATACTTGAGGCACATTCGTGGTCATAACACTCATTCACTTTAAACTTAATTTTTTTTTTTTGTAAATGCTTAATGACTATGGCCGCATATCGTTTTTTTATTTCACTACCATATCCACCGCCGATAAAAATGAGTGTTGTACACTCTTTCTACCCATACGAGGACCCTTTTGGAAAGGCATGACCTTACACTGTTGCTACGCTAGTGGTATAAACAATCTACACATGGATCGTAACGTTGTAATAAAGAAATAATTCATAGGTCGTAAAACGACTCATAACTTTTTTTTCTATTGTTCGACTCACCGACGAATCCACGGCCGGTAATACAATGACTCATGAACATTCTGCGGAATTAATGGTCCGTGCTCTATTTTTGTTTACGACCTTTCAATGGGATCTCCTGTGTAACAGTATTTATTTTTATAATTTTGAATCTCCTTACTTGGTGTTCTCCATGGCGCCCGATTTTATGGATTGTTAAGGTACATGGTAGGCATGCACCTTTTAAGTTACCAAGTCGCTGTTGAAGATATATCTATAGAATAAATAAGTGAAGGTGGTACGAGCAAAACTGAATCCAAGAACAAATCGGTCGAAAAATACACTCACATAGACGCGTGCGACTATGAGAATTATGTCGTAGAAGCGCGCTGCTTTTTAAAGTGACATCGCAGTAATGTAGTAAGGGGTACCCACGTCCGCCGTGATCGTTACATATTTAACAGATATTTTTCTTAACTCCAAATCGATAAATCAACATTACTTTGACAGTAAATAAGAGCGTAAATTTTAAAAACTTTACAGGTGACAACCCTTGTGTGTGTATTTATTGTGACGATACTCTTCCCCTGATGCGTTTGATACGTCCGTCTGCAATATCACGCACACGTCATAGCCATAGAATTTAAATTCGCTCGTAACGATTTTTTAGCCTACGGTCATATTCATAGCTGCGATTGTCACATTGGATATGCAAACGAAAATAGTCCTTCTAATCCTATGACGTGCGAATTATGTGGTTCAAGATAGCCAACTTTACAACGATGACAAAGAAACGGGCTGCTCATTGGAATAATGATAATAAATTATATGTTTCTATCAATTTAACCCTTTTAATTCGGGGCCATAATCCTAAACGTGGAATGACACGGCTCTATTGTGTATTGTGTTCGTACAATACGGTTCCCAGAGCCTCATTACAAGGCGCTTTGCCTAACTAGATCAGTGGTCTGAACCATGTAAAGAAACAATGAAAAATCGTTGAACAATCGCAGTGTTCTATCCGTTCGTGTTCCAAAATCGTAGTTCGATTCAAAATCAAATCAAAAATATCTTTAGTTGATTAGACTTATTTCAAAGTCCTTCCAAATTGTCAGAAGGACACAAAAAAAATCTCTGCATAGGATTATAAATGCTACCACCGGGTTCGGAAGGCTGCTTTGGCTGAGAAGAACGCGGACAGAAACTTAATGATTAATCTTTTCAAAAATAATTTTTACAACGTGTGGTTACAAATGGTAAATAGCAAATTGGACATGCATTTAAACATATTGAAAAAAATTGTTTCTCGACGACATTTGACCTCTTAAACTACTCCGGTTATATACGTTCCAGATAAAAGTTATTATGGTACGTACCTGCTGGCTATTCGCGCTCCCCTCAGTCTGGTCGAAGGGTGGCAGCACGGAGCACAGTCTCCTGCCCATCAGGGAGTACGATATCACGACGATGCATCCTGAAAAACATCAACATTTTCATAATAAGTACAAATTACTTAGTTAGTAGAACTAATTGCCATAACGTAGATATACGGGATCATTCCTCTGCACCAATACTATTTTCTCAATGGTGAAGGAAACGTTATTAAAATCAGCGTGCGCCTGAGAAGATTTCTCTCATACGACTCGCCTCATGGTTGTAACTACCGCAACTGTGGTAAATTCCTCGACATTCATAAGTGCCTTACCAGGGCCTAAACTGAATAAATCATTTTTAGGGCAAAGTATACGCTTTTATAATAAATTACCTACATGTATTGTAAATTTGCCCTTTGATAAATTTAAAGAGACTGTAAAATCTGTATTACTTAAAAAGGGTTAAATTGGGTCATACTTAATGCGGGATGTAAAAAAAAAAGAAATAAAAAATTGTTGTACTACCTCAAAATCAGTCTCATTTATTAGGTAAGGATAAGTGTAAATGTATAAAAATCTGAAACCAGATCGTTTTTCAGATTTCACATAGATAATCGACTTTTAGTTTTTTTTGTGACCACAGAAGTGATCCAATTCCACAGAAATGATCTTTATTAATCCACATTGACAAATGTTTCCTGATTAAAGCTAAAATAATGTAATAATCACTTAAAAAATATCAGTATTACTAAAACAGTTAAAAATAAAGACATATTTCAACATAAAAAGTATTTTTTGTGACCATATAAGTGATATAATTCTACAGAAAAGATCTTCTTCTACACATAAGTGATATAATTCTACAGAAAGTAAATTCTCATTAAAACTAAATAAAGTAACAATTAGTCTCATACTTTATAATGATCAACTCAACTTAAAAAATCAACATCAACATAATTTTATTATAAAAAGGGGGTAGCAATGATAAAATACATCCATTGCTAGAGTATCTTAGAAAATGTTTTCATCACTGTCATCACTCGACTGTAAGAACTTTGACTGTACTTTAAATCTCTTAGGACTTACTATTAAGTCATCAGAATCCGAACCAGAACAGTTGGTTTCAAAGTATATCCTCTTTTTTGGAGTAAGGGGTTGAGCCATAATATTATCTAATGAGACTGGTGATGGAGTAGCCAAAATAGGTGAGAACGGGGTTCTCGGCCCAGAGACGGTGGAAGCGGCTGCTGTTCCGAGAGTTGAGCCTGGGCTTCGCAATGCTATGTTTAATGGACTTGAAGCGACATCTGATAATACTTCTATAGGGTCTGACATATAATCAATCTGAATTTGCCCAATCTCAAAATGAGGGCACTTGATGTGACCTGGGCATGAGACACAGCTCAATTTTCTGACTCGAAGTATGTTAGGCTCTGATGCGCTCCACACAATTTGATGGATCTTAAATGTACCTTTGAATGGACGACATTTGCTTGCATTGGCTATATTTTGTATTTCGGAGATATGGGTATCATCAATACGAATAATGTCAATGCCTTTACAATAATCATTTAGACACTTAATAAAACTGTCAATATTCGAAATATCTCCTCCATTCGCAACAACATTGTCACATGTCCTCTTAACACAGCCGCCAACGCCGTCCGGCGCCCCCTTGCCGTGGCCCGCCTCACTAAAATGCCATAAAATTGTCTCTGCATTTGAAATTCTGCTGATATAGTTTACTATCATGTGAAACATTGTTTTGTTGCGATACTGTGTTGTTGGCCCATCACTTAAAATATGCAATGTCTTCAAATCCGGCGAGATCAATTGAATTCTTTCTATAACGGGTTTCAGATGAGCACATATTAAAACGGGATCATGTCTTAAATTGTCGGAGACAGTACAAATAGATGTAGACTTTATGAAGTTTTCAGGTGGTAGCGAATTTGAAGAGTAGTAGACACATGTGTGCAAAGACAGTTGTGATTTAGAACACAAAACACAAAGATTGGATTTCTGATCCGTACTTGCAATTATAATTTTCAGAAAAGTCTACATGTAGCAAGCCCTCTGAGGGCGTAAGATTCTGTTTAATCAATCGAACGGCTCTAAACTGATTTAATATATTAGCAACATGTTGCATAAATATCGGTAAATTTGTATTTAAAATGTTTACAAGTGATTGCTGTGAGGTCTTTAGGGTCTCATTGATAGTTTTTTTGCAAAGCTTTTCATTGCCCTTAATTGTCTCTGTGGTAGTCTTCGTAACCCATCTGTAATAAATGATCGTGTCCATGCCATTTATGAGTTTGATGCTTGGAGCTTTTTCTGAACAATGTGTACATTTCCTTTCCAAACAAGGAATATTGAAAGTATTATTACAGCAGAGAGACTTGGCGAGCTCGGTGGCAGAAGAAGAAGTAATTATCTTAGCTTGAAATAAGGCGCGAACAACATAATCATTATTTGTATGTACAGCACATAAGCAGGTATTGCGAGAAGCCACTTTCGGGAATATTACCCAGAAAGGACGATAGCGGCGGAATGTATCGTACGATATATGTAAACCAGTTGTATTATTAAACTTCTTGTGAAGATTCAGTAGGGTATCATTTAAGAGACGTATTTGTTTCTTTATTTTTTTACGCGTGATAGTCTCTTTCTTCCCGGCTGTCAATCTGCTATTTTCGTCGTCCGTCAAAAAGTCACATATTTTTTGTTTTAAGGTAACGGTCATAGCATTATTACCCTGTTCTTTATTTTTCTTAAATCTATTTAGTCTCATCCTATATTTAGCCAACTTTCTTTCTAATATGATGAGCCTATTAACTAAACGTTGATTTTGAGCCTTCAAAAGACGTCTATTTCGTACGCTAACTGCTCTACCAGCGGCGAGTCGCGAAAAAGATGAACGAGATGAACAGGGGGACGATGGTGGTGTATTTTCATTCAACATTTCTTCGGTATGCTTCCTTATTTTTTCTTTTTCGCGTTTGAGCTTGGATTTTTCACGCCACATTTTTCTCATTTGGCGTTGCTGTCTGGGTGTAAAATCTTTTATTGTTTTTATCAATCCATCTTTTTTCTTCTGGTGATACCTTTCTCTATCTTTTCTTCGCCGTTCTTCTATAGCAACTGCATCTAATTTAGCTCTAGACTTCTGCATACTTTTCTTTTTCTGCTCACGTCGACGTCGTTTCTTCTCTTCTTCACTCAGTTGAACCCTACTTGATCGAGGCATTTTGCCTGAAAGAATAAACATGCAATGTGCACAGTTGCCCCATATGCCAAGAGAACATGCCAGAAAATATACACACCAAGCTAGATATTTATTTACACGTTAAATTTACATCGACTTTAGCCCTGTAGTTTAGTTTAAGCTTAGATTGGATACGAATGGATAGTGGAGCACGTTTTTCTTATTAGGAATCTTAAACTACCTCTTCTCTGTGGACATTCGTCTTTTCTGTGGACGTTCTAGTCCACACGAAAGTTGTCCACATGAAAGACATTCCAAACCAAGGTCAGCGTAGCTTTGTCATTTTTGAGGTTAGAAAAATTCTTAAAAGGGTTTTCAAAAATACTCCCCAAGAGGCACTCAAGCGATAAATGTATTTATAAAATAAACAGTAACTTACCACAATACACCAAAAACAGAAAAGAGGCACTGAACTTTTACCAAATCATAAGAAAATTTATTTAAAAATAATAACTAAAAATAACCGCTA
The DNA here is from genome assembly GCA_964035505.1 of Watsonalla cultraria. Classification (NCBI taxonomy): domain Eukaryota; kingdom Metazoa; phylum Arthropoda; class Insecta; order Lepidoptera; family Drepanidae; genus Watsonalla; species Watsonalla cultraria. The sequence continues at coordinate 623,242 of OZ037715.1, forward strand.
TGACACACTCGCAATGAACAAATGTAACTGACAGCTGTCAAATGTTGCCAATTTAAAAATATCACACCAATAGTAGCTGCAGCAAAAAAATATTTAATGGTTGATTTTTAGGTCCACAGAAAAGTCGCAATACCGTATAACCTTATGTTTATTTAATATTATTTAAAAAATAAACACAAATTCGTGGAAAGTTTTAAATACAATTATTATTTATTATATACTTTAAGTATTTAAGACTTTATTTCGTTAATTATACGCATATACAATTAACTGGAGCTGCCTTAACTTGTAATACTCGTATATGTTCGTATACGAGTATTACAAGTTAACAGAATAGGACAAATAGGCATTTTTTTTTTTTTTCCATAATACTCAAATATATAATTATACTTTTAAATACTTATATAAGTAGAGAAGTAGCCCTAGTTCTATTACAAAATAAAAGCTATCATAATTTGGACTAAATACTCATAGTGATTTTATCCGAACACTGATATAAGTATGACCCTATTATACAGTTAGTGATTATATGTGTGATAAGGAAACTTGGAATAATGTATTACCAGACAAATATTGTAAGTAGTCTCATGGACACTGTACTTATGCTACAATTCATTTTAATATTTCTTTTGATCTTTGTTTTGACTGGCTTGAGTTGTCATGCTCACTAAAATGCCTTTGCTTGCGGCGGCGTCAGGGTGACGGGTCGCTCACTTCCCTCTATAATGGTTGAGGAGGGCGATGGCTGGCATTCTCGTCATACTTGTGAACAGGTGCTGCTTGTGGGGGCTGGTCATCTCAAGCTACGCATTTAGATATAAATAGAACTACTAGACTTTTCTTTATGTTAATTTTTATCGACATTTGTACATTGGAACTGTGTCCATGGGCTTACATTTCTCAAATAATTTATTTTGTTTTTTTTTAAATTGTATAATATTTTTGAAAAGAGTAATTACTGAGTTTCTTGCCAGGTTCTTCTCAGTAAAAGCAACCTTCCGAACCTGGCGGTAGCATGTATAATCCTGTAAATTGTGTCATTCTGACGATTTGAAAGTGCTTTGTATAAAGTCTAATCGAATAAAGATATTTTTGACTTTTTTGACTTGACTTTTTGACATTTTCATTTTCATTTTCATTTCAACTTATGGACGCTTGCACACTTAGAGCATCAAGTGAGCGTTGCTGATCCTATTAAAATCTCTTCTTGGAGAACTCCATCTTGTACTTTGTAAGAAAGCTTCATAGTCGAATGGGATGCGGAAAACTCTGCTTCCTGTGAGAAAGTCGTGATTCTGAGTCACTTACACACATATTTACTAGCACGTTGGCAGCTATTTGTCGTGTGTGGAAAGTGGGTGTTGTGTCAACTTTTATATATATACTAGCTGTGCCCTGCGGTTTCACCCGCGTAAAGTTAGTTTCATGAGTGTCCCGCGGAACCCTAATGTTTTTTTTAAATAATAGTAGCCTAAGTTACACATTGTCACATTAGCTAACTGCCAGTGAAAGTCCCGTTAAAATCGGTCCAGCCGTTTTGGAGATCACCCAGAACAAACAGACAGACAGACAGACAGAGAAAAATTTTAAAACTTGGTTTTTTAGTGTCAGTATCGTGTATACTTTCATATGCGTTTAGTGAAAAGCTGTTATTTTGGAATTACAAACAGACACTTCAATTTTATTTATCTGTATAGATATATATATATGGATAAAAGTCGGTGTGTGTTGATATGCTAGAAAGGTTAATATATACATTAATATTCCTAATGGATCACCCAGTTATAATTTATGAAGGGAACACTGTATAAATTATTATTTCAATATTATGTTCATTTATCATGTTATCATTATAGTCATCAATCAATTTGCCCGCCCACGTGGTTCACACTGGTTCGTTGGCTTGAGAAATTGGGGGCCTAAGAGTCGTAGTGACCGAATGGTTTAAGTGGTGGTATGAAAATCAAGCAACGCGAGTTCATATCTCACCCCTGCTATGTTATTCTGTAAGACATTTCGACGGCAAGTTCGACGACGAGTTATTGATTTCAAACGAACTCCATAAGTGCCTTACCAGGGCCCAAATTGAATATATCATATTAATTTTTCTACCTGAGAATAGCTGACTAGAACCTCAGCAATGACTTTCAAAAAAAAATTTTTTTCTAATGTAAATTGTTGAAATCAATGAGTGCATAATATAGATACTATGTTTACGCCTGATTATTCTCGTTTTTTTCCAATAACCCACTGTCCGTTCGTATACAATCTTAACCAAACAAAGGGAAAATGAGTTTAAAGCAAACAGCGCCCGAGGAAATTGAAAGCAAACTATTTTAAGATGCTATAGTTTGAAGCTAGAGCAGATTTGTTATTTTAGCGATAAAATACAATACCTTACTTTTCGGTACCAGGCCTAGACAAAGTAACATTCTGCCGCGTTTGCGCTAACAGAAACGACGCAAAATGTATGGAAATGACCATTTGTCAAAGCCCGTCTACGCATTTTTCAAAATCTGAGTTGGCAACACTGTTTCTGATATTAGCGCGTTCAACAGACAAACAAACTCTTCAGTTTTATATATTACTAGCTGTGCCCCGTGGTTTCACCCACGTATAGTTAATTTTATGAGTGTCCCGCGGAACTCTTATGGTTTTTAAATTAAAACATCCTTGAAACATCAGCTACCTGCCAGTGAAAGTCCCGTTAAAATCGGTCCAACCGTTTCGAAGATAGCCCGGAACGAATAGACAGACAGAGTTTTTTTTTAAAATGGGGTTTTTTATGTGTGTGTCGTATATACTTTCATATGCATTTAGTGAAAAGCTGTTATTTTGGAATTGCAAACAGACACTTCAATTTTATTTATCTGTATAGAAGTATAGATATCAGCATAATAAGACGTAAGAATTTTCAACGGTTTCTTTCATTCTTTCTTAAGCCCTTGTAAATAACAAGTATGTATGTACTTAACTAAGATATACGATTTCCTGAGGTAGCTTTTCTTTAATGTTTATCTTCAATTCACCGACGGTTTTATCTTAATTAATTCGTTCGTTTTCCTCCTTCCTTATTAGAGGTATGGGGGATAAATCTCAACTGAGATTAGACACATTGTTTGTTTTGTATGCCTACATTTTCACGAAGTAGATAGATTTGATTTTAAACCAGGGGGCTTACTCGCTTTCTCCGAAAAACGAAGCTTCGGCCGAAAGTTAGCAAAGTTCCTACCACGGATCTTAGTCGTTCTAAAATAACGTCTGAACGTGGACTATCCTACTTTGACAAAAGTATTAAACGAACGAAAATTTGAATTCGATAAAAACAAAGCGATACTGAAACTACGTTTAAAAACATGTTACGTGTGTTTAATTACGGTGACAATATTCCCGAAATTGACATGTGCCTTACTGGAGCATAAACTTAATAAAAGATTTTAATTTTGACTTCATTTTGATATCTGCCACACTGAAGATAGATATCTAGTTTCCGTAACAGACGGCAAAGAACCGCTGGCATGACGTTCAAAATTCAAAATAACTTTATTTGATTAGACTTTTAACAAAGTACTTTCAAATCGTCAGAATGACGCGATTACACAGGATTATACATGCTACCGCCAGGTTCGGAAGGTTGCTTTTACTGAAAAGAACATGGCAAGAAACTCAGTAATTACTCTATTTAAAAAAGATATTTTACGTGCACAAAAGTCGATAAAAAATATAAAAATTAAAATTAGGTACTACGTATAATTGTGTGGCTTGAGATGACCAGCCCCTACAAGCAGCACCTGTAATAGTATGACGAGAATGCCAGTCATCGCCCTCCTCAGCAATTTTAGAGGGAAGTGAGCGACCCGTCATACAGAGTTGAAGCTAACATGAGATAGAGCTATCTCATAAAGGGGATGCCAAAGTCCAATCAAATTGGAGAAGACGGAATAGGATCTTTGTTTGTATCGTATTTAAATAAGTGCCTAGAAAATCTGCTTAATTTTTCTCTCTCAAAGGCGACGCAATAACGTGACGTTGTGAAAAATACCGGCTAAGTGTGTGAAAAAAATTGGACTCTAATTATCATAAAAGGGAAAAATTATCGGAGTTAAGATATTTGTACTGGAACCGGGGTTTTCTGATTTCAAGCCTCCTGATTTCACTAAGCCACCATGACCTTAGATGATGTTGAAATTTACCTTCGTATTCTAATGATATAGCAGCAGTTATTCATAGCCTGAAAATAACATACGACGAAACTAGATTTTCTAATACTTTATCACCAACAAAACCTCTTGAATACAACATTCCATGAAAAACAGGGCCCTTTCGGATATTCAGTGCAGATTTCATACATTTATATTATGAATCGAGTTAATTTAAGGATCTTATATCGCGGAAAAAACTGTGGGCGACACGAAGCGTCACAACGAAACTAATTTATTTAACCCTAAAAATGGGGAATATTCAAGTTTCTATCATTATCTTCCTCGTTACTTAGTCTTGCCTCTACGAGGATATTTGATTTTAATGGTTATCTACAGCCTCAAGCTACCAGAATAATATAACTTCTGTTGTAATGTGTAGGTGTAAGCACCGCCAATTATGGATATTTTTGTTGTTTACTACCGACAAGGTTCCGTAAAGGGCAAATGATACAAAAATGATTTTACATCTTAAATAAAATCTATACTAATATTATAAAGAGGAAATATTTGTTTGTTTGTTTGTATCGAATAGGCTCCGAAACTACTTGACCGATCATGAAAATTCTTTCAGCAATGGATAGCTACATCATCAGCCAGTAACAGGTTATATATATTTAGATTAACAGGAATAAAACTTTCATTAGTGTTGTTAATTTGAGATTACAATACAATTATTAAAAACAATTAAAGATAAGATAAGATAAGACATAAATATTATTATAAGGTATTTTCATCACGCGTAGCATTTTGTGCTACACGCTACGAACTTTACAGAACAATAAAATTATAGCCTACAGTTAATTTACATCAAGATGAAATGTCTTGGAGATTCCGAACTCCGTTTAACTATTTAGTATTATCTGGTGTTTGGAATAAAGGTGCTAAAGCTGAATGCGAAACATTTTAACTCATTAAAACAGATTTACACAACGTGCTGACAATCTCGAAAGGTTTAGAAGAGAATTATTTACTCGTGAAATGTTTGGTGATTTTAAGAAGATTTAAAGCGCATGCAAGTTTCTTGCCGGTTCTTCTCAGAAGGCTAGTTTCCGAACCGGTGGTAAATTCCTCGACATTCATAAGTGCCTTACCAGGGCCTAAACTGAATAAATATTTTTCATTTTCATTTTCATTTTCATGCCTTCCCGGAAAGGTCCTCTAAGGGGTAGGTGAAACAAGACCCACTGTTCACTCGGAAAGCACGCTAAGCCGTTGGTCTTACGCCAGATCTCTCTCCGGTCATGTCGGATTGCCGTCCCATCGGACTTTGAGAGTGAGGCAATAAAGAGTGCACACTTGTGCACTATAATATCTCCTGTGCTTATGGCTGAACCCCGTAGAGATTAGCCGCCGTAACCGAAATTTAGTAAATCATTATCTATACAGATAAATAAAATTGAACTGTCTGTTTGTAACTGCAAAATAACAGTTTTTCACTCAATGCATATGAAAGTATACACGGGTCTAATACAGAAAAACCAATTTTTAAATTTTTTGTCTATCTGTATGTCTGTCTGTTTGTTCCGGGAAATCTCCGAAACGGCTGAACGGATTTTGACGGGACTTTCACTGACGGATAGCTAATGTTACAAGGAGTAACTTAGGCTACTTAGATTTAAAAAAAACAGGGATCCGCGGGCAACCATGAAAGTAAAATCTACGCGGGTGAAACCGCGGGGCACAGCTAGTTTTTTAAATAAATAATGTTATACAAAGTGTCAATTTGCATAACTTGTTACAATATTATAATCAGGGACGATTTTTCATTATATTTCAAAACAAATACAACTAACTTTTACTTTATAACTTACTAGCTGTGCCCCGCGGTTTCACCCGCGTAGATTTAGTTTCATCATTATTGTCGCGGGACCCAAATATTTTTAATAAACAACCTTAAATTAATAACAATCCTTGAAACATCAGCTACCTACCAGTGAAAGTTCCGTTAAAATCCGTCCAGCCGTTTCAGAGATTACCCGGAACAAACAGACAGACAGACGGACAGACAGACAGACAGAAAAAATTTAAAACTTGGTTTTTTAGTGTCGGTATCGTGTATACTTTCATATGCGTTTAGTGAAAAGCTGTTATTTTGGAATTACAAACAGACACTTCAATTTTATTTATCTGTATAGATTTAAAACGTTATCTTAATTGAAAATGCAATTAAACTAGTCGCTTTGCTAAACGGTGGTAAATTCTCGACTTTCATAAGTGCCTTACCAGGGCCTAAACTGAATAAATATTTTTCATTTTCATTTTCAAAAACAAAGTTTAGCAATTTATAAGTGTTTTAATGAATATTTATATATACCCATTATTTCACACTAAAAGAATTGTAAAATCGAAAATGTTTCCAGTTTAGCCCCAGTAAGACACATAGATAAGTAGATGGGAAGAAAGGAAGAGGAAGACCCAGGTTCACATACAAGAGACAAGTGAAGGAAATGAGTCTGTCATGACGTATAGGGAGATCAAGGAGATGGCACTTGATAAAGACGAATAGAAGAAGTTACATCGGTTACACCGACAACTCTTACATTTATGATGATGAAGACACTTATGAACATCAAGATAAAATTACCAAATCTATACAGATAAATAAAATTTAAGTGTCAGTTTGTAATTCCAAAATTACAGCTGTTCACTAAATGCATATAAAAGTATACACGCTACTGACACTAAAAAAACAAGTTTAATAATTTTTCTTTGTCTGTCTGTCTGTTTGTTCCGGGTAATCTCTGAAACGGCTAGACGGATTTTGACGGGACTTTCACTGGTAGGTAGCTGATGTTTCAAGGAGAAACTTAGGTCACTTTTATTTATCAAAAATATTAGGGTTCCGCAACATTAAGGATGAAACTAAATCTACGCGGGCGAAACCGCGGGCACAGCTAGTCCTATTAAAATACAGAGTAAAGCAATACTTTTTTAGAAACTTTTTTCGTTAAGAGTTTAGAGCGTTGAATGTGTAGTAGTTTTTTAGGTAATTGCATTAAGCCAGGACGAACAAATACTGCGAGGTTATCTCCTCTCGTTTCACAGAGCGCCCAAAACTCTTCACGTCATCTGCACGCTTGCATTGTTTATAGAAATATACCTGTTTTGTTTTTATATATTTTGCAAGGGCAATGTTGACTGTTCTTGTGTGTGTATACAATGGTTACATTGTTCACTTTTTCTTATCGATCAAAAACAAACAACCAATTCAAACACTTTTAATCAGGTATACCGCGTTTTGGAAATGATTTAAAATAAATTTCATTTATTCTTACACCACCGTCTAGTCCCAAACTAAGCATAGCTTGTACTATGAGCACCAGACAAAGTTTATTTTATAGAGATATATATATTTTGCAAACAGTATGTGTGTACACATATACTCAAGGCAAACACATAATGTTCGGCCTGATGCGAGATTTTCATTGGCAGAAAGCTGTTATTACATGTCCATACCACGACAAATGTTTATTCTTCCTAGATATATATAACTAACTAGATATATCTCCCACAGACCATAATAGATTTATGAAAGTAAAGCTACAAGATAGAATCTACTCGCCACGGCAAACAATCACTAATTAAGGACCGAACGTACCAACCCAAACAATACCCGACGCTTCGGGGAATCGAACACACACATAATGTATTTAATTATTTACTCACCCGGCACTGCGTACACGAGAATGAAACTGAATGTTCCGAATAATTCCTTCTTAATCGAGTTAGGCCATTTCTCAGTACAGAATTCGATACTTCGCTCCACCAACACCTGGAAAGAATTTGTATGTTAAATAGTGTAAGTATTACATATATCTGTATAAGTAGGCATAGGTGTATTTTAGTCGATATTGTATAATATCAGGAGTTACTTTGCGGAAATCCATGTTTATGGAAAATAAAGCATTGTTACATTATATATATTTATTTATTATATATTTATTTTTTTATTTAGTTACAGATAATTCGGCAGGGGGGCGAGCATGCTCCATTTTATATTGTGTACTAGCTGTGCCCCGCAGTTTCACCCGCGTAGATTTAGTTTCATGCTTCATGTCGCGGAAACCTAATATTTCTAATAAATAATAGTAGCCTAAGTTACTCCTTGAAACATCAGCTACCTGCCAGTGAAAGTCGCGCTAAAATCGGTCCAGCCGTTTCAGAGATTACCCAGAACAAACAGGCAGACAGACAGACAGACAGAGAAAAAATTTAAAACTTGGTTTTTCGGTGTTAGTAGCGTGTATACTTTCATATTAATTTAGTGAAAAGTTGTAATTTTGGAATTACAAACAGACACTTCAATTTTATTTATCTGTATAGATTTGCACTACATATGCAATTCCTGTTGTTTTCAACTCAAAAAAACCACTAATTAAGACTTTTATTTTAATTTATTCACGCACCGCTGTCACCATGAAGTAATGCAACAAGATGTTGCGTACCGACTGTTTTATTTATCCATGTACCCACATATAAGTTAACAAATATACTACAGTAAATATGTAACACCTTCATTTAAATAACACCCGTTTTTTTGTGTATGGATACTAATGATAAGTTTATATAAGAAATAACGTGCTATATATTATAAATAAAAATTATGAACGTATAATGCAGTAGGTACCGACCGACACAATTCTGTTGATATTATTTTGGGATCGTGCCAAGACAGCATTGCCACACTAAATAGCAATGCTAATTTATAAGTGAGGAATTTCCCGACCCGTCCGTCACTGGAGGCTTTTACTAGACGTCGTGAAATGCCTTTAGAAGGCCCAAGTGTTCTTGAGCTACAGAAAATTATATTGTTGTATTATATAAAGAGTCGTAATGACTTTGGGGTTGGAGCAGTCGCCTGCTACGCAAGCGACGGAAGTTCCAATCCCAGCGGGGCTTGTATCAATGAGTTTTTCTAAAAACTTATGTGTAGTGGATTCACAACACGTGCTTTACGGTGAAGGAAAATATCGTGAAGAAACCTGCATATGTCAGAGAAGTAATTCGAAGTCGTATGTATAGTGCCTGAGACAGCGATAGACTCACAATCTGTCACGTTGGCACTTAATCATCTTCGGTAAAAAGTGGGTGTTGTTATCACAACACCTCTGACTACCCCTTTGGGGAATATAGGCGTGAGCATATGTATGCATGTATCTATGTATAGAATTATCTGTACTAAATAATAATTATCATTACAAAAAAGGAAAAATTTGTTTGTTTGTACTGAATAGGCACTACTACAACGAGCTTCAGCAGCAGCATCAGCGAGTATTTTATCCCCGTACTCCCACGAGAACGGGACCTACGTGGGTGAAACCGTGTGACTTCTACAAGTATTTTATATTTTCGTTAATACTACGATAAAAACCATAACGAATATTTTTTAAAAGAGTAATTGCAGATTTTCTCTCCCAAAGCATTTACTATCATGTCATTCTAACGATTTGATAGAAATTTTTCAAATTGTTATCAACAAAAGATATTTTAAATTTTGAATATACTTGACTTCCAACCATTAGAAACTGTATAAAATATATTATAACTAGCTGTGCCCCGCGGTTTCACCCGCGTAGATTTAGTTTCATCTTTATGGTCGCGGAAACCTAATATTTTGAATAAATACAACGTAGCCTATGTCCTTTCTCAGGGTCTAAAGATTGTCTTTGCCAAATTTCATCAAAATCGGTTGAGAGGTTTAAGAGGAAAAGCGTAACAGACAGACAGACAGACAGAGTTACTTTCGCATTTATAATATTAGGGATAAGATTTTTTTGTAAAAAAACATACAATTTTAAAATTGTATCGAGCTGCTTTTTTGTTAAGAGTTCAATTCAAAGTAAGACCAATAATAATATCTTCACGAGCATATTCTCTCAAATTGGACAGCAAAACCAACTTACATGAACACCTTATAAAGTCCTTGTGACCCAATAAAGTCCTTATTACAATAACTTAAGGTAGAGAATCATGGATCATCAAACTCCGCCAGCACTGGGTTTTGGTATTCAAAGCCTATTCATAAAAGCTATGAATATCAATTTATTATTCAATCCCATATTCATTTGAGTCTCCCTGATCCAGGAACTTTAGTCTTTTTTGTATTTTATTATTAATTACAAACAAACAAAATTGATTTCACCTCTTACATTCTCAGAAGGGGTAGGAAGACGTGCTATATGAATATGTAAAAAATATACAAAAGACTAATACTTAAAAAAAAAAAAAATATTTTTGGACATTATCACACAGCACGAACTAGTCCCAAACTAAGCAAAGCTTGTACTACATATATTTACATATTTATGTATTCAAAATAAAAAAATCAATAAAGTTTATTCAACACAAGGAACACTCATTGAACGTCATTTCTCTTACGCTAACTTAGGTTAATTTACTACCGTTTCTAATATACACACAAAACACTCATGTCAAACACAAATGCTCATCGAAAAATGTTACCTTGATACGGGAATCGAACCCGCGACACCTAGTGTATTCAGGTATAACCACTAGACCAATGGTGTCGTTTTGAACTTTATCTATATAAATATACATTATGCAAAGATAGCTCATCGCATAATTCACTTCAGCTATATCCGACATCGTGAGCAAATTAACTTGTCGCAACTTAATCGATTTGTAGCAAACTTGTTTAGCAACGTGTTTGCTCGCCTTTAAATTAGTAGTTCAAGGCCTAAGACGAAGGTAAAGGCACAGTTTACATATGATATTACCACAATCAGTACGGAAACTAGGAACAATTTCAAAAATTCATGTTTGAAATGACACACACAGTATTCAGACCACGCAAGTTCGTCTCACGCAACAAATACATATTTGTCCTACGAGATTATAAGCGTGAGTATGTCATGTCGTAGCCGATCGTGTATACATAATTTTTACGTGTTTTAGAGACATTTTTCTCAACTTTAAGTCGACAAAACAACAATACTTTGATAGTTAAAAAACCAGTACCTAAAATTAAAAAAAATTGCATTGACTCTCACACATGATAGAACAAAGTTTCAAATATTTGGTGTTGATACTGCTTATGTATATACTGTGGTAAAAGCACTCATAGGTGTGTCGTATACACTCCCTTAGTTTACTTCATTAGCATTACTAAAGAGGCTTTATAACGATCGCCGTTTTAATGAGACAACACAGTAATGCGATCTGTAGCCTCGGAAACTAGGGATATACTTAATCACTGTATGATGTGAATATTTTGAAGATTTATAATTTTCCAATAGTAGCCTGGAATGCCTGAGGAGCTCGTGGCACAGTTGCTATTGCGCATATCATTCGATCAGCGAAGTTAAGCAACCATACGCCTAGCCAGTAGTTGGATGGGTGACCGCCCGAGTTCCCTCCGTGCCTCGGAGAGCACGTTAAGCCGTCGGTCCCGGTTGCCAATTTAACATCTTTGGCAATCGTTACAGGTCAGTCGGAGGCCTAAAAATAATCTGACAACTGGTTTAACCCAGATCACAGATTTTCCTCCTAAATGGGGTTGCGAAGGTCAGATGGCAGTCGCTTCGTATAAAAATCAGGTGATCAGCCACATCGGGTTGAATCAAGTGCCGACCCCAACAATGTATGGGATAAGGCCAGGGAGATGAGTAGCCTGGAATCTATATTAGTGCCCGGTTGATAGACTCGCCCCCTTTTACTGGGGACTTTAATATGAGTTACGAATTGTAGGTGTACTAATGGGATGCACCCATTAGTACCACCGGGTTACGGGGTACACAGGCATATGAGCATATATTTGTGTTTTTCAACATCCCCAGTTTTCACAGTAATGCGACATATACCCATTTTAAACATGGGCAATATTGGGCTGTTATTTGGAACGCCGTCTTGGTCACAAGCCCCTGGAATCCAAATACGTAATGGGATGATGACACTGTATATTTATACTAATACTAGCTGTGCCCTGCGGTTTCACCCGCTTAGATTTAGTTTCATCCTTATTGTCGCGGAACCCTAATATTTTTAATAACTAAAAGTAGCCTAAGTGACTCCTTGAAACATCAGCTACCTGCCAGTGAAAGTCCCGTTAAAATCGGTCTAGCCGTTTCGGAGATTACCCAGAAAAAACAGACAGACAGACGGACAGACAGAGAAAAACTTTAAAACTTGGTTTTTTAGTGTCAGTAACGTGTAATGTTTCATATGCATTAAGCGAAAAGCTGTTGAAAAACAATATCGATATGGGTTAATAGGTTTCATACCGTAGTGCTGAAAACCTTTGTGGTTTAGCTATAGCGTAAAAAATACCGCCAGGAATAGCAGAGATGCAAATTCCATTGGTATGTAAAATTTTCAATAAGTCAAGTGCATTGGCATCTACTTCGTGGTGGGAATACGACTACTGGTTCTACGAGATTCCTCTCGTGAATACAATTTTCATTATGCATTCAACGTGTTTGTTTATACGTGTGTCATCTATGTACTAATGTTATGAATACGAATTTGTTGTTGTAGGTACGTTACCTTCTTACGACTGATCGTTGAACTGATTTTACTGAAATTTTATGTGGATATAATAAGATACATAAGACATAAGATCTTAAATATTTATTACTAGCTGTGCCCCGCGGTTTCACCCGCGTAGATTTAGTTCCATGCTTCATGTCGCATGTCGAAGGTTTCCCCCTCGACAATAAAAAAAAAAAAAAAAAAAAAAAAAGTAGTGTAGGTGTAATAGTATTTCTATAAGAAACCATCCAACAAGAATTCAGATTTGACAAAACTAATATTTAGAAAGCTATATTTTTAAATCGTTCCATGTCTACAAAATTTAAATAACAAGAAAAGCGATGCATTTAGAAATTACCTTTAACATTAACGTCATTATCAAACAACTCAATATGCGCCTGGAAATAGGATTCGATTGAAAATGTGATGAAAAGTTGTAGCAGATGGCTGTAATATTTGACACAGCTGATAACGATTTCGACATTAAATCCGACCATCATTATCACCATCATCTCCCTAGGCTTATCCCATACATTATTGGGGTTGGCACTTGATTCAACCCGATGTGGCTTATCACTTGATTCTTATACGAAGCGATTACCATAAAATTTGATTATTAGTTCTCTTCTTAGTCGGTCACTCTTGGCAGAATGGTCGTGGTTGACGATGATGCAACTTGATTGGCTAACGCAGCCCCTGCGATGCGTCTCCACTTGTTGCGGTCGTTAGCATCTCTGGAACTCTGGACTACGGAGGTTTTAGTCGTAGCTTTAATGAGGTGTGTCCAACGCGTAGGTGATCTACCGCGCGACCGCTTTCCCTCCACCTGTCCATGGACAACCAGTCGCTCCATAGAGTATTCCTTTCGAATAACGTGTCCAAAATATTTGAGGATTCGTACTTGCACAATCGACGATAATCTCTCTTTGATTTTTAATTCTGCCAGGATCGACACGTTAGTCCGAAATGCTGTCCAAGGAATCTGCAGGAGTCGCCGCCAGCACCACATCTCAAGTGCATCGATTTTGCGCCGGTCATTCAGGCGAACCGTCCACGTTTCGGCGCCATATAAAAATATCGGGAAGACTAAGCATCTCATTAGGCGGACTTTCGTGACTTTGGTGATATTACGGTTGCACCAGACTCTTCTCAGCTTGTCAACGGCAGATTGTGTGATAGCACATTTCCTTCGAATTTCGTCTTCGCATCCCCCAGTGTTTGTGGAAGTGGATTATTAGTTAGAAAAAATAAAAAAAAATAACAATAAACTTGGTGGAAGCCGTGCACAAGCGACGTAAGTTCAAAGCCTAGTCTGAGACCTATTTATCTAATTCTTTTTATTTTGTATTTATCTATGTTTTTTTTTATTTTTGATATAAGTTATTCAATAAAAATTTAAGCATACCCATAAGATTTTTAAAGCATATATATATCGTAATGAAATTCCATTGTGCTCAGACCACTCGATCGCCCAAGTTTTCCCACAAGACGAGTTCCTTGAAGCAAACGGAGTGTAAAGTAGAGCGCGTGTCGGTGACAGCCAAGACAAGCCTTGTAAGGCTCTGTATAAAAGCAATTGCTTGCCTAGATTAGAACAACAAAAATACTAAGCTATTGTTTTCCTTCTTTTGCTCAAAAAACAAAAATCTAGATTGACGCTCGGAGATAATTAACTTTTTTGAAGTACATTTCGAGATTTTTTCAAAAGAGATTTTTTTTGTGACTGCTTGGTCTAAAGCTACACTTAAAACTAGCTGTGCCCCGCGGTTTCATCCGCGTAGGCTTTACTTCGTGGGACCCTAATTTTTTTTTAAGTGATAGTAGTTTCATGTACTTGTTGTAACATCAGCTGTCTGTCTGCCAGTGAAAGTCCTGCTAAAATCGGTTCAGCTGATTCCGAGCTTACCCGGAACAAACAGACAGACAAACTGACGCTCAGACAAAATTATAAACAGTTAATTTTTATGTACGTAGCGTATACACTTTCATATGCATTAAGTGAAAAGCTGTTTATTTGGAATTACAAACAAAGAATTAAGTTTTATATATCTGTATAGATGTATAGATAATAGAGATTACCGCTTTGTTTGTTTGTTATGATTTCACTCAAAAACTGAACCGATTTAAAAAATGTTTCCTCCGTTTGAAAGCTACATCGGCAGCGAGTAACATAGAATTTATTGTTAATCGAGTTTAATTGATACGCAATCAACGACACGCGGGCAAAGCCGGAAGGAAGACACTACACAATACATTATTATGTCCAACCTTGAAACTAAACTAGCTGGACCGCGGTTTCACTCATAAGTTCTTTTGTCAAAGCTCTCTAATTTCACCTGAATCGGATGAATACAGTGGCATATAAAAAACAAACAAGCAAACTTGATAAACGTATATTAAAAACAGGACCCATTACAAAATAAAAAGAATAAATAATTTTAATAAACATAAACACAATTACCTGTCAGATTTTACCCAAAATAAACATGTAAAATACACGGGTACAATATCACACTGTAGTAATACGATTTTCCGATAAACATTTTTAAACATAAAAGGTTTCCATTACAACCTTTTGGAGTTTATCAAATGGAATTTTAAAATGTTTCTACATATTCTTACACACATATTCCCTGTAGCATTTTGCTTGTACCCTACCACCCTGGGTAAGGCGGTCGGGTTATGTGGGATTTTTAATTGTGTAACCTATATAGCTTATATTTATATATATTTTGTATTTTCAGTATTATGTAATATTCTTGAAAATAGTACAGGCCCCATTGGGATTCGAACTTGCGTCGAACTCGAAATTCAAACCACGGCTTTTGAAGGCCGTGGTGGCCTCGGGGTTAGAGCAGTCGCCTGCTACGGAAGCGACACAAGTTGAGTTTTTCTAAAAACTTATGTACAGTGATTTTACACCACGTGCTTTACCGTGAAGGAAAACATCGTGAGGAAACCTACCTATTTCTGAGAAATAATTCAAAGACGTATGTATAGTGCCTGAGACGGCGATGGACTCACCCTCTGTCACGCTAGCACTTAATCATATTCGGTGAAATTTGGGTGTTGAAAATTACAACACCTCTGCCTACCCCTTCAGGGAAAACAGACGTGAGCATATGTTATGTGTTATGTTTTTTGAAAATAGTATATAATGAGTTTCTTGCCAGGTTCTTCTCAGTAAAATCAACCAAAACCTGACGGTAGCATTTGAAAGTTCGTTGTAAAAAGTGTTATCGCATTATAATTTTTGGGTTTGAGTTTCTCTAAACCAATGGATCAACTAGTTGATTCGGTAAACCGTTCCTTATGTCAGATGGAAAAATAAATGTTATGATTCTATCTCTCGCGTCTCGCGCACTTACGGCCGTATCCAATAACCTATCAAAGATTACAGATGGATTGCTATTCCCAGTTATCCCTCAGATTTGATCTATCCATACCTTGGTGGTAAATTCCTCGACATTCATATGTGCCTTACCAGGGCCTAAACTGAATAAATCATTTTCATTTTTCTTCGATTTCATAATAATGTTAACTAGCGGTAAGCGGCGTAAGTTACGACATTATTATAGATTTGTTTATCTTTTATGTACGGTGCACTGAATTTGAATCGCAATGTTGAAATCTTAAAAACAAATATTTTTTTGAGTACTGGGGGCCATTATTATTAAGAACCATATTAAGAACTTCTGAGCTTTGACTTTTCATTTTGATACCGTAAAATTTAAATCGTAGTTAAATCGTCACGCGCTGCTGAAACGATTATAGTTGACCCACTGCTGCCCCTTGCAGTTGGATCTCAACTAAATGACGGATGGATAGAATATTGAAAATTACCGTTAGTGTAGTTAGCAAACACAAAAAAAAATCACTCTGAGAAACTGACAGTAAAACTCCTACTAGCTCTTTATGTATATTTCATACAAATTATGGGAAATATCTTTCGACCTGCATAAATTCAATACCACAAGTACCTACATACGTTGCTTTTTAGAGGAAATCTTGACATAAAGGTAGTGGAGGCATACGAACTGATCAAATTAGTGTCGCTCCCGAGGGTTACGTCACAAAATATAATATAAACAGAAGGCCGGCTTGTTACATTAATCGAGAATCATCACACAAAACACAATCTCACACATTCGATCTCTAATAATGTGATACGTACAATGATATAAAGTTAGGATCTACTTGACTGTTTACAGAAAATCAAAGTTTAATAAAGCAACTTTTGAGTAGTGTTTCTGCGTTGGGTAATGTAAAATTTTACCCTTTTGCTGTGCTCATACTTTCAATGCGTTTGCACAGTGATTCCATTCTAGATTAGGTAGGCAAAGCGCAAGTAAGTGAACAACTTTAAAATTAAATTAATAAAAAAAATTAAGATTGATTACAGCCACGTTATTCCGTAACGTTTCTCAGCGTCGCACTCGAGTTTCGAGAGAATCGAGTTTCTGATTCAAAGATACTAAACTGAATTTTATTATCTCCTATGTTTTATGAAAAAAAAAAAACTGTTGGAACTGACGCACGTCGTTGAGTTCGACGCCGAGAAACAGAATAACACGACAGTCGTTCCTGTTTTCGTTTGTGTCTGCCAATAAGTGGGGGCTGACGTTCAGTGCATTTATATTTTGTGGTTACGTGCGGAGCATTTAGGATACCGATACAAATATTGAAGGTAAATGATTATAGTTATTGGGGTTCAATTTATTTGACATGTTCGTGGGCAACTTGTTGTAGAAATACAAATAAAACATTTTGACGTAAAAGGGTGAAGGGAAAATCCCAACGGGCGCGTACACAGAAAGTTATGTTGAGATGGCAGTGTGGTTCAAAAATTACTGGGCTATGTCTATGCTTATAAATATTACTTTTTCTAAATATTTTTACTATAACACAAAGGTGGTATATATGCGTCTTCTGCACGCTTGCAACACCATGGGTGTCATTAACACTTTTTGACTTATAAAGAAACCAGCTGGTACCCGCGATTGCGCAAGATTTGATTTTGTTTATATATAATGGAAAATTCGCACAAGACTAAGCTAAGTACTATATTACAGCCTATGTGTTATTCTGATGCATCTTCTTATATATAAAACATCTCGTATCGCGGTGTTTGTAACCGAACTGCTCCGAAACGGCTGGGCCTATTTGTGTACATATGAGGTAGGTTTGAGAATTAGCCAATATATATTTTTAAATGATAAGGGTCCAACCGGCACAGCTAGTAAGCTATGTTATTCTGAAGTTTCATTAAAATCCATTCCGTAGATTTGCGTAAAACAAACATCAATAAATCCATAATCACAAACTTTCACGTATAAAACATTAGTAGTTAAAACAGGGTCCAGTTATCTTCTACTCTTCTCGATAGAAACAAAACACATTGTAAATTTGCCTGTGATATTGTATAAGTCCCCAATATGGATACAATTGGCATCTCCTAAATATTGAAGAGCTACAAACTTGACACAATGCATAACTTACTTGTCTGTTACGTTATATTTCACCAAAGTCACGATCTGAAAGCAAACGCTTCCCAAGTTGTTGTAAATTCTAAGAACGCTCGTGATTATCCCATATACTCCAAACTTTTGCACGAACTTCCGAGATTCATAGCCGACGCAAATTTTCGGTGTAGGGTTCTAAATTGGAGCTTTCTTCGACTTCTTGAAGCGTAAATGAGAAATGTTAACTCTTACCAGATGTGGAATGTGAATGGACTCTTTTATCCAGTTCCAATTGATCGGTCAATTATTAATTAATTTATTTATTTATTTAATATACATTTTGAACGGCCAGTAACCAATTACGCAAAACGTAGCAATATTACACAATATATACAGTACACAAGAAATTAATTATATACAGCATATTATAAAAAATACAAACACATTTAGACATTCGCCTCGCAATACTCCAGACATGCCGACATGATCATCTGCCATTCATCCGCAAACAAATCACACTCAGAGTGTGACTCCAAGAGAGCGTTGAACGCAGAGAGAGTGCGAGGGACGGGAGAGTATGATCGCGACTTAGTACGACCTGCAGATATTGAAAACAGCCTGTGCTTCCTGGCGCGTGTGTAGTTGTCAGGCACAAATATTTTAGTCAGCTCTTCAAGTAATTCAGGGGCATTAATTTTTCCACGAAGCACCTTACACATAATTGACATTTGGTCAAAGTTTAATCAAATTAAATTAAAGCGAATGCCTCACCTCACGCTAAAGGAAACTATCTTTATTCGCTCACGTACCATATTACATAAAATGAAATCCTGTGCTACCTTTAGATTTTTCTGCAAACTGTACATTGAAGCTTATTAGGTATGTGGTCCCAGTCGACCGATTCAAAACTGCTGTCAGGTGGGACCCCGGTTACAGTTCTTCATGGTCCCAGTCGCCTGACTCCTCGTAGATACAGTAATTTTTCATGCTTTACACAGTTACACAGCTAATAATGTGATCTAAACAGTCTTTTATAGTATATACTAGATGTGCTTCGAGGGTTTACCCTCGTAGGCTTAACAATAAGAACTATGTTATATAATGATATATTTTTTCTGAAATTAAAGTAGTATAATTATGTTACGTTACTCCTTAAAATGTCGGGTATCTAGTGAAAGTCCCTTTAAAGCCGTTCCAAAGATTACCCGGACTAGACTGCCAGAGGGATATAAAAGAAAAAAAAGGAAAAATTGATTTCAAATACAAAAGTAGGTATCTTTATTTGATTAGACTTAATGAAATACTTTCAATTCTGTTGCTTTTACTGAGAAGAACGGTATATACCGTATATACTTTCATAAGCATTTAGTGAAAAAGAATTCACACTTTATGTACATAAAAAATACTGATGGTAAAATTTGCATGAAAAAGCGTATGGAAGGAATTTAAAAAACTCCGTGAATCCATAAAAGTACACAGCCTTTACAAAATGTAATTTTGTACACTTCAGCAAGGCTTTGAATTGGCATTTCGTAAAACTCGCCTTATCGCCAAAAGAGATTAACAGAGAAACCCTAATAATGCACAATGAAGGTATTATACTTCTTCACCGAAATACTTTTTATAACCATAATTACAGTCTTTTATCCCCGTTTTTGTTACCTAATGGATCGTCCCACATTTATGGAGACAATCTGTTTGGTTCTGCTTGACCGCGACGGAGATAAACCCAACTTTCATAAAGGGTTATAATTTCAAGGAGAAATTCACGATTGAAAACAGCTGATCATTATGTCATATGATAACACGTCTAATTCCATCGCATTAAAGTTGATTTTGATAAAAATTAGATACATAATGAAATCAAAAGTGGGATCGTGTGATATTAAAGTCGTGCTTGAGAATGGTTTACTCCACGAATTCTACGTACATATACTTACGCCTATATCAATTCAATTCAATTCAAAATATCTTTATTTGATTAGATTAGTACAAAGTACTTTCAAATCGTCGGAACGACACATTATGCATGCTTTAGATTACACAGCATTATACTACCGCCAGGTTCCGAAGGTTGCTTTTGCTGAGAAGAACGTATCGTCCCAAAGTGTAGGCATGAATGTCATTTAAGTTTAAGTCCCATGTAAAACGAGCCGTTAATGCTAACCATAAATACAAGCTTTCAGAATACGGCAGTATGTACCTATGTATATTAACATTATCTTCAATGAAAAACGAGCTTGGGTCAAATGGTGCATGTATAGCCCCAGGCGGGGACAAACGGCTCCCATTGTACTCTGTGACTCACGGGTTGTGTCAGAGGTACCCAACCTGTTTATTACGGGTCAGGAAATACCAATAATAAACACGATTGAGGAACTCCGCCGGTTAAATTAACTTAAAATAATAAAAGCAGTAAAGGGCGTTTATGATCCTCGTAATAACTTGGTCTAAACAATAAAAGCAACCGTACAATTTATTAACATTTTACGTTCAGTGCAATATATTGATATTTTAAAACTTTTCAAAGTTTAATCTTTGAGTTTACAGCCTGCTTTTTGCCTAATAAAAAGTGAAATAATTTTTATATTTATGATAATGTACAAAAATAATCTTAGAAATAAAATTCTCGTGTCTCAATGTTAATTACCATTCTTCTCCGAAACGGCTGGACCGATTTGTATGAATTTTTGTGTGCATATTGGCTAGGTCTGAGAATCAGCCAATATCTATTTTTCATAGCCTTAAATGATAACGTAACACTATAGAAACATCAAGAAATTCCCAACGTTCATGGATGAAGAATGGTATGAGAGGGTAGGAAAGTGAAAAATACTTTACGGTCCACAAACACCTCGACGCGTGATTTTAATATATTAGTCTAGCTGTGCCTCGCGTTGATTATTTTACTTCAAGGGTGGCTTTATTACGAGGAAGTAATTTTTTTAAAATAAATCTCGCCTTATTCTTTGTAACATCAGCTATCTGCCAGTGAATTGTCCTATTGAAATCGGTCCGTTTCAGAGATAAGCCGAAATTTTTTTAAGCATTGATTTTACCGTATAAAATTTCATAATGCATTGAGTGAAAAGCTGTTATTTTGGAATTACAAACAGATTATTCAATGTATGTGAATAGATGACAGAGCACAATTAATTTGTCTTAAGAAACAACAGTTACATTGATTAAACCCAAGCCAATTGGCGTTAATTTAAAATTCTTGTTGTCTCAACCACACGTAGCTAATTTTGGCAATGCAATTTATTCCTAAGGGGACTGCCTTCACTTTGCAGCGAGTAATAGCGCATTGCGCACTTTAAGAACACGCCACGGTAAGCGGGGTTTACTTATGAGACGTTTTAGTTAGATATATAATAATTGGATGTCAAAAGGGACCTGGCAATTCAGGACACAATGCATATTTCGTCTTAGATGGTTTTAAGTCAAAAGGTAAGGTACTTTACAGCTTACTATCAACCCTGTATAATATTAACGCCTGTATTCTCCTACCCCTTTGTCGCCGATCCGATGATGATTCCGTGCCAACGAGATAGATGGTGAGTCTATCGCCGTCTCAGGCACTATATATACGCCTTTGAATTACTCCTCAAACATATACAGATTTCCTCACGAAGTTTTCCTTCACCGTAAAACACGTGGTGTGAAATCACAGCACAAATTTTTTTTAGAAAAACTCGTTGACTCAGGCCCTGCTGGCACTTTTTATATATATGATCATTATTTGGATAATGTCAAATATACCGCCCATATCATAAATTACCCATCTGTGGCGTGTTCGCACACCAAATAAGAGTTGCATTTAATGTACTAAGTAAACTAAAGGTATTTTATAACTCCAATATAAGTCCATGACTAAAAAGTACTAATAACTTTGCCGATAAATAAAATCAATGTACCGCGAAACTTCTTGCTACCAAAATTGAAAAAGTTGATGCAAGAATTTGGGTACATCAACTTTTATTTTACGACATCTAGAAGTCAGTATAACCTATAATACCTCGTATTTATACCAATTTATTAGATTGAAAAAGTCACTGAAACTTTTGATCTAGTAAAAGTTCACCATTTGCTCCTCCTAAATCTGAAATTATTAAGATCTTTGGTCTGTATTCACACTCTATAGAAATTTGTTGATCCAACTTCGCCAAAAATAAATATCAATTTTAAGAATCTGAGTACTAGACATTGTTACATAAGCAGTTTATAGAATTCTACTATTTGAAACTAAATCCATTAATTGGACAAAAAGGTTACCTATAAATTGCCAAAAGTTCAATTTGGAAACCACACACAATTTCCTTTTTAATAACTTCTCTTGGTTAGGTTTCCTTTCGACCGAAGAAACTATTAATGTATTTCAGATGTATTCAGAACCCATACTTACAAATCGTGAAGAGTAATGATTTGCGAACGCATTGCGGAAGGGAAATAGGGGTTTTTAGAGAGGTCCATTAAAACTGAATTTGATACCTAAACTCATGAAAATAAAGCTGATAGTTCTTTAATTAAGTAAGTTAAGAAAAAGTCGCTCCTCAGGTTTCATCAAATTATGCAGGGCTTACAAAAACTACGAAAAAGCTGACATGTGTCTTCGTATTTCTTGAGAGTTTGAAATGAAATGTCGTTACTCTTTACGACAGGTAAGGGTGGTGCGACCTTCGAGTTATACCTTGTATGTTTCTCAATATTTCACTAAAGATACAAACGTATTACGTAAAGGGTTCACATAGTGAATAGGCTTTATTTGTTTTCCAACACATGTTGCCTTCAATTTGCTACAATACGATGGAAATCCGAACGATTTATTTACATTTTGTGTGAGCGTCCGAGCGGTTCGTACAACTACACGTACTGTGTATACAAATATTTACACAATACTAAGTTCTTTTCACTGAGAATTTATATTATTTACGAGTTATTTATCCTGGGGTCGGTAAAAAGTATAAATGAGCGAGAACTCAGACATATAAAGCAAAAAAATAAATAATAAAGAATTCACTTGGTCACGCCTGTGTTCCCCTAAGGGGTATGCTTATACAGCCGTACAATCACATGTCCCAACACTAAATGAAAGACCCAATATCCTTTTGCGTGATCTGGGATTGAACCCGATCCCGTATTCCACTCTCCGCAGTAGCATTTTACGACCACTAGAACAACGAAACAGAAAATAAATCAATGATAGAAAAAGGTAATTGGGTCATACATACAGATAGAACAATATCAAAGCAGTACGTTTTATTAATATAGCATGGTTGTAAGGAACAGTTACGCGCTCCGCTTGATGATAAGTGACTACCACGGAGCCTTTGAAAGCAATATGCAACACCAGGGGAGTCACTCGCGCAAAGCGCGTTGCCTACGTTATAAAGAATGGAATTGCAAGTATTTATCGTATATCTTATTGCAACCAATGGTGGAAATATATTCAATAAACGTAACAAATATCAAAGTGTTGACTGGAATCAACGCACAGAATAATCCGCTGGTCGTAGAAACATTGAGAGGGTACGTTCTTGGTGAAGTGCAGGTATACGCTAAGAAAGGTTTTTTTTTTAAATTCCAAGATTAAGGGGTTGAAATCTTAGTGGCTCAGGGATGGAACTTATTTTCTTGTAAAAACCAACAATATTTTTTTTTGTATAACATATATCTTATGTTTGATTTTTGAGTCACAGTCAAAACTATCTCAATTCCAAGGTTCATGACAATTCAATGAAAAGATCTACGGCAACGTTAAAAAACGAACGAACGAACATTCAGTTTTATATATTACCATTCGACGTGCTCCTAGCCAAGTGTTCGTCACGTATCGTGCGATTATGAAAGACGTTACAAATAAAGTGTCGAATAGATAATAACGTGTCTTCGCTTCTCTTTGAGAAACTAAGGCGTCTACATTAATTTGCAATGTCGCATCATTTTGTCAAAGTTCGTGTTTTTGTCTGTGACGCAAGCTCTGAGTCACAGACTTGTCCCTGTCTTAATACAAAATAATTGAAGGCTCTGTTTGTGATATTAAAATAATAGATGTTTACTAGAATTTATTTGAAAGTTTAAATATATAACTTTTATATGCTTAGTCTGTCTCTCAGTTTGGTCTGCATCTGAACTGATTTTGAAAGAACTTTCACTGGCGGATATTAATTTCAGTGAAATAGATTAGGTTCCGTCCAAATAAAACCCTGAACTAGAGTTTATAAATAGGCTGAAACTGTAAGCACGGCTAGTATGTTACATACATACATTAAATGTGAGCCAATCTATACATCTATACAGATAAATAAAATTGAAGTGTCTGTTTGTAAATCCAAAATAACAGCTTTAGTGATCATGCCTGGGGAACCGCGGCTCCAACTGTTCTAGTTGGAAACTTGTATATATACTGCAATGCGTTTGAAACCTCTCATTGCGCGATTTAGTCTCTCGTGTATTTGTACTCAAACTTCACATTTCCTAGCGAGAAGCGCCATCTATGGGGCGAGTGGAGGAACGCTGCTACTTAACAAGGCACTAATCCGGTCTTCGGACCTCCAGACGGGAATCGCACCTAGGACCTCGTGTTCTGTAATAGATCTTGTGACCTCTAAACCAACGAGTCCATCAGCAATTATCTATACATTGAAGTGACTGTTTGTAATAAAAAATTAGGTACACAAAGTATACACGGTACTTACTGACATAGAAAAAAGAAATTTAAAAAAAAAAATATGTGTGTCTGTCCGTCTATCTGTCTGTTTGTTCCGGCTAATCTCCGAAACGGCTTGGTCGATTTGAACGGGATTTTCACTGGCGGATAGCTAATGTAACAAGGAGTAACTTAGCCTTATACTAAGAAAAAAAACTTAAAATAAATTAACTCTATGCGGGTGAAACCACAGTGCACAGTGAAATAGCATTGATGTAGGTAATGTTGCGTAGCATAGTAAAACCACTTGACTCCTGCGGTTTGAAGCCAAAATTGAAATAGCAATAAAAGGCACACCACAGAACCGAGGTGTTTGATGTGTCAAACCGATGTTCGTTAGATTGACGACAGGAAATTGTACCCCGACTACCCTTGACCAAGTATTCAAATGCCAACCTGCCGTGAATTGTTGCGGAACAATCACAGAAAGTCAAACGGTCCGATATTGCTCTAGTTATGTTATTATGTTTCTTCTACTTCCAGGCCTTAATTTGAAGTAATTAAACTACGCTTTAAAAGGGAGCCGTGGTGGCCACGGGGTATGGGCAGCCTGCTACGTAGGCGACGCAACTTCTGCCCCTTAATGAGGTGACATGCTCACGCCTGTATTCCCCGAATGGGTAGGCAGAGGTGTTGTAATAACAGCACACACTTTTCACCGAAGATGTTTAAGTGTCAACGTGATAGACGGTGAGTCCAACGCCGTCTCAAACTCGTGGAGTGAAATCACTGCACGTAAGTTTTTTGGAAAAACTCATTGAACATGCCCCGCTGGGATTCGACCTTGCGTCGCTTGCGTAGCATGCGACTGCTCAAACTCTAAGACCACCGCGTCTCTCTTAACGATGTGACTTGTTTTATTAAAGTGTAATCAAATTATTTATTCAGGTAAGGCCCTGGTAAGATATTTATGAGCGTAAAGAAAATTACCATCGGTTCGGAAACTAGCTCTGAGGAAACATTTATCAAGCATCTTCTACATTTCATCAAAATAATAAAAAGCTGTGGATTACAGTCGCTTTTCCAATATTGACTCACCCGTGTAAACGAATCTTTAATCTAGATTGCCGGATTTATCACACAAAACACGTAAAAGTCAGCTCGGTAACATTTTAACGACGTTCCACAAAAACAGTCTGAGATATTTATTGTATTGGCAAATGGATCTAGAAATAGATCATTTTCTCACAGGATCTGGGTATAGGGCTACGTTTTTCACAATGCTATTATTACTTTCGATTGGAGGTATACAAATATCGTACTTAAGACTCGACCCTTCTTTGACCTTCGCCTTGAATTGAAATCGAAAGTGCCGAACATTTAGAAGGGTTTGTAACTGTCGTGTTAAACGCATTTATTTTTAAAGCTAAAAAATATTTTGAAATAAAATAACGTATTTTAGAAATTGTATAAAAACCTGAAGAAACATCGCACACATTTTCAGTTGATGTAAATAATAATGACACTGAAATAAGATAAACATTATGGGTGATAAAAGCGTCATACTTGAAACACAGAGATTATACTGAGGTCTCGATTATACGACGATCCCAAATTTAAAAAAAAATATTTTTGTTTGAAATGTATTCGTTACGTATTCCGCGCAAGGATAGGGTTACATCATCCACTTCTTACCCAACTACAGCGAAACAAAAAGGGTTATGGTAACTGATTTGCAGACGATATATACTACGACGGGTCGCTCACTTCCCTCTATAATGGTTGAGGAGGGCGATGGCTGGCATTCTCGTCATACTTGTGAACAGGTGCTGCTTGTGGGGGCTGGTCATCTCAAGCTACGCATTTAGATATAAATAGAACTACTAGACTTTTCTTTATGTTAATTTTTATCGACATTTGTACATTGGAACTGTGTCCATGGGCTTACATTTCTCAAATGATTTATTTTGTTTTTTTTTTAAATTGTATAATATTTTTGAAAAGAGTAATTACTGAGTTTCTTGCCAGGTTCTTCTCAGTAAAAGCAACCTTCTCGTCATTCTGACGATTTGAAAGTGCTTTGTATAAAGTCTAATCGAATAAAGATATTTTTGACTTTGACTTTGACTTTGACGATAATAAGTTTTAGAAGGCCTAATTTTTATAGACCTAACCTAGGTATTTTGTAACAGCTATTTTATATTTTCTTTACTAGGTTCACCCACAATTGTTTACACTACAGTTTGGATCTAGTAAAAGCATATAGCTTTTTTATGCTAGTGTATCGATCAGGTGAACTATAAGTATGCATGTACTATATAAAATAGTTAATTGCAAATTGAATAAAAGTTAATCAAGGTAACATAAAAATAATAATGATAATAATACATTAACTGGATTTTTTCAGATAGGATAAGTATTCGCAAATGGATTTATTTTTCTTGGTCAAGGAATCATGGTGTATACTGTCGCTGACCATATTATACACTGTGAAGCATGGGATTCTTTATTAAAAAATGTCATCAATTACCTACCTATCCCATCTTAGATTGCGGTAACCATGTACCATCAGGTAGTTTGAATGCTTACTTGCAGTATCAAATCTATACATCTATACAGGTTATTAAAATTGAAGGGTCTGTTTGTAATTCCAAAATTACAGCTTTTCACTATATGCATATGAAAGTATACACGTACTGACACTAAACCAAGTTTTAAAATTTTTCTCTGTCTGTCTCTCTGTTTGTTCCGGGTAATCTCCGAAACGGCTGGACCGATTTTAACGGGACTTTCACTGGCAGGTAGTTGATGTTTCAAGCAGTAACTTAGGCTACTTTTATTTATTAAAAATATTAGGGTTCCGCGACAATAAGGATGAAACTAAATCTACGCGGGTGAAACCGCGGGGTACATCTAGTCACAAATAAAAATCTGAGCACATCATCTTCAAAGATGAATGAAAGTATCGTCACTAAAAAATCTTGAAATAAATCTAGCTTTTCAACATCCAACTGAAAAGCTTCGACTTTAATCGAACGATCAGGCCCATTATTTGAAAGCACTCAAGGTCCAATCTCAGGAAATTGGTTTTAACTTCCATCTCAAGTACTTGAATGGATTCAATTAAATTTTAACTGCCAGAGCGGTCATTCTGAGCACGTACTGAATATATTTCAAAACTCCGAACGCTATTGATAGAATCTGGTCAGATGTTCTAATAACTTTAGGAGTCAGTAAGCATTAACTATAATGCATTTACTTTAACTGATTTGTTTGACAAATCTTACTGCCATGCATGTGCCACGTAGCCCAATAAACCGCGTAACATGTAGACAAATCTATACAGATAAATAAAAATGAAGTGTCTGTTTGTGATTCCAAAATAACAGCTTTTCACTAAATGCATATGGTAGTTATACACGCTACTCACACTGAAAAACAAAGTTTTAAATATTTTTTTGTCTGTCTGTCTGTCTGTGTGTTTGTTCCGGGTAATCTCTGAAACGGCTGGACCGATGTTAACGGGACTGGCAGGTAGCTGATGTTTCAATTAGTAACTTAGGCTACTTTTATTTATTAAAAATATTAGGGTTCCGCGAAATGAAACCGCGGGGCACAGCTAGTCATTATCATTAATATAAATAAGAATCCCTTGCTTTTTAAAGTTAGATCAAAATTCACACGATTTCACTACGTTTTAATACTGCAATTTAAAAAATACAAGAAACTTCAGTCATTTATTATTATTTGGGGTTATTCAACTCTGCAACCATAAGAGCTATGTACAAGAATTTTAGATTTTATGTGTAGAAGCAGTTAATTCAATTTCAAATAAGTATAATGGAGGGTCCTTTAATCCAGTTGGTTGTTGTCGGAATTCTCCCAATTTGCGTTTGACAGCAAATTTGAAATGAAATTGATTGAAAACGCTTGATAGCGAGACACTTATGAACTCAGTCAATCGATGAATTCGTTCAATTGGTAAAAGTGTTCAAAATATTCTCATTTAGTATTGTTTGAACGTTTAATAGGTTTACAATTAATTTTCACTTTAGAAACTTCATAGGTTTAAGTTTATTTTAAACTAGCTGTGCCCTGCGGTTTCACCCGCGTAGATTTAGTTTCATCCTTATTGTCGCGAAACCCTAATATTTTTAATAAATAAAAGTAGCCTAAGTTACTCCTTGATATATCAGCTACCTGCCAGTGAAAGTCCTGTTAAAATCGGTCCAGCCGTTTTGAAGATTACCCGGAACAAACAGACAGACAGACAGACAGAGAGAAATTTTAAAACTTAGTTTTTTGTGTCAGTAGCGTGTATACTTTCATATGCATTTAGTGAAAAGCTGTTATTTTGGTATCACAAACAGACATTTCAATTTTATTTATCTGTATAGATGTAGAGATATATTTAGTATTTTAGTTTAATTTGTTTTACATAAATATGTATGTTTCCTTTACATATTTTTTTTTGTTTCGATGTTTTGATAATGCCTGGCTGAGTTTCTTGCCGGTTCTTCTCAGAAGGCTTTCGAATCCGAAGGCTTCTAGTTTCCGAACCGGTGGTAAATTCTCGACCCTCATAAGTGCCTAAACTGAATAAATATTTTTCATTTTCTCTTTCATAAATAAATAAACAAAATCGACCAGTGTTCTGTTTGTTCGAATAAATTAACCTAGATAAATTAATAAATATATTTTTTAAATGATTTGCTTAACTATCTATATAAAAATATAGCGCTTATATTCAGTTATACTTAATATTATAAAGATATATTTATTTGTTTGTCATAAATAAGTTCTAAATTTATGGGACCTATTTTAAAAATCGTTTCGCTCATAGACTTGTAACAAAGGCTATCGTGTTAATCGAGTTAAATTAAGAAACCCTTATAAAACGCAGGCGAAAACAAACGCACTTAACAATATATTGCGAATGAAATAAAATCCATAGAATAATTGATGGTATCGATTCTCTTTGTTCAAACGTCACAACCAATAACAGCATATCAATATGACGTGATAGAACCCGGGGGTATTTGATCCTCTTACCCGCACCTTTCTACGCTGAGCTATCCATTGTTATTATTGTGACCTAGCTGGAGTAGGGCTCGGAAGCTGTGGTTGCTTAGGTTATACAAAGAGCGATAATTTGAAGAAATAACATATAATCTATAACATAATATAAAGCTCACAAAAATGATTATGATGCTCGCGGATTCGCCATTCCAAGTAACCTGAGGTTTTTCCGGGTTAAGAGTATCCGATATTGTGTTAATCCTGATTTTTTTGCGTGATTGAGTAACGAAAATACAATTATTTAAACCTAGCATTAAATTAATTAATAGCAACGAATGCTCAACACATGAAATTCCCCTTTGAATATCCCCAATACTCAATGGCGATTAATGGAACAGCCCGAAATGTTTGCCCATTCGCGACACTGCGTGTATCAGTCAGGTGTACTAACCACTAGATATGTGTTGGCGAATAGACAAAGAAGCTAAAGACATAAGGTACTCACCGATCCGTTCTTCGCAGTGAGCAACATAGGTACATGTTCCCTTTCGACGGTGGCGACAGCTAGTAAGGGTGCGAAGATCATGAGGGCCACCAGCCACAGGGCCACCAGGAGGCTGCACGCTCCCCGCCGTGACGGCATCCAGGGCTGGCGAAGCGACTGCGTGATCGCCAGGTAGCGGTCCACTGACATCGCTGTGATGGTGAACACGCTTGATGCTACTGCCACCCC
Source organism: Watsonalla cultraria (assembly GCA_964035505.1). Lineage (NCBI taxonomy): Eukaryota > Metazoa > Arthropoda > Insecta > Lepidoptera > Drepanidae > Watsonalla > Watsonalla cultraria. The sequence goes on from OZ037715.1 coordinate 653,794, forward strand.
TGAGGAAGAAGTTCACTTATTTAGGTCCAACCGTTTCGAAGATTATTATTTTGGTAAGCTGAATACACTGCTCCCAATAGATTTAAATTTAAAACGACGTAATAAGCCACCTGTTACCCTATTCATTTACCACCGTGTTTATAGCCCCAAGGTATTAATTAGAGCCTATTTCACTTTGAATCCATAAACCTAATTACGGCTGATGAAAAATTACCTGAGGCCCAAACATGAGTTCTTATTGCAATGTTCAGTGTCCCAAGAATAGGTTTCGAGACTTTCAAACGTCATCACTTGACCTTGCATTTTGAATTGACTCAAATTATATTTATACTTTTCAGAGGCGGTTTGTGGTTGAATGTCAAAGATGACTGATCAATATATTTTGAGTCACCCTAAAACGCAAGTCATTGTCACGGACCGAGATGAGTTGGTAAAAATTGTTGAAGAGTTTTACGAAGCATTGTACACCTCCAAAGTACAAGAACCAACCTTACCGGACGGCACGGACTTCAGAGCAATGCCAAATGAACACCTCAATGAAGACACAATACCACTAATAACATAGTCGGAAGTGGAATTTGCTCTGAAGAATACGAAGACCGGTAAAGCATCTGGTGAAGATGGAGTATGCACCGAAATGCTCCAAGCTGGAGGAGATACAATCATCAAGTGGCTGGCAAAACTCTTCAACAGAGTTCTAACGGAAGGTATCACGCCTAATGCTTGGAAAAACGCCATCGTGACCATCCTCCACAAAAAGGGAGACAAGACTAGACTTTCGAATTACCGACCTATACGCCTCCTCTCAGAAATCTACAAGGTATTTGCAAAAATTTTATGCAACCGATTGTCTAGTTCCCTTGACGAATACAAACCAGTCGAACAAGCGGGCTTTAGAAGCGGATATTCAACAATCGACCATATACATGTTGTCAAGCAACTGATGGAAAGGTGCAGAGAGTATAACCAACCCATATGCTTCGCTTTCGTAGATTACGAAAAAGCTTTCGACAGTGTCGAGCATTGGGCAGTGTTCAATTCCCTCCATCGTTGTAGCACGGACAAGCGATATGTTGATATCCTTCGAGAGATATACAGCTCAGCCACACTGCAGGTGCGATTGCACAGGTTATCTCGTCCTCTGCCAATCGGCCGAGGCGTACGACAAGGTGACACTCTTTCTCCCAAGCTATTCACAAGCAGTCTGGAAGACATTATGAAGATGCTAGATTGGAGTGACAGAGGGATCAATATCAACGGCACTCAACTATCGCACCTGCGATTTGCGGATGATCTTATTCTGATTGCCGAAACCGTCACAGATCTCCATTGTATGCTAAAAGAGCTATATGAAGCATCGCAGAGAGTTGGCCTAAGTATGAACATGTCTAAAACTAAGATCATGGCGAGTCAAACAACAGACCAAGTACCGAACACAGTGGTGGGTAACAGCCGCATAGAGACCGTTGAGAACTATGTATATCTTGGACATCGTTTATCTTTTGACCAGGACTGCCAAGCAAAGGAGATAGCTAGACGCGTGCAACTGGGATGGGCTGCATTTGGTCAACTGGACGACGTATTTAAATCGAATATCCCGCAATGTCTGAAGACCAAGACATTTAACCAATGCATACTACCTGTCCTCACATATGGCGCTGAAAAATGGACGCTCACAAAAGCCACAAAATTAAAGTTGCACAACGGGCAATGGAGAGAGCCATGTTGGGCATATCACTGGTGGACCGTGTAACAAATGTCGAAATTCGACGCCGGACCAAGGTCGACGACGTGGGTACACGGATTACCAAGCTAAAGTGGAAATGGGTAGGACACTTAATGAGACGGGAAGACGGAAGGTGGACCAAAGTGGTAACTGAATGGTGGCCGAGAAAAGGGCGAAGACTAACGGGCAGACCACCCGCCCGGTGGGCCGACGATATCGCGCGGACGGCTAGGAAACTGTGGTGGAGACTAACTCGGGACCGAGAGCAGTGGCGTGTCACAGGGGAGGCCTATACCCAGCAGTGGGTGCATGTGGGCTGAATATGATGATGATGATGAAAACGCAAGGTCAAGCGATGATGAACATTTACAATGCTATAGATTAGGTATAGTGACAGGGGTCCAGTAACCGGACACTTCGAATTCGCTAATTTTGTTGCAATCGGCATCTTTCTTATCTTACACCTTATTTTAATGCTTTGGTAAGCCAACGTTTTGGGAATACGGAGATAAAATATTGCCTATATTAATAGCTATATATAACTAGCTATGCCCCGCGGTTTCACCCGCGTAGATTTAGTTTCTTCCTTATTGTCGCCGAACCCTAATATTTTTAATAATAAAAGTAGCCTAAGTTACTCCTTGAAACATCAGCTATCTACCAGTGAAAGTCCCGTTAAAATCCATCCAGCCGTTTCAGAGATTACCCGGAACAAACAGACAGACAGACAGACAGACAGAGAAAAATTTTCAAACTTGGTTTTTTTGTGTCTGTATCGTGTATACTTTCATATGCATTTAGTGAAAAGCTGTTATTTTGGAATTACAAACAGACACTTCAATTTTATTTATCTGTATAGATATAGATGATAATGTAGCATTCAAATGGTGAAAAAAATTTAAAATCGGTCCAGTACTTTTTGAGCCAATCCGTAACAAACATACATACAAACGTTTCCTCTTTATAATATCAGTGTAGAAAGGGGCCAGCTATGATCGTTTAAGCAGAGCGTATTAAGAACTTCTTAGCTTAAACTTTTAATTACACGGTACCAAAATAAAACGTCTTAGCTCAGAGTGCCTAGTGCGAGTTCTCTTAAAATCGCCGTCACAAGTGATCGCGTTCACGTAAAAGCATCTGCATTTACGTGCGTTTAGTATGGGTTCGAAATAGTGCCCTCTAATGGCGGACAGATGGCGCTGTACTAGGCCCTCAGAAGTTCTTAATAAGCTCTGGTTAAACCGCTAATGGTAGGTCCTAACGTAAGGTAAATACATAAATTATTAAATAAATAAGTGGGAGTAAGATTTGATGGTAGGGCTGTGATAATTGATTGTGCTTTACCTAATTTACTACGAGCGTGTTTATAATTTTTGATACAACATCAAATGTTCGTTTTAGGGTAATAACGTATAATTAATTCTGAATCCGTACACTACGGCAGGGCTTTAAAGCAATTACGATAATTGGCTGGATCGACCTAGTCCCAAAGGTGAATTTGTTCATTAACTACTCTGCCTATTATTTTTAACCAACTTCAAAAAAAGAATGTTTCTTAATTCATTGTTTATATTTCTTTCTTTATATATTTAAGGCCCCGTCACGAGTTATGAGCGCTGACCTTGAATGAGGAGTAATCATTTCATGACTTTGTCTACAAGCATACAACGTGCATATGTCTGTCTGACAATTATATTTTTATCCGACCGAACCGGTGGTAAATTCCTCGACATTCATAAGTGCCTTACCAGGGCCTAAACTGAATAAATCATTTTCATTTTCATTTTCATTTATGTTTTTGGTAGGATATTTAATTACACGATACTTTTAATTTCAGGTAATGCATCGGCGTGTTAAAGGTAGGTGGTTATATTATGTGAACTTCTCGCATCTGGTTTTAAATATATGGTGTCTGAAGAACGTGGCGTTTGCTGTACATACAACTTTTTCTTCAAGCAATCTGATATCAGATTTGTTTTAATTTTTCAACCATTACTTGAACGAGCTAAAGATTTTTAAACCATCTATACAGATAAATAAAATTGAAGTGTCTGTTTGTAATTCCAAAATTACAACGTTTCACTAAATGCATATGAAAGTATACACGCTACTGACACTGAAAAACCAAGTTTTAAAATTTTTCTCTGTCTGTCTGTCTGTCCGTCTGTCTGTCTGTTTGTTCCGGGTAATCTCTGAAACGGCTGGACCGATTTTAACGGGACTTTCACTGGCAGGTAGCTGATATTTCAAGGAGTAACTTAAGCTTCTTTTATTAATTAAAAATATTAGGGTTCCGCGACATGAAGCATGAAACTAAATCTACGCGGGTGGAACCGCGGGGCACAGCTAGTTTTACATATGAATTCAATGATTATGCAAGTTATACCTTCAGAGAAGATTTCTATGAAATTGGTGGCTTGACTTTGTGATTACGGTGTCCGTGGCGTAAGTGTGAACGTGCAAGAGTCTGCTTATAGTATAAGAATTAATTGCAAACTACCTGTGCCTACGGTATTACTCGCGTTGGATTCTAATATTAAAAATGATGTAAATTTGTGATTATATTTTATCCAAAACAAATGTATATGCCAGAAAAGTCCCGCGTCAAAAAATAAAAATATACTTCTAGATATATATAACTCAAAGGTAAACTGACTGACATAGACATCAACGCACAGCCCAAACCACTAGACGGATCGGGCTGAAATTTGTTATGCATGTAGATGTTATGACGTAGACATCCGCTAAGAAAGAATTTCGATTCATTCTATCCCCAAGGGGATAAAATAGGGGATGAAAGTTTGTATGAAACTAAATTTACGCGGGTGAAACCGCGGAACACAGCTAGATTTATATAAGTACCATGTATACTTACATACTTGCTTAGTAAAAAGCTGCGCACTAATGGACACTTCAATTTTATTTATGTGTTTAGATGGAGAAAATTCCAAGTACCTATAATTGGCAATGTTCGTCTTGTATGTGATTGTTATTTACCACCGTACAATTATGGTATTGTATTACCAATATAGTTCGGCTGTATGACAGTGACATACATACGTCATACACACCCGTTTCATTGTATGAGTCAAACTATGACAGCAATAAGGTAACTTAACATGACGACAACGAGAGATCATGACTCTTGTCCTAAAATAATATGAAAACTTTAGAACGTAATAATGCGGTTACGAATACAAAATGTATTTGAATAATTTCCCATCTTATTAATAAAATTAATTGAAATGTACATTATAATTAACATTTGGGTACAATTCAATTTGAAACGTATTGTATGATTTTATGAATGAAAATAGGAATACATTTCCTTTCAATAATTTTCATAAGAAACGTGTCAAGAATAGAAAACCTTACAGGTAAATTGCGGTGCTCGGTACAGTATAAATGGTATTAATAAGCGCTTGTCACGAATTCACAACCTAAATTTCATAGATAACATTGAATTTGAATTGCTGAAAAGATAATTAATATACCTGGCCAACTATGATCGTTACACCGCGTATTAAGAACTGCTTTGCTTTGACGTTAAATTTCTCGGTACCAAAATGAAACATTAGCTTATACGCTCGACTTAAACCGCGGATGATAGGCCCCTGAATTTAAAATAAATTGAACTCTACATATGTTTCAATAGAGTCCTAAATACATTTATCACTTTTACCTCTTTTGTTTGTACTGAGAATTTTGATCATTAAATCACTAATAACTTATTTCAATATAACATTGACTTAACTAAAATCTCATTCGGATTCTATCTGAAGCAATCTGAAGTGCTAATCAAATGTCCTTTATTCGGCCAAAGTCAACGTTAGATGCTAGCTTGGAATTTTAATCACAATTTGAGCCCTAATGACTCTCTATAGAGTTGTGATTGCTACTTAGCTTTAGATTGAGAATTATATAAGTGAGCTGATACTTAAAGCTGCTAGATTGGGCGCTGCACCTTACAGAAGATTGCATCCATATAATTTAAAAAAATGCTCACGCTATCCCTGCAGAGTTAAACTGAGGTGTAGTAATAACACCCGCTTTTCACCGAAGATGATTAAGTGCCAGCGTGACAGTCTATCGCCGTCTCAGAAACTCTAAATACGTCTTTGAATTACTTCTCAGACGTATGCAGATTTCCTCACAATGTTTTCATTCACCGTAAGGCTCGAGGTGTGAAATCACTGCACAATTTTTTTTTTAAATCTCATTTGCATAGACTGCTGGGATTCGAACTTGCGTCGCTTGCGTAGCAGGTAACTCAAACCCTAGAGCTACCGGGGTAGTTAATGCTACCTTAGAGTAGTGTGTTTCTGTGGGAGATACGAGTAGGTCTTTTAAGCAAAAGTTATTTTTAACTTATTGTGATAAAAAAATTGTGATATATTTTTAATTAATTTCTCTTTAATATCGTAAAGGCAATAAATTCTAGTCATTACTTAATTAAATACTCCATTATTTATAATTAAACTCATTCTTCACTAAGAATAACTAATTTGAATTTATACAAAAATCTACACTCAAATCTGATGGCTACTGTAAGGAACATAAGGCTTACTTTCTATTGACTAAAATAAAGCCAATTTAGTGTGTAACAAGTACAGTTGTTTAACAGGCTTAAGTTAGTTTAGAATAGAATTGTAAGTATAAATCTGAATGAACATTTAATTACATCATGGAGTTTCAGATTACGAGAAACATTACATATTTTTAAGAGACTTAGACGAGATCTTCCGTTCGATATTTGGAGCTGCCTTACTGAAGACTGTGCCACCTTAAGAAGATTGCAGCCAAATAACCTTTGAGTAGTTTTTGTATTCTGCGGTGAGTAGGGTCACCAGATTCAGAAACAATCGAAATATAAACAATTAAATTCATTTGATCGAAATCCTCTCCCATTTTTGTTGACGTGACCCGCAATCGTAGTTCGATAGAACTTCAACTCCAGTTTCATTACGTGAACTGAGCTACAGTGCTGAGTGGGGAGAGGTGTAAGAGTGGAATCTCTGAGGTAAATAATTAATAAATATGGTCAAGCCATCCCCGAAGGGGTAAGCAGAGGTGTGGTAACAACAACACCCCCATTTCACCGAATATGATCAAGTGTCGTGACAGAGGGTGAGTATATCGCCGTCTCAGGCACTATGCAATACTTGTCAGACATATGCAAAGTTCCTCACGATGTTTTCCTTCACCGTAAAGAACGTGGGGTGAAATTACTGCACATAAGTTTTTAGACAAACTCATTGATACGATTGTGACGTTTTTGAGCAGGCGACTGCTCAAATCCCACGACCCCAACGGCTCCTCTCTATGTGATAGAAATAAATTACACTTGGTCATGTTTATAGGTTGCAGTAAGCGCTTACCATCAGGTAGACTGTACGCATTGTTACACCTTTGTGGTATAAACGTAAACAGCTATAAATAAAGCTCTTTTTAGATTGCAACCAATACTTTTGATTACCATAAAATTAATGATCCATTCACCTCGGCGTTGGCACAATAATGAACCTTTGTAAACAGTTGATTGATAATGACTGAATGGTCCTTTATATTCTATTCGTGTCAACAATGGCTAACGAGCCAAAGAATTTAGTTCAGTTCCTTCAAAATTGAATACATTAGTGTTCTAGATTATAGTACAATGTTTACAAGTATAATTAGTTAGAATATACATTGACCCACTCCCGAACTAAGCAAGGATTTCTGAATATGAAAATTATTTATTATTCCGTTAAACTCTTCTGTACCCAAAAGTTGTCTGAAGACATTGCTTCAGCGATAAGACTGCCTTTTGTATATACTCTTCTCATGATTCACTTTTTTCATTGTATTTTTTTTTCTTTATGATGTGCATAAAGCGTTTTTATTATTATTACTAGCTGTGCCCTGCGGTTACACGGGCGTAGATTTTAATTTCAAGGCAGCCCGCGGAGCCCTAATATTTAAAAAAATCTAAGTCTAAGTAACTCCTTGTAACATTAGCTATCCGTCAGTGAAAGTCCCGTTAAAACCCGTCCAGCCGTTTCGGAGATTACCCGGAACAAACAGACAGACAGACAGACAGACGGATAGACAGACAGAGAAAAATTCTAAAAATCGGTTTTCCTATGTCAGTACCATGTAAACTTTCATATGCATTTAGTGAAAAACTGTTATTTTGGAGTTACAAACAGACACTTCAATGTTATTTATCTGTATATATGTATAAATTATTACTTGCACTCGGTATTAGAAGGCAAGTAAATTGTTTAGAATTTAGATGTTACTTATAGTACCAGAACAATAAATTGAACTGTCGAACCAAACAGTGTATTTTTTTATTCTAACCTTGTAAAAAATTAACAGTCTTGCACATAACTTCTCCGAAGTACCACAGAAGGGTGACAGCTTTCGCGATCTGTACCGGCATACAGAACAGGGTCACCAGGAGATCTGCCACCGACAGATTCACCAGGAATATGTTGGTCACACTGGAACAAGATAACATACACATTGAATCAGGATTAAGAGCTTAATTTGAATGAATTTGCACAAGAGTTTATTCACGACTAGCGGACGTCACGCAGTTTCACACGCGTAGTTCCCGTTCCTGTGAGAGTACGGGGATCAAATATAGCCTATGTTGTTTGCTGATGATGTAGCTATCCACTGCCAAAAGAATTTTCAAAATCGGTCAAGTACTTTCGGAGCCTATTCAATACAAACAAACAAACAAAAAAAACAATCAAATCTTTTCTCTTTATAATATTAGTGTAGATAGGTAAAAACTTATATTGATAATTTCATACAAGCTTTCATCCCCTATTTTCTTCCCTTGGGGGTCGAATTAATCAAAATCCTTTTTAAGCGGACAGGCATCCGCTGAAATACACGTCATAACATCTACCTGCAAGACAAATTTCATCCCGATCCATTCAGTGGTTTGGACTGTGCGTTCATAGATCACTATGTCAGTCAGTCAGTCATTCACCTTTGAGTTATAATAATAATAAGTTTTAATATATTTAATAACTAGCTGTGCCCTGCGGTTTCACCCTAATATTTTTGATAAATAAAAGTCTAAGTTACTCCTTAAAACATCAGCTACCTACCAGTGAAAGTCCCGTTAAAATCCGTCCAGCGGTTTCAGAGATTACCCGGAACAAACAGACAGACAGACAGACAGAGAAAAATTTTAAAACTTGGATTTTTAGTGTCAATAGCGTATATACTTTCATATGCAATTAGTGAAAATCTGTTATTTTGGAATTACAAACAGACACTTCAATTTTATTTATCTGTATAGATTTACTGACATCAAATATCTATACAATACCCCGTTAACGTAATCTGCAGCCAATTAACGTCATAATGACTGACATTACGCTTGTTAAAGTATTCTATGAAGAGGCTTTCATCCTTTAACCCTCGGATATCTTAACAATGCATAAATTGCTTGCGTAACGACCGTATATCGATATTAGATCCTTCAAAGATGTTTATTGTACTATCAAAGTAGAGGATATTTTGATCATATCGGATTATTTTACAATCATTATATACAAAACCATTCACATGAACCACAAGAACATGATACCGATGATAAAATGGGATACATTTATCTTTAGTTCTACTGAACTAGATTTAAATTAATAGTATCATCATCATGAATTTAAGAGTAATGAGACTGTTGTCGGTGTAACCGATGCAACTCTTTCCACTTGTCTCTGTTCAGTGCCAGCTCTTTGACCTCCTTATACGACATGACAGACACCTTTTCTTTAACTTGTCCCATGTACGTTAGCCTTGGTTATTAATAGTATGATGATATGTATAATTCTTGTTGAATAAAATTATTATATTTATCAAGAGGCCAAAAAAGTTTTATTTGGTTAGATTTCTTACAAAGTACTTTCAAATCGTCAGAAGGACACAAAATAATCATTAAACAGGATTATAAATGTTACCATCGGATTCAAATGTTGCTTTTTTGAGAAGAACAAGGTAAGAAACTCAATAATTGAAATGAAAATGAAAATGATAATTCAGTTTAGGCCCTGGTAAGGCGCTTATGAATGTCGAAGAATTTACAACCGATTCGGATACTAGCCTTCTGAGAAGAACTGGCAAGAAACTCAGCTGGCATCATGGATGATTTATTGACTTTTACTAATCTGAATCTAGCTACAATTTTGAAATTGAATTAATGTCCGAGTTTAAATTCAACAGATGAATGTTTTTTTTTTCGTAAAGTGAATTGCTCAATTACTCTAGTACCGATTCCTAAAAATACCGGTAAACGAGTATCCAATAATCCAACGAGGTACGTTCCTAAAAGGTATCAATGTTGGCATTATGCCAACCAGAAACTACATAGTCGTATAAGCAATTTATAATAATGTTTTGAGACAAGTCCGTTTCTGTTTTTTACGTTGCAAAATTTGTTTGTAAACACTATTTGTTATTTCCGTGTTCCCGATTTAAAAATGCAACGGGTCTAGCTATCATCATCATGATGATAGCTAGACTCGTTGCATTTTTATGTTTGAGATTGTTTGTGAGGTAGGAGTGAGTGTAGTAGATGTGGTATGCTAGTAAAACATTCAAAAGAATTAAACTCCAATAAAAATATTCTGTACATAATCTATCTGCCAGTGAAAGTTCCGTTCAAATCGGTCCAGCCGTTTCAGAGATTATCCGGAACAAACAGACAGACAGAGATTTTTTTTTAAATTTGGTTTTCTAGTGTCAGTAGCGTGATTACTATCATATGCATTTAGTGAAAAGCTGTTTTTTTGGAATTACAATCAGACACTTCAATTTTATTTATATGTATGTATGTAGTATGTATGTATGTATGTTTATATGTATGTATATATGTATATGTATGTATGTATATGTATGTATGTAGTATGTATGGATTTATGTATAGATTTATTCATTACTTATACAATCAATTGTATTTTAAGTGTTTATCACGTGGAGCCTTAAACATATTTAAAAAAATAATTGGAATGTAAATGAATTGTTTATAAGCATAAGTAATTATTCTTGAAGTATTTGAGTCACATTTACTTTACGATGTTAATTAGTACACCGAACAAAATAACCAACTTTCACTTGTAAAGGGAATACAGAAATAGGCAATTTACGCAAGTGAAAACGAACATGCCAAGGGCTTTTATTAACCTTTTTAGGGAACATTACAGAAGGTACGAAACACAAACACTGTAGTATTGTAATGCGAGGAACACGACCACAAATCATGAACTTTAAGCTGACGTCACATTGCACGGAAAGTCTTTGCAATGCGATGTCAACTTATACTGGGTATTTTCGTGATATATTGTTTCTGATATGTCTACTGTATATACACAACAAGGAATGTCCTAACATTTTGATTTTGTAAAAGAGAATGTGTTATTGTCGCTATTTATGTACGTTCGTACACTATAGGCTCTATAATCTCCATTGTATAAAAGACTGTTTCACCAAAACATAAAGTCTAAAATCCTACGAGTGTCGACAAGGGTATTTGCAGTTGTTCCATTATTCAGTAGCATTTGTAATTTAATTGTATTGTTATGGTTTTGGGTACAGTTTAGCTTACTAACGCAGCCTTGGGAACCCATACTCTCTGAGGGAACGTTCAACAATATTCTTAAGTGCTTATAAGCAGTTTAAAATAAACATTCAGGCCTAAAATGTAGGGATATGAGCGCTTAGCGAAAATAGTATGGATAACTGCATATTTATAAACAAAAATTAAATAAAAGTTCAGTACTAGAACTTTTAAGATATTTTTTCTATCTTAAATGTATTTCTATCATCTGTTTTCATACTGTTTCAACCTTATTTACAAAACTTTCAAGCCTTCAAATGGATTATTAACTTTTGTATCCCTGACATCTGTAACAAACCCGGCCGCCATTACCACACAATCGGACATCCGGCGCTCATCCGGCTGAAGGCTTTACAGGAAAGCCGCGACTACTCCTACACCTTTTCTGGTTCTGCACATCATTTCATGAATATTAATGAATATGAATTTACGGTTTTTTTCCTTTCAAAGCTGATAAACTAAAACAAGTTTCACAATGACAAAGCCATGGTGGCCTAGGGGTTAGAGTCGCCTGCTACGCAAGCGACGCAAGTTCGAATCCCAGCGGGGCCTGTACCAATGAGTTTTTCTAAAAACTTATGTACAGTGATTTCACACCACGTGCTTAACGGCGAAGGAAAACATCGTGAGGAAACCTGCATATGTCTGAGAAATAATTCAAAGACGTATGTATAGTGCCTGAGACGGCGATGGACTCACACTCTGTCACGTTGGCACTTAATCATATTCGGTGAAATGTGGGTGTTGAAAATTACAACACCTCTGCCTACCCCTTCGGGGAATACAGGCGTGAGCATATGTATTTATGTAAGTTTTACAAATAACAATCCATTAGGGATGAAATGTATTAAAAGAGCTAGTCAAAATGGTTTGCTGCAATGTTTCATTATCATTGATGCCACTATTAAGAGACCTATTATATGACGGGTCGCTCACTTCCCTCTATAATGGTTGAGGAGGGCGATGGCTGGCATTCTCGTCATACTTGTGAACAGGTGCTGCTTGTGGGGGCTGGTCATCTCAAGCTACGCATTTAGATATAAGTACAACTACTAGACTTTTCTCTATGTTCATTTTTATTGACATTTGTGCATTGGAACTGTGTCCATGGGCTTACATTTCTCAAGTGATTTACTTTGTTTTTAAAAATTGTATAATATTTTTAAAAGAGTAATTACTGAGTTTCTTGCCAGGTTCTTCTCAGTAAAAGCAACCTTCCGAACCTGGCAGTAGCATGTATAATCCATGTCGTTCTGACGATTTGAAAGTACTTTGTAAAAAGTCTAATCGAATAAAGATATTTTTGACTTTGACTTTGACAATACTAGCTGTGCCTTGCGGTATTATCCGCCTAGGTTAACAATAATAACTATGTTATTCAGTGATAATTTTATTTTTTTGTAATATAATTGATAAATTTATCCAACCGTTTCGGAATAAGCCCGAACAGAGAGACAAATAAACAGTTTAATTGTTTTTTCATGTAAGCACAGTATATACTTTCATATCCATTAAGCTAGCTGTTAATTAGGAGTTCCGAACACAGAATTTTTATTTATGTGTAAGGTTTACATTTGAATCAGTTGCACTTTAAGATATAATAAGACGTTTGTGACAAAGAAAAATCTTGAAAAAATTGAATCTTTTATTACGACAATGTTTGCTTAGTAGGTAACACTGTGTTGTTGGGTTGCTTTTCTACCAAACATTTGCAAGGAAAATTTTTCTTAAACTGAAGTCCTTTGCGCGTTGAACTTTCTTCATAATTACTACGATGCGGAACCTTAAGAAAAATAATTAAATAGTCTCAGTATCCTTTAATTAATTATTTCTTCCTTCTTTGTCTTGCTTCTTTCAAAGGATTTTAAAATGAAATGACTAAGATTTTATCTCGACAATATTGGCGAATACAGAACTCAGCATTAATATACATTTTAGTGATGTTTTTGTTTGTGCATCACTCACGAAAGTTTTGTTGGAGGATATTTCTCGATTTATTATACATAATCTAATATACTCAAATCTATCTTTTAATGCCCCTAAATCATTACGATGATCCACTGCAATAATATATATGGCAATACAAACGTTTGCCAGGCACGACTAGTGTACATATATTTTTTCCAAAGTTTCAATAATAGACTTACTGACATACTACAATAATTCCTTTGAGATGATTCTGTGACAAAATAATGTAATTGAAATTTTAGCGTTAAGCATAAGCACTCGAAGTTAAACTTATTTGCACAAAATCTGGAGTAAACAAGTACGTTGCTAAAAAATAATTTGATAGCCATGACTTGCTATAAATTACCCTCTTTTCCACCGCCTGAAAGGTGATCCACAGCAGGGAGTAGTTAGGTATTATAGTAAAAGCAAATAAATTACGTCAAACAGTAAAATGAAAATGAAAAATATTTATTCAGTTTAGGCACTTATGAAAGTCGAGAATTTACCACCGGTTCGGAAACTAGCCTTCTGAGAAGAACCGGCAAGAAACTTATATAGTAGGTATATTCTTCCCGTCATCATCCACATAAGTAGTTGAGAGAGTCATAGCGTAATTACGTTCGAAATTTGGAACCGCTCATCTGATTCAGAGTGCGAGTTTCCTTAAAATCGCCGTCACAAGTGATCGCGTCGACGTAAACTCAGATTTGTGTGAGCTCGCAATAGCAAGGGACAGAGGCGTTGTTCCGACCCTATACAAATCTGCGTTTACATCGACGCGGTGACTTGTGACGGCGGCAGTGAAAAATTCGCACTTGGTCCTCAGTACCCCTATCACGAGTTTGTCACCGTTTTCTTAATCTATACTCGCTAGCGTCACCGTCGAATATTTACATGAGGAACTAGCTGTTCCCCGCGGTTTCACCCGCGTAGATTTAATTTCATCCTTATTGTCACGAAACCCTATTTTTTTTAATAAATAATAATAACCTAAGTTACTCCTTGAAACTTGATTTTTTAGTGTCAGTAGCGTGTATAGTTTCATATGCATTTAGTGAAAAGCTGTAATTTTGAAGTTACAAACAGACACTTCAATTTTATTTATCAATATAGGTATAGAAGTATAGATATAGATATATATGTATAGATTGTACAGCGCCTCCTAGCGGTGATGTGAAGAGCTAAAATAGCTAAAAGAACTAAAAGAACTTCTTAGCTGCGACGTTTACTTAACCCCTACCGAAAATGAAACGTCAAAACTCAGAATTTCTTAATACGCGCTGCTTAAACCGATGATGGTAGGCCCTCTAGGCTCCACTTTCATATCTTAAGGTCGAGGCTGTCTTACTCGCAAACTTAAGAAAGTTTCATAGCATTATTTGTAGGTTTGTCAAAAGCTATCAGGCTGAGACACGTTCACATTAATAGGATTAATATTGATACACGTCGGAGGCTATCACTTTTCTACTTAATCAAAGATATGAGACATGGCAATAATTATGTTGGGTCGGATTATTTGATCGAATAGCGAGGCTTATTCCAATATGATGACGCGGATAATCAGCAGGTTTATGTATGAAATAATTATCCAGAACTTCCCTTAACATGCTTGGTAATTAATAGAGCCGGCAGTATTATATCAATCTTTATTATGATTGCGAGGAGATATAATGATTTTGTTTTGATATCGATGAAAGTTGTAGCACTTTTGAGGTTTATAAAATTAGAATCTCGCCTTTTTAGTCGTTGTGGTACTGAAATTAAATAAAAACATAATATTCCATTTATTCGATCATATTTCTTATACAAATTGTATATAAAAGGTTTCTATTTAAATTCGAATGGAATAAAAACGATAGGAACTCGCTTGCATTTTATTTGAGAGTTGCACCTCGAATATTACACACCGAATAATACTACTATTATATTACTTAGTAATATTTTTCTCGTTAATTTAACATTTTCTATTGATGCTTCGCTCCTGATGGTCGCAGGGCGTAGCGTGATGTTATATAGCTTTCCTCGATTAATGAACTATCCAAACAAAATTAATGTTTCAAACCAGCAGTTCAACGAACAAATTCTTCAGTTTTATTTATTATAAAGAGATTCTGAGTGTTAACGTCTCATTTTGGTACTGTTAAATTTAACGTCAACCCTAAAAAGTTTATAATACACACTGCTTAAACGATCATAGTATGTCACAAATACTATAATCGAAGTAGAAATTATTTTGGTATAAAGTTTTTATTTGCAAGCCGGACTTCGTAAGCCCTTTTAAGAATAAACATTCTTAGCACCTGCTAAGAATGAACCTAAAGTACGTAGCAGGTTGTGAAAACTATATTTGTGCGGGCTCGAGCTTGGCGTACTAACATAAATACGTAACACTAGGTAGAAAGGTCAAAAGGTGATAAATGTGCTACATTTGCACGTCTGGCTACGTCTGTGCGTAGAGTAGGAAACTGTGTTGAAAAGGTATTCGTGTCATAAATAGGACACGCATCTGTAACAATGAATTTTACAAAAAACCACTAGCATAATATGTTATTTTGTCAAACGTCATTGAAAATGAAAATGAAAATTAAAAATATCTATTCAGTTTATGCCCTGGTAAGGCACTTATGAAAGTCGAGAATTTACCACCGGTTCGGAAACTAGCCTTCTGAGAAGAACCGGCAAGAAACATTGTTAGCTACAGTGAAGGAAAAGTGAGGTAATCTACGTAAATAGAATGCTTCACCTTAGGTGCCAGTGGTTGCTGTAACGCCTAAGCTGATCTATGATACCATATTACTTCGTAAACCATAATTATTTTGAGAATCAATTAGAGAAAGTAGGTACAGAACATTTTAACATAATGAAAGCGATTTAATAATACAAATTTAAGACTTCTATGGTTTCCTCTGATGTCCTGACATCCACGTGGAAACCAGCAGCAGTTAAAACCAGCTTCAAATAAAACAATCATCAGAATCGATTCATTCAGTCGAATATTCTGAGAAACAAACATAAAAAGTCAGCTGAATTGAGAAGGCTCATTTGTTTTATGTTAAATCGAGAACCCCTCTTGAAGTCGGTTAAAAACAGAGTACTATAGTACTATTTCTATTAAGACCACAATTACCACTTTTGCTAAATCCTCAACCATCCTTTTATGCTTGACGGAAATGTTATAGGGTGTGTTTATTGCTACGTAAATATTTGTCAACAAAGCGTTTGTTACACAAAAGTAAAATGTTTATCCCAAATTGTATCGACACGTCGCAGGAAGGCAAAGATTACGCGTGGGACGTTATTAATGATGGTCGATAAAAAATTGAACCGTATTCCGATCGGATGGACAACCCTATTTTTCTTAAGGCTTTTCTGTCCCAACGAAAATATTATTTAGAATTTGCGTCGATATTTGGGGGTTGTACTAATTGTATAGTATTCTTATGAAAAATGCTACTCAAAATGTTGTTGCGCAAAAGTTACCAGTCCTCTGTGGAGGAAGAAAAGGAGGCGTTCTAGCTGTAGTGGCATTATATGTCTTACAATATGTCTTTATTAGTTCCTCAAAATTATATACGGGGTGGTAGCCACCGTAAACATCCACTGTTTGCCATTCCAGCGCTACGTACTTGACACGCCAATAACAGTCCCACTGCTCGGGCGCTGAGTTTTCTCAACGACTTTGTCGCCATGATCCAAGATGCTGACGTATTCGCAGATTCGCTGCCGTCGCTCATACAGAGTTTGAGAATCTATTTTTGTAAATTTTCTCTATTATAATTTTCTTTTGGTTTTATATATAAGCGCTTTGGCAATAGCTGTAAGTTTATATATTCAAATTATAAATAAATATATAAAATAAAATAAAATGTCAGCATAGCAATTCTATCTATACTAATATTATAAACAGGAAAGATTGTTTTTTTGTTTGTTTGTTTGCATTGAATAGTCTCCGAAACTACCGCGAGATTAATCCTCCCAAAAAATTTGCACTCAATAATATTAATACGGTTTCGCAGCCTACTTATTCGCTCTTAGTATTTTCATTATCTTACAGAAGCTGGCAACATCAACTGAAACTTTAGAGAACTAACTATAGTTTTAGTTTCCAAATTTCATTACACGGAATCCTGGTTACGTGATTACGTTACTAAGTGGAATGTAAGTAAGTTTGGGAACCATTAGATTATTTCTAGATAAGCTGGTGTTGTGTTGAAGCTCTAAAACTGATAGTTTGTGTTGGGAGAGCGAGTGATCATACTCATCCCCAGCAAAGGGATGATCTTCCAGCCAGGCGGGTGTCTGGGGAACCGTGGCTCCAACTGTTCTAGTTGGAAACTTGTATATATGCTGCAATGCGCTCGAAGACTCTTATTGCGCGATTTAGGTACTCGTGTATTTGTACGCAAACTTTGCAATTGTTAGCGAGTAGCGCCATCTATGTAGCGAGCGGAGAAACGCTGCTACCGTTACCATTCACTTCATACTTGTGAACAGGTACTTACTGCTAATGGAGGCTGGTCATATAGAAGAACATAATTGTACATAGTATCTGCTATTAGTTTTTTTTTTATTTCTATTAAAATTTGTGCATTGGAACTGTATCCGTGGGTTTTATTAAATTTTTGTGGCAACACTAGCAATCAGCTGTGTTTAAATTAACTCCCTAAATTTGTTTAGTTTTATTTAGTAATTTTAAAGTAATATTGTTAATTTATGTTGTATTTAGCTCCGAATAATATATTACTATAGTTTAAAATAGTTTATAGTGTGAATCTTGTGCAAAAAGTAATTAAATATTGTGATAACTTTTTGACAGTACGTAACCGGTACAATAGTTTTAATTCAAAGTTGTGAATCGTTGTCATCGTTTTCCAGGTGAGTTCTGCTTTATATCAGTATAGATTATCAGTTTACTCCACTTTAATATAGTCAAAAGCTTAGTACATACTTTATTTTCAATTTAAAAACTGACATAACCTCAAATAGTTGTACACAAACTTTCTTGCGTACCTATAAAATCTATAAAATGATGACTAGAAGGGCAATAGCTCGTCAGGAGGAGAACCAACTCCAGCTGACGTTGCTGGAATTAAAGAAAAGTAAAGACCTGTGTGACCAACTTCTACAGGAAAGAGATGACAATGAGAAGGAAGTACTTAATGTAATAGAAACTAATAGAAAATTAAAAAGTGAATTGGCAGAGTTACATGTGCAGTACATGGATGCCATTACACAAAGGGATCAGCTCCAGGGGATAGTGACTGGGTTTGACCAGTGCGGTGATGAGTTTGAGAACAATCTGAGACACATCGCTGAACTGAAACACAAACTGGCAGAAGCCAATAATACAATAGCTTCACTAGAGCAATGCAATCAGCACCTGTCAAATTGTAAGACCCAGACACTGTTCGAGGAACTAATTCCAAAACAAAAAATTGTTTCTAAAAATAAATTAAAAAGATATATAAAAGTAAGTAGGTATATTAAAAAAACAAACAATCTACTCAAACAAAATAAAAAACAGTTAAAATATTGTAAAAATCATAGTACATTGCTAAATAAACTGGAAACTACAACGGTACAATTAGAAAATAGTTATTTAAAATATGAAGCTGACATTCAGCGACTGCAGGCAGAGATCTCAGTATTAACTATATCATTAGATAAAATGACTTCAAAATATGAGTGCTCACGCAAAGAAATTCAGGAGCACATTATGGCACTAACTGAGGTAGTTGATATGTCCAAATATAATTATGACCGCTTTATATCACTATCAAATAAATGTGATTGCGACTCGGATGTACAACAAGTCCATACACCTGTTTGTCAGTCTGTACTGAATGACAGCTCCACCAAGCATTTCACAAGCAGTACTTCCCATAACTGTTTTCAACAAAATAATATCTTGACATTGTATAGTGATGAGTTGGGACAAAATATGGGGTTGCACTTATCGCACAGTGTTGGTCATGGTACTAACCACTGTATACCTGGTGCAGATTTTAAACATCTTGTGGCAAACATCTTGAGCGACCAGTGCAGCACCAGCTCAACCTTAGCTATCTTATGTGGGAGAAGGGGAAATATGAATAAAAATGAATTAATTAAATTAATGGATTCGCTGAGTTGCCTTAGTGCGAAAAATATAATATTATTTGCATTTCCCTACAGCAGAGGATTGTCACAGAGGGAAAATAATATTAGATATAATTTGAATTGTTGCATGCAAACAATAACCAATTATAATAATTTTTTTACATTTATTGACATAAATAACAATTCAATTATTTCATATTTTAATGTGACAAGTGAAAGATTTTATCTTTCCTTTAGATATAAACGACAAGTAGCAAGCATGCTACATTATTGTATACACGTATTTAATTTGAACACAGCCAAATCATTGGCTAACAAGACTGCTTCTATTGAGCAGGCAAACAAGGACATTATATGTAATGATTCTTTGGAATATGTTCCAAATACTTTAAATTAAGTTCTAAGACAACAGAGACAATCTCTGGCGATATTATGAATAATAATGCTACTTCCTTTATTAAACTTGTTCATCAGAACATCCAAGGAATGTTAAATAAAGAATTAGAATTGGAGTTGTTCATGGACTGTAATGATATTCATGTATTATGTTTAACAGAACATTGGCTTAGGGACGAGCAGTTCATGTTCAACTTCTGTAACCATCAGGTTGCTAGTGCCTTCAGCAGGAAGGTTGCAATACGAGGAGGCTCCATGATTATTTTAGAAAAACGCATGAAATATAAAGAACGTCTGGATGTTGTGCACCTTTCTGCGGAGAGTACTATTGAGTTGTCATGTATAGAGTTAGAGCAATACATTGTTGTGTGCGTATACCGACCCCCTAGTGGAGCTTTCGAGCATTTTGAACAAATCATGGATGAAGTTTTGGTAAAAGTTTGTAAATCAGGTAAAAATATAATCATATGTGGAGACTTTAATGTCAATATTTTAGAAAATTCATCCATGAGCAATCGATTAAAATGCCTTTTTAGTTCCTCTAATTTATCTTACTTATTTTCTGAGCCAACACGAATAACAAGTTCATCAGCAACTTGCATTGATAACGTGTTCACAAACTTTCGGCCCACTAGTAATGAAATCATAAGTAAATTAGACTCTGACCACTGTGGCCAATTAATAACTTTCAGTAAGAAAAATGTGAAAGCTCCCAAGAAAAGAGTTACTTATATTCCCATAAATGCAAATCGCTTGAGCCGTTTTCGAGGTAATGTCCAAAGTAAGTTTCCTTTAATAAATAACCACCTTGCGTGTAATGCAATGTACAATTCTTTTTTTCAAATTGTACACGCAGAACATAAGCGCATATTTACCCCGAAGACGGTTCTATTGGGAAAGCGTTTGTCGTTTAGTGAGTGGGCTACCCCAGGCATTCACATAAGTAGACGAAGGCTGTATGAACTTTATCAAGAAAAATCTATTAATTTTAATTTGGAATTTACAAATTATGTTAAAAATTACTCAAAATTATTTAAAAAGGTTTGTTCAGACGCCAAGTCTATTGCTGTGAGAAATAAAATTTTGAAGTCCTCCAATGTAACTAAAACAACTTGGGACATTATTAATTCTGAAACTGGAAAAACTTCTCTTAAGAATGACTCAATAACTCTAAAAATTAATGATCATATAATTAAGACTGATATTGATGTGGCAACTACTTTTGAGACATTCTTTGCTGATATACCAGTTTCATTAACAAAAGTCTTAAATTCGTCTCCTGCAGCAGCAGAAGCCATTTTAAAAATGCATGTGGATAAATGTAACGTTGCATTTAAGTTTAAAACTGTTACCCCCAGAGACATTGTCAAAACTTTTGAAACGCTAGATATGAAGAAGTCAGCTGATTTATGGGGACTTTCTGTTAAAGTACTCAATAGTATTATTGATATTGTTGCTACTGATCTAGCTTTATTATTTAATGTTTGTATTGAAAGTGGTGAATTTCCTGATCAAATGAAGTATAGTAAAATTATTCCTTTATTAAAAGCTGGTAGTATTAACGACCCTACGAACTTTAGACCTATATCAATACTGCCAATTTTCAGTAAAATTTTTGAAAAACTAATACTTAATCAACTTTTAGCCTTTTTTAATGAACATAATTTGATGCACACTAAACAATACGGTTTCACAAAGGGTCGCTCGACTACCGATGCAGGTGTCGAGCTCATTAGAAAAATTCTTGAAGCTTGGGAAGCTTCACAGGATGCTCTAGGTGTATTCTGTGATCTATCTAAAGCCTTTGATTGTGTGCACCATGAAACGTTGATCAGGAAGTTAGATCACTACGGTGTAAGAGACCTGGCTCTAAAACTTATATCTTCATATCTAAGTAATAGAATACAAAAAGTCGATATACATGGCGTAACATCTCCGGGGTGCCCAGTAGAGATGGGTGTTCCACAGGGTTCAATTCTTGGTCCGTTTCTCTTTTTAACTTATATTAATGATTTACCTTACATGGTAAGCAATAAACACGATATTGTATTATTTGCTGATGATACTTCTCTGATTTTTAAGATAGACCGGCAAAAAGCTAACTTTGACGATGTGAATAATGCTCTCTCTGATGTAGTACATTGGTTCAGCGCTAATAACTTAGTACTCAATAGTAAAAAAACGAAATGTGTCAAGTTCACTATGCCAAATGTGAAACAAGTGCAAACCAATGTACTTATCAACGACGAAGTGTTGGACCTTGTTGAAACAACAGTTTTCCTTGGAGTTACATTGGATCATAAATTGCAATGGGGGCCCCATATAGCTGGATTGTCGAAAAGACTCAGTTCTGCAGCATTCGCAGTAAGGAAAATTAGACACCTAACTGATATAAACACAGCTCGGTTGGTCTATTTTAGTTATTTCCATAGTGTTATGTCTTATGGCATCCTTTTATGGGGAAATGCTACGGACATCAGTTCTATCTTTGTGCTGCAGAAACGGGCTGTTCGTGCAATCTATAAACTCAAATCTAGAGATTCTCTCAGAGAGAAGTTTAAAGAAATAGGGATAATGACTGTGGCATGTCAATACATATTTGAAAATTTGATATATGTAAGAAAGAATATAGATAGTTTTAAGAAAAATAGTGATATGCACAATATAAATACACGCAAGAGGGATAAACTCCGTGTCCCTGTGACTAGACTGCACAAAACTAGTAACTCTTTTGTGGGGCAAAGTATACGCCTTTTCAATAAACTACCATTAAAAATGTGTGAACTACCATTTTTAAGTTTTAAGGCAAGCATCAAACAGAAACTTTGTGAAAAAGCATATTATAGTGTAACTGAGTATATTGATGATAGCCAAACATGGCAATGAGTTGCTCACTCTTCCATTGAAATGTACTTAAACAACCCTATGTGTATAGAAGGGACACATGTAAAAAAAAAACCGGGGAGTTTGTTTCGCCGTTTCTTCTCCTGACAGGCTTACTTTTGGAAACGGTAGTAAAATTAACCTAAGTTAGCGTAAGAAAAATGACGTTCAATAAGTGTTCCAAGTGTCCCTTATGTTGAATAAAACTTTTTGATTTTGATTTTTGATTTTGTAATTATTTTTTTCTCAGTAAAAAGCAAGCTTTCGAACCCGGTGGTAGCATGTATAATCCTGTATATTCATAAAGATATTCTTGAGTTTGATGGAACTAGCTATTTTGCTACGTGGGGTCGAGATTTGTCGTGTCACGCAGAACCTTTTAAAATATCCAATCAAGAACAAATTTTCGAGATGTAAAAATCTTTAAGATGCTTTATATTTGGATGAAAATACCACAACGCTAAACTACCATAACTTGGCTTTGGATGAGTACTTCTTACTCAAGTTCAATTAGTGGCACTGAGCCAACTAAAAGGTTTTCGTCCCTTAGCGCCAATTAATTTACTGAAACTAATGCACTCGGTGTGAGAACCTGTTGTTAATGAGAAATACATTCTATATCCATAATCTTAGAGTTTCTTATTTCTACGTTGCTTCTTGCTTAATGGTCGAAGTGTGGTCCACCATTATGAAGGAATAGGTCGCAGGGGAGCTCGGTTTAATTTAAGAAGATGCTGTTTGCAATTTGCTTATCTCTAGCTACATAAGTTTATACATCAAAATTAACTGGTCAAGTGCGAGTCGGTCTCACGGACCGAATGTCAAAATGAAAATGTTTAGGCCCAGGTACTGTTACTTATGAACATCGAAGAATTTACCAACAATGTGCCGTACTTAATTGCATTGAGAACTTTGTTTTTGAACTGTTGTTTCTTATGTGACGCTCTAAAGGTATCACAACTCAGGTTTCTTGCTTGGCAATCACAATCATAGGCAGCAGTAGCCGCATATTGATGAAATGTAAATTATGCCTGGCTGAGTTTCTTGTCGGTTCTTCTCAGAAGGCTAGTTTTCGAATCATAATTACAATCAAAATCATTTCGACATTCATAAGTGCCTTGCCAGGGCCCAAACTGGATAAATAATTTTCATTTGTGTGGTGAAAACACAAATGAAAATGATTTATTCAGATGCATGTTTTTTGCCACCATGGTCGAATTAAAAAAGAATGCAGGATTTCAAAATCTACATTTTAGCAAAGAAAATAAGAATTTAGAAACAAGCATATGTTTCAGGAATAAAACATATTAAATAGTTCATGTTTACATTCAGATTAAATTTAGTGAAACGAAAATAAACTCGAGCGATACCTCCTCATTTGGCAAAATGTAATTCGTTTTACTAAAAAAGTAAGTAAATAAAAAACGTTCTTTAATTTATCTCCCTGTAAATTTTCTACTAATCCAGCGGTAAAAGTTTTTTTCCAATCCCTTTCGATGCGCTAAGACAACGGGCTAAGTTCGTAAGCAAGACCAAACACAATTATCTTAAGTAACTAGGACTTACGTGCCTAATGTATCTGTTTACTTAATGGTATTTTTTTTGAAACGGGCGTTAGCATTTCGATGTTATTTATGATATAAACTACCTGTGCCCTGCGGTTTCACCCGCGGAGATTTAGTTTCATGCCTTTACTAGCGGAACCCCAGTCATTTATACTACTTTTGTTTATTAAATAAAATTAGCCTGTATATAACTCCTTGAAACATCAACTTATCTGCCAGTGAATGTCCCGTTAAAATCGGTCCAGCCGTTTCGGAGATCAGCAGGAATCAGCAGACAGACATACAGACGAACAGACTATCAGATAGGTGATGTTACAAGGAGAAACTTATAATACTGTTGTTCTTTAAAAAATTGGGCTTTGCGGATTAAAACACAGCTAGTAGTCTTCAAAATCGTAAACCAAGCCAAGTGAGGGCGCTTGTCTACACTAATATTATAAATTTCATTGTTTTTGTTTGTTTGTTTGTTTGTATCGAATAGGCTCCGAAACTACTTGACCGATGTTGAAAATTCTTTCAGCAATGGATAGCTACATCATCAGCTTGTAACATAGGCTATATTTTATCCCTGTACTCTCACGGGAACGAGAACTACGCGGGTGAAACCGCGTGACTTCCACAAGTTTTTGAAGTGAAGTGTCTGTTTGTAATTCCAAAATTACAGCTTTTCACTAAATGCACATGAAAGTATACACGGTACAGACATTAAAACACAATTTTTTTATTTTTTTCTCTGTCTGTCTGTCGGTCGGTCTGTCTGTCTGTCTGTCTGTTTGTTCCGGGTAATCTCTGAAACGGCTGGACCGATTTTAACGGTACCTTTACTAACAGGTAGCTGATATTTCAAGTAGCTACTTTTATTGAAAACATTAGGGTTCCACGACATGAAGCATGAAACTAAACCTACGCGGGTGAAACCGCAGGGCACAGCTAGTATAAAATACAATACTTTACGCTTGTAGTCGAGAACTAAACAATCGGTACAGATATAGACACATGGTGTGTTGGCTACATAATTAAAAAAATTCAACTACATGCACTGTACTCGACAGCCGTCCGTCTGCCATTTAGTTCGTTACTAGCTCATAGTTTTATATCCGTACATTTGGCAAGCGTTTCTAAACACTCTTTCTTCTATAAATCATGTTTTATATGCTACAAACTGTGCCCCGCGGTTTCACCCGCACAGATTTAATTTCATGAGTGGCTCGCGGAACTTCAATGTTTTTTTAATAAAAGTAGTTAGCCTATGTTACTCCTTGTTACATATGATATCTGTCAATGAAAGTTTTATAAATCAGTACAGCCGCTTCGGAGATTAGCCGGAACAAACAGACAGACAGAAAGATTTTAAAATAGTTTTTTTATGTAATAACCGTATATACTTTCATATGCATTTAGTGTTAAGCTCTTAATTTGGAATTACAAACAGACACTTCAATTTTATTTTTCTGTACATAATTTTTTATATGCTACAATATCCTCAATAGATCACTGGATAATGTTTAGATGGAAGGGACAAAGGAAGTATTCTATGATCAATCATTTATCTGAAGAATAAAGTCTTTAGAACGTATAACGCAAGAATTTCCATAAACATAACATCAAGAATAGAAACACATGTCCGGAAGCTACGTTTACGAAGACAGTCGAAAAGTATTCAAGGTTTATTCACAACCTGCGCCCCGCGGTTACACCCAGACTTTCTTTAAATACAAAAAATAAACAGAGAGAAAAAAATAGTTTTTTTATGTCAGTGCCGTTTATACTTTCATATGCATTTAGTGAATAGCTGTTATTTTGGAATAATAATTAAGATGTGATTATTCATACGGAAGAGCTCGTGGCACAGTTGCTATTGCGCATATCTTTCGATCAGTGAAGTTAAGCAACCATACGCCTAGCCAGTAGTTGAATGGGTGACCGCCCGAGTTCCCTCCGTGCCTCGGAGAGCACGTTAAGCCGTCGGTCCCGGTTGCCAATTTAACATCTTTGGCAATCAGTCGGAGGCCTAAAAATAATCTGACAACTGGTTTAACCAAGATCACAGATTTTCCTCCTAAATGGGGTTGCGAAGGTCAGATGGCAGTCGCTTCGTATAAAAATCAGGTGATCAGCCACATCGGGTTGAATCAAGTGCCGATCCCAACAATGTATGGGATAAGGCCAGGGAGATGATGATGTGATTATTCATACGATATAACTAAAGGGAAGATTTTTATATATGGGGATATAACAAAATTCATAGACGTAAGTCTACTACTATAAACAAAATATAAAGAAATGGGCGTGCACTATACTATAGGTAAATAGACACATGCATACCCCTTCGGGGAATACAGGCATGAACACTTCAACATATATGTCTACTACTGTAAGTTGGTGTATGTAGCACTCTGTATGTTAAATAATAAAAGAACAATTATAAGATCACTTCGATGTCAGTCTGTCTGTCAAGACTCCCAATGGAAACTAAACCTATATATAAACCTGTTGTTAGCACTTTACATATTGAGTTTACTTTTATGTATATTGTATAAATTTATCTGGCCCATATATGCATCATCTCAGAAGGCTAGTTTCTGAGTGCCTAGTGCGAGTTTTCTTAAAATGGCCGTCACAAGTCATCGCGTCGACGTAAACGCAGATTTGTATGGGCTCACAATAATGTCATCTGTAGGCCGACAGAGGCGCTGTTCCGATCCTATACAAATCTGCGTTTACTTCGACGCGGTGACTCGTGACGGAGTCAGTGAAAAACTCACACTAGGCCCTCTGAACCGGTGGTCAATTCTTCGACATTCATAAGTGCCTTATCAGGGCCTAAACTGAATAAATCATTTTCATTTACTCCCTGGCCTTATATGGTTACCCGATGTGGCTGATCACCAGAAGGCCAAGTGCGAGATTTTCACTGCCATGCTGCCGTCAAAAGTCACCTTTTGATTTGTATAGGATCGGAACAGCGCCTCTGTCGTCCTAAAGATGACACTATTGTGAACCCATACAAATCTGCGTTTACGTCAACGCGATGACTTGTGACGGTGAAGGTGATTTTAAGAAAACTCGCACTAGGCACTCTGATTTTTATACGAAGCGACTGACACTTAGCCCTTTCACAAACATAAAATAGTGAATCCACATTTTTATTCAAGCGGGCTATGCGATTTTAACTCTCAGTTTACACTCGCCGTCTGAGGCACTCTAGTATTAGCTTTCCCAGAGAGTGAGATTAACTGCCGTTACGTCACTCAGACCACTGTTCAACCATAAAATAGAAAGTTAGCGAAAGATCAGCCTCTTGAAACCGAAAGATGTCTGGGGGTCAACTCTCTCTCTCCGATAACGAAACATCCTAAACGAACGAAAATCTAACGAAGCTTCAGTATCACTTTGTTTTCAACGAACTTAAGTTTATAATCTAATCAATGAAGGGCCAAGAATTTTCTAGCAGACGTTATTTAAGAACTTTGTAGTAGTTGTGAACCATGGCAAGAATTTTGCATACTTTCAGCCAAAGCTTTTTTGAAGAAAGCGAGTAGAGCCATTGGTGTTGCTTGCCATTTCAAAAGGCTAGTTTCCGAACCGGTAAATTTTCGACGTCCAGGGCCCAAACTGAATAAATCATTTTCATTTTTACACTCACACGCGTGGATCTCGAATGATGTCGGACTAACTTGTAATTGAAGCTCTCGTGAGTACGTGTGCGCTTGTTACCGCAATAAATGGAAACCGACTTTCTGTATATATTTGGTCTAAGCCTTACGTGGTATAGAAGCCATCTTGGAAGACATGATAGACGATGTTTCTTATAATCCTTATCGATTTGATGTTTTTAGAGTTTGCATTTATAAGTCAAAGTCAAAGTCAAAAATATCTTTATTCGATTAGACTTTATACAAAGCACTTTCAAATCGTCAGAATGACACAATTTACAGGATTATACATGCTACCGCCAGGTTCGGAAGGTTGCTTTTACTGAGAAGAACCTGGCAAGAAACTCAGTAATTACTCTTTTCAAAAATATTATACAATTTAAACAAAATAAATCATTTGAGAAATGTAAGCCCATGGACACAGTTCCAATGTACAAATGTCGATAAAAATTAACATAAAGAAAAGTCTAGTAGTTCTATTTATATCTAAATGCGTAGCTTGAGATGACCAGCCCCCACAAGCAGCACCTGTTCACAAGTATGACGAGAATGCCAGCCATCGCCCTCCTCAACCATTATAGAGGGAAGTGAGCGACCCGTCACCCTGACGCCGCCGCAAGCAAAGGCATTTTAGTGAGCATGACAACTCAAGCCAGTCAAAACAAAGATCAAAAGAAATATTAAAAAGAATTGTAGCATAAGTACAGTGTCCATGAGACTACTTACAATATTTGTCTGGTAATACATTATTCCAAGTTTCCTTATCACACATATAATCACTAACTGTATAATAACCCTTTTTAAGTAATACAGATTTTACAGTTTCTTTAAATTTATCAAAGGGCAAATTTACAATACATGTAGGTAATTTATTATAAAAGCGTATACTTTGCCCTAAAAATGATCCCTGGACTTTCTGTAAGCGGTGTGTAGGTACTACTAATTTATTTTTATGTCTTGTGTTGACATTATGTACATCACTCTTCTTTTGAAAAGAATTTATATTTTTATGTACAAGTAGTAAGTTTGCAAAAATATACTGCGAAGCCACTGTTAAAATTCCTATTTCTTTAAATTTTTCCTTCAAAGATGCCCTAGATCCTAAGTTATAGATTGATTTTACAGCCCTTTTCTGTAATATAAATATGGCTTCTATATCGGCAGCTTTGCCCCAAAGCAAGATAGCATACGACATAACACTATGAAAGTAACTAAAATAAACTAATCGTGCCGTGTCTACGTCAGTGAACTGCTTTACTTTCC
The DNA here is from genome assembly GCA_964035505.1 of Watsonalla cultraria. Classification (NCBI taxonomy): domain Eukaryota; kingdom Metazoa; phylum Arthropoda; class Insecta; order Lepidoptera; family Drepanidae; genus Watsonalla; species Watsonalla cultraria. The sequence continues at coordinate 682,948 of OZ037715.1, forward strand.
TGACGGCATATGCTGCCGAGCTGAGTTTCCCCGATAGACTAGATATATGTGAGCCCCATTGAAGTTTGTTATCAAGTGTTACACCTAGAAAAACTACTGACTCAACAATATCCAGTTTTTCACCATTGATCATAATTTTGGTCGGAACAGGTTTAACGTTAGGTAAAGTAAATTTTAAGCATTTAATTATTAAATTATAAAAAATGTACTCTACATTTCGCGAAATAGGTTTACTTTTGTGGTAAACTGTGGGTAGTTGTTAGGTGTGTAAGTATATTTTTTATTTAATGCATGTTTTAGTCTTTAGTCATTATAATACTGCCTGTATAAGAATTATTATCGGCATTAAATAAAAATAAAAACCTAATATATTTTCAAATTATCTCTGATAATGTAAGTCTGATAGTATCTCTGTGTAGCAGCTGTGTAATATTTAAAGAGACATCCTATATAGCATTAGTATCTTACATTAATAATGAGACCCATCAACAATTATTAATATTCAAGAAGGGATAATTAATATGATAATAATGAGACAAAGTTGTCTTCCAAACTATAATCTCCGACATAAACCCTCTTATGTCATATTTATAGCAACTACTCTCCTAGAGATTAGCCGTCCATTTGCCAAGATTCTTGGCTACTCCTTTTTACTTATACAGGTCGGATTATTGAAAAAGCCTACGTTTTGGGCACGTTTCATGTTATACGGTAGGATTAAATACCTCGAAACCAGGTGCTTTGACTTATTTTCAAAGTGGCTTAGACACACATAGATAGTTTTAGTAGACAGTGTCACAAGTAGAAGATTTGACACGTTTATTTAGCGTGGCTCAAATTGTGTTGATACTTTATTGCAGGAGAAATTGTAGTTGAATACCAAAGATGCCAGGTCAACACATTTAAGTCACGTTAAAATGCAAGGTCAAGCGATGGTAATTGAATTTTTTTTAAATTACGTACTTTGGATACTGAAGTGCCTACAAAATATGGACTAGTTGATATAAAAAAAATAACTTATTGATAAGCTTTGTTTTGAAAATCTATATATTTAAAAGAAAGTCGTGTTAATTACACTACTTATAACTCAAGAACGGCTGAACCGATTTGGCTGAAAATTGGTGGGTAGGTAGCTTAGAACCAGGAGAAGGACATAGGATACTTTATACCGTTCTCTTGAAACCTGAAAAAAATCGTCATATAACACGCTAAAGTCTTCGTGGGTGAAACCGCGGGGCACAACTAGTATTATATAAAAGTTGAATGAGAGCTGGTGGCCGTGGGGCTTGAGCAGTCGTCTGCTACGCAAGCGACGCAAGTTCGAATCCCAGCGAGGCCAGTACCAATGAGTTTTTCTAAAAACTTACGCCCACTGATTTCACACCACGTACTTTACGGTGAAGGCAAATATCGTAAGGAAACCTGCATATGTCTGAGAAGTGATTCAAAACGTGTATAGTGCATGCGACGGCGATAGCCTCATCATCAGTCACGTTGGCACTTAATAATCTTCGGTGAAAAGTGGGTGTTCAAAAGTCAAAAGTCAAAAATATCTTTATTTGATTAGACTTTATACAAAGCACTTTCAAATCGTCAGAATGACACAATTTACAGGATTATACATGCTACCGCCAGGTTCGGAAGGTTGCTTTTACTGAGAAGAACCTGGCAAGAAAGTCAGTAATTACTCTTTTCAAAAATATTATACAATAAAAAAACAAAATAAATCACTTGAGAAATGTAAGCCCATGGACACAGTTCCAATGTACAAATGTCGATAAAAATTAACATAAAGAAAAGTCTAGTACTTAGTTCTATTTATATCTAAATGCGTAGCTTGAGATGACCAGCCCCCACAAGCAGCACCTGTTCACAAGTATGACGAGATGCCAGCATGTTTTTATTGCAACACCTCTGCATGTGTGTATGTATATAAAATATTGCACTGAAAAGTAATGTCAGATACATCAAGCGTCATTAATTATTCATGACTCATTTCCGCGGCGGCTTTGACTACATGGTATGTTATATTTTCATAATCCCACAGGAGGCTTAAAAATTTTCCGGAATAAAAATTATTTAAATAGAATCCATACATCTGTTATCACTGTCTGGTACTTTCTTACGATAATTCTTAGTAAAGAAAAACAAAATATTTCCCACAAACATTAGTTTTAAAAAAGTATTTTGTTTATTAAAATATCTGGGGTTGGAATTAAACTCATTACGCTTTACATCTGCAAACTGTGATATTACACCCACTTTTGCAAGAATATTGTAAGTTTACTTTTATTTCATTGTAAAACCCCTTCCATGCTTATGTTTACTTTTATTTCACTTTATACTTCCTGCAAAAAAATATGCATAGACATTCACTACCAGTCCATCTTTGGATGATGCAGAGACACACATGACAGGTGTTAAAATAGGGTGTTTTGAAATTGTATTTATTATACAGGGTGTCGGAGAAAAAGGAACAGTTGTCTTCTAGAAGTTGTAGGGTTTTATGAATATATCACTGTATTGAAATCGTAAAATATCTAGCTCCAACGATAACGTAGTTATAAGCTATGGCCGAAGAGCTCGCGGCCTTAAGCAATTGAATAAACGCGCGGCCGCGTTTACCTACATTCCGTACGCGGTCATTCAACTTTTTAAATTAAGGGGAAGGTTGATGGTTTCGAAAAATTGTTGTATGGGATTATTTCAGGATTACATTTCACGTGAATAACTCTACGTTACAGCTGATTTTTATGCGAAAATAAGGTCTTGACATGGTCAACTTTGAACATAAATTACTCGAAAACGGAAGAAGATATTTTTGTCATAATAATTTTAATTGCTTCCTAAAATTATACCCTATCACATATTTTAAGAGCTGTCCCGGTTTCCCCGACACCCTGTATTTTAGTCTGTGCTAGAAAATAAATGTAATTTTTTTTCGTCCTTCTTATTCTTCTTTCAAATCGCTGACATATTACGTGAATGTTGGAAAATTCATATTGTCAAGCAAGTGACTGCAACAAATTGACCGACCATTTTCCGGCTCGGAATTCCATTATGGGATACAAGGGACGGTGTCAACACGAAAACACAATAACTTTTACCGGTAGAGAAAGAAGCGGTCCCTTATTGAATTGATAATATGACAGTGTAGAAATGAGAAGAAAAGATAAGGAAATATATCTATATGAAAAAATACACTGTCCTGACTAACTGACTTATTTATCAACACACAACGTTAACCGCTGGTCCTAGAGCCATTAAAATTGGAGACTGCATTCTTAGTTAGGTGTACGTATACAGTTAGAAAGGGATTTCCAAAATTCTACTTCAAAGAAGGTGAAATGGGGGTTGAAAATTCGTTGTGAAATCTTACTGCCACGCAGGAGAAGATGCGAACGTAAACTAGTATTCATTTAAATTCTTCACTATAATTATATTTGGGTCCAACCATAGTACTCCCATCTCACCCCAGCTGGAGTATTGGTTACTTATTGCAGGGACAAAACACTACCCGTAGTCTAAGGTAGCTTTATATGCCCAACCCCAGTCAGGCAGATTTGTATGACAAACAAGAGAACACAAGAAATTCAACGACTTATACATATATTGACACCTAGTAATTATTACGTGGAAGTGCTGTACCTACCCCTCAGGTACCTTTCCGACGTAAAATAATTAACTATTCAGGCAAAAAGCAAACTATTCAATAGTTGCATTTAAGCATCCTCCTATCCATAGTAACGCAATTATGTTTTAAAATGTACCACTCTGCTTACCAAAAGTTATTATTTAATGACGTGCCCTCGTCAGTCATTCGGTGAGGTCCTGACTGCGCACTATTTGGAATGATTAATGACTCCTCAGCTATAATTTATTTCCTTATTTGTAATAGGTTTAACTTCAATAACAATGATAAGAAAATGTTTCCTTTAAAGAAAAACATTTGAGATAATGGACGCATCATCATCATCATCATCATCAGCCGGAAGACGTCCACTGCTGAACATAGGCCTCCCCCTCGGACCGCCACGCCGATAATGGACGCGTACAAAATAAATATTCTCTGTGTTTGACAACAAATCAAGTCTGGGAGCCGGAATCCACGAGTAATGATTTACAGGTTCTGCAGTTGTTTGGGGGATCAAAGTCAAAGTCAAAGTGAAAAACATCTTTATTCGATTAGACTTTTTACAAAGTACTTTAAAGGCTAGCTGCGTTCCGATTTTAGCGTTTCGTTGCAGTCCTATCGAAGCGCGATCGGAAAACACGTGAATACCAAGTCTCGATAGGACTGCAATCGAACGAGGTTGGAACTACAGCGATATTTGAATTGTGCGTTTTATGAGAATTAGGCTACGTTGGTCACGTTAATAGGCTACAGAGTGCCTAGTGCGAGTTTTTCAATGACGCCGTCACAAGTCACCGCGTCAAAGTTAACGCAGATTTGTATGGAATCGGAGCAACGCCTTTGTCGGCCTAAAGATGACACTATTGTGAGACCATACAAATCTGCGTTTACGTCGGCGCGGTGACTTGTGACGGCGATTTTAAGAAAACTCGCACTAGGCACTCAGTACCTGTTAACTATCCGGCCGTCTGTATGGTTGTTCGCCACCAAAATATATTTAGTTTTATAGAAACATTCCATCCATAGAGTTTTAGCACAGTAATTTGTTTTTACACTCTGCTTTTAGTATGCTATCAAAAGGATAAATCTGTACGTATAGTGAAAAAACCACGTCGAATTTTATTATTATAATTTTGCGGCCAAATTTCCTTTCGTATGTTAAACCCTCCTTTGTTGCCACATAAAGGGCTGAAATTCCTATTGGGATCGTGTTATCAATATATCTATACATAAATGAAATTGAAGTGTCAGTTTGTAATTCCAAAAAAAAATTTTTTTTTTACTCTGTCTGTCTGAGCGTCTGTTGGGTCTGTCTGTTTGTTCCGGCTGGATTTTAACGGGACTTTTACTGGCAGAAAGTTAATTTTACAAGGAGTAACTTAGTCTATTTTTATTTATAAAGAAACATTAGGTTACCGCGGATCACTCATGCAATTAACTCTACGCGGATGAAACAGCTAGTTCAAAAAAGTTTTAAGCAATAACACATTCATTCAATGTATGAATATTGTGATATTGTTAATACCACCTGGGACTTGGGGACTGTTAGTATTCTACGCGGTTGGCCACTTTAGCACTCAGCCAAATAACACTACCAAATAAAAGTGTATGCAGTATTGTCTCTGTGGTATTGAAAAATACGAGAACATTAGGAATAATGTCATTTGGAGGGATATAGGCTTATCAATAGTGAAGATGGCTTTACGTGGGTTCTTTTTAAGTTTGATGCAATGACTATGGTAGAAACTATTTAGTAAATATTATCATAACCATCTAAATTGAGTGCTAGCTGGATGTTTGAAAAAGTTCCGTTAAGGAAGTGAAGTACCACCCTAAAATGAATGATCATAATATAATTATCACAATTAATTTTAATACTTCTCATAAGCTCATGCCTACTTAGAACAAGCAGGCAAAAAAACGAAGATTTGGTGCCAACGACACAAATGGTCAGTCTATCGCCGACGGCTTAACGTACAATTATATATCCGTTACCAAAAGATTTTAGAAAAAGTCACTGGTACAAACTGGGAACACACGTCGCTTGCGGTTTTATTATACATATCCATAGGATTTTTAAGCCAGAGCTTAGCACAGTCAAAGAATAAACCACGTTAGCTACGTGTGCGGTGGCTTAGCACTTCCCATGAGGTCGTGGTAAAGTATGTTAATTTAACCCAATGCCGCTCAGGTATGTAAAATAAATTATTTTTAATTACCCCTTAGTCAAAGGTTGGTAACATAAGGCCCAGGGCACACAGTAATTTAATATCAGCTAGATTAAATGATTAACGTAGTTGACTTGTCAACCCTCATCCTGCTCGGAATGTAATACTTGCAACGCAGAAAGACGTTTCTTTAGATCTTGTGAATGCTCAGTAGCCTTAGTACAATTTGTTATATTTAATCTAAGTTTTTACTAGGTTCTTTGTTATATTATGAGATTTGTTAGGCGTAATGTGCGGCTTTATCGTATTCTTTTTGTAGGTCTACCAGCCAAGAGTAAAGAGATCATCCGTAAAGCCGCGTTATAATACAGAAGTCGTAATATAAACGTATCTTAATGTGATCATAATTGTAGTATATCCATACACATCAATTGAAGTGTCTGTTTGTAATTTCAAAATAACAGCTTTTCACTAAATGCATATAAAAGTATACACGCTACTGACACTAAAAAACCAAGTTTTTCTCTGTCTGTCTGTCTGTTTGTTCCGGGTAATCTCTGAAACGGATGGACCGATTTTAACGGGACTTTCACTGGTAGGTAGCTGATGGTTCAAGGAGTAACTTAGGCTATGCATATGAAAGTATACACGCTACTGACACAAAAACACAGTTTAAAAAAATTATCTGCTGTCTGTCTGTTTGTTACTGGTAATCTCTGAAACAGCTGGACCGATTTTAACGGGACTTTCACTGGCAGGTAGCTGATATATCAAGGAGTAACTTAGGCTAATTTTATTTATCAAAAATATTAGGGTTCCGCAACAAAAAGGATGAAACTAAATCTACGCGGGGGAAACCGCGAGGCACAGCTGGTTACGATATACTAATAAACCATACATACATAATCATGCTCACGCCTGTATTCCCCGAAGGGGTAGGCAGAGGTGTTGTTATAACAACACCCACTTTTACCGAAGCATAATTATATTAGTTACTAGCTGTGCCCCGCGGTTTCACCCGCGTAGAATTAGTTTCATCCTTATAGTCGCGGAACCCTAATATTTTTGATAAATAAAATTAGCCTAAGTTACTCCTTGATATATCAGCTACCTGCCAGTGAAAGTCCCGTTAAAATCGGTCCAGCTGTTTCAGAGATTACCAGTAACAAACAGACAGACAGCAGATAATTTTTTTAAACTGTGTTTTTGTGTCAGTAGCGTGTATACTTTCATATGCATTTAGTGAAAAGCTGTTATTTTGGAATTACAAACAGACACTCCATTTTTATTTATCTGTATAGATATTCATATAATATGTTGAAAAAATATAAGTAAGTACATGAATAAGAGGAGAAAATGATGATCTCAATTAACTGTCTTACATTTATAAGAATAAGTGAAATATTTTTAGCTATAAATATTTGTTACTAGCTGTGCCCCGCGGCTTCACCCGCGTAGATTTGGTTTCATGCTCCATGTCGCAACCTTAACATTTTTAATAAATAAAAGCAGCCTAAGTTACTCCTTGTAAAATTAGCTACCTGCCAGTGAAAGTCTTGTTAAAATCGGTCCAGCCATTTCGGAGATTACTTGGAACAAACAGACAGACAGAGAAAAAAATTAAAACTTGGTTTTTCAGTGTCAGTAGCGTGTATACTTTCATATGCATTTAGTGAAAAGCTGTTATTTTGGAATTACAAACAGACACTTCAATTTTATTTATCTGTATAGATGTATAGATATGAATAGCATACCTATCAGCAGCTTTTTTCTATCATTCGATATTATGTATATAGAATGATAGAAGAAAGAAGCTTGAAATAAGACCATTTCACAATTTGTTCATAAATTCACGATCCTGCATGTCAGTTCTCATACTTCAATCACATTCTCCTCACAAAAATACAAGAATTTTAAAATTCAAATCTGATTAGACAATTTGTATCTTGGATATATTTCGGTTTTGATATCGTAGATGAATAAAAAATTACACCTGTATCTTTGATCTGAACATATTGACAGATATCTATGCTGAAATTTAAAAAATAATATTGCTATTTAACAAAAACTCATCTTCTATTTGCATTCGTGATTTGTTTCACGAAAACAAAATAATTTTATTAACACGCTTGTATTAGCTTCACCTGTATGTATGTATGTAACCGACCCCTTTGAGCTCGATTTTGTCCTACTTTGTACGATCAGATTTAATTCAAACTTTGCACACCTGTCAAAAGTCGATGACAATGCAATAATCCGATCGAAGCATCCGATTATCCTAATTAGATTCGCCAGGATTAATTAATTTCTTTCCGCATCCTTTGCATGCGAGTAAGAGAGATAGAGCTAGTGCGGGCGGTTTGTGGTATTGAGGGCGGTTGATAGTTAGCCAATCGAACTAAATAATATATAGTTTAAAAAAATTAACTAAAAAATGAAAAATAAATAATAGTTTAAAAAAACTAAAAAAACACTCTTTCATAAAAAATCCAACTAAAAATCAGAAAATAATATTTAATAAATTGGATAAAGAATATTGTAAATTAGAAATGAATGTACATTTTTGTAAAAAAGCGTGGGGTGTATTCAATGCGCTTTTTAAGATATTATATTATCAAAGTGATGATTCTTCTACTCATTATCTGTCAATAAAATGTTTATAATTATTAACACTATGCACCCCACGCTTTTTTACAAAAATGTACATTCATTTCTAATTTACAATATTCTTTATCCAATTTATTAAATATTATTTTCTGATTTTTAGTTGGATTTTTTATGAAAGAGTGTTTTTTTAGTTTTTTTTTTGACAAGATACTTTATTGAAAACCATTTTGATTGACTCCAGATAGAGGTGAACCGCATTTTTCTGAAGTTATTTGACTGTCAACGAGACATCACGATGTCAGACTGATACACATACAACTAAGTACAATATTTTTAACAAAAAATACGCCCTGAATAATCCTAGAAGAGGTAGGGGAGGTTACAACGTGGTAAATGGTGAGTCCATCGCCGTCTCAGGCACTATAATATGGCCTTAACCGTGAAGCTCATGTGAGAAATCTGCACGTAAGTTAAGCACCAATAAGTTTTTAGAAAAACTTATTGGTACTTTAACGCTCGAATCCAACATAACTCGGGTGGGTAGGCGAACCAGGATATTAAGTGAATAAGTCTTATTAAAACTATTTTATTAACTTTTTTTAGCTTTTATGTGCACGCTACAACTGTCTCTTACGTACCTTAGTACATTTGTTTTACTTCTGGAATTCAAATGACAAAATTTACTTTTAATTCCCACTGACCAGTGGCCAATTACTTTATTTGACTTTGTATGGTTCAGGTTCTTACAGGTACCTTCAGACCGTAGGGATTTGAACTTGTGTCACTTACGTAGCAGGCTTTCGGGGTTAAATTATGCAGTAAAGTATATACCTACTGCGCTGGCAAAGGCTATAAAGAATATAAAAATAGGCGACAGCTAATGAAATATTATTCAAATATACCATACTATTGGACGTCACGCGGTTTCACCCGCGTAGTTCACGTTTCCGTGGGAGTAAGGAGATAAAATATAGCCTATGTTACTCGCTGATAATGTAGCTATCCATTGCTGAACGAATTTTTAAGATCGGATATGTAGTTTAGGATCCTATTCAATGCAAACAAACAAACAAACAAACAATCAAATCTTTCCTCTTGTCAATCTTTACGATATTCCCGTTGACATATAATGACACCCGAGAACCTTCCCAAACGTTATCTACGTTGACGTTGAAAGCTCTCACACAAGATCAATTATAATTATCAAAGCCACACAAATAAACCATTGTCTACAACAGTGCGGTGAGATGACGTCTCCATAACATCTATAGAAGAATTAGTACGTGTTATCTTCTACAATCTCGGCTTTATTGTGCTTGCGAGCTACTTTGGATTATTTTTATCAGACTATCAGACTCTTATCAGACTCGATGGTCTAGTGATCGCAAACGCTACTCTCAAACACGAGGGTCGAGGGTCTAAGGGAATAATATAATTGGGTTTTTAACATCTGTCCCAGTAGCAGTCCAGTAGCAGCCTGGATTAGTGCTTGGTTAATGGCAGTAGGCTCTTCCGCTATTACATTACATGGGACTTAACTGGCTATATGGTAGTGTACCTACTATATGTCCACCTCTGCCTACCCCTGCGGGCAAACAGGCGTAAGCATATTATATATGTATGAATACATCTAATGAGTGAGAACCCACTCGTCCCGTGAAGTTCGCACCCTGTTCCCACTCGTCCCCAGATCTATCCAAAGTACTAGGCCGTCAGAAGTTTAAAGAGGTAGCTTAATTTTTACTTAACTTTACCAGGAGACGAGTGCGTACCTCAAAATATATTAATAATTGGCTGTTCTCAGTTATATGGGGACCAAATCTACTTCTTTTATTCTAAGTGACGAATATTGGAGGCCCAGTGGGTCCTGACTCCATCCAACTAGTTTATACAAAATTTCAATAAATTAATCTCTTGTAGTTAGTGTACTGTAATATTATTATTTGTTACGCGATGTATTGTAATGTTTGGTTGAACGTCAAAGTGGATAATCGTGTCCCTGTGTTGCTCTACATGTTGCATCAGTGAGTAGAGCAACATATCCGTGTCTCGGAATATATTAGCTTCACGTGTCTCAAGAGCCGCCGTTCAATTTATTGATAAAGTCTAACGTGTTTAAGGGAGATATGTGTCATGAAAGTAACATAATCGTAAGGTTACACACCTTATGATTATGTTAGAATATGTTTGATATAAAAAATAAGTGAAGAGACGTACCCCAAGTATAATGTATTTGACATCTTTCAGTTGTCGAAAATTGATATTTTATGTACGTTTGCCCAGCACGGCCCCCCTGAATTTGATCTTTTGGTGTACACCAATGGAATGTACTCACCTCTAGGAGTATATGTACCGGTTTCTTTATCAATGTACCTCTGTTCTTTGGAAGAAATAAGCAAACAAAAGGGGCCGTGCCAGCCATACGTTTCTTTCCTTTCTTTCTTTCCTTAAATTCCTTTGGTGCACACCAAAAGTTCGAATTGAGGGGGGCCGTGCTGGGCAAACGTACATGATATTTTTATGAAATGTATATGACTCAAAAATACCTTCATCTTGATAAGACTTCTTTCAAAGTAATTTCAAATCGATAACTCTTTCCAAAAATAGTTTAACAATTTGTAATGGTTAGAATATATCACATGAATATACGTAATCCCATGGACGCAATTCCAATGCTCATTTGCCAAAAATAACAACTAAAGTATTAAATAATAATATAGTAGGAAAAATACAGAGACAATCACTTAAACTATCTTTAGAATGCAAGTACGCTGTACGAGCGTTTCTCCAGTCGCTACATAGATGGCGCTACTCGCTAACAAATGTGAAGTTTGAGTACAAATACACGTGAACCTAAATCGCGCAATAAGAGTTATCAAGCGCATTGTATTCATAAAAAAATCTAATAGTACAGTGGGAGCATCTGGCTGGATCTTCCCTCTGCTGGAGAATAGCAGGATCACTCAGTTTCCCCGCAATGCCAATACGCAAACGATATCGTCATGCTAAACCATATTAATCTATACTTGGAGCAGTATTACAAACTTACTTAAGAAGGTTTGAGAGGAAATTCAAAGACGTGTGTGGTTGCTACGGAAAGCGGTAGATTCGCGCAAGTGATATCAATACAGATAGAAAGAATTAAAAGCTTTTCATGCGTTGGGTCGGGTTTATCATGCTTGTCAGTTTGAAAAGATTGCTTCCGATGTCGACGCGTGATAAATGTTGGGGAATGTTCCGTCGAGCGTGGGATTTAAGGAAGTTTATACATTCTGCACTTGAGTTTGTTAAGACGTTTTCTAAGTTATTGATATCACTTTGTTACATTGCTAGTAACGTGTTTCTTATGAAACATTAGAGGACCTCTCGCGGTTTCACTCGCGTAGTCAAGTCATCATCATCTCCCTGGCCTTATCCCAAACATTGTTGGGGTCGGCACTTTATTCAACCCGATGTGGCTGATCACCAGATTTTTATATGGAGCGACTGCCATCTGACCTTCGCAACCTCTGTAACGAGGAAAATCTGTGATCTGGGTTAAACCAGTTGTCAGACTATTTGAGGCCTCCGACTGACCTGTAACGATTGCCAAAGATGATAAATTGGCAACTGGGACCGACGGCTCAACGTGCTCTCCGAGGCACGCAGGGATCTCGGTCACCCATCTAATTACTGGCTAGGGCTAGGGTTGCTTAGCTTCGCTGATCGAATGATATGCGCAATAGCAACTGTGCCGCGAGCTCCTCTCGCGTAGTCAAGTATTAGGATAAAATATAGCCTATATTAATCAGTGATAATGTAGCATTCAAATGGTGAAAGAATTTTTTAAATTGGTCCTGGACTTTTTGAGCCAATTCGTTACAAACATACTTACATACAAATCATTCCTCTTTATAATATTAGTATAGAGATATCCTAACCATTGATGCTGCTTAAGTCATTTTTCATATATATGTAATAGGCCTGTATATGTGAAACATATACCCCCATATTCAAATCAGAGAGTAAGATCTCCTCGGTTTAAAAGTAGTTTCATCTTCCTGTGATACGCATTTAAAAAGCGATGGGCATAGTTTTAGTCCGAGTTTAGTCTTGTCTTCGTGTTAAATAGGGGGTATGACTTTAAAGATCGGTATAAGTAACATAAATCTCTATGTTTGATGTGCCTTGATTCGCCGAATACATGGTTAGTACCAAACATCGGTATTAAATCATTGTCGGCAGCTGGGAGCGTTTGCAACAATAAAACGGTCGCTGGTTCTCAAACTAAAAGCATAAACCTATTTAACAAATACTTTTTTGAAATATATTGTTAGGTCATTAATTTGTGTTTATAATGCTACGAGCGTAACTTACACTAACTTAACGGTATATGCTTGTCTTGAAATATGCATACTCGTATGCTCACGTCTGGGGCCTTACCATGAGCTCTTATTGCCTTGATAGTTTCACTCATTTATGAGACGTGTACGTACGTGAGATACATGTGACGTGTTTACATCTGTCACTGTCGCACAGCTGAATTATCATTGCAATAAGAGCTCATGGTTGGGGCCCTGTATTCCCCGAAGGGGTAAGCAGAGGTGTTGTAATAATAACATGCACTTTCTACCGAAGGTGTTTAAGTGCCAACGTCTTTGAATTACTTCTCAGACATATGCAGATTTCCTCACGATGTTTTCCTTCACCGTAAAGCACGTAGTGTGAAATCACTACACATAAGTTTTTAGAAAAACACATTGATGTAGGCCTCGTGGGATTTAATCTGCTCAAACCCACCACGGCTTATGGTATTACATATTCGTTTAAAAACTTCCTGCAAAATATTCTGCACAGGCGTACTTAATGCTGTTATTATCAGATCTGGTTTGATCCAGAAGCACATCGAACCTTCGGATCTTATGTCGAACCCTTAGTTTCATACTCTACGTTAATTATTCCTCAAATACTCAATGAATAATACATTTCTCCCTGGGGAATAAATTGCGATATTATAAATAATAAATTTAACCTATAAATAATGCTATTACATTTATCATTATTCACGTTTTCACCTCTCAAAAAGTAATCAATGGAAGTGAAATTTAATTCAATTTACTGCAACGTAGTAATCAAAAACTCAATTTACGTAAGCCACTTCAGATGAAAACCATTAAATTTAAATGAAGGAAAACTTTGAGAACCACAATTTAAATGGAACTCCGTTTAAAACCGCATCTCCGTCAGCACGACCCATTATGTATGTTATTGTAAACATTGCCAACAAAACCTCGTGTTTGTTTTACGATGGATCACTTCCGTCTATAATTCATTTACATAATTTATATTATTTCATTCACCTACATGACTTACTTTGACACAGTGCAGTTACAATAAATTCAAAGTTTTGACAGGTTCTGTATACAAATGTTTAATCGTTTACTCACAAGATGGCGGGACGCAATGATAGATCGCGCTATGATTATCTGCCAGTGAAAGTCCCGTTAAAATCGGTCCAGCCGTTGCAGATTTGCCGTCATAGGTTTTCGATATTACACCTTTGGTTACAAAATCTCAATTTTCTTACGGACCCCGAATTTTTATGAGAATAAAATACACCCTATAGCCTTCCTCGATAAATGGACTATCCAAAACTGAAAGAATTTTTGAAATCGGACCAGTAGTTCCTGAGATTAGAGCGTTCAAAGAAACAAACAAACAAACTCTGTAGCTTTATAATATTTGTATAGATTAATACACGATAAAGTTCAATTTCGTAACTTTGAAACTGACACTCGACGTCGGGTGCGTCGCTAACAAACTTTATAGAATAACGCTGCTATATGAATTCAGCTACTGCTAGTGATTCTCATAGAATTGCAAGAATTCATAGGCTGCAGTAGCCTATGGCCATCAGTACGATAAAAACATGTTTTCCTTAACCACCCCCGTACTAATCGCCCTTTGAAGCCCACAATTTACAGTATTATTATACATTTAGGAAATGAGCCGTATTACTCGGGAATAACGAAAACAATTTCACACACTACCGGTTTTCTATGCTTTTTCCTTAACTGTACTGTAGCGCTATCTCTTTTCAAAGTTAGAAGTAAGGCCTTTTCCATCATATGATTAAGATGCCCACAAATAAATAGTGGTAGAACCTATTACTATCCGGTTGTAATGTCACACAACGAGGGTTAAGGTGAAGGAAACCTTTATGTTGAATTAACATATTATATCGCTTGTCAGTCGTCGACTTAGCAGTATAAATATAAGCGTATAACAAGCCGTGAGGAATCTAGGTACAAATCGTACAAAATGACGCGAGCATATACAAGATAATCAGCGACAATGGCGTTATGTCAGTAAGGGGTGTCACGACGTTGCTTATTACGTATACGACAATTTAAAAGTCGATAATACTTTGCCAGTAAATTTAAAACTCTAATAGGAGTAAATTTTCCCCTCACGTTCGATTTGCTCAATCACATTCTTATTTCAAAAAACTAGACTCCATATCCACTGCTTAGTAAGCTCATATTTATACCGTGTCGACGTGATGTCGACGGAGTCTCTACGACAACGTACGCGACCTCAACGACACTTCGATGTGACCTCGACGTGATGTCGATTTTTTATTCACCGCTCAAAGTTGCACGAAACTTTTTCAGGCTGGAAAACATTTTAATTAATAAATGTCATGTTTCGAACGCGCCAAGTAACTGTGGAGTGGTTGCTTTTTAGTCAGGTTTTTTTAAAGGCAATTTCCATAATGAGAACGAAAAACTAGAAAATATTGTAGGGTACATTTCACCTCGTTCGAAACTCACTAACAGAGCGCCCACATGTACAAGCTTGAGGCAGCATCTCGTTAAATAAAAATCCCGTAAATTCCACCCGGTAAACAACGGGATTGTATTTTAGATGCTCAAATCCCAGAGCTTACAATACAGAGGAACAACGCTGCATCTTCTTGTAGGAACGGTCGTATAACCACTGTTATAACAAAGCGCTATGCAAAATAGGAAGGTAGCATAGTATACCTTATTTTTTATACTTATACTCCTTACTAGCTACTAAAGCCTAAGTTACTCCTTGTAACATTAGCTATCCGTCAGTGAAAGTCCCGTCAAAATCCGTCCAGCCGTTTCGGAGATTACCCGGAACAAACTGACAGACAGACAGACAGACAGAGAATAATTTTAAAACTTGGTTTTTCTTTGTCAGTACCGTGTATACTTTCATATGCATTGAGTGAAAATCTGTTATTTTGCAGTTACAAACAGACACTTCAATTTTATTTATCTGTATAGATGTATAGATGTATAGATTAATCTGACTACCTTTTTGTCTACTTGGATTTACGGGTTAAGCAAAATGTTAATGGGTTTTTCCATCTGTAATTTCCCCAATGTTATGGCGATAGACTCGCCCTCTGTCACGTTAGCACTTAATCATCAGTGAAAAGTGACTGTTGTTATTACAACACCTCTGCCTACCCCTTCGGGGGATACAGGCGTGAACACATGTACGAGTATGTAATTTCCCAAAAGCAGCCCGTAGTCCGGATTAGTGCCCGGTTAAAGCCAATAAGCTTGCCCCTTTTACACGGGACTTAAACTTAACTGTCGATATATGTATTGCTAGCGGACTTCACGCGGTTACACCCGCGTAGTACCCGTTCCCGTGGGAGTACGGGGATAAAATATAGCCTATGTTACTTGCTGATGATGTAGCTATCATGGCTGAAAGAATTTTGAAGATCGGTCAAGTAGTTACGGAGCTTATTCAATGCAAACAAATTAACAAATCTTTCCTCTTTATATTATTAGTATAGACTAGCTGTGCCCCACGGTTTCACCCGCGTAGATTTAGTTTTATGCTTCATGTCGCGGAAACCTAAGATTTTAAATAAATCAAAGTAGCCTAAGTTACTCCTTGAAACATCAGCTACCTGCCAGTGAAAATCCCATTAAAATCGGTTCAGCCGTTTCGGAGATTACCCGGAACAAACAGACAGACAGACAGACAGACAGACAGACAGAGAAAATTTTTAAAACTTGGTTATTTGTGTCAGTAGCGTGTATACTTTCATATGCATTTAGTGAAAAGCTGTTATTCATTTTCAAATTGAAGTGACACTTCAATTTTATTTATCTGTATAGATATATACATCTGCTCGGAAAATACAGTGCAATAGTGAATTGAAAATGACTTATTCAATTAAGGCCCTAGTAAAGCTTGTGAACGCCGAAAAACTAACTGCCGCGCTATTCTTTAAGGTTTCTAAGCGTCGCACTCGACGACCAGCGTTGGTTTTAATCATAGGAAATTGATACATAATACAAAGAGGATAAGGTTCAATTTCGTTTCTTTAAACCCTACACTCGTCGAGTGCGACGCTGAGAAACCATAGTGATAACACGACTCTTTGAAAAGTAGCCTTAGAAGAACCGGCAACAAACTCAGCTGGCGTCTTGAAAAGTAATCACAGAATTGGACAGTTCGTTAAGAAAAGTCCTCATTCTCTGAATTTTTCTCCCCTGCATTCTATTGTTGGGAAAACTAGGTCATATGACATCATAAAAGGATGACTGACGGACTTACTTATACTTATAAGTGAGTAAGTTCCAGTCATAAAAGCATGAACTAAATCAACAATAGTTTTAAGTGTTTAAGTTAAACCAATAAAAACATTTGCAATTAAATAAATGAATAACTTTGTCACTTTCATTGCAATAACTTATCGCTCGTTAACATTATGAAATTGAAGATATGAATAGATCAAAATATTCGATTTTTATGCATGACACAGATGGTTACTTTCTCATTATATTTAAATGGTTAGGAAAAATACGAACACGAAGCGGAACTCGAACCGACGACCTCTGCAAACCGTGCAGTTGTTCTGCCAACTGACCTCGTTATCACTTTTTCCTTCCCCTGTTTTTTGATGTAAGGATAGATCAAATCTGATACATAACTGGGGATATCATTCCAACTGTACATTTTGATAGGTTTTTGAAAACGGTCGTTAGTCTATCTAAGCTTAAATGGTGGCTTTCTGAGAATTTACCAATGTTTCTACGATTTTCAAGTTTAGATGCAATCTATACAGATAATTTTTTTATTCAATAAAACTTAATTATATATACAAGGAACAGTACTTAAAACTAATTAAAGGTAGAAAACTTGTCCCAAGTCGGTGTCTCTCGGGATCGTATATCTTTTATTTATCTATACAGATAAATAAAATTGAAGTGTCTGTTTGTAATTCCAAAATAACAGCTTTTCACTAAATGCATATGAAAGTATACACGCTACTGACACAAAAAACCAAGTTTTAAATTTTTTCTCTGTCTGTCTGTCCGTCTGTCTGTCTGTCTGTCTGTTTGTTCCGGGTAATCTCTGAAACGGCTGGACCGATTTTAAAGGGACTTTCACTGGCATGTAGCTGATGTTTCAAGGAGTAATTTGGGCTACTTTTATTTATCAAAAATATTAGGGTTCCGCGACAATAAGGATGAAACTAAATCTTCGGTGGTGAAACCGCGGGGCACAGCTAGTATATTTATAATTTTCAATTCTACATGATTTTTATATCTTATAGATCATTTAACTTAAATCTAGTACAATAGAGCTAAAGAGAAAAAGAAATAAATAAATGATTAGTGTCTAAAATAATAATTTAAATCAGTGTCTGCGGGAATGGTACCCAGTAAGCTGGCTGCTAAACTGATCCTCTGACAGGTAAAAACCAGCTCGACGGTCACCAGAGACGTCAACCAGGCGTTTTGAGACGTCCTTAAAAAGGACTTACGCATTTGGCCTCAATCGCCCCATAGTCTCAGCAGTATATTAATTTATCCTTAATCCAATTCCCTGCCATAATACTGGAACGTTGTATTTTGGACGATAAAGACATGATTCCGTAAATCGTAAAGGAGTAAATAAACGCTTTATTACATCGTAAAGTTATAATTAACTGGTGTGTATAATATTATGTCTTCATCACGCATCGCTGGGCTCATTTGAAATATTATAGACTTTGTTTGCAGTGAATCAAAACGGATCCAGAATTTATATGAATGTTAAATAATAAAGATTAATGTTATGTAGTTCTGTAATGTGTATAACTTCACGGAAACCCGTGGTCCCTGAAGAGGTAGAGGTTTTATATGACCCGCTTTTCACCGAGAAGATTAGGTGCCAACATGGTGAGGGTATTCCCTCCTACCTACCTAGTAGATAGACCTAGTAGGTAGACCTAGGGCCTAGTGCGAGTTTTTCACTGCCGCCGTCACAAGGCAACGCGTCGACGTAAACGCAGATTTGTACGGAACAGCGCCTCTGTTGGCCTAAAGATGGCACTATTGTGAGCTTATACAAATATGCGTTTACGTTGACGCGATGACTTGTGACGGGGATTTTAAGAAAACTCCCTCTGTTGTATGAAAACGCCAAAAACAACAACCGCATTATTCACTAAGGTTTCTCAGCGTCGATCTCGACGACGAAGGTTGGTTCCAATCATAGGAAATTGATACATAAAACTTAGAGAACAAGGTACAATTTCGTATCTTTAAATAAACACTCGAAGACGAGTGCGACGCTGAGAAGCCTTAATGAATAAACGGCAGATGTTTTGCGTGGCGTGACGTAACACTTTCTGATTGGTGTTCACTCACGTTCGAATTTACGAAAAATATTAATAATCTAAAAGATTAGTAAAATAGGCTGATTTTTCGGCGTCTTTTCATTTATAATTTAAAACTATAAACGAAGCATGTGTTCTTATTCGACACAAGCCTATAATTCTTTAAATTTTTTCCTCGACTTATGGAGGTTTACTCACGACGTTCACCAGCATTCTCAAACTCAAACTCAAACTCAAATATATCTTTATTCGATTCGACTTTATACAAAGTACTTTCAAATCGTCAGAATGACACAATTACACAGGATTATACATGCTACCGCCAGGTTCGGAAGGTTGCTTTTACTGAGAAGAACCTGGCAAGAAACTCAGTAATTACTCTTTTAAAGAATATTATACAGTTTTAAAAAATACAAAGTAAATCACTCAAGCAACTATAAGCCCATTGACACAGTTCCAATGCTCAATTGTCAAAAATAAAAACTAAAAACATTAAGTTTGAAGTAAAACTGATATTTACAGACCGCTGGGATATGAACTTCAATTCACGTAATCTGTTACATAAGTTACTGTAATAAGTCTTAATTAGCGAGAAAACCCTTTCTCAAACTGAGGTGATTCATACAAGAACTTTACTAAAGAAGCAAGACATTTTTCCTAAAAAGTTCTGGAACATCTTGTGAAAGAGGTTTTAAGTGGTTCAATCTTTTTGAGTAGTCTTGATTTATTTTTGGGTTTATGCGACATTCTTTTATCTAGTTTTAGCTAATATAATGCAGGTGCCGTCACGAGTTTTGTGCGCTCACTGAAATTATTGGGCAAAACTGCTCATGTAATTGTTCGCTCTCTCTCCATACGAGATCCAAAAAAATACTAGGTTCTGTGCATTCATGGTCAGCGCTTATAGCTCGTGACGACACCTGCATTTATATAATTGGCCCATGTCGACCCACTGCTGGACATAAGGCCCCTCTCGAACCTGCCACTCATTCCGATCCAGTGCTTATCTCAAACATTGTCTTCCAACCACCGTCACGATGTCGGCTGATCATTGGGTCATCGGGTGGTGCCCTACCAGTTCTTTCTTAAATCGCCTACATATTAAAGTGCTTAGTCACATCTCAACTAGTGTTTGTGTGAACGGAAGACGATGGAACGCTATAACAGATATTGGCCTATAGGAGGGAACAGATAAACCACCATCCCGATGGTCAGTCAACATTGTGACGATGGCTAGAAGGCAATGAGAAATTAAAAATATTTATTCAGTTTGGGCCCTGAATGTCGAAAATTTATCACCACAACTCATTGAACGTAATTTTCAAAGTAAATTTACCTTACTACCAATTCCAAATTTAATCCTATAAAATGTATAGTTATATACTTCACTCCTCAATTTTACATGGCACGTGTACAGTTTAAAAGTACCGAATAAATATAACAATGATTGCAAACAAACAAGAACAACAAAGCTACCGTTCCAACTTTTAACAGACGGTTGGATACAAGTTGGAGGTTAAGCTGTGATGTTCTATCTAACATGGTAAACTAAACAAATTTCAAACGATAACAATGAACAAGCCGCGTGTTATAATTCTCATCATAACTTGACATATGATGCATAATTTACAGAAGCTCATTAGCAACTCAACTCTGCACCCTCGCTTCACAACTCAATTAAGATAACATGAACATGGTTAATGATATCCTGTAATGGTATCATTATACTTAGTATATTTTTGGTTTAAAATTTAGGACCTCTTATGTGAGATTTGAGTAAGGGCTTTTAATTGAGATACATTTTAATCTCCATTAAACTTTAATGCGTTTTGGGCTTAGATGTCCACTTACCATAATTATGCATTCAATATTACATATATATCATAAAGAGAGATATAAATCAACGTAACTTGGTTTTTTTTAGGAAAAAAAAGAAATCTCGTTCATCCAGGTACCTACTAGGCATTATAGTATAGTATAGGCGTGTGCAGAGATGAAACGCAGTTCTTTTAGATTGTAATTATAGTTAATACTAGCAAACGTCACGCGGTTTCACCCGCGTAGTTCCCGTTCGCGTGGGAGTACGGCAATAAAATATATATCCATTGCTGAAAGAATTTTCAAGATCGGTAATGTAGTTTCGGAGCCTATTCAATGCAAACAAACAAAAAAACAATCAAATCTTTCCTCTTTTTAATATTAGTGTAGATAATAGTATTTCGCTACAAAGGTTCCACATTTGTATCATTAAGACCAGGCGTATTAAGAATTTCGTAGTTATGTTTAATTTTACAGTACAAAAATGAAATGTCAAAGTTCAGAAGTTAATACGCTCGGCTTAAACTGACGATGGTAGGTCCCCAGGCCCCAGCTTATGTATGACTTACTATTTAAGTTTTGCTACCAATTCCTAGAGTTATATCAACGACATTATATACGTCTTCAAAATCATTCATACCATATATTAAGATTCATGAGTTCGCTCTAGAGACTGTGAAACAATTTAGAAGCCTGTTTGATTTTTCAAGACGGAAATCGATATTTGTTAATAAAGTCACGTAGTTACACTTTCTTTGTAGGGTCTGCGGAAGGGTCTGCCCTTTGGGAAAAAGAAGGTTTCAATACCCACAAATTCACCGAAGATAATTTAGATGCCAACGTAGTAAATGTCTTAGGCGCTGTACATACGCCATTGAATTTCTTCTCAGATAATTATATGACGCACTGTTTTCTATTTCATAACATCATAAGTAACTTGACACCGCACACCGGATTAGATATTCAATTTAAAATGTTCCCGTCTCAAATTGAGTCACTAGAGCCTTACCAAATGACACCAAATTAATGAGACGCTGAAAAATACCAATTACTCGTGCTTGATTTTTACTTTTTGTGATAAATAGGTTATAGATTAATTTTCCGCCATACTAGGATTGAAGAAATCTTTTAATATAAAAGTATAGTAAGGAGTATATGTTAAAGAGGATTTTTTCGATTATTAATAAAATATATTTGATGCAAGTACGTACTTATAGAATGCGATACACCTTTCTATAGATCAAATAGTTGCAAAGTATATTTACACTGGAATACATTCTAGTGGACAAGTTAATAAAAATATCGATACGGTTCATATTCTGAATACACTTAAGTCATCTCGTTAGAACACTCAACAACAAAATGTCGCGTTGGATATACAAACGAAAATGGACCTTGTTATTCTACGAGGTGCAAACGATAATCGATCTAAAGGTGTAAATGACTTTCGTATGTCAACAAGACAGATGATGAATCTTTCAGCTCTCTAGCACGGCTTGATACGTCGTGGAATTCCCTTAGACGTATGCAGATTACAGTCAAACTCGTGGTGTGAGAAATGGATCCAAGTCTTCATACTGTCGTAAAATTCGTATTACTAAGATAGCTTCGATGCCAATGCTTTCAGCAGTGCATAGAAAGGTCATGAAGTTCACATCTCAGTGGAAATGTTCAGTATTTTCTACTCAGGACGAGATATATGGGAATTGCAGTTAAGTTTCCGCCTCAATGGCTAAGTCTGCAATTGTTAGATCTAAGTGTTTGCTTGAGTGGTTTTAGATTTGCAAAAAATGTTAACATATTATTATATGCTTATTTTTATGAGTCAGAGCTTCATATTGAGACGTTTGATAATTCAAATAGAAATTCAAAATAAAAAAAAAATAACAGCAGCTTCTGCTGCGTGGAATAGTTACTTTAGACTATCGCTGATTTTACTCGGTGATTGATCTTAGCGTGATGATATATAGTCTTCCTTGATAAATAGGCTATCTAACGCTGAAATAATTTAGATTAGCGCGTTCAAGCAAACAAACAAATCTTCAGTATTATATATTAGTGTAGTTAAGGGACACTTGGATGTAAATTGGTTAAACGTATTTCTTTAAATTAAATTAGGTTAATTTAATACCGTTTCCAAGTTAAAGCCTGCCCAGATTTCATCTATATAACTATAACCAAAAGATCTAGGGCGTCAAATGTTTAAATACTACGTTTTTAATGTTTTTCAACTAGCTTTTATAATAGGGGACGAGTGGGCGCCTAAATAGGAATTTACTACTTTCATGCTAGGGGACGAATATTAGGGGACCAGTTGTGACCCGTCAAATGTTCACGAAAGTAGGTCATGGAGGCTTCTTAAGTATCACTTGAGCTATCGGTTTACTTAGGGAACATCTTGTATAGTGTAATTTTCTATCGATCTTTGTATCGGTAGAGAGTGACTATGCTATATATATCCGCTATAAAAAGCACATGTAATAAACGTTGCCAGCTCAATAAATTTAAAACAGGAAGCTTGAGTCTCCCATCGTGTTCCAGCAATGCGCTGGAATGGCAAAATAGATTCAATTTATCACCGAGATCAGTTTAAAATGCTTCAACAAGGTTGTAGATATGTTATTACCTACGAATTAACTGTTACAGCGCAGGTGTAATCCGAATGGCACGTTTACGATCCAACAGTCCACAGAACATAGAAAGACGTTTACAGCCTATCTATACGTATATATGTAGATGTAGTATACATGCAGATAAATAAAATTTAAGTGTCTGTTTGTAATTCCAAAATACCAGGTTTTCACTAAATGCATATGAAAGTATACAGGCTACTGACACTGAAAACTCATGTTTTAATTTTTTTCTCTGTCTGTCTGTCTGTCTGTTTGTTTGTTCCGGGTAATCTCTGAAACGGCTGGACCAATTTTAACGGGATATTTTAAGGAGTAACTTAGGCTACTTTTATTTATTAAAAATATTAGGGTTCCGGGTCAATAAGGATGAAACTAAATCTACGCGGGTAAAACCGCGAGGCACAGCTAGTTCCAAAATAAAAGCTTTTCACTAAATGTACATGAAAATAAAAAAATAATTTAAAAAAGCAATTTTTTTTTAATTTCCTTTCCGTCTATCAATCTATCTAGTCTGTCTGTTTGTTCCGGCTAATCTCCGAAACTGGACCGATTTTAACGGGACTTTCACTGGCAGACAGCTAATATTACAAGGAATATTTTAAAATGATAGGGTCTCCCATGAAATTAACTACTACGGGGGTAAAACCGCGAGGCACAGCTATTCGGGATATAACATTTTAGGGCTTGACAGTAAGCAGTCAGGTTACATCGAGTTTCTGAGTGTTTCTGATTGGAAAGTACAGTCCACGTTATTCTAGCTGCATTGCAGTAAAGTACCGACTAGATTACGTAACTGGTTGTACTTTACTAGCTCCGGCCCGCAGCTTCGCTTGAGTCGAAAACTACAACTCTCAATTTTACCCCTTAATAGTTGAATTTCCAAAAATAAATAAGAGAGTGCTATTCTTTAATCTCAGGTTTCTTAGTTTTATAAAATCGTAAAATCGTGAAATTTTATGAATATGAAAGTATCGTGATCAATCATGCCAAGCAGACGATTTGCAAGTGTTAAAAGTCTAACAAATACAAATAAATTGAATTTAACTTTGTGATAAATGGCAATTTTCAAGCCAGAAATAAAATACAAATTTTCGAATAGCGTACATTAATCTGTGTACATTCGTATGTATACAGATAAATAAAATTGAAGCGTCGGTTTGTAATTACAAATTAGCAGCTTTTCATACAATATATATGATACCAGAAGGCAAGTTTCCGAACTCGTGGTCAATTCTTGGACATTCATGAGGGCCTTACCAGGGCCTAAACTGTATAAATCATTTTCATTTTCATTGCATATGAAATTTAATACAGTACTTAAATAAAAAATAAACAATTTCCGATTTTGACCGAACTTTCACTGGCAGGTGATATAAGGAGTCACTAATGTAGGAGTAACTTAGGATACTTGTTTTTAAATTAGGTTTTAAAAACATACGCGACAAACATAACATTTTCCCAGATTTATTTAAAAAAAAGTTATTTTTTGTATATTCACAAATAACAAAGTATGTCTTAACAGCGAACCCCTTGAGTAACGTAATTATACATGTCAACCTATGTCAAAACAAAAAGAAAACTTTTCGGCTCGGTGTCCTGCTATTTGAGTCCCCAGACTCGGTGATTTGACTAGAATATTCGATTGTATCATGTTTTCCTAGACCCAATTTGCGCTCGCTACCAAAGTTTGTACTGTGACCTGCCTTTGACTCGACGTTTAGATATAAATTATTCAATGTATCTGTAAATAATGAATCGGTATTAATTGGACATTTCTCACCTCGAGCGCAAAATATAAAGTTAACAGAAAGGCTTACCTCCTAAATTCTAACATTCACACAAAATTCAAAATAATTGAATATACTTTTACAAACTTCTTTTAAATCGTCAAAATTACTTTATTAAAGATAGTATAAATATAATTAATATGTTTTACTACGAAGAGCCGGCTCGGCAACTCAACAAGTAGGTTTAACTTTTACCAAAATATGCTTTCATCTTCGGTGAACAATGGGTGTTGTTATTACAACTACCTACGCTTTCGGGGAATTCACTGTATAACTAAGTATGTAACAAATTAAATTAAAATCTCTGGCATTACAAGTGTCTATAAGCTGACCACTTCTCATCGATTTGACCAAATGCTTATTTGGCACTTTAGAAATATAAAAAAACACGTGTCTGGGCGATACCCATGCTCATAATTAAGTAGAAGGTAGTAAAATCAAGTGATTCCTGTTGCCGTATCTCAGGGAAACTAGCCTTCTGTAATATTTTATTTTGTTCTTCGGGTGTCGGTCCTATGTAATTTGGACCTCGAATATTGGTCCTACGATTGGAATATTGGCAATATATTACCGTCAACAAAACTATTTTGGTTAGTTTAAATTACCAATCGACTGGCTCATTAATCAAAATGATGTTTCATTCTGTGTATTTTCACTCTAGAGGAGTCAGGCGACTGGAACCGCGCACCCAGATGCCTGATTAGTTTTTATTTATTTTTATCATTCCACTTTTCTAACTTTCTCTGTCCTCAGCAGTCCTCTCCCAATCGCTCCTGTGGAAGGGAGGCCTTTGCCCAACAGTGGGACACAACAGGCTAATAATAATAATAATAATTAATCATTAGGTGAGTGGGACCACTCGTCATATTAACCAGAAATCTATTGTCTGATTATGGTGCCAGAACAGTTTTACAACGTTAAAGTTACGTTTACCTCTCAATGTTATTTGATATTAGTTCGTTGAGATATGGTATCTTATTAAAAGAAATAAACTTAAGCTAAGCAGAGAAAAATCATAAATAAATCAGGATGAAGAATATTTCAGACTTTCCGACTTTCTTTGATGTCTTCGTCACTTTAATAGGCAAACTTATTACTAATTAAACAGTTTTCTGCTTAGGTAATCTTTAAAGTATTTCCGCGTCGGACTCGACCTCGAGTGTCGGTTTAAACATACGAAATTGAACTTTATCATGAATGTATTATGTATCAATTTCATATGATTGAAACCGACACTAAAAAATACCGAGGAGTTTGTTTCGGCGTTCCTTCTCCATTCAGGCTTTGATTTGGAAACGATAGTACATAAACATAAGGTATATGACTTCCAATGAGTCCCTTAATATAAAATTATTTGATTTTAGTTTTGAGTTTGTTGTTTTTCGAGTTTGTCGCTAAGATACCTTACAAAATAGTTCTGTAAAAAGTCTAAGCAAATAAAGATACCTCGAGACACAGACATTACTAACTTTCTAAAAGGTGATGATTTCAAAGCATATCTTACTTGGGAAGTGTCGCGCAATGGTTATTTTATCTCGTCGACAGCCCTGACAGGTCGCTAATAGCTATACGACCCAAGTCGGCGAATTACATTTGTTGTTTATTTATTACATATCATAAGTGTAGGCTTCAGCAGTTAACTTCTATACCAATACTTTAGAATTCGTTTGTAGGACTCGACAACATTCAAACATTAATAAATTGATAAGCCCAGACATTCCCAAAAGGAGTAAGCTGTCCTAAGTAAAGTAAGTTGGCCTTGTAAAACTCTTAAAAGGCCGACTTTTCCTAGATAAATGGGTGCCAACACATTGATTCAGACCGGTGAGTTAGGACCTGTTTCCCAACGTACCAGGCTACCACTAAAACCATCCGTCCACCACGGCATAATAATTATAATCATCAACGCCCTGGACTTATCCCGTGTATTGTTGTCGGCACTTGATTCTACTTGGCTGATTTTTGTACGAAGCGACTGACATCTGCCCTTCGTAACCCATTTTACGAGCACAATTGATAATCTAGGTTAAACCAATTGGTACTAATGAATATGAATATAGTGAATAATAAGATATCTAATTAGGTTTTTGTGACCGATTAGCGATAATAAAGAAACTGAAATTATAATGCGAATGAACGAACTTCATACCAAAACTGCATGTTGATATTACGAGGATTAAACGCACAACGCCTTAATTGACAATTTTCTCATTAACTACTTATTTATTAAAACTTTTATTTATGAACCCATACAGCTTACCTAAAGGCAGTAATTATCTAAAACCTCATATTTTGCTAATTACATTAAATTTTGTAACAGAAAAGTTTGTATCTGTGACTTACGTCTTTATTCTTCCAAAAGTACTACGTGACCGTACCGTCAACATCCTAAAATCAAATGAACCGCATGATTTGGTATTCAAGGGATATTATTTGAATAGCCAAGAACCAACAGCCCCTTGGGAGAGGTTAGAGATTGGCGTGAAGGGCCCACTTATAAGGGAGAAGTAGGGAGTAGGGACTGCCTTAGGGCACAGACAGATGTCTCAAGATTTAACGAACGAACAAACCCACTGTATAAATATAAGGTTAACAGGAAATAAGGAATTTACGAACGAATGATTAAACATTTTATAGTCACACAGACATTTACGAGATTATAAGCAAAATAGCAGTAGCGTCAACAAGAGGTGTCGTGCTTTGCTGACTTCTCAAAACGATTAAAATCTGTCTACCCCTTTTGGGAATACAGGCATGAGCATATCATGGAAAAACTATCCTTCTGATTTATGTTACACAAACGTTGTCCTGCATTACGACTGCAGTGCCATCTGCCAGGCTGATTTGTAAATTTAAATCCTCCAAGGCACCAACCAAAAGCATACAAAAAAATCATTCAAAACGATCCTGCTGTTTAGATGGAGTTTAGTCACATACACACGTACAGTAGAATGTTATATACTCGTATAAGGAGAAAGCAGTCTTCTTGAGTGAAACCACGGGACACAGCATGTTACATTGGCACTGATTGGAATAGATTTAGTTTCAAAACAATCCCAGTATATTAACTACTGTTCTAATTTCACTAATGTACGGTTTTACGTTATTTTTATTGCAGTGTCTCGTTCTTTGATTAAATTGTGAGTTTTTTCCTGTTGGCTCAGTCGTAAACATTAACGAATTCAGATTAGTTCTGATGATAAGCTAATGATTTGGGTGATCGTTTCGATAAGCTAATAGGATGAAATGGATTCGGTAGGTCGATGCTATATTGTTTTCCAGACTTGTTAAATTAACTAGGTACTGTCTGCGGCTTTGTCTGCGTTTGATATAGCTACCCGCCCACGCGTCATTCAAATATTTTGATGTATATATATGAAACCTGTGTATGTCAGATAAGTAATTCGAAGACATAATAGCCTAAGAGTGCGATAGACTCACCATCTGTCACGTTGGCACTTAATTGTCTTCGGTGAAAAATGGGTGTTGTTATTACAACACCTCTGCCTACCCCATCGGGGAATACAGGCGTGAGCATATGTATGATTGATCTTTATACAATAAATTAAAGTAAATGCTACTTTAAAGTCCTTTTGAATGTAAATACCAAGTCAGACCACCAAATTAACTCCAAGATATCTAATGCTCAGACTAGAAGTTAGTTCAACTTAAATCATTACTAGTCAGCTCTGGCTGCGGTCTGACACACAGATAATATGCTAAAACAGCTCTGGAACTTATTCAGTAACATTGAAGTATAATTGACGACTTGAAAGAAATATTATATAATGTAGTCCCAAATCTATACAGATAAATAAAATTGAATGTCTGTTTGTAATTCCAAAATAACAGCTTTTCAATAAATGCATATGAAAATATACACGCTACTGACACTGAAAAACCAAGTTTTAAAATGTTTCTCTGTCTGTCCGTCTGTCTATCTGTCTGTCTGTTTGCTCCGGGTAATCTCTGAAACAGCTGGACCGAACAGGACTTTCACCGGGAGGTAGCTGATGTTTCAAGGAGCAAGTTAGGCTTTTATTGATTAAAGGGTTTATGTAAGGGTTCCACAACATGACGCATGAAACTAAATCTACGCGGGTCAACACGCGGGACACAGCTAGTAACTAATATAGTCCTTAATAAAATATATCATCGGTGCAAATGTCAACTGTCTAACTATCATGGTTCATGAAATACAACCTGAGTGCCTAATGCGAGTTTTCTTAAATTTGCTGTCACAAGTCATCGCGTCGAAGTAAACGCAGATTTGTATGGGATCCCAATAGTATCATCTTTAGGCCGACAGAGGCGCTGTTCCGATCCTATACAAATCTGCGTTTACGTCGACGCGATGACTTGTGACGGCGGCAGTGAAAAACTCGCACTAGGCACTCTGGTGACAGACAAACAGATGGAGAGCGAAGTCTAAGTAATAAGGCCTCATTTTCTACCCTATGAGTAAGGATCACTTAAAGTAAATAATAGTGCCGTGGCCATGGACTCACCATCGATCACGTTGACACATAATCATCTTCAATGAAACGTATGTCTATCCTTTCGGTGAGAGAATCTCTGAGAAGGCGTGAGATTACTCCTTTACCGAGACAAATGAAAAATGTTTCTTAGTTCTCAATTCATAAATCTTTCAAACTCTCTAAGGGCTGAAGACTTATTTAAATCGCATACCCTACCATGACCTCTTGCTGCCATGATAGTTTACCTTTTATTATGATACAGGTGTGTATGACGTGTATAAGTCTGTCACTGTCACGCAATCGAACTATGATGGCAATAAGAGCTAAGGACTCTAGGCCTCTAGACAAAGTAACATTATCCTCGCACTTCGCTAATAGAAGCGATACAAAATGCATATGTCATTCCTATACATTTTGTATCGCTGCTATTAGCGCAAGCGCAAGCAAATGTTACTTTGTCTAGTTCGACTGATTCCTCATATTATAAATAATCGACGCTTTGAAGTTGCGAATAAAATGTACGATGTATCAAATAAATCTGAAACTTTTTCAACATTATTGTAAGTTTAAAATTCAACGTACCAACCACGATATAGCTACTCGTTTTAATGCAAATGTGTTTCATTTGTAAGAAGTTTTATTTTACCAAGTCTCTCAACACTGGGATTTGCATATACCAAGATTATTATATAATACGAATATTTCGTATTAGCTATGCGTCTCAGTTTGACTCGCGTTGTCTTTAGTTCATGGGTGGCCCGCAGAACCCTAATATTTTTTTTGTGCCCTTAATTTTCCCGAGAAAATGTCTGAGAGTCCCGTTAAAATCAGCCTAGTAGTTTCAAAGATTAGCCGGAACGATCAGACTAATCGACAGTCAGATTAATCGTATTTTTATAATGTTAGTACCGTGTATATTTTCATATGCATTAGTGAAAAGCTGTTAATTTCCATTTATTATTAATTATTGGCAATTTAAGCTCAATCGAGTCACTTATAAGTTCTTTCAAAAGAAACCCATTTGAAATTACATTCTTAAGCAGCATTTTTATAACAATTTTTATATTTATTTTACTTTAGCCATTCTTCTCCTTAGATTACTTGCAAATTCTTTACTTTACGACTCTTTTATGGCATGTTAGGAGATGAAAAACAAAAAACAAATTCTTAAAATGGCATATTATTATGTTTTAGTCGTTATATTGGATGCATTTTTAGACTATTGTTTAAGTAAATTTGACGCATTTTCATGTTAAAATATATACAATGTAAAGTATATGTATGTTGTTTGCAGTCTTAATAATGTATTAATGTAAAAAAAAAATTGAAATATAATCATGTTTTTTTAAAAATTGTTTAAAGTTTTGAACCTTTTATATTAATATTCCTAAAAATATTTATATTTGGTGGGCATAATGACTGCAACACAGTTGTAAAACTATCCGCAGTTGTTATAGTTTATCTATCAGAAAATATTGTAACAGACCCCTTGTTCTTCCTACGTAACCGGGTTACGTAGGAAGAAATTTTCATTCTTTGAACATAACTGCCAACGGAACTAGTTATGTACAAAGAATGAGACAACAATATTTTCTGAAATAAAAGATTATTATTTAAGAAAGGCTTATTTTAGTATTTATTCTTTCATTTCAATGTAAACTTAATATACGAGTATGTGCTCACGCCATCCCAGAAGGGTCGTTGTTGTAAAAAAAGGACCCACATTTCACCGAATATGTTTAAGTGCCAACGTGACAGAGGGTGAGTCCATCGCCATCTCAGGCACTATGCGAACGTCTTTGAATTACTTCTCAGAGATAAGTTTCCTCACTCTGCACAAGTAGCTCCTGGCAAATACATGGTAAACAAACACTATATTTTTCATTTTCATTTTCATTTTCACGATGTTTTTCTTCACTGTAAAACACGTGGTGTAAAATATAAACAAAATATAACTTTCAAATTATACCTGTTATGATAATTATAAAAAAGTGAAAGTCAATTACCAACTGTTTTACTATAATTAATCAGCTTACTTTATTTAGTTTAAAACTAACTTTAATATTAATTTCAAACTTAATATTCTCAAACAAACTTCAAAGAAAATTAACGTTAAGTGTCTTCGTGTAGAACTAAATTGCACAACGTAATATTTTTTATGATATCTCATTTAAAATGACGTATAAATTATAATATGATTGCTATCTCTTACTCGTGACATCGTCTGAGTTATTTAAGCTGCTTTTCTACCCCTATTTTAGTCGTAAAATGATTGAAGACCGTTGAAAGAACGAAAAAGTAAGTTTATTTACCCACATGATAAGACGCACATTATTATTTAAACCTATACATATATATCTATACAAATAAATAAAATTGAAGTGGTTTTTTAGTGTCAGTAGCGAGTATACTTTCATATGCATTTAGTGAAAAGCTGTTATTTTGGAATTACAAACAGACACTTCAATTTTATTTATATGTATGTATAGATAATATTACTAAAAGGTATGCACCACGTTTAACAAAAAAATATCTAATCTGTGTATTATAATTGTCGAAGCAGCACCTTTTAAGAACTTTTTACTTTAATGTACGGTACCAAAATAAGCTAGTTAGCTAGAAGTTTTACTCAAACCTCATTTAGTAAAAATATAGATATAAGTGCGATAGAAGAAAGCGAACAAAACATTAGCAGTAACAACCCCAACAAATCTTCAAACACGTCTTTGAAACCAAACGGGCTCTTATATTAGAAACGGGTCACATAAAAAGGGCGACTTGGGTGTATTTTAGTTTGAACGGGGTACGTGTATATACATGAAACGTGTAAGGTACTTTTAATATTTTAAGAATATAAGATACGTTTAGGATCTCAAATAAAGTCCTATTAATATTTCACAAATATTATGAACTAGTAGACCCGACAGACGCTGTCCTGTCTGAATTTACGTCCCTTTTACGAGGACTTCTTTTGCAATAGAAACTGTGCCACGATCATAATACATTTATACTTTAATATATGAAGCAGATGAGGTTGTTTCTTTGCTTTCGCGCTAATCTCACTACGAAAATCTTTCAGAGTGTCTCCATGTAACATCACGCTTATACCAAATAGTAGGTTAAAGTAAGCTCTAGCCCTAAGGCACTATTCCACGCAAACGAAGTCGCGGGCAGAAACTTGTACATAATAAAATTAAATTTCGTAAAGAGCCGTGGTGGCCTCGGTGGTCGCCTGCTACGCAAGCGACGCAAGTTCGAATCCCAGCGGGGCTTGTACTTATGAGTTTTTCTAAAACACTTATGTACAGTGATTTCACACCACGTGCTTAACGGTGAAGGAAAACATCGTGAGGAAACCTGCATATGTCTGAGAAATAATTCCAAGACGTATGTATAGTGCCTGAGACGGCGATGGATTCACCCTCTGTCACGTTGGCACTTAATCATATTCGGTGAAATGTGGGTGTTTAAAATTACAACATCTCTGCCTACCCCTTCGGGGAATACAGGCGTGAGCATATAATGTATGTATGTTAAATTTCATATGTTTCAAACTGAAATTCGTCGCGTTCATAGCGCCGAGATATTGTGCAACTCAGCCACGTTATTCACTGAAGTTTCTCAGCGTCTTACATGACGACGAGCGTTGGTTTCAATCATAACAAATTGATACATAATACATAGAGGATAAGGTTCAATTTCGTATCTTTAAAACCGACACTCGACGACAAGTGCGACGCTGAAAAACCTTAGTGAATAACGCGGCAGCTTTAGAAAGATTGGATACAAGAGGATAATCTAATACCAACTTAACTAAGGCGCTGCTTACGATTTTCTCCGATTTGGAATTGAATTACGTAACTTCCAAGTCTTTTGCCGTCGGATCAAAGATTTCCGGACGTCTAATATAATATAGAATGTAAAAACAAATTTTTAAATCAATCAATAAGTTATAAATTAATTACAAGTTCATTTCAGCCAAGTTTTGATCAAAAACCTTTGATTGCGTTCCATTACAAAAAGGAGTATTTAGGAACTGTGGAATACGAGGTCCTGGGTTCGATACCCGGGACGGGTAATGTTATTGCATTTCCACAATTGTAACTTACCAGTAGCAGCCCGGAGTAGAGATTAGTACCCGGTTAATGGCAATAGCTTCCCCTATTACATAAGATTTAAACATAACTGGAGGAATTTGGGTGTTGTATAAGTAATGTAACGAGGTGCAATCCAACCTCCACGCTTGATGATTGAAAGTAATAAAGAAAAATGCAGAAAAAGAATTGGAAGAGATGTCACAAGTGTCATTGAGTGAAAAAATTATAATTAATAAAATATAATGAAATATACTTAAAATAATCCCCCAAAAATTGTTTAATTGAAGAAAATAAGTCTCTACCAGAGAGCTACGCCGCCACAGTACATCTCTGCCTATCCCTCTGGGGAATATAGACGCGAGAATTACTATACAGATAAATAAAATTGAATTGTTTGTTCGTAATTCAAAATTAACAGCTTTTCACTAAATGCATATGCAAGTCTATACGGTACTCACATAAAAACACAATTAATTATTTTTTCATCCCACCATCTCGGAAAGAGTATTTTAAATCTTCAATATCTGAGTGGAAAAGCCGTTTTTATTCTCTAGAGGATAAAGTAAATTAAATTTAGAACATCGTGTGCACTAAGTTTGTGAATTAAAAAAAACATTAAAGATTATTCTGTAATACTTACTTGTGATAATGTAGTAATTAATACCTAAAGTGAAATAAAAGTGTACCTATCTTGTGATTGTAAACGTTATTTTTTTTTGCATTTAGTCATTTCCTCGCTGAGGTGGAATGAAAAGCTACGTGTTGCACTCGAGTGCAAAGATTTTTCACCTCGTGCTCTTTTGATTCCCTCGCTAACGCTCAGGATTGTAATTTTAGATTCCTTCGCTTGCTCGGTCATCAAAATTGAACACGCGGTTAAAAAGCAACTTTGCACTCTTGTATAACAAATAACTATTCTCTGTCCGCATCTGTCCCTCTGTCTGTCCGTCTAACTGTCGGTCTGTCTGTCTGCATGTCTGTATGTATGTCTGTATGTCTGTCTGTCTCTCTGTCTGTCTGTTTGTTCCGGCTAATCTCGGAAAAGAGTCGGATTTTAAGAGTTAGCGGGACTTTCACTGGCAGATAGCTAATGTTACACAGAGTAACATAGACTTTAATTAAAAAAAAACATTAGTGATCCGCGGGCTACCCATAAAATTAAGCCTACGCGGGTGTAGTCGCGGGACACAGCTAGTGTATGTATATAACAAGTGTGTGGGCACACAGAACAACTGGTCCTTTCTAAATCCGCAGTCGCTCGGTCCCACTCACCTGTCC
Source organism: Watsonalla cultraria (assembly GCA_964035505.1). Classification (NCBI taxonomy): domain Eukaryota; kingdom Metazoa; phylum Arthropoda; class Insecta; order Lepidoptera; family Drepanidae; genus Watsonalla; species Watsonalla cultraria. Next base: position 718,087 of record OZ037715.1, read on the forward strand.
CGAACACACCGCTTTCAACGCTTTCCTAGATAATCACCCTGTGTTTGCGGTCTTTGTCATTTTCACTAAAAAGCCTTGACTTTCGGCGACGTCTGTCTTGATTTGAAAATATACTTTTTAAATTCTAGCGACAAAAATATACTATAAGCAGAGATGTGGTTACAACACCCAGATTTCACCGAATACGATAAGTGCCAACGTGACAGATGGTGAGTCCGTTGCCGTCTCAGGCACTATACGTAAGTCTTTGATTTGATTGACATTTATTTCATTGTCCTTCTAATTAGATGAATTTCAAGACCACCTTAGTCTCTGTCCTGTATACAAAACATGGTTTTAACGAAGACTAGACTAAACTCGGGCTAAAACTATGTCCATCCCTTTTAAAGTCCGTATCCGTAAGAGATAGAGTTGCTTTAAGTCAAGGACTATTTTATTATATGTTTTGAAAATGAAAATGAAAATGAAAAATATTTATTCAGTTTAGGCCCTGGTAAGGCACTTATGAAAGTCGAGAATTTACCAACGGTTCGGAATCTAGCCTTCTGAGAAGAACCGGCAAGAAACAAGAATTTTATAATAAGAGGGTGTATGTTTGTAGGTTTGCGAGGAGATTGCCTATAAATACCTTGGGTCAGGTCCCACTGGGCCCCCAATATTCATCCCTAAGAAAAGGCCCATTGGTCATTAGTGGAGAACAGCTGATTACTAATATGTTTTAAAGTACCCACTCGTCTCCTGGTATATATCTTACGATATGGATATATAGTCCAGAATCATTGAAGCCTCTTTAAACTTCTGACGCCCTAGTACTTTCGAGGTCAGAGCTCTTTTAGCTATTTTAGTCAAATTTGCTACAGTCCGTGTTATAACATAAAAATAAATAGCAAAATTAATTTGTAAGTACTTTCCCTTTAATTAAAGATTAACTTACTCTAATTTAACTACATGCGACCTAATTGAGACTTACAAAAAAAGGTCGAGACAACACAATTTTTTAATTTAGCAAAAATCAGAAGTGCGTGTAATTAATCCCTATTCATTTAATACTGCTGTGAACGCATAATTATATTCATAAAATAAAGAAATAAAGAAATCTTCATTTAACATGAAATTACAGTCTTTTAATTATACGCACGGACAAAATATTGTGTACATATAAAATTCAAATGGTTGCTGGAAAAAAAATTATAACTAGCGGACGTCACGCGGTTTCACCCGCGTAGTTCCCGTTCCCGTGGGAGTACGGGGATAAAATATAGCCTATGTTACTCGCTGATGATGTATCTATCTGTTGCTGAAAGAATTTTTAACGTCGGTCAAGTAGTTTCGGAGCCTATTCAATACAAACAAACAAACAAATCTTTCTTCTTTATAATACCTATTAGTGTAGATCATATCGTTGCTTATGTACGAATAAGAAAAGAAAATGTAATTTTCTCTTAATTATGAGAGTAAAGAGAGGTGACAGATGGTGAGTCCATCAGAAGGCTATTATTTGAAGATGATCTCCTAACCAAATCGCGGTCACGGCGACTAATCTCAACAAGGACTAGCCATCTGCGCAGGAGATATTATAGTGCACAAGTGTGTGCGCAAACACAGGTGCACTCTTTATTGCCTTACTCTCATAGTCCGATGGGACGGCAATCCGACACGAACGGGAAGAGATCAGCCGCGTTATTCACCAAGGTTTCTCAGCGTCGCATTCGTCATACGAAATTGTACCTAATCGTTTATGTATTATGTATAATTTTTTTATGATTGAAACTTACGCTCGCCGTCGAGTTCGACGCTGAGAAACCTTAGTGAATATTCGGCAGGGGAAACACCGCCATAATCCAATCTCTGGGTATTTATAGAGAATTTACTTACGATTTATAATTGCTGCACTGTGCATTTTGATAAAGGTGCACGTATCTGAACAAAATGTAAGACTGTCTATCTGCGGATCACAGAAAACTACTATTCTGTCAGGTCAAGACTCGGGCCCAAACTAAAGTGCAAAAATGAAATTATCCAAAGACATAAAAGCACATTGAAAATGTACTTAAACTTCACGTATTCAAATAATTAAAAGCAACACAATAAACACAATCGTAAAGGTCACATTGCGAATCCACCTTCACCGGTCTATTGACAAAAACCAAAATATTGGACACATTCATCCATGACAGAGACAGAGTTATGAGACACTTGTTTCCCGTCCCTTTCAAACTTACCCAAACTAGATCGCACATAACAATAAATGGACGAGCACACAATATCCATATATCGTCTTAAATATAAAGTTAACAGAAAGGCGGGCTCCTAGATTTGTCGAGAATCGTTGCATGCTTATAAACAAATCGTTGTATACATTATATAGATAAATCGTTGTATTCATTATACAGACACAAGTTGTGTGACTAATTTCAGTGTATGGCATGAGAAAATTTTGTCGTTTTTTTATTCCTCAGTCTTAAATAACTGCGCAAGAAAGTTGATTAACGAAAATTTCTCGTGTTTGGCTATGCCGAACGTAAGTTACTTGTCGCGCTGCGTGGCCGTTGACGTATGGATACCGATCTTCTGTATGTAAATTTATAGTAATATATCCCTTACGGTTGTAGAGCAATAATGTTTTATGAGTATTGTCAGGGAAATATAGCTTTTGATGTAACGTCACAGAATAAATAATGGTACTGTAATGAGTATTTCAATGTAATTCTGTCTTTATGAACAAGGGGGCGGATTCATATTAGTGGCATATATTATGTTTTATTCATGCCTCTGGATAAAGCTTTGAGATATGAACTATTTCAATATCACAGTCATATTGTCTGATATTATAGCATTATTCATATTTAATCGAGCGTAGTGGTAATTCCTGAATAGCTTTCGTCTCTCACATGCTTTAGAATTCTCCGACGTGACTTACATATACGAGTAGTCTAGACTTTAGACGGACGTTTTTGTCAAAGAGCATCAGTTGGTTGTATCAATCTACATATATATACAGGTAAATAAAATTAAAATGTCTGTTTCTAATTCCAAAATTAAACAGTTGACTAAATGCACATGAAAGTATACACGGTACTAACATAGAAAAGATGTCTGTCTGTTTGTTCCAGCTAATCTTTGAATTCTTCGCCTATACCGATTTTAGCGGGAGTTTCACTGACGGATAGCTAATGTTACAAGGAGTAACTTAAGCTACTTTTGTATAAAAATATTGGGGTTCCGTGGGTCACCCATGAAATAAACTTTACGCTGGTAAAACCGCGGGGCACAGCTAGTTTTAAAATATATAAAAGTCTTCGACACACGGCTCAATTTTGCAACTTCACGTTAACTTTTTCTTTCGATAATAAAGTAGGATCAGACTTTACTCGTATGCTAGGCTAATATAGTTATTAGCCTAGCACTAAACTACAGTTCATTCTAAGTTATTATATTAGTACCCCCCGTTTTAACCACAATCAAAGCTATAAAGGAAAGTGTTTGCCTATGACAGGCGCCGATTAATTCCCAATGTTGAGAACTTCGTAGATTACTATAATTGAGTTGAAAACAGACGCGTTATAACGACTTTACTAACTTTATAAACTCGATCGTTGTGTTTTCACTTAAACGGTGTTATTGACTTAGAGGTAATTGAAAACTTTACCTAATTCCAGTATTTTTGTATCACCATTAGGTATAGGTACAAGCGTACGATTATCATACAACTTTATTAAAAGCATAACTCCCCACAAATTAGTGGTAAGTTGAAGAATTACAATCGTTATGGACAATTAAATGGTGGACAATATTTTTTTATTATTATGGACCTTTGTAATACTGAAACCGGTCAAACAGTAATTGCTATAATTTTTTTAAAGAAATGTCATAATAACCTCATACGTCATTACAAATTTATAAAAATTCACATTATTTGCGAGACATAGCTGAATTTTAATTTCGTGGGAAATAGACGTTTGAAAAACCACTTGAAAACTTGTAAAAGGAATCCACTAACCTTCTCATATACTGGAACTTGATGACGATGAAGATCAGCAAGGTGTTAGCTGACAATGATGCCGTCAGCACAGCAACGTACAGCACGATGATCACCACGTCAGGTTGGTAGAACACGTTCAGATCCAGCGGTGGGACCTCCATCTTGGTCCCGTTCCACCCGTGGAAAGATGAAAAGTTTCTTAACGGCATGGTTTCAAAGTTGCTTTTTGATTAACACTTATCGATCATTGTTTATATCCGATTTTTAAAAGAAATTTGAAGTAGTGATGAGATTGAATTACACACATTTTCAAAAGTCATAATATAATTAATCCGTAGAAAAAATTTACACTGGTGTTCTTCACGAATTTGAAATAAGTCTCTAAGGTTATATCACTTTATTGTTTTTAAACTGGGGCCCAACCATGAGCTCTTATTGCAAGATAACACGTCACATACATCTGTCTCATAAATGAGTAAAACTATCATGGCAATAAGAGCTCATGGTAAGGCCTGAACCTAATTATATTCCACATAATAATGTTATATACGTTTATTCAAAACCTGCAAATATATTGGGAAAACTTAAAAGAAAATCAGAAGAGTATTATTTCTACACTTCTTCTTAACTTGCTTTACAAACGGAAAATATACGGAGCGCATATAAAATAACCAACAATTCTTGCTTCGCATACAAAAATGAATATTTAAACGTAATTTAATAATAATAATAATATGCTTGCTTATTCTCTGAGTGTGAAATTTCATTATTTTATAAACCCCGCGAATGTCACGCATACACGCATACTTAAAGAGGAATAATTTAACATCATGTCGGAAGACGATGAAGAGTACCTATTTAAATGATGCTTTCAGCCTTGTATAGTAAATTAGCGTACGTCACGTGGTTTCACGCGCGTAGTTCCCGTTCCCGTGGGAGTACGGGGATAAAATATAGCCTATGTTACTCGCTGATGATGAAGCTATCCATTGCTGAAAGAAGTTTCAAGATAGGTCTAGTGGTGTCAGAGCCTATTCAATGCAAACAAACAAACAAATCTTTCCTCTTTTTAATATTAGTGTGGATTAATTATGAAGAGGATTTTTTATGTAACAAAATATAAATTTAAAACTACTAGAACGACTTCAAAAACAATTTCAGCAACATTATCAGCGAGTAACATAAACTATTTATGTTACAACCGTACTCCCACGGAAACGGGAACTACGCGGGTGAAAATTTAGGAGAATAGTTTTTGTTTACCGCGAATAAATACTTGGGTACTACGTAATAGTGTTTATTACTATACTATCTGTGCCCCGCGGTTTCACCCGCGTCAAGTTAATTTCATGGGTGTCCCACGGAACACTTGTGCTTTTTCTTAAATAAAAGTAGCCTAAGTTACTCCTTGTTACATAAGCTACCTGCCAGTGAAAGTCTCGTTAAAATCGGTCCAGCCGTTTCGAAGATTACCCGGAACAAACAGACAGACAGACAGACAGACGGAGAAAAAATTAAAAAAATTGTTTTTTTATATCAGTACCGTGTATGCTATCATATACATTTAGAGAAAAGCTGTTATTTTAGAATTACAAACAGACACTTCAAATTTATTTATCTATATATATATATCTGTATATGTATATGTATAGATATCTGTTAAGATTGTTTCACATTTTCTCAGCCGAGGCTGGGAATAAATGATACTCACGGGTCAAGACCAAGTGAGTATCATTGGGTTAGACTGTGTCTGGAATCGGTTGTTCTATTGGTTGGGTCTTCTATATCTGTTATATCCATGAACTTTCTGCCAATCCTATATTATTAATAGTAATACTTATTGTAAGACGTACTTTTGGTAAGATACTAAAAAGACTTTATGTTTCAGAACATCGTTGTTATGAAATCATAACTTCTGTCCATCTATAAAAAGTCCATTCATAAATGTGTCCATCTATAAAATGTCCATTCACAGAATTGTCCATTAATAACAATAAAGGTATTATCGTGTGTCCATGAGTCGTAAAACAATAAGTGGGGCGAAAGTGACCCGAAATTGTTTACGACTCACAGCAGGGGACTGACTGGCACTATAATGTAATCAACATTTGCAATGTACAAGTGTCGCTAAAAAAATATAAAAAACTAGCGAACGTCACGCGTTTTCACCCGCGTAGTTCCCGTTTCCGTGGGAGTATGGGGATAAAATATAGCTTATATTAATCAGTGATAATGTAGCATTCAATTGGTGAAATAATTTTTAAAATCGGTCCAGTACTTGTTGAGACAATTCGTTACAAACATATTTACATACAAATCTAGTAGATTATAGAAGTATAGATAGGTACCATGTATAATTGTGTAGCTTAAGATGACATGGTGGCCTACTATCATCGCTTTAGCAGTGACGTTTTACTAAATTCTTAGCTCTGACGTTTCATATTACGGTACCAAAATGGAAGGTCACGCTCTGCTCTAACCGCGGCTGGGATCGTCCCAGCCGCGCTTCTGTAAGGCTTCTCAGCGTCGCACACGACTTCAAGTGTCTATTTCAAAGACACGAATTTGAACTTTATCGTCTATGTATTATGTATCAATGTCCTATGATAGAAAACGACTCTCATCGTCGAGTAAACCCTGAGGAACCTTACAGACTATCGCGGCAGGGAGCTTACTATGATCGTTTAAGCAGCGCGTATTAAGAACTTTTAAGCTTTGACATTTACTTTCGGTACCAAAATGAAACGTTAAAGCTCAGCGGTAGATATCTAAATATATATAACCCAAAGGTGACTGACTGACTGACATAGTGATCTATCAACGCACAGCCCAAACCACTGGACGGATCGGGTTGAAATTTGGCATGCAGGTAGGTGTTATGACGTAGGGATCGGCTAAGCTTTTGATTAATTTTGATTAATTTTACCCCCAAGATAATAAAATAGGGGATGAAAGCTTGTATGAAACTAAATTCACGCGGGTGAAACTGCGGGGCACAGCTAGTGTTACCATGTGTAACTAATTCACGAATGTAAATGCACATAACTTGGCGGCCTTACTCTTATCATAAAAACGATTTCACATTGTTTATATTACGCTAGTATCCACGGCGAAAGAATTATACTAACGTACCAATTTAGAACTAGGAATGTTGCCTGCTCGCTTCGAATAAATATCAAACACAAACACCGTGTGTTTGTCTAATCTAATCTTATGGCTGTTTTAAACGGCAATTATGTGGACGCCGGCGTTGTTTACCTGACTTTACTTATACATACATGTACGCTATGCTCACGCTTGTATTCCCCAAAGATTTAGGCAGAGGTATTGTAATAACAACACCCACTTTTCACACAAGATGATTAAGTGTCAACGTGACTGATGGTGAGTATATCGCAGTCTCAGCCACTATGCATACGCCTTTGAATTACTTCTCAGGCATATGCTGGTTTCCTCACGATGTTTTCCTTCACCGTAAATCGCGTGGAGTAATTATAAAATAAATATAAGTTTATAAAAACTCATTTGGTACAGGCCCCGCTGGGATTTGAACTTGCATCGCTTGCGGCTCTCTTTCGACTTTACTTATAATCATGCTAAATGTGTTTGTTTGACTTTGTGACACGCAACAGAGCGTAGTTTTTGCGACATAGTTTTTGCGCACCGGATGCTCATATCTCTGTGCAAAATCCTGGAAAGAAATATCCGGAAAACATGGCTTACACAGGATTTTTGATGTCACGATACAACCTCAATGAGAATTGTATACACGTCAATATAGAAAAACTGATTTTATCTATTATTTTATCAAGCTTCTCTCGACTTCATTTGCGTGGAATGTAGCTTATGCCGACTTCATCTGCGTGAAATAGTTACATTGGGCTAACGCTAACTTTATCCCGCGATTGGTCTTGGCGTGGTGATATATAACCCTTAGCTTTGTCGACAAATGGGCTATAAGTAACAATAAAAGATAAATATCACTAAAAGATTTTACTAATCGAACCATTAGTTCCCGAGATTAGCGCGGTCAAGCAAACAAACAAACAAACACTATTGAACATTCATAAAGATGAATAAAATTGAAGTATCTGTTTTTAATTCCAAATTAGCTTTTTTCTAAACGCACATTACAGTATTATATAGGTATCTTCGGTACTTAAATAAATAAATCAATTTGAAAGTGGTCCTGATTCCCTCTCATAAATAACTAATTAATCCAAGGTGAAGTTGGGGACCGCAGTCTCAGTCCCGAAGACCCCCGACTCACCCATTCGGGGACCCTTCGGAATCACTGTGAGCATAATATCTAGTTTTTGATTTTATTAATATTAATTTCTTCTACATTTTAAAGTCTTATTAAACACTTGTGATAATTTAATTTTAATTCCTTACAAAATTCATTAAATATTTTGTCAATGAACATCCCTACATACTCATTTAGTTTGCACGCACATTGTATATTTTTATAACATACCAAGCGCACCTTTCTGGCCAGTTATATTCAGCGGACTTTTTACGTTTCATAATAAAACGTGCCGGCAAAGATTCCAACCTGACAAATTGCTCCATTTGTGCCGCGTCACGGGATCTGACATCCTCATTACTTTGCCATTGCAAATATTTACACCAACAGTCAAAGGAAAATTTAATTAATTTCGAACAATTTATATTAACTTAGTGACAGATCAAAATGTTTTAAACTCGAGAGTAGGCGTTTATTATTGTAAGCGGAATTGAATTTTCTGACATTACTAAACGTCATTATGACATGACGTTTCCCGTCATTCTGGGAACAAACTTCGAGTAGATAACCTTGGTATTTTTTCACTTTCTATTATTGGTTTGAACGCGCTAATCTCAGGAACTACTGGTCCGATTTGAAAAAATATTTCAGTGGTAGATAGCCCATTTATCGATGAAGGCTATACTTGTATGTTTCATAATATCACGCTAAGACTAAGCGTGGGTTAAAATTTGCGTTACTAGTTAGTAACTATTCCACGTGACGACAGAAAATAGTTCTTTTGTAAAGGTAAGCATACATTGTTATTTAAAGTAAAACAAGAGTCGTGGTTTCTGTTTTGTTTGAAAAGTTCGTACCAAGAAAAAACTTACGTTGAAAACATTGGATAACAAACTTTATCAAATTTTATATCACCGATGATCGGTCTAAGGTATTCTTAGTTTAGCCAACTAGTTTTCCATTCAATCCTTGAAGCTAATACTAAATTGGCCACATGCAATTCACTTTGCATATAAAATTCCATACCTGAAATTTACTGCGTAATTCAAAATCTTCAGAGTATCTTATCTCAACCGTAATAACGAAATATAACATCAAAGGATGTTGCGTTTTTTGTAAAACTTCAATATATATTAGGGTTTAATATCAACGGCAACAATTTGGTCGTAAAACCTTTGTTAAATTCGTTTTATCTCCAAAACCTTTGTGGTTTAAAGCTAGAGCTTATTCGTTTCGTTTTTCGTTAGATTTTTCGCTTGAAGTTAGAAATGACCAACGTTATATGACACAAAAGATACCTTTTATAAATCAGTAACGTTACGCCATTGGTGAAAGACTAACAGACAATAACCACAGTATAAATATTAATTCCAGCTTTAGTAAGGAATATAGGCCTAATCTATACAGATAAATAAAATTGAAGTGTCTTTTTGTAATTCCAAAATAACAGCTTTTTCACTAAATGCATATGAAAGTATATACGGTAGTGACATAATTTTTTTTCTTTAATTATTTCTATGTCTCTCCGTCTGTCTGTTGGTTCCGGGTAATCTCCGAAACGCCTGGACAGATTTTAACGGGACTTTCACTGGCAGGTAGCTAATGTTATAGGAAGTAACTTAGGCTACTTTTAGTTTACATCATATTTATTTAGGCATCCATGAAATTTAACTCTACGCGGGTGAAGCCGCGGGGCACAGCTAGTTTTTAAATAAGAAAGTTTGCTCGTACTCAGGGATAGGCACAGCTGTTTGCTCTGCAACATCCATCCATATATTCTATGTTTTGTATGTAAATAATCCATTTTATCTTCAGTGTTCACGTGTTTGCTATTGAAATAGGAATATTGTATTTATGTGTCTGTCAATACGGGGTCTGGCATCATGATTACTGTGTCCCAAATGTGTATAACGTTTATTAATCTGTCACTGTCACTGTCACTCATTGACATCCCAACAAGAATTCGTTGTATGGTCACAGGTGTCTGTATATTGTGGAATGAAAATCCGTTAAGTATGCAGAGTTACCTATTTGTGTTACAACAGCAAAACGACTAAAGATATTTAAAAGAAATAGTCGCGAATTCGTAAACTTGCAACATCACAAAATGATTTAGCAAATATATTTTAAAACTAGCTGAGCCCCACGGTTTCACCCGCGTAGATTTAGTTTCATCCTTATTGTCGCGGAACCCTTATTATTTTAATAAATAAAAGTAGTCTCAGTTACTCCTTGAAACATCAGCTGCCTGCCAGTTAAAGTCCCGTTAATATCGGTCCAGCCGTCTCAGAGATTACCCGGAACAAACAGGCAGACAGACAGACAAAGAAACATTTTAAAACTTGGTTTTTTAGTGTCAGTAGCGTGTATACTTTCATATGCATTTAGTGAAAAGCTGTTTGGAATTACAAACAGATACTTTAATTTTATTTATCTGTATAGATGTATAGATAAATTATTATGTTCTGTTTTAAGCAGTTGCCCACTTATTTATTTAGCCTGTATTTTAGTTACTTCAAAAACCGAATTTCTCAATAGAACGAAGTTACATTAGGATATATGTAAAGAAAATTGTACATGATTAAATTTCAAACCTAGAACCTGAAATTTCCATGCTAAGCACTTCAGTGAGCCACGTACAAAAATGTGTTATACGCAAATACATGTATCACGCTTACGTCACATGACGCGGTCATGAAAACAGCGCTCATTAAAACAAGCGCGCTTGACCGACCTAGCACTTCTCGAGCCCAGCTTCCCGTGCTAAGTCTAAGCTTGTATAGGCCAATTATAAAAAAAATTTCCCATTTCCCTTGGTCACACGCGTAAACGGTGTTTACGGGTGATGCTGTGAGTGTTATAGGCTAATATTATTTAAAAAAAAAACAATTACTGTGGGAAACAAATTAACTGTACGCAGGTGAAACCGCGGGGCACAGCTAGTTGATAAATAAAATTGTGTCCGTTTGTAATTCCAAAATAACAGCTTTTCACTAAATGCATATGAAAGTATACACGCTACTGACACTAAAAAACCAAGTTTTAAAAATGTTCTCTGTCTGTCTGTCCGTCTGTCTGTTTGTTCCGGGTAATCTCTGAAACGGCTGGACCGATTTCAACGGGGTTTTCACTGGCAGTAGTATCAAGGAGTGACTTAGGCTACTTTTATTTATTAAAAATATTAGGGTTCCGCGACAATAAGGATGAAACTAAATCTACGCGGGTGAAACTGTGGGGCACAACTCGTACATAATATACAAGGAATTGTACGGCGATACATAAACCCATAACGGCCCTCGAAGGGGTAGTCAAAGATAAATTGAAGTGCCTTAGTGACAGATGGTAAGTGTGTTACCGTCCCTATTTAAATATCACATAGAAATAAAAGTTTCTTATTCATGGGCCAAGTTTTTCTATATTTCTCGTAGAATATCTTATACCCAAGGTGTATTCAAAAATCAAATTCAAAAATAAAATTAATATATATTTGATCAGACTCATTACAAAGTACTTTCAAATCGTCAGAAGGACATAGAAATAAACAATTGTATAAGATCATTAATGTTACCACCGGGTTCGGAAGATTTCTTTTGCTGAGAAGATCCCAATAGGAAACTCAGCAATTACTATTTCAAAAATATATGTACAATTTTAAATGGCTACAATGTATCTCTTGACTACAAACTCAATTGTAAAAATTATTAGTGAGCATAGTAGATTCCAGCTAATAATATAAAACAAAAACAGTTATATTTTTCCGAATGTTTATTCGGAAATTGGCCGCAACGATGCGAATTGCAAATAAAAGTATTTCTGTAAACGATACCGTTTATTTGCTATTATCCTCTCGTATCATTGATCGCATCAATAACTCTGTAAATAACATATAAGATACGAAAGTCTGCGGTCATTCAGATGTAAAGTGTAATTGAAAGTCACTCGTTGGAAAATTTAAACCTTAAAAATATATTTCAACAAACATTGATAGTACTTTATCACTTAATTGAGCCACATTTATTTAAGACTAGCTGTGCCCCCGGTTTCACGCGCGTAGATTTGGTTTCATCGTTATTGTCGCAGAACCCTAATATTTTAAATAAATAAAAATAAGTTACTTCTTGAAATATCAGCTACCTGCCAGTGAAAGTCCCGTTAAAATCTGTCCAGCCGTTTCGGAGATTAGCCGGAACAAACAGACAGAGAAAATAAAAAAAAATGTTTTTCTTATTATTTCAGTATATCGTATATACTTTCATATGCATTTACTGAAAAGTTGGAATTTTGGAATTACAAACAGAGACTTCAATTTTATTTATCTGTATAGATTAGACTTTTCAGCCTGTCAGGAGAATTAATCCCTATTTACGCCAATGCATTTTGTATCCATCATTCAACAAATATAATAATTGGTAAGTTATGTTGAACTGACAATAAACTATTTTTAAATTAATTGCTTGTGTACCTGTATATTTGTCAGTCCGGCTTATCACCGAAAAGTTTGGACATATTTTGACAGGACTTACTTGGTAGGTAGCTCATGTTACAATTAATAACTAAGGCTCTTTTTGATTGAATGCAAAAAAATGGGCAAAAAATAATAATAATGAAATTGATTATCGAGTGAACTCGGGAACACAAGTAGTATATAATAAAACATTTCCTGTAAGTTAAATCAAAACATTAGTCATCTATGAAAATGACTTGAGAATCGGATACCTTATGGCGTACGTTGCTACGTACGTCGAATTTCCATCAAGTTCATTATTTTTCGGGGCCGACGTGACAGATTTTGAATCTGTCGATGTCAGTCAACCAAGGTTTCAGGTAAATAATTCTCATGATATGCAGATTTCACGCCGCTTTTCTACATCATTAATAATAAAAGTATTTTTCACTAACTGAAATATGTTAGAGCCGTGGTGGCCACGGGGTTACAACAGTCGCCTTCGAATCCCAGTGGGGCCTGTACCTATGAGTTTTTCTAAAAACTTATGTACAGTGATTTCACACCACGTGCTTTACGGTGAAGGAAAACATCGTGAGGAAACCTGCATATGTCTGAGAAATAATTCAAAGACTTTATTATAATATTCATATTATTCATATTCATATATTTATTGCAATTAGTTAGTTACATGATACAACATAAACTTAATTATAATTGTTACATTTATGTGTAACCAACATAAACCCTGTTAGGGCGCAGCAGTGTGAGAGGCACTACCTACTTAACATTATATTATTATATACTTTCTAGTTTTTATTTCTATCATCTGTCTATATCATATTATATATCCATCAATAACAATATTAATTAATTAAACATATTTCACTTATTACTTTCTTAATATTATAAATGTAACACAGTTTATTGAGATCATAATTTTCTCTTCTTATTTATCTAGTTACTTATTATTTTTCTATACATACAATAACTAATATCATGATGCAGGTATAATAATGTTATATAATATGATGTTTTTATTGCTTAATATCTACAGTCTTATTTGTAAATTTGGTGTGTGTATTTTATTTTATTTTATCATTTAAGAATTCCTGTACAGAGTAATAGTTTTTTTTGTTCAGAAAGTATTTCATAAGTTTTATATATTTATTAGTATTAGCTTCTTTTCGTATATTTTCGGGCATTTTGTTGTAGATCTTTATCGCCATTACAAAGGGGCTGGTTGCATGTAGTGTTAATCGCGACGTAGGTAGTTTTAATTTATGCTTATGTCTTAAGGTGTATTTTGTCGGTATATCTTTACATTTTATAAAGAAATTTGGATGTTTGCGTACAAATTTACATACCTCTAATATATATATACTCGGTAATGTAAGTAAGTTGTATTCTTTAAATATAGGCTTGCAACTTTCAGTATTTTTAATGTTAGCTAGGACACGTATTAGTTTCTTTTGGAGGGTGAAGAGTGATGGCGCGTCTGTACTATTACCCCATAATACTACGCCGTAGTTGAGCCATGAGTAGGCGTACGCATAGTAGGTGGTTATGGCTGTTTGGAGATCGGTGGTTTTCTTTATTTCACGTAGTGCATATACAAATTTGGATAATTTAGTTTTAAGTTTGAGTATGTGTGGTTTCCATGTGATATGGGTATCTATGTCTATTCCTAGTAAAGTGAATTTATCTACAGTTTCTATGTCTATGTTGTTAAAATGAATTTTTAGGTTTAGTGAGGGTTTTTGGTTCGGATGAAATGTCATTATTTTAGTTTTAGCAGAATTTATTTCGAGATTGTGTTGGTTTAGCCAAGATTTAGTTTTCTGAAGAATATCATGAACTTTGTCATTTATGTTTGTATTAGTATGGCATGTTGTGAGCAGTGATATATCGTCGGCAAATAATACACACGGGTCTTGCATTGTTTTAGGCAGATCATTTATGTATATCAAAAACAGTAGGCATCCGATAACGCTACCTTGTGGTATCGAAGCAGTTATTGGTATAATGTCGGATTGTATGTTCTCTATTAGTCTGGTTTTTTCGTTATGGAATTCAATTTCTACGTGCTGTTCTCTGTTCTGTAAATATGATTTAAGCCAATTGTGTGCTGTCCCTCTAATTCCTATTCCGTATAGTTTGCTCAAAAGTATGTTGTATTGTACCTTGTCGTAAGCTTTTGTCATGTCTAATAATATCCCTATCGCATATTGTTTATTATCCATTATGTTAAGAGCATTTTGGATAAATGTATACACAGCTAGGGTAGTAGACTTATTTTTCCTAAATCCATTTTGGGAATCATCGAATATTTTGTACCTTTCGCAGAAATCATATATGCGTGTACACATGCATTTTTCAAATATTTTTGAGGCTGTATTTAAAAGAGAAATGGGGCGGTAATTATCGCGGCTTGTTTTATCGTTTTTTTTATGAATTGGTTTTATTTTAGCTTTTTTTAATGCGTCGGGAAATGTACCTTCTTCAAAAGATTGATTGACGAGCATTGTGAAAGGGACTGCAAGTTCTTGTGCACATCTTTTGAATAGGGAGGGTGGGAGTTCGTCTATTCCATGGCTATTAGTGTTTTTAAGATTTTTTAGTATGTTATATATTTCTGAGTGATCCACAGGCTTTAAGTAGATACTAGTTTCAGTGGGATTGATAACAGGATTACCTCTGGGTGTACGGTTGTGCTGTCGGTTTTTAGATTCACCAATTGATGCGAAGAAGTTATTAAATGAGTTTGCTATTTTAAGCGGATCGCAGGTAAGTACATCATCAATTTTTAACTTTATGTTGGTGATTTGCTTTTTAGTTTTCTTATTAGTGCATTGATTTATTATACTCCACATTGTTTTTACTTTATTGGATGAACTTTTAATTTTTTTAGCATATTGCAACTTTTTAGCTTTAGATATTGTTCGTTTAAGTATTTTTTCGTATACTTTATAGTATTGTTTTATTATCTGGCTTTTAGAGTTTTGTGATAGTATTTTCAGTAGCCTTTTATTATTACAAGAGGTTTTGATACCTTTTGTTAGCCAGTGTTTGTTACCGTTTATTTTTAATTTTATTTTGCGTTTTGGAATGTGTTTGTCTAGAGAATCCAAGAGTATTTTATTAAATGCTTCATAATTTTCGTTTATATTTAGATTTTTTTGTAGAATATTTTGCCAATTTATTGTATTGAGATCATTTTTGAAATTGTTTATATTTTTCTTACTATATATACGTTTATTTTGAAACCACATGTTTTGTTTTAATTGTCGTGCTATAGTCATGTGTAGTATAGTCGAGAGGTGGTCAGAGAATCCAAAATCTTCGACTGTGGTATATAATGAGTGTTTATTAAAGTTCGTAAATATTAAATCTATGCATGTTGATAAATTTTGTGTTAAATGTGTAGCTTTATTGACGTGTGTATAGTGCCTGAGACGGCGATGGACTCACCCTCTGTCACGTTGGCACTTAATCATATTCGGTGAAATGTGGGTGTTGAAAATTACAACACCTCTGCCTACCCCTTCGGGGAATGTGAATAATTAATGATGTTTTTTTTTGTAATTATTATTATTTTACTGTGTAATGAAATGTACATGATGCCAGCTGAGTTTCTTGCCGGTTCTTCTCAGAAGGCTAGTTTCCGAACCGGTGGTAGATTCCTCGACGTTCATAAGTGCCTTACCAGGGCCTAAACTGAAAAAAAAAAAAAAAAAAAAAAAATGCAGGCGTGAAATATGTTAGAAAAAATTTCTTTCACAAATTCTTTGCAAACATGTTGAGCTTAACAAAGTGAAGTTGTTAAGTGCTCAAGTTATCAGGCAATAAGTGAGATTTTGTCTTTTCTCGTCCATCTCACAAACAGCACTGAATATCACTCGAGAGCAATATACGTGGGTCACCGGCAAAGATAATTCTAGCAAGAATAAAGTCCTGGTGTTTGAGAGCGAAAGTATTTGAAAGGACATCTGAAAATGTATTAATATCAATTACGCGAAAATTATATACGTGTATATATGCAAGAATCGCAGCATGAGGCAAACAGTAGTCTCTCCTACTCCCATGAGACACAGACGTGAGTATAATGTATGTATGTGTTATTTTGAAACTCTGTCCAGTCATCCGCCTAAACTATGTATGCATATACCATGCATCTAATTATATTTATAATATTTATGAGTGTGAAGAGATAACAAACAAACTCAATTTTATCATGATATATCATTAACACAGTCATAAAAATAGACACTTTATCATGTCATTGATATTAATGGAATACGTGAAGCGATGCTACTCTTTGTATTTTTTTTAATAATATTTTGGTGAGCCAAATTTATTGTCCACGACTGTATAATTGTATTTACAATGTGAAATTTTATCTTTTCCTCAAATAAACCCCCGTTTATAAGTCACAATGTTTGATATTAAATGTGCCTTGTAACGAATAATTTAATAGCACCTTAATACCGCGTAATAAGGTTTCATATTGCACGAAGTAGGTTTTAAAAGATAGTAAAGGTGGCCATAAAAAATACAATAACTTTTTATTGAAGCTGCCAGAAAAATATTCCGAGACTTAGATTACTGGGATGTTATCACACTTAAACAAACGAATTATTATGTACAAGTTTTGTCAGCGACTTTGTCTGCAATTTTATTCAGGGGCCCTAACATGAGCTCTTATTGCAGTGATAATTCCGTTGTGCGATAGTGACAGATGTATGCACGTCACATACATCTGTCTCATAAATGAGTGAAACTGTCATGGCAATAAGAGCTCATGTTAAGGCCCCAGTACCTATGAAAATGAAAATGATTTATTCAGTTTAGGCCCTGGTAAGGCACTCATGAATGTCGAAGAATTGACCACTATGTCTGTTCATACGCTTGCGGGTGAAACCGCGGGGCACAGCTAGTAGATAATAAAATGAATACATATGAAATTCAGCCGTTAGTCCTAGAAATATGAAATTTGGATGGTGTGTTCTTGTTGAGGTGGAATTCCGCTCCCAAGGATTAAGCTGTGTGTTGATGTATAACAGCAAGAACTTAGAATTTTATAGTGTACTAGCTGTGCCCCGCGGTTTCACCCGCGTAGATTTTAATTTCATGATTGTGTAGCAGCGTTTCTCCACTCGCTCATAGATGGCGCTACTCGCTAACAAATGCGAAGTTTAGATACAAATACACTAGAACCTAAATCGCGCCAGAAGAGTTTTCAAGCGCATTGCAGTATATACAAGTTTCCAACTAGAACAGTTGGAGCCGCGGTTCCCCAGGCATGACACCCGCCTGGCTGGAAGATCTTCCCTTTGCTGGGGATGAGCATGATCACTCGCTCTCCCCACAATTGCCCGCGGATCCCTAATGTTTTTTACAAATCTAAGTTACCCCTTGTAACATAAGCTATCCGTCAGTGAAAGTCCCGTCAAAATCCGTCCAGCCGTTTCGGAGATTACCCGGAACAAACAGACAGACAGACGGACAGACAGAGAAAAATTTTAAAAATTGGTTTTTCTGCGTCAGTAGATACCGTGTATACTTTCATATGCATTGAGTGAAAAGCTGTTATTTTGGAATTACAAACAGACACTTCAATTTTATTTATCTGTATAGACTAGCGGACGGCACGCGGTCAAACTCGCGTATTTCCCATTCCGTTGGGAGTACAGGGATAAAATATAGCCTACGTTACCCGTTGATATACTCAGGATAAATTAGCACCGATTTTCAAAAGTATGTAAGTACTTAATTTATTACACACTAACGGACGTCACGCGGTTTCACCCGCTTAGTTCCCGTTATGTTACTCGGTGATGATGTAGGTATCCATTGCTGAAAAAATTTTCAAGATCGGTCAAGTAGTTTCGGAGCCTATTCAATGCAAACAAACAAACAATCAAATCATTTATAATAATATTGTAGATTATTATCGAAATACTCTCGTGTAATGTTCAGTTTAGTTTACAAGGTCAAAATAAACTTTAGCACAATCTGCCAGTGAACAATGAAGGTAGGTTGCACAGATAACCATAAACTGTCTGAAGTTGTTTTGATATGAGCTCTGGCAATTAGGGAAAATGAAAGCTAAACTTAGTTAAATAGAGTAACTAGTTAAACAACTGACGCAATTATTTTGTGTAAAGACTTTTTGTATTAAAGAGCCGCGGCCGGGGTTTGAGCAGTCGCCTGCCACGCAAGCGACGCAAGTTCGAATCCCTGCACTCATAAGTTTTTTTAAAACGTAATTATATTAATTTTACCAAACGTGCTTTACGGTGTAGTTAAACGTGAGGAAACCTGCATATGTCTGAAGTTATTCAATGACGTATGTATAGTGCCTGAGACGGCGTGGCGGTGGACTCATCCTCTGTCACGTAGGTACTTTTTTATGTTTTTTATGTATGTATATTTGATGAAATGTGGGTGTTGTTACAACACCTCTGCTTACCTCTACAGGGACCCTTCTGGGATAACGTGAGCATATTTATTTTATTTAATTTATCTTGTTTATTTTATTTTATTTGTTTCACCAATATATCGTAACTATTATAGTGGATGAAGCGAAAGAAGTATGTAAGGATCGTAGCTTGTGGCGAACGGTGGTCTCTGCCTACCCCCATAGGAAACAGGCGTGAGCATAATGTATATATGTATATTGCTAAATTATCTGATTATATAGGCGATAAACTCACCATATGTCTCTTTGACTCCACTTAGAAGTGACAGGTATTACAAGGACGTCACTATTATATTGCCACACTAAAATAACCCTAAACGTAAAAATCATAGAGTATATAAAACACACATTTCGGCACAAATTCAATAAAGTTAGAAATCCCAAACACTTGTGTTCGTTTGACCGCGATAAGCGCCCTTAACATCAACGCAGGAGTTATTACAGAGGGCATATTGTCCCTCTCAAGGGTCTTGAAGTTATAAAACAAGCCTACTTGCCTCCATATTTGAACAACGACACAATACCTACACGACTTACATCTATAGATACAGTACATACAAATACAGGGGTGTAGGCACCGAATATGATTTTATCCCATTCGGTGTCGAGACCCTTGGTCCGTGGGGTCCTAGCGCTATTAGGCTTTTTAAAGAAATCACAAAAAGGTTAGTCGACATCACAGGAGACCGAAGAGCTGGCAGCTACCTCGGACAAAGAATTAGTCTAGCCATCCAAAGGGGGAATTCTGCCTGTATCTTCGGAGCCTTGCCTACAGGTACTCCCTTTAATAATATATTTTAAGTATCAGATTATATATTCTTTTTTAAGGTTTTTAGTTATAGTTAGTGGTTTATCTGTATTAAATATACATACATATACATACAGATAAATAAAATTGAAGAGTCTGTTTGTAATTCCAAAATAACAGTTTACACGGTAGTGACATAAAAAATATTTTTTTTTATTTATTCTCTGTCCGTCTGTCTGTCTGTTTGTCCCGAGTAATCTCCGAAACGGCTGGACGGATTTTAATAGGACTTGCACTGGCGGATAGCTAATGTTACAAGGAGTAACTTAGACTACTTATATTTTTTTTTAACATTAGGCATCCGCTGGCATCTGGCCTTATAGAAAGACTAAGGGTCACTCAACGAGCAATGGAAAGAGCTATGCTCGGAGTTTCTCTGCGGGACAAAATCCGGAACAAGGATATTCGCCAGAGAACCAGAGTCACCGACATAGCTCTTAAGATTTGCAAGTTGAAGTGGCAATGGGCAGGCCACATCGCTCGTAGAACTGATAACCGATGGGGAAGAAAAGTTCTCGAGTGGCGACCACGGAGGGGAAGACGCAGCGTAGGCAGGCCTCCCACTAGGTGGACCGACGACATCGTGAGAGTCGCGGGCAACCGATGGATGCTAATAGCGCATTGTCGTTCGGCGTGGCGGTCCAAGGGGGAGGCCTATGTTCAGCAGTGGACGTCTTCCAGCTGATGATGATGATGATCCGCTGGCAACCATGAAATTAAAATCTACGCGGGTGAAACAGCTAGTAGTTTATATAACAACTAATTAATATTGTAGTATCTCTTATTTCAATACAACTACTTCTTCTGCACCCTATTACGAGTTTGCACCATTAATCGTAATCTATAATCGTTAGCGTCACCGACAATATTTTTTTTATACCAATAAAATATGTTTGTCTGCAGGCCTTCCTTCACCATAAAGCTCGTCACGTGACATGAGAGAGCTTACGTTTTTGGCAACACTCGTTACTGCAGACCGGTGGGGTTTTATTTTTATCGTTAGTGGTTATGCAAAGACTGGTTTAGCCGTCCACTTATAACCTGAGAACATAGTGTAAATGCACTTATAGTATGGAATCTGGACTAATTTTTTTAAATAAGAACGTTTGCTCCATCGTTGAGATCGTCACTTTTAAAGTTTTTATAATTGACTCCTATATTTACTGTCAATGTGATTTCGATTTGAATGTCTGTAGCATACGTAAATGACGACGTAAACGCCGACGTGACACCCCTAACTGACATTACTCCAAGGCCGCTTATTATCCCGTAGGTGAGCGCATTTGGGTGATCATCTCATTTCGAATGATTTATTCCCAGATTCCGTACTGCTTGTAGAAAACTTATATTTATTCTGTGCTGAGGACCAGCATATCTTCAACATCTACAGTACAAACAACCTCCCAGTCATGCGAACCAATGCTTAAGCTATCGTTTTAGTACAAAGTTAATCGTCTGTGAAAAATTTGATAACAATTCGTGAAGAAGTACGTATTTTACTGACGGATGCATTCACTCAATTTTTATCGCATTTTTAAGGTTCCCAGTACTGTTAGGAGAATAATAAAATGGTTAGTGCTACGTTAATTTATTGGATGCATTTTAAAACGTAAGAGTAAATAATCAGAGTGCTGGAAAAATAAGTGGGACTTATGTGCTTATTTCAAAACTCAAATTAAAGTTTGGTATGTGCCCAGCGGTTTCACCCGCGTAGATGTAGCTTCATCCTCATTGTCGCGGAAACCTAATATTTTTAATAAATAAAAGTAGCCTAAGTTACTGCTTGAAACATCAGCTACCTGCCAGTGAAAGTCCCGTTAAAATCGGTCCAGCCGTTTCAGAGATTACCAGGAACAAACAGACAGACAGACAGAGAAAAATATAAAAACTTGGATTTTTAGTGTCAGTAGCGTGTATACTTTAATATGCATTAAGTGAAAGGCTGTTATTTTGGAATTACAAACAGACACTTCAATTTTATTTATCTGTATAGATTATGTCAAACACTAATAATGATCAAGTCATTATTAGTGTTTGATTTTTTGAGCGGCCATGAGTTATGTAATCGCGTACTACGCAAGTTACAACCTCATTGTGGTCCATTTAAAAGCTTAAGTGCATTAATTCTCAGCAATGTTTAAGAGAAAATCAACGTCAAAGGGTGTTGGAATAATAAATGGTCATCGCCTTATGTCCTTATTTCAAAACTCAAATGAATGTTAAGTATTATTACTGACTTGTTATTTATGTTTGATTTATAGAGCCGTAGTGATTTCGTGATTTACACAGTTGCGTGCTACGCTAGTTACAACTTACAATTCTGATTAAATGAGTTTTGTTTAAGAAATTAAGTGCAGTGATTATAAAAGATGTCTATGAAAAAATCAGAGCAAGGGTAAGTAAAAATATATGATCGCTCACGAAATCATCTTTTAAGAAATTAGGTGCAGTGATTCTCAAAGATGTCTAAGAAAAAATCAGAGAATGCCTATGTATAGCGTTTGAGAAACGGCGTCAAAGCTTCCCTCTCCGAGATGAAATGTGTTTTGAATCCGGGGTGTGTCACTTACGTGTAAAGATGTAATGAGTTTCTAAATGTAATAATGATTCGCATCCACAAATGCAACGAGCCAGGTTCTAAAGAAATATACACAGTTAAGAAAAAGTCTTGCTAAAGTGAGTGAAAGAGTGAAATTACTGAAAATTCTGGTAAATAACTGTTATTACTGAAAGCGCTTTCTAGCTATCCCACCAAGAATACTGCGTTATGTTACACGATTTTATTTTTAATAAACATCTATTACTTACTACAATAATAAATATTTATTGAAATGATTAAATATAACGGGTTTCGTTAAGTTTCACACGGACTGAATGATTAATGAACTTGTTGCTACTTCTAACACAAACAAACACCGATAATTTACATCCAAAAAAAATTATTCAGCAAAAGGAACAATCAAACAGAGATTTGAATTTGAGAGAGTGGGCTCGTGGCACAGTTGCTATTGCGCATATAACGCGATCAGCAATGTTAAGCAACCATACGCCTAGCCAGTAGTTGGATGGGTGACCGCCCGAGCTCCCTCCGTGCCTCGGAGAGCACGTTAAGCCGTCGGTCCCGGTTGCCAATTTAACAACTTTGGCAATCGTTACAGGTCAGTCAGAGGCCTAAGAAAGTCTGACAACTGGTTTAACCCAGATTTCCGATTTTCCTCGAAAAAGGGGTTACGAAGGTCAGATGGCAGTCGCTTCGTATAAAAATCAGGTGATCAGCCACATCGGGTTGAATCAAGTGCTGACCCCAAATACATGGGATAAGGCCAGGGAGATGATGATTTGAAATATGGAGAGTGTATTTGTGATGAGTAAATATATATACAAAAAAAGATTATCTTAAGTGTCTATTTATATCTCTAAAGTGGGTTTGAGTGTTTGCCATTTATTAATTTTTCAAGAGATGTCTTTAAAAACTCTGGCAATAAAGTATTTCAATGTTATCTTTATTAATATAATGAAGCTAAAGAGTTTCTCGTTAAGTTTCAAGGAAAATCGCTCCCGAAAATTATTAATTTAATAAATTACCCTGCTGATAAACAATTAAGAATTCCCAATAAATTAAACTTATAGCACTATTACCTTGCTTATAAAAATAGGACGACTTTGTATTTTTATTTTACTTGACACCCAATAACTTACTATTTATTTTATTTAATAGTAACACCATCAATTATTCATAAAAGAATTTAATTTGTAGTTATAGGTATAGGACCGTAAGATAGACCATTACACGTATAAACACGAATAAAAAAATTACTTAAGTAACTAAGTACAAGGTAAACTTTACTGTAACTTTTCTAACCACTTAACATCTCTTAATATTTAAATCCCACTGTTATTTAATAATCACTTCAACACATAGTACGCTAAAGTATGATTCGGTGTAACGACCGCACGGACCACCCGACGCGTCGTGCTTTCACGAATATCTACGTCCAACTAAACCTTACCATTGAACTTGAAGCTGAAAAGTATCAATGAGTATATTGCATTACGAATTTTGCTACAATCATTTTAATTCAATTCTATTCAAAATATCTTTATTTGATTAGACTTTTAACAAAGTACTTTAAATCGCCAGAACTATACGATTACACAGGATTATACATGCTACCGCCAGGTTCGGAAGGTTGCTTTTACTGAGAAGAACTTGGAGAAAATTTTGAGTTATCTATACATCTATACATACATACATACATACATATACGTACATATACATATACATATATATATATATGTATATATACATATACAGATACATAAAATTTAAGTGTCTGTTTGTAATTCCAAAATAACAGCTTTTCACTAAATGCATATGAAAGTATATACGCTAATGACACTAAAAAACCAAGTTTAAAAATTTTTCTCTGTCTGTCTGTTTGTTCCGGGTAATCTCTGAAACGGCTGTACCGATTTTAAAGGGACTTTCACTGGCAGGTAGCTGATGTTTCAAGGAGTAACTTAGGCTACTTTTATTTATTAAAAATATTAGGGTTCCGCGACAATACGGATGAAACTAAATCTACGCGGCTGCCGCGGAGCACAGCTAGTTTAAACTGAATGATGATATGATGGAAAATTAAATACAATTATGTATTTTAATTAATGAAAGGCTATTTCATTATTTTCTATTGTCATAATAGAACGTTTTATAGAGGAATAACTAAGGAAAGCTGTTAACTTCCGTTCCTCTCGTGTTTAATTGTAAATTTAATTCATTTCACATCCGTTAGTTAAAATGACAGTTAATAGGCGAAAATATAATAAGCAAAATATGTTATAAGAGAGTTGCAAGTAGAAGAATGATGTGGTGACTAGAATTGAAAGAAATATATTGGGACTACATTAACCACTAGACGACTACAATTCTTATTTCACAGAGTTCCTTTCGTTTTGAGATACGGTACTCTAGATATTAAAAGCGCTTAATTTCAAACGAAAACATAGATGCTAACGACCTAGATAAATTAAATAAGACCGCGAAATGTATCTTGATGACTGCGTTGTTTACACATTACATCTAGATCTAACGTGAACGTTATTTATTTCCAGGAATAAGATGTATATTTAAGACTAGCTATGCCCCGCGACTTCACCCGCGTAATCTTAGTTTCATGGGGCTTTATCTCGTAGAAACAATTAAAAAAAATATTAAAATATAAGAGTCGTGGTGGCCTCGGGGTTAGAGCAGTCGTCTGCTACGCAAGCGACGCAATTTCGAATCCCAGCGGAACCTGTACCTATGAGTTTTTCTAAAAACTTATGTGCAGTGATTTTCACACCACGTGCTTTGCGGTGAAAGAAAACATCGTGTGAGAATCTGGATATGTCTGAGAAATAATTCAAAGGCGTATGTATAGTGCCTGAGACGGCGATGGACTCACCCTCTGTCACGTTGGCACTTAATCATATTCGGTGAAATGTGGGTGTTGTTATTACAACACCTCTGCCTACCCCTTCGGAGAATACAGGCGTGAGCATATGTTGAAATATAATAGACAGACAGAGAAAATTCAAAAACTGATTTTTTAGTTCTATATATTTTCGTAAGCATTAGTGATAAGCTGGTAATTTGGAGTTACAATCAGACATTTTAATTTTGTTATCTATATATTATTATTATGTATATTTATAGATATAGATAGACACACTCACGCTATACCAAGCGGCAACCGAGTGTCGGCCGAGCTACAACAAAGGTCAACTCGGGTCGGGCCTGGCTCGGTCTAGCGAGATTCATCCTTTATAATATTGATAGAATTAATGAATTATGTCACAAATTATGATTTATGAGAGTAATAAAAATCACAGTATCAGTTTAAGTGGTGACTGGCGACTGATAAACGTGTCCTAAATACCTAAAATAAAGGTTACCCGATCGACTACTTTGATTGATTGCTATAGAATAATGGTAGGCTTTGACAAAGTAACATTCTCTCACGGTTGCGCTAATAGAAGCGATAAAATGTATGGAAACGACATAAATCTGGCACGTGATATGTAATTCCCATATATTTTGTACCGTTTCTATAAGCGAAGCGCGAGGATAATGTTACTTTGTCTACAGGCGTATTCTTTCTGACTGAATATGAAGGTATACACGACACTTCTATTAAATAAATAATTGTCTGTCTGTCAGTCCCTATGTCTCTTTGTTCCGGCTAATCTCTGAAACGGTTGGACCAAATTAAAAAGTACTTTCACTGGTAGATATCTGATGTTACAAGGAGTTAATAAGACTAGTAGTCGCAATCGATACATGCGGAATATGAGGTCCGTGGCTCGCTCCCCGCCTCGGGAAAAATGTACTTAGGTTTATCCATCGGTTATTTCTCAGTAGCAGCCCTTAGTACTGGCTTCGTGTCCGCTTAATGACAATAGCTTCGCCTCCTATTACATGGAACTTAAACAGAGCAATGCGCGGTTGCGAGATGTTTCAACAACCGAAGCAATCACAGTCGGTCGAATTTACCATCGACTCGCCGATCGTTGATCGATTGTGGATACAAGCCATTGGTCCGAGTCGCACCGAATCTAGCCGAATGTAACCGATTTCGGCCGACGCGATGCATCGCGCCATGTTCGATGACTGGCGACTACAAACTGAGTTTCTTGAGTTTCTTGCCGGTTCTTTTCAGAAGGCTAGTTTCAGAACCGGTGATAAATTTCTCGACATTCATAAGTGCCTTACCAGGGCCTAAACTGAATAAATCATTTTCATTTTACTAGTGAGTCCGATTCATCGACTGTGATTGAAAACAATCGCAATGCATCGAAATGATTTAACAATCGAATCAATAGCGATTAACTCTCGCCATCGCAAATCGCTACTTAAACATACTTTGTGAAATGTATGTGCACTACAATTACATTTCCGTCTTCTCGGCCTACCCTACCCCTCCGGGGAAAAAGGCGTGATTGTACTCTTATTTATTTATAAATACATGTAAATAAATAATTTAATGTTACGCATTTAAATTCAACGTGTATCGTATAAATCCCAAACGAAAGCTACAGAGCTCACTGCTTCAATAATTCCACACACTAGACCACATTTTATATTTAAAGATCTGAAAGGCCGCAATAAAACCTCTTCTATTAACACGTGAATAATTTATTTTATATTGAGAGGTAACACGAAATAGCTCTCATGTTTGCTACATTATTATAGAATTAGTACCTACCATAATACCTTATATTATCTATACAGATAAATATATACCTATAAGGTGTCTCGAATTGGGTGCAGATATTACTTATATGAGTATATTAACACCACGATAATTTTATTAAAGGTTTAAAGCTTCCATACCAAGATATGCAAAAAAAAGTCTTAATTTTTTCATTATTATTCTGTTTCCACGAGAAATTCACCACACTTATTTCTTTCTTTATAATGAATACTTTCACCAATACTAACTAAGTAATATACATGATGTTGATTAAATAAAAATATAGTACCATTATGATATATTATAATGAACAAAAAATATTGACGCTTAATTTGTGAAGATTATATTAAATACAAAAAAAAACGCAGATATATTTTTTGTAGATTTTTATGAGTTCGAGATTCATTATACTTCAAGATCAAATATATGAGTTAAGATCACTGGA
The DNA here is from genome assembly GCA_964035505.1 of Watsonalla cultraria. Taxonomy (NCBI): domain Eukaryota; kingdom Metazoa; phylum Arthropoda; class Insecta; order Lepidoptera; family Drepanidae; genus Watsonalla; species Watsonalla cultraria. The sequence continues at coordinate 745,725 of OZ037715.1, forward strand.
GATAAATCAAAACTATAAGTTAGTAATTTGCTTTGATTTGTATATTAAGCCCTAGAGCAGTTTGCTATAAGATTATTTGAAGTCAAAGTCTTAGTAAAGTAGTACTATCGTCAAAAGGGTTGTTATTACAACTTATAATCATATGTAAATATATTCTGACACCTTCCAAGTAAGTTCGTAGGAGTTACAATACCCACTTTTCACCGATAATTAGGTGCCATCACAAGTTCTGAGCGCTTGAAAGCGCAGTAGTAATTTTATGGGTCTTGTATAAAGCAAGGGCGAACAAATATATGTAAAATTTTCGCTGAGCACTTTCTACTCCTGACGGTGCGTATTTTTATTGACGGGGGGGAAACCTTCAAAAGGTGCCTCACTAAAATCCCCCCGGTGGCCATCCTCCGTTCTTTGGGAGGACTCCGGGTACTCTGATAGATCGCACCGGTGTCCCCCCACACTTTGTCGAGGCACATCCCCGGGGCAGCTGTATCGCCGCCCCTGGAGACCTCGCTGTGCAAGGCAGCTCGAGCCACATCGCGCTGCCACCTTCCCGGGCCCGCGGCTCGGTGGTCAGAGCTCCCACCCCGACCACCACACAGCAGGCCCTCCGGCCCTGGCCTAGTCACCTGACGGTACCTACTAACGTGACAGATGGTGTCCCTAAATTGATTGTTTGATCCTATACCTACATTAAATAATATTCATCAACGTAAAACTCGTTGTGTGAGGTCATCGGATTTAACTATTTGAATAACTCATTGGTTCAGATTTAAACTTGCGTCGCTGGCGTAGCAGGCAGCTACATAAACCGTTGGACCGTAACGGCTTGCGAGTTTCGGCTTGACATTCTCCGAAGTCTCTTTTTTTACAATAATAAGTTACATATTAAATTCTTATAAATGGTTAGGATAAATATAACCTCTGCAAACCGTGCAGAATTTAGAATGTAAATATGTGTATATACTATGCATAAATATCTAATCATTAGTTACATAGTTTCAAAATCAAACGCAAGAACGAATTTATTAAGAATCTATCAGTAAAAACCATCTCATTCAATGTGGACATTATTCGATCCTCTCATGTGATATCATAATGAGGTTCAAACAACCACTCGCCACGTACGCACAGATAAACATGATTACAGAATCTACTTTATGGTGATGAAACGCTACGAGATTGTTCTACGCAAAAGATAGCCTGCGATATGAAAATAATTTGGTAAAATCGCCAAGTTCAACTAAGCTTTACCTATTAGTTGTGTTGGGCTAAACCCAGCATAGAGTTTAAATATATGTTAATAATAGTTTATTATTTATGGTTTATATTTTACTCTTTTACTGTACACTTTTGTTTTCTCTCTTTTCGTGTCACCTATAAAATACAGTCGTATTCAAAGTTATATTTGCGTTTACTTTCGTAATCTAACAAGTTGTTTATTTTTTTTAAATAAATAATCAATATTAAATTAATAAAATGACTAGGAATGTATGTAGCTGGTACTGAATTGGCAAATTATTGCATTGTAATATTTAATATATTGTATGTATTTAGTTTAGGCCTTAGTAGGGTACTTCAGTTTCAGAAGCAAACAATATTGTTACTCGGTATTTGTAGTCTCAGAAGGCTGGCATTCTCGTCATACTTGTGAACAGGTGCTGCTTGTGGGGGCTGGTCATCTCAAGCTACGCATTTAGATATAAGTACAACTACTAGACTTTTCTTTATGTTAATTTTTATTGACATTTGTGCATTGGAACTGTGTCCATGGGCATACATTTCTCAAGTGATTTACTTTGTTTTTAAAAATTGTATAATATTTTTAAAAGAGTAATTACTGAGTTTCTTGCCAGGTTCTTCTTAGTAAAAGCAACCTTCCGAACCTGGCAGTAGCATGTATAATCCATGTCGTTCTGGCGATTTGAAAGTACTTTGTAAAAAGTCTAATCGAATAAAGATATTTTTGACTTTGACTTTGACTTTGACTAGTTTCCGAACCGGTGGTAAATTCCTCGACATTCATAAGTGCCTTACCAGGGCCTAAACTGAATAAATCATTTTCATTTTCATTTTCATTTAGTCGAACTTGTCTCTAGCACTGCCGTGCTCTCATAGATATAACTGTTTACTCTGCGACCACGTATTTACGGTCGAATTATGAACTATTATCTCGATATACGCGTTGTGTGTCGTTTATTAATCTGACGTCATGGGGAAATAATATCGGACGGTTATTGAATCATCAAGGATATTTGGGGCTATTAAATAGATAAGGCAGTTGACCGGAAAGTTGTCAAGTGGTTCCGCTATCAAGCTTTTATGGTAACAACATTTTACTATATCGTAAAAACAACTTTCAAAGTAGATATTGTACTAGATTAGAAATAGCTTGTGTAGGGCGGATTCAACTAAAAATATGAATCAAATGGCTTATTATTTGCCCTTATATAGTTTTTTCTTCCGTTCTTTTTTTTCCGTCAAGGGCGTTACAAAATACCCTTATTATTATTTAACGCCCTTGTAGGCTTTCTTGTCTCTGAAATTACATTCTTAATATCGGAGCACGAATCTTTGAAATCGGATGAGTAGCTTCGAACATTACACCTCCATCGTGCAAACTCTTTACAATATTAGCATAGGCTGACGGAAAAAAAAGAACGGAAGAAAAAACTCCTTGGTGCAGTACAGGTCACGGGATTCAAACTTGCGTCGCTTCCTTAGCAGGTTACTACCCCACAGCCACCACGGCTCTAATTATTTTTTTATTATATTTAATTAATTACAATTATTTATGTGTAAGAGATATACCTATATCTTATATCTTTAAACGAGCAATTCTTGTATATATATATAGAATCTGGATCTCCGAAACGGCTGCAACGATTTTCATGAAATTTTGTACATAGGGCAAAAAATTGATCTAGCTAGGTTTCACTTTCAGAAAACGTTTTGACCATGTTTTCATGCACCGGAAAACTCATAAAATATCAATACAATACGACAGTAAATTTCGCCGACAATTGTCAAGTTATGATAGCTCAGAGGTGAGGCTGTCAGCTTACGAGGTGATAACGAAACTAGAGTACCCCGGTTCGAGACCGACTTTTACCGGTTCGATTTTTTCCTTTTGGTTCGTTTCTTTTTACTAGCTTTTTTGAGAAAACGTCAAGTTTTTTTCTATTGTGGGAAAAAGTTTAGTTTTTTGTGAGAAAAAGAAACCGAGAACAGCTCGGTCAACCAGGTACTTATATTCAATCCAATTCCTTGGTGAGTTGCCAACTTATAACCTAAGAATTGTATATGTATTCCGTATGAAATGTGTAATGTAAAATGATCCATCTCATATGAACAAGAAATTCCCAAATCCTCATGTGTATGCAAAAGGGACTGAAGGAGACAAAAACACTTGGGAACACGGACTTAACACGTAATCTGCATTGTTTACGTTTAAAGCCACGACTGGGGAAATTTCGGCCGTTCGGAGCTTTCTACTTCTGCTGCGTTATTGCCTAAGGTTTGCGCACTCAGAAATCATAAACATTTTTGACTTGCTCAGTGCCGGATTAGCCACGTAGCAAGAGTAGCAAATGCTAAGGGCCCCGCAAACTGAGGGGACCCGCGCACCAACGCGTCAAATTTGTTTGATTTTTACTCATGAAGTCCAAGTATGTGTGAAATGATGATAACTATAATATACTTACTTATAATTTGTATTTTAATTTATTTGAATCAGATTTTTTTTATTTTACATTGTATTCAGGGTAAGTTGTATTGTGGATACTGCCAGTGTGACCGTGCTGTGACGTCACGACTTGGTCCTAGTGGAAGATCAGTGATGGTTGTCATTTTCGTGGCCAGATTATGCTGAGTTGGGACCAATTCGTAACAACTATAAAACACTGTTACTATAATCCTTTTCGCTCTTTTGTGTATGTTGTTACGAATAAATTTATTTTCTTTCTTTCTATCAAATATATTGCATCTCCCATAAGGCATGAAAGATATTTTACGCAGACGCTTAGGCTATGCATCACTCCCACCTGAAAATCTAAAGTAACCCAGGGGCCCTTTGACCGAATTTGCTTCAGACCTCGCGCTGGCTTAATCCGACACTGGATTTGCTTGGAAATTATCTGCTACTGAAGTTAACAGAGCATTATGAATTTTTTTCCAGGTTTCCGATCCAGAACTATCTCTAAATAGTATCAGGAACTATAGAACTCTTCTGCATGCTAATAGAACTCACTTTTATTTTTGGTCTGCTGGGATTTGTTCTGCTAAGTTCACCAGCATAGGTTTCTCAGCGTCGAATTCGACGAGCGGTGGTTACAATCATAGGAAATTTATCACTATTCGGATTTTGATTTATCAGATCACTATTGTGAATAATTTTATATGAATTTTATGGTAATGAATAATTATTTACTATGAAATTAAATATACATGATGCCAGCTGAGTTTCTTGCCGGTTCTTCTCAGAAGCCTAGTTTCCGAACCGGTGGAAAATTCTTCGACATTCATAAGTGCCATACCAGGGCCTCAACTGAATAAATAATTTCATTTTCTATATCATTTTCATTTTGAGATACATAATACATAGAGGATAAGGTTCAATTACGTATCTCTAAGACCGACACTCGACGACGAGTGCGACGCTGAGACACCATAGTAGATAACGCGGCTGGAATAGAATGGAAAAATAAAAACTGAACTCACCGCGACCACTGACAACAGAAATATATTAATAGTAATGAGCTGAACCAAATCGAGTATTCTCGAAGTTAACAGGTTTATTTTCATTCCCGACCTTTCGACCAGGGGCCCTACCATGAGCTCTTATTGCCATGATAGTTTCACTCATTTATGAGACAGATGTATGTGACGTGCATACATCTGTCACTGTCACACAACAGAATTACCAGTTCGCTACGATCTTGACGTAGCGGTCGTCGGACGTCGTCGCTTGACCTTGCGTTTTGGGCTTTTTGTATGGAGACGTGAAACTTTCTACACTCGTCGCTTGGGGCGCTTTTTAACCCATGCAAGATGAGGAAAATACGCAGGCGATATCTTCAACATGTTAAACCTTTACTTGGGACACTGCTCCCATATCATGAGTTAGACAATTTATTCGAAATCAAATATTAAATACGTTAAATGTGTATTAGAAAATTTACAGCGCCTGTAACGGTCAGTTAATGAACTTAAATTTTACTTACGAATATGACTCATCAAGTATGCAGGGTATCGGGGAAACCGGGACAACTCTCAAAATATGCGATAGGGTATAATTTTAGGAAGTAATTAAAATTATTATGACAAAAATATTTTCTTCCGTTTTCGAGTAATTGATGTTCAAAGTTGACCATATCAATACCTTATTTTCGCATAAAAATCTGCTGTAACGTAGAGTTATTCACGTGAAACTTAACTACGTTTTTATTTTTTTTCTCCCACTAATAAATCCTGAATTAATCCCATAAAACCATTTTTCGAAACCATTAACCTTCCTTAATTTAAAAAGTTTAATGACCGCGTACGGAAGGTAGGTAAACGCGACCGCGCGTTCATTCAATCGCTTAAGGCCGCGAGCTCTTCGGCTATAGCTTATAACTACGTTATCGTTGGAGCTAGGTATTTTACGATTTCAATATAGTGATATATTCATAAAACCCTACAACTTCTAGAAGACAACTGTTCCTTTTTCTCCGACACCCTGTATATTACGATAATAGTAACAAACCTGTAATGGACGAACTTGACTATTAAGTTTCGAATGTGAGTGAGATATTTCGTTTGGTCTCAACTCCCTCAACAAATCCTTCGGTTTAGTTAAACAGCTTATTAACTACCCTTTAATAAAAGATAGTACATGCTTTAAACGGCCACTAGTTATACTATAAGTATTAAACATTGCAAAACCACATTGAATAAAGGTTTATTCTCGCATCCCTCATAAAAAGACGCTTACGCCACTACCTACTAAAAAACAAGTGCGGCGTAACCCTTACAATACTAAACCTTATGTACAGTTGGCTACAGAAGTCTGTAATCACCTTAAGATCGAAAATCATTTGCACTTCATAGAATAAAAAGGTCTATAAGAATTCGTTTGCATTCAATATGTGGCAATTGTCGCTCTTGATATCTAAAGGTGACTTCCCACGATGCGAGATTTTATGAATTGTCATGTCCTTTTGACGATATTCTTCCAGCACAAGAGACTGAACTTTCTAAACTGTTTATCAGCGTCGCACTCGACGTCGAGTGTCGGTTTCAAAGACTTGAACTTTATCGTCTATTTATTAAGCACCAATTTTCACATGATCGAAACCGACGCTCGACGTCGAGTTCGAAGCTGAGAAACCGTACAGAATAACGTGGCAGGGCACATCCAGTCGGTAATACAAAACTTTATGTCGCTTATTATTTCTCTGTCTCTACTCTACACTAATATTATAAAGACAAAAGATTTGATTGTTTTTTTGTTTATATTTGTTGCATTGGCTCCGAAACCTATTCAATCCGACCGATCTTGAAAATTCTTTCAGCAATGGATAGCTACATCATCGACGAGTAACAAAGGTTATATTTTATCCCCGCACTCCCACGGGAACGGGAACCACGCGGGTGAAACCGTGTAACGTCCGCTAGTCGTAAATATTTATAATTTTCAGTATGCTCTTGGCTCGAGATATCTATGTACAAGGCGATTATTAACCATTCTAAAACAAAAAAACTGTATGTGTACAGTTGACGAAATAATTGTGTCATTATAATATTGAGTATCGACAACTGGACACAAGTGTGTTCAGTATCTTGTGACGAGTTGGTGAAAATCCCCTCTTGCTTTGGCGGTAGCATATATAATCCTGTAAATTGTGTCATTGTGAGGATTTGAACGAGCTTTGTAAAGAGTCTAATCTTATTAAGATTTTTGACTTTGACTTTAATGCGTTCGAGCACCATGAGAACCACCACCTTTACAAAACGTTTGAGTCCCATTCTAAATTTGAGTGACAGAGAAATTATTTTCAAAATAGCAAAAGCACTTTCATGCACGGTATTACTTAGTTTTATTTCACGTACGTGTTCCCATTACAAAAACTTGTAGGAGTATGATTCCATGAAGGTCAGCTAAGAATACTTGGACAAGTTTTGAATGGGAAATGAGGTATACCAGTAGTATTCTCGTAGCATTAGTCTGATAATCTGTGAGTAAGGTTGCCAGCGCTCAAAAGAAGGGATGACGAGAGAAGGCATTGTGCTAACAAATTGTAGAAACCTTTCATATTTTTGTTGGAAAAGCGAATATAAGCGACTATATCTATAAATTAAATAAAAAAATATAAAATTAATCCCCATTTCCCTCGGCCACGCATTCACGCGTGTACGGCTGGACCGATTTCGGTTTTTTTTTTTTTGTTCGCGTTAAGTATATACATACTTTCATATGCATTTATTAAAAAGCTGTTAATTTGGAATTACAAACAGACACTTTTTTATTTATCTGAATAGAAAGAGGTATATATAAGCTGACGAATTCGGGAATATCACCACAACACGTAAAATTTTGATGTGGGGAGTCATAATGATCCCAATTACTTTGAATTACCTGTACTTTTCCTGCTATTAGTGAGACGATAATGATGTAATAATAATGAAAGCAAGAAATTACGGTGTAGGAAAAATACGTCCTGTTTTGAAAAACACAATCTTTCCATAAATACTGGTAAACTCTTTTAGACCTTAAGTCAAAGGGTTAAGTCAATTTTTTCTTAGCCAGTTCTTTTCTTTTTGCCAACAACGACGCAATGGAATATTATGTTACTTTTAAACCCAGATTATATAGGGTCCAACTATAATCGTTTAAGCAGCGCGTATTACGAGCTTCTTGAAACTTCTTGAAAATGAAACGTCACTTAGAAGTTCTTAGTACGCTCTGCTAAAACCGATGATGGTAGGCCCCCTGTTCCGTTGAGTAAACCCGTGGCGCGTAGCTAGTTTTAGTTCCAAGTAGCTATGCCTTTCCCCGCATAGATTTAGTACCATACTTTATTTAGCGGAGCCCTTTTTTTCTGAATTAAAGTAGCCTAAGTAACTCCTTGAAACATCAGCTATCTGCCAGTGACAGTCCCGTCGGAAAATCGGTCCAATCGTTTCAGAGATCACCCAGAGCAAACAGACATACAGACAGACTGAGAATTTTAATAAACTGGTGTTTTTATGTTAGTTACTTTTGCTTTTAGAGATAAAATTTTAATTTGGAATTACAAACAGACATTTCTATTTATTTATCTGTATGTATATATGTATAGATGGACCAGGCTAATGACATTTGCACAGTATTCGGTGAATGACAGACACTGCCTTCTAATTAATAAGTAAAGGATCCAGTCAACATTTAATTGCACGCCAAAATGTGCAATTATTTCAAATAACAATTAGTGAAAACTATTTTGGGTTTCAGTGACATTGCAGTGGAAAATAAATTCACTTTGAACGCCTTAGTTGTGCATACTTTACCGACGGGCTTGCGATAGTTTAGCCTCTTGGGATTTTACGTGTTGGTATATAGTATGCCGAGTTCTAAGCGTTAACATTTATCGAGCCATTAATGGTACTTACTGTTTTATTACTTTCGGAAGGCTAGTTTCCAAACCGGTGGTGGTCAGTTCTTAGATGTTCATAAGTTCCTTACCAGGGCCTAAGCTGAATAAATAATTTTCTTTATTATTAAAAAGTGTAAAGTAGAACTGTTTTATAAAAATGCATACTTGCATATGGTTTGCATTGAATAGGCTCCGAAACTACTAGACCGATCTTGAAAACGCGTGACGTCCGCTTCACGCGGACCGCGTAGTTCCCGTTCTCGTGGGAGTACGGGGATAAATATAGCCTATGTTACTTGCTGATGATGTAGCTATCCATTGCAGAAAGAATTTTCAAGATCGGTCTAGTAGTTTCGGAGCCTATTCAATGCAAACAAACAAACAAAAAACCAATCAAATCTTTCATCTTTATAAAAATAGTGTCTCTAAAATACATTTTTTTTTTTGTCTTGAAACAAATAATGTACAGTCATCAGATTTTATAGCTATTTCATAAAGAAAAAAAACTTAATTCTTGGTTTAAATTTCTTACGAGTGTCAAATTATAAGAACAGTAATCCAACGGCAAAGTTAAAATTGTCCCGAAATAAATAGCTGTACAGAACCCACGGTGCGACTCCTACTCGCACGTAGTCAGTATTCCTTTTAAATATGCTCAGGCAGAGTACACAAATGGATTTATTTTCCACTCAAATAACAAATGTTTTTCCAAATGAAAAAGTTGAATATCAATTGTATTTGAAGTTTAACAAAGGGCGGTATTGTTCGAGTCTTGTTTGTGATTGTTGGAGGTCCACAAAAAAGGGATGCCAAGTAATTCCACGATTGTCTTTGAATGAACTTACTCGGTGGTAAATTATCCCTCAGGAGTTTATCATCATCATTTACTGCAATGGGAAGTTGACTGTAGACCACCGAAGATTTCCTCAACGGTCAAATACGTCATAAGCCATGGTAGCTGTAAGGTTTGAATTGGCACCTGCTACCCGACGCTATCCGAATACCAGTATCCTAAGCCAATATTTTTTCTAAAAACTTAAGTGCAGTGATTTCACGCGACGTGCGTTTACGGTGAAGGAATAAATACATCGTGAGGAAACCCGCATGTGTCTGAGAAGTAATTTAAAGGCGCGTGTATAGACCCTGAAACGGAGAGGGACTTACCATCTGTCACGTTGTTACTAATCATCTTCGGTGAAAAGTGTGTGTTGTTATTACAACACCTCTGCTTACCTTTTCTCTTGCATAGCAGGCGACTGCTCAAACCCCAAGGCCACCGCGGTTTTTTTTGGTGAAGAATCGTGTTTAATTATGACGAGAAGATATTCAATAAACCCCCCCATCTTAATGCATGGTATTCACTAGCTGTGCCCCGCAGTTTCACCCGCGTTGACTTAATTTAAAGAATGGCTTTATTTAGCGGAACACGACTTTTATTTACAGTTTATGCTTTCATATGCATTCAGTGATAAGCTGTAATTTGGAATAACAAACAGATACTTCAATAATATTTATATTATGTATATATGTAGATAGCGCCTGTGACGGCAATGAAATCATTATCCGTCATGTTAGCTTCTTATAAATTTCGGGAAAGTTTTGGTTGTAACAACTCTACCTTCATCTTCTGCGACGCTTCTTAGAAAGCGTAAGTTTACATTAACAAGAAGTACATGGAGTTATATGTGGAGGTTAAACAAATACAAAGGACATTCATTGTAGACCCTCAATGTAACAAAATAGGTAGGTAACAACTGTTCCTTTGAGCGCGTCCTTCCGTTTAGACGGCTATTATTAGTATTTCTCAGGGTTATTCAAAAGGACTTTTCTGGAACCTACACTGAATAGACAAATTTGATTTTCGTGAATAATTTGCACGGGAAATACTCTACTTCTTAAATGTAGCGCAACTAGCAGATAGAAATTAAATCAAACATAGTCGTACCCACGGCTTCACCCGCATTGAATTGAAAAAATAATTCAGTCATCTCTTTTGATATGCTCACTAATTTTGGGTAGGTCATTTGTCCATTATCGAGCTTTTGACCGTGGAATTTGATTTAATGGTGTTTTAAAAGCACAGTAACTTTAAAACATATTATTTTTATGCGGGAATTTCATAAGCAGTTAAAACTGGTTCTGAAAGGAACCGGCAAGAAATTCAGCCAGCCAGCGTGAAGTTAGTAAAGCACTATAGCATAATTTCTATGTTTACTCAATAATATAATCTTCAGTGTAGCAATATCATGTTTCACACGCCTCCTTGATTCAGTGAAATTCACTTACTCATTTCATATTGCACCGAATCAGAATGAGATTAACGCACAAATTACTTGAAGCAAGGGAACGTAATTAATTTGGATGACTTCATCGTTACGCCTAATTACACGCAGACGTGACACAGTTAAGGTTGTAAACAGTAGTGCAATGTAGCCATCTAATTATTGCATTTAAAAAAACATCTATACCCCGATCTCAGTCATCATCTCCCTGGCCTTAATCCCATGTATTTGGGGCCGGCACTTGATTCAACCCGGTGTGGCTGATCACCTGATTTTTATACGAAGCGACTGCCATCTGACCTTCGCAACCCCTTTTTCGAGGAAAATCGGCAATCTGGGTTAAGCCAGTTGTCAGACTCTCTTAGGCCTCTGATTGACCTGTAACGATTGCCAAATATGTTAAATTGGCAACCGGGACCGACAGCTTACCGTGCTCTTCGAGGCACGGAAGGAACTCGGGCGGTCACCCATCCAACTACTGGCTAAGCATATGGTTGCTTAACTTCGCTGATCGAATGATATGCGCAATAGCAACTGTGTCACGAGCTCCTCCCCCGCCTATAGCTCCCTAGCCTATATCCCGATCTCAGTATTCTTTATTTATACTCGCTAGCGTCTCTGCCGAATATTTGTATGTGAAATTTTAGAGTACTTCCTAGAGGTGATGTGAATGATTGAAATATCTCATACAAAATTGTCGGTGATGTCAGCGAGTATGGATTACGAAATGTAGGGCTCACATATATCCAAGTTATCAGGAAAATTCAGCTCCGCAGCTTATGCAATTAGGAATTGTACTTTTGCTACAATTAATTAATCTTAATTTTGATCTTTGCTTTGACTGGCTAGAATTTGCCATGCTCACATATATTTGTAATATTTTTTAGTTTTTATTTTTGACAATTGAGCATTGGAACTGTGTCCATGGGCTTATAGTTGCTTGAGTGATTTATTTTGTATTTTGAAAACTGCATAATACTCTTGAAAAGAGTAATTACTGAGTTTCTTGCCAGGTTCTTCTCAGTAAAAGCAACCTTCCGAACCTGGCGGTAGCATGTATAATCCTGTGTAATTGTGTCATTCTGACGATTTGAAAGTACTTTGTATAAAGTCTAATCGAATAATGATATTTTTGAGTTTGAGTTTGAGTTTGAAAACAAACTCGTGATAGGGGTACAGTAGTGTAATATAACCACCTAATTTGTGCTTTTAATAAAAACAGATACCCCTGTTTTTCTAATATATACTCGCTAGCTGCAGAATATTTATATGTGGAATAGAATAGAGCGTACTAGCACCTTTCCCCATGTCACTTCTCCGCAAACCTAAGTTCTTTACAACGTGTTTTTTTAGAGAAAACGTGAAGTTATTTCTTTTGTACACAACACAGCTCGGTCAACTTTAATTTTAATTCTTATTAGCTGAGCCCCGCGGTTTTACCCGCATAGATGTAGTTTCATCCATATTGTCGCGGAACCCTAATATTTTTAATAAATAAAAGTAACCTAAGTTACTCCTTGAAACATCAGCTACCTGCCAGTGAAAGTCCCGTTAAAATCGGTCCAGCCGTTTCAGAGATTACCCGGAACAAACAGACAGACAGACAGAGAAAAATTTTAAAACTTGGTTTTTTAGTGTCAGTAGCGTGTATACTTTCATATGCAATTAGTGAAAAGCTGTTATTTTGGAATTACTAACAGAAACTTAAATTTTATTTATCTGTGTATAGATGTATAGATGTATAGATATTGATGTACTGTTTAAATAATTACTGTGGTCCAAGCAGCACATCTATCATAATAAGTGAAAGGGTATGTTCATCTAACCTAATTTGCCAGGAAGTGACTCCTTTGTATTTGTAGGCTAATTGGGAAACAAATTATATTATTCCCTAGCCCACTTACAAACGAGGCTACGTTGATCAACCACGCTTGTAAATATACCACCAACTGCGAGGAATGTAGACAATTTAAAACTTACCACCTTTTGGAAAGTCGGTATAGTAAAAATGTCTGGTAAGAACCGGAATTTGGGTTGAAAAAGGAACTTAAGGGGGCCAAATATTGTCGTTTAAGCAACGCTTATTAAGACCTGGGGCCTTACCACGAGCTCTTATTGCCATGATAGTTTCACTCATTTATGAGACAGATGTATGTGACGTGCATACATCTGTCACTGTCGCCCAACTGAATTATCATTGCAATAAGAGCTCATGGTTGGGCCCCTGCTTTATGTCTTAGATTTCAAGTTAAATTTAACGGTACTAAGATTTATTTAATTTATATTAATAGGAAGATTTACAGCAAGTCAACTAGTATAATTGTATGTTAAAAACAATGATTTATTTTTCAACATAAAGTAAGAAGTTTCACTTTAAGTAAATGAAAACCTACTAGAGTAGAAAACCTACTAAATTTTGTACACGGATGCTTGACAATATGTAAAAAAAACTATGATTTATTTTTTAACAAAACCTAACAAGTTTAGCTTTGAGTAAGTAGAGACCTACTAGAGTAGTCATACGATTTTTTTTGAACAAATATTAAAAGTTTTCAGTCACGACACCGATCCTAGACAAAACAGACTAGTGATTTGTAAAGGGCGAAAGAAGAATATTTGTATTTGGGTGGAAAATAGGGTTGAAAACGGAACGAATGCTAACTGATTATACAATATCATAGTTCAAGTGGGTATATAAAATGCATAGTGATGGCCCTCGAGTCTAACGAGTAGCATCAGCAATTTACAAGTGAACTGAATTAATTAGCCTTAAGTACTTATTTTTATCAGCCGTTGAAAGGCTCACAAGCGAAGATAATAATCTATACATCTATATACCTGGCCACCACATCATCATCACCATCATCATCAGCCTATCTTGGTCTACTGCTGGACATAGGCCTCCCCTAAAAACGGCCACCTCAGCTCTATTAATGAATTTGAACTATTCCTAACTAGAAGTCCACAATGGCCAGTTCGAAAAATCGAATATCATAAATAAAAAAAAATTTACGTATACACTAAACAAATCGGCCTGGTTCCACCACTTAGCCAGTCGTAACGCTTGATGAATACCGTCTGTATAGTGCACATAAACTGAGCACAGTTTACGGCCTACAAACACTAAGCTGAGATTACTGCCCCGTCATTACGGATCCAATAGATTTGAAGCGGAATGGAGTGGTTTGGATGTGGCAAACTAAAGGTTCCTTAGATGATGAGATGGTACTTGATTATCGTTCAAAAATAATTTTATGTATTCAGACAGAAAGGAAAAATATCAAATGGCAAATTACTAGATATGTTACTTAATGATATTATTTTCTTCTAAACTAAAAAATAATAGAACTGTTTTGCATTCCAACAAAACAGATATTATGTGTATGAAAAAACACACAGCGTTGGTTGAAGAAGCTGTCTTTTATTTTGCCTAAATTATACAAATAAATGGAACGAACTCACCAGTATCCCTTTTCTTTGTATACATCGGTCTCTTTCACTCACGCAGTAGCGCGCGCCAAATGTCATCGGGTTGAACTCTGGAGCGAGCTATCAACTGTCACTCATAGGAATCTTCACAACGCACCAGCAAGCCCTTGCTGCAACGCTGTGTGTTTTTTCATACACATAATATCTGTTTTGTTGGAATGCAAAACAGTTCTATTATGTGTTCTTCAAAACACACAGCGTTGGTTGAAGACCTGTTTGATATCTGCTGGTGAAAGAGTATATAGACGCTATGTGATGAATAAAATAATCAGTTAATGATTCTGTGTTTAATCTTAAACACTCGACTTACAGCAAATGTCTCCTTAATGCTGAAATCATTGACATATTTAATATATTAAAATAAAAATTAGAAATTTAATCACACTTCTAAACTTCAACAATCCAAATTTGAGATCCTTATTAACAATCAACAGGGCCATTATCAATGAACAAATTGTAAAAATAAAATAACTATAACTTATAAACCACTAAAATAATTATAAGTGAGATCAATCATCTTAAAAGTAAAATAATCATATTAAAGAATTAACTCAATAAACAAAACAATAATAACATTATATCTGAGTAAAATGATTATGTAGCAAAAGTTTTAGTACTTCTGTCTACTGGACGACAGTAGAATTTTCTGAAAGTTTCACCGCTTTTCCAATTGCCTCTCCTCAAAATCTCATCTAGAGGTCTGTTTTCTAACCAACTTCTGGAGGCTACTGCAGATCTGATACTTCCTGGAGGGGCTTCAATATTTACTTCCTTAAAGATAGACTTTATCCAGCCTGATATGATTGTCTTTGTAGCAGGCTTAACTACACCAGTTATTGAAATAAACAAGTTAGTCAAGTTACTGATCTGATTTCGTCTTTCTTGTGTAGTCTGTATGAGAAGTCTGATATGTTTTACTGGACATATATTGGGGTCAGGATGAACTTTAAGTACCCATCCAGATTGTCTGTAGTTTGCAGTATCAGTCTTTGACCCGAACCTGGGCCACAAAGTAATTGAATCATCTTCATCAACAATATTATCATTAGCAATATCTAAAAGAGTCAGGTCATGTAATCGCCTTCCCGAGGCTAAAAGCAAGATTAATGCGGTTCTTCGTGAAACATCAAAATGTGTACCGGACCCTGCTGATTTACATAACCAATTAAATAGTACTTTTGTATCCCATACTGGAGGTTTACTTGGCTGTGGATTAGCAACTGATATTGCTTTCAAAATTTGTTGCACGAAAAAGTTTTTGGATATATCAACTTGCGATGTGGCACAGTATGTAGAAATTGCTGATTTATGTAGAAGAATAGTGCGGTAAGCCAAGTTATCTTCCAGGTACAGTTTGGCTAAAAATCTAGCTACATCCTTAGCATCAGGTTTTTTGTGGTCTATACCTTGTTTTTCACACCATGCTATCCATCTCTTTATCGGAGCCTTATAAGTAGTGAGTGTGGATCTTCTCCAACTACTTTTTAACAATTCTTTTTCATCTAAGGACCACTGAGCAACTTGACTGGACCACCCCCAACTTTCCAAGCCATGAGGTGTAGCTTGTCCACCTGTGGGGGATTCTTCCCTGTTGTCAGGTCTATCAGATTCTTGCTCAAGTCCTGTATTTGAATTGGCTCCTCGAGAGCTCTGGCTTTCAGGTCCGGTAGCCAGGCACACTGAGTCCAATGTGGAGTTATCAAAATGTAAGTCCCCTCTGCTGTGTTCAGATGACTGAGTACACGTGGGATCAAGTTTGGTGGAGGGAACACCCAGGCCAGCCGAAACTGCCACCTTTGACTTAACGCATCGCAGAAGATTGCCAAGCCATCTTTTGAGTCCCAAGTGACGTAATGTCGCACTACGGCCGACTTTTTGGATGCGAAAAGATCTACGTCTGGGACGCCCCACACTTGAAATATGGCCCCCGAGGCCTGGGGCAACAAGTGCCATTCCGGCACGGGTCTGTTCCTTGATAGGCGGTCGGCAATGCCGTTGTACCTCCCCGGGAGGTACGCCGCAGATAGAGTTATGTTCAGGTGATCTGTTAGCTCTAATAAGCTGGCAGTTAGGTCCAAGAGCGCGAATGAACGCGTGCCGCCCTCGTTCCTTAAATATGCTACTAATGTTCTGTTGTCTGTTTGAACCAGAACATGAGCATCCTGGAGAGTCGCTTGCATCTGCTCTATTGCAGCATATACTGCAAACATTTCTTTCAGGTTTGAATGCCACTTTTTCTGATGGGGCTTCCATGATCCTGCCAGATGAAATTGGTTGAGATGAGCTCCCCAGCCTATATCTGCTGCATCTGTTGTTAAGAAGTGGGATACTTGATTTTTGTGGAGCGATACTGTACTGTGTTCTATGACATCCTTCCACCAAATTAGGTCCTGGCATACTCGAGAGGGTAACCATCTCTTTTCCCTGGGTCTGCCCTGCTTGAATGTCTTTAGGAATATCTGTGTCCAACGGCAATGAAGGCGACCTCTTGGAGTTGTAATACTGGCAAAATTTAGTAAGCCCAGTAAACTTTGAACTTGTCTTAGTGAACAATTTTTTCTTCTTAACAGGTGTGTTAGAATGCTTTTGATTTTTCGCACCTTGTTTGTTGGTAGGGACTTCAGGTTTTTCTCTGTGTTCCAGAGAAGGCCCAAATATTCCCGCTCTCGAGTGGGATCTAGCCTGGATTTTTGGAAGTTGATGTGCCATCCAAGGTGCTTTAAGAGTTGAACTGTTTCTGATACCTGAGTAGCCAAGGTCGACTTGTCCTGGTGTGCAAGAAGGAAGTCGTCCAAATAGACCAGCAAGCGGACACCACGGGCTCGCAACTGTTCTGCTACCCAACTGGTTATAGCTGCAAATGTTCGTGGCGATGAAGCCAGGCCAAAAGGGAGTGCAGTTAGCTGTAATATTTCCTGATTGTAAATTATTCTCAGAAACCGTCTGTGTGCCGAGGCAATTGGTACATGAAAGTATGCTTGATGAATGTCTATTGTTGCAAGCCAATCCAATGGTTGTAGGAACTCTGTGACATCTTTCTGAGATATGAGAAGAAAATGCTTCACTATTACATGTTGGTTTAAGCCCCTCAGATCGAATATTGGTCTTGGGCTGCCATCTGATTTCTTTACCAGAAACATTTTGGAATGAAAGCCTGGGTTTACAGCAACTGGTCTCTCTAATACCCCCTGATCTATTAATTTTTCTATTATCTGAGACATCTCTGGAGACACCCTGGTTGCATACTGATTTTTTATCCGTGTTGTGGGATATTGCATCGGAGGCTTGGTTTTGAATGGTATGCGACACCCGGAGATCACCCCCATAATGAATTGATTTGCTTTTAGGTTTTCCCAAGCCCCTGTATGATTTTTCAGGCATCCTCCCTGAAAACTCTGATTCTGTATCTGAGCATAGTCATTTTTGTTCAGGTCTGCCTTGATCAATGTTGTATTTGTTGCCTTGGATATGTTTGTGGCGAAAGGCATTTTTTCTTTTGAAACTTGTCTTTAACTTCTTCTCAGGCCTATTTTGCTTAGTGGGTTGATATGGTCCCCGTTTATAAATGTTTGAATGGTGGTTACTTTCTCGATGGTTATGTTCTCGAGGATTCCTTTTTGTTCTCACATAATCAGGAGTATTAAGCCATGTTTGAGTGCCCCCCAATGATTGAATCAGGGGCTGTAATCCTTCTCGGCTGAAAAGATATTCAGCGCTCGGGGGTATGTTTGATAAAGAGGCTTTTAAATTTGGGCTGTTTATCTCCTTAAGTATCCTATTCCTCCGTATTTCAATGCATTCACTTCTTCTGCCACATATTATTTGCATATTATTATCAAAACATTTTTGGGTTAGAGATCCCGGGCCAAAAATTGTGACTACTTTATGAAAAAGTGAATCAGGAGTTAAATCTTGTGGGTTAGCTGCCGCCCAATTAACAAGATCTTGTAGGCCTTGTCTTAATAGCTCCTTTTGCTCTAACGCTACATTAGAAAGCCCGGCCAATACTCCCTCCGCTGAAGCTAAATAGTCCTTAGTATTATCCAAATGACATAACTCCTCATTTATTTTGAGATTTATAAATCCAGGTGAAGCAATATATGTCTTTAAAGTTTTCTTGTAACGAATATCTTTCCAAGTCGGACTGTTAAATTGTTGAAGGCGCTCTAACTCCTGGAGTCTTTCTTTATTTGCACAGGCAATAGTATGTTGTCCATTAAATTCCACATTGACCGGTCCCAATTGTAATTGTTCAGATTTCTTATTAGGGTTTTCAAGAAAACTGTAAGTGTTCATTGTTAAAGACCTACAGGTGTCACTGTGTTGAGGAATACTCGGGTTGAATAAGTTGGGCGTAAGATTGTTACCTTGTGACAAATACTGTGGTAATTGTGTTATGTAGCCAGAAAAAATGGCTTACCTGGCTAATAAGGCCCTCGATTCGAGGATCCGAACATAACTGCTGCGGCTGCTGCTGCTTTGACCGTTTAGACCGCTTATTCGGTGGCGGCGACGCGGTGCACTCGTCCTCCGAGGACGACGACCGTTCCTCTTCTTCCTCACTCAAACACAACAGGGAAGGAAGTTCAGTCTCACTTGCTGCCACTGACCGGTCTTCTAACCGAGCACCGGTAGTGGGAGCGGCCACGTGCTCAACACCGGGAGAGCGAGCATTTGTATTTAAGCCCTCCGAATTACACACACTCATCTTGTAGTTATTCTATCACCAACACAAATTACCACTTTTTCTGTAAATTACTTAGTTTCATTCAATATTTAAGACTTAAATGCAAAAGAATAAAATTTTGCATCCATTACCGGCAAAATTTATAGACGCTATGAGTGACAGTTGATAGCTCGCTCCAGAGTTCAACCCGATGACATTTGGCGCGCGCTACTGCGTGAGTGAAAGAGACCGATGTATACAAAGAAAAGGGATACTGGTGAGTTCGTTCCATTTATTTGTATAATTTAGGCAAAATAAAAGACAGCTTCTTCAACCAACGCTGTGTGTTTTGAAGAACACATAATAATATATTTTTCCTGTGTATTGTAGCATCTGCCAGTAAAAGTCCCGTTAATATCAGTCCAGCCGTTTCAGAGATCAACCGCAATAAACAAAGGGACAGAGAACAATTTTATGATATAGTTAAATTAAATATCAGTTTCATGCTGAGCTGTAAGACAATTATTTCCGAGTTCAATTCAAGAAGATATTCAGGCAAGGAGTTCCTATGAATTCTTTGAACTGTGGATCTCCCAGGTGAATTCGACAAGTATTAATACATTCTTCTAATGATTTTGCTTTTATCAATGTACTGAGTATAATGACATGCAATTTGGTAAATATTTAGTAAGATTACTTACTTGGCACTACCTTTATTTGATCGTGACAAAGGATCTTCTTCGTATTGAACGAGGAAGAGTTATATCATTAATCACGTCATTTGCACCATTACACTAACAGCTAGCCTTTACACAAATATAAATTCGAGTATCTAATGTCTGACAAACTACCCAACGGTGCTATTTACATATACAATACATTTTTACACTTTAAAAAAGTATCACGGTTTCAATAGTTGCCTGCAGCGCAAGCGACGCAAGCTCGAATCGCAGTGAGTTTTTCTAAAAAAAAAAACAAATGATTTTACACCACGTGCTTTACGGCGAAGGAAAACATCGCGAGGAAACCTGTATATGTGAGAAGTAATTCGTATGTGATATAGATGTATGTTTAGTGCCTGAGAGGGCGATGGACTCACCCTCTGTTCCGTTGGCACTTAATATAATTGGGTATAAGCGGGTAGATCCGGGCATAGTTACTGTCATCATCATGAATTTAAGAGTTGTGACTCTTGTCGGTATAACTGATGCAACTTCTTCCATTTGTCTCTATCAAGTGGTATCTCCTTGATCTCCCTATACGTCATGGCAGACACTGTTTCCTTGACTTGTCTCATGTATGTTAGCCTGGGTCTTCCTCTCTTTCCTTCTACTTTTCCTTCTAATATGTTTTTAAAGAAACTGTCATATCGTACAAGTTACTGTACCTACCTATACTACTACGGGGTATAGTGTAACTTAGTTTTACTCAGTACTTATAACCAAGAATGAACTCTCAGTTGACACAATTAATATTGCCTTGTAAAATTATATATTAATCTATCAAACTTGATATTAAATTTTTCCTTAATCACAGTATAACAGTAGATTGCATATAAAATCATACTAACAAAATCCCTTTCAAAGGTTATGAAGCATCCGTGTTATTACGTGAGGTTCCGCAGCGTCAAACTTGACGTCAAGCATAGGTTTCAATCATAGGAAATTGATACATAATACAGTCTATATCTATACATCTATACATCTGTATACATATACAGTATACAGATAAATTACAATTGAAGAGTCTGATTGTAATTCCAAAATAACAGCTTTTCACTAAATGCATATGAAAGTATACACGCTACTGACACTAAAAAAACTAGTTTTCAAATTGTTTTCTGTCTGTCTGTCTGTTTGGGACGGGACTAACGGGATTTTCACTGGCAGGTTGGCAGGATGTTTTAAGGAGTAACATAGGCTAATTTTATTTATTAAAAATATTAGGGTTCCGCGAAAATAAGGATGAAACTAAATCTACGCGGGTGAAACCGCAGGGCACAGCTAGTAGACAATAAAGTTCTATTTCGTATCATCGTCGAGTGCGACAGGGTTGTTCGTTCCAACTTTCCATTGTTTGTAATTTAGCTATCGATCACTTTTAAAAACCCAATAGGTACATTCTATTTTCGACTTTCAAACAAAGTGTTAAAGCTAAAAATATATATTTCCAAATCGTAAAATCGTACGCAGATACATTTCTCATGTAATGATTCATTGAAACCTAAGCAATGTTGATATATTATGATATTTCACGGAATTACCTCTCATTTCATTAGATTGCCGTTCTAACATACTGGGAATTTCAACTTTAGATGTGTAATCTGAGGTTGATAATCTAAATGGATCTGAAATAAAAATACTGGTATATTTTCCAAGAATAAGAAATCAAGATGCTTTATTTATCTATACATATAACATTTAAAGTCTTGAACAGACTGCAGGACCTAGAGACATGAAATTGGCAGGATGTGTTTATGAGGTACTAGCGAACGTCACGCGGTTTCACCCGCTTAGTTCCCGTTTCCGTAGGATTACGGGGATAAAATATAACATATATTAATCAGTAATAACGTAGCATTCAAATAGTAAAAGAATTTTTAAAATCGGTACTGTACTTTTTGCGCCAATTCGTTACAAACATACATACAAATCTTTCCTCTTTATAATATTAGTATAGAAGTCACAGTGCAGATTTCACACCACGTGCTTTACGGTGAAGGAAGACATCGTGAGGAAATCTGCATATGTCTGAGAAATAATACAAAGACATATGTGTAGTGCCTGAGACGGCGATGGACTCACCCTCTGTCACGTTGGCACTTAATCATATTCGGTGAAATGTGGGTGTTGAAAATTACAACACCTCTGCCTACCCCTTCGGGGAATACAGGCGTGAGCATATTATGTATGTATGTGTTTAAATGGCATACAAGCGAAGATGCGGGCGCAAGCTAGTTTTTATGTTAACAAATATGAAGATCTTCCTCACAACTTGATAAGCTTCAAAGAATATTTCTCGAAGAAGTAGAGGTATTATATACACCCACAATACTTCTGACCCTTTCCTTAGAAAGATAATATTATGTCAAGCGACTACCCCATGTTCACAAAATTGACAACCGTTTTTTTATAAATCAGCAAAATATACAATAATTCATGCAATATTTTCGAAGAATTTATTGGATTAGAATTTGTCGAAATTACGTTTATTCAATTTAAATTATGGTTCGTTACATTGAGCTGTAATCAGAGTTAACACGTGTTAAGTATATGAATTCGTTCACCATTTATTTACCGACGAAAATACAGCCTCAACCCGATACACGTTCGCCAACCTAAATTAAAATTTGAATGATTTCAATGAACATTTTCAGATAATTTTACTTTACTAACTACATAAAAAATATATTTATCCAGTCTTTATACTATCGTAACTATCTATACTATATTATATCACGAAATTATATTATATTATCTACTAGCTGTGCCCCGCGGTTTCACCCGAGTAGATTTTAATTTCATGGTTGCCCGCAGCTCGTAATTTTTTTTTTAAATCTAAGTAGCTTAAGTTACTCCTTGTAATATTAGCAATCCGTCAGTGAGTCCTGTTAAAATCCGTCGAGTCGTTTCGGAGATTACCCGGAACAAACAGACAGACAGAGATTTGAACATTATCCTCACGCTTCGCTAGTAGTAACGATACAAAATGTATGGAAATGACATAAATCAGTCACGTGACATATGTCATTCCCACACATTTTACATCGGTTCCGAAGCGTGAGGATAATGTTACTTCGTCTACAGGCCGAGAACCTAAATCGCGCAATAAGGTTCTAATATACAAGTTTCTAAATAGAACAGTTGGAGCCTCTGTTTCCTAGGCATGACACCCGCCTGGCTGGAAGATCTTCCCTGTGCTGGGGATGAGCATGATCACTCGCTCTCTCCACAGCAGTATGAGAGGTAAAGTTTTTACTAGCATACAAGCAATATACAAATAAATATAAGATAAAGGAAATAGAGTACAACGCCCTGGGATGAGGGGGAGGTGCGCCGCAGGTCAGACTTGTCAAATAGAGTGTCCGCCGCCGAATGCATAGTCACGACCGAGAGACAAAGAATGTTATGTAAATATGCCTTTGTTATGGGCGCCCTGGCATGAAAATGATTAATTAATTTTATCCCTTTGTAAGGAGTAATAAACGTAGGAAATTGCACTGGTCCGAATACTAGTCTTCTCAGAAGGTCCACTGAGCAAATAGTGTAACTAAGATATAATGTTTAGGACTGAGAGATTAAACATTGACAAAATGCAAATTAATATACTGAAGAAAAGTTTCAACTACCTAAGCACCTAGTGCGAGTTTTCACTGCCGCCGTCACAAGTCACCGACGACGTAAACGTACATTTGTATAGGATCGGAGCAGCGCCTCTGTCGGCCTAAAGACGACACTATTGTGAGCCCATACAAATCTGCGTTTACGTCGACGCGGTGACCTGTGACGGTGATATAAAGAAAACTCGCACTAGGCACTCTGGGGGCCAACTATGATCGTTTAAGCAGCGCGCATTAAGAACTTGCTTTGACGTTTTTTTTACTACTCACTAAAGGTGCAGTGTTCCTAACTTGAGCTGTACCAATTTATAATCTCACGCATAAGAAGTAGCAACAAAGCACACGGTTCGCCTGGTGGTAAACGGTTACCACAACCTCTGAATGGTTGAAACACCGAGGATTAATAGCACGTTGCCGACCTTGTTAAAATCTCTTGATTTGATTTGATTTGATATACGTCTTTTCAATTCACTTCTCAGACATGCAGCTTTTCCCGCGATGTTTTCCTTCGCCGTAAACCACGTGGTCACCGCACGTAAGCTTTTAGAAAAATCATTGGTACAGGCCCCGCTGGAATTCAAACTTGCATCGCTTGCGTAGCAAGCGACTCCCTAAACCCCACGGTCACCTCGGCACTTTATTTTACTAATTTTTTGACTAGGAGTTGTTGTCATAACTAGTGCTAGGCACTTTCACGGCGCTCTTCACATACATTCAAGCAAGTAAAAGGTAGAACAGCGAAATACGGTTCGTTCCCCGCAATTTGCCGGTTAGGTTGTCACGTACACTAGGGTTTATTTGAAAGTTGCCATTGTAGGCTGGTTGCCAAATATTTAGCACAACGAATGCTCTGTTTTGGCTTAATTTCCAACCTACAGACTACACGTCCTCAAAGCATGACTGACTTCACTTGAAAAGAGTATTTTTCAACCCTAAAAAGTTGTAATTACAAGAGAGCACGGTTGTGGATTTCTATAGATATGAGAAGCTAGCTGATTGCAAAGTGACTGTAAAACTATGTTTTAATAGATTTAAGGAGTATTTTTCCCTAAGGTATATAAAGAGGAAATTAGCTGGCTGGTGTGACAACCTATTTATACTTTTTTTTATAAAAAAAATGATATAGTTTGCCCGATTGTCAGAAGCTACCACAGCCTATGAACTCATTGTGCCAACAAAATACAAGACTGAAGAGTCCTTATGTAGCTGGCATGACGCCTCCACTTATAGTTGCCTAACTAAACTCCACATACGTATGGCTTATACTTGGAGGTTCAAATCCAAATTTCACTCTTGTAAGGTAATTCGTTGGACCCATAGATATTGCTATAGCGTAATTTTCAAAAAAGGTGGCTTTCTTAGTATATAAACAAGGTTCATATTTAGACTTTAAATATAAATTTTTAGTTAAACATACATCTACTTTGGCGTCGACATGGAACTTATGTCATCCACATAAGGTCGATAGTCGCATATGTCAGATTTTTAATATTTTTTACAATTGGCAATAATTATGTCTAACATACTATGAATGGAACCATACATAATATACTATGAACTACGTGCAAAAAGATACACTCTATCCAAAATTGTCCGGAAAAGCTTTGAAAAGTACCCGACTCTGCGGTATATTAAAATTTGTCCATAAATAGTTTATTACAAAATATTAAACCATTTCCTATACCGACGCAAATAGGTCATAAAAGGTTCAGTAGACTTTGCCCAATGTACCGATTTAATTTGAGCGGAGTATTTACTTAGGACGAACCCTATTAAATTACAGTGTTCTTATATGTATTTAACTAAACGATAAGCAGTGATCGTCAATCGAGATATTTATAGTACGAGATCTGATTATTGAAAGACGATTTGAATAACGGAGTCTTAGAAAAAGATGTGCGTGATATTATAGTAAGTACTGCCGTGTTATTCAATAAGCTTTCTCAGGGTTGAACTCGACATAGGAAATTGATACATAATACATAGAGGATAAGGTTCACTTTCGTATCTTTAAAACCGACACGACGACGAGTGCGACGCTGAGAAACCGTATTGAATAACGCTGCTGTAGGCAGGACATTATGATGGACAGGCACGTATTTGACTGGAGCAGGCTTAATGGTTTGATATTCTGCTGGATTAAGTGTCTTGTCAGTTATTAGATAAGGAGACCAATTTCCAAGTAAGCTTGAAAAATCTTGAAAATTATATTTTTTCAAGTATTTTCCAGATTTTTTATATCTTTAGCTTGCGGAAACAACTTGCGCGTTCAAGGATGGGCATTTATACGCGTACTGTAGTGGGTAGTATCTTTTTTAATTATAATGAATAAAACAAATATTTTTATTAAAAAATATAATAATATGTTTATTATCATTATTAAACAACAATCATTATAAAGCTCCGAGATACATAGGGACTAGAAAACCATCACACAACACAACACACCAAGTTCATAAGTACTCATTATCTAAGTATTTATAACAAGTTTAATAAGGATGACTTTGT
This sequence comes from Watsonalla cultraria, assembly GCA_964035505.1. Lineage (NCBI taxonomy): Eukaryota > Metazoa > Arthropoda > Insecta > Lepidoptera > Drepanidae > Watsonalla > Watsonalla cultraria. The sequence continues at coordinate 771,621 of OZ037715.1, forward strand.
TATCATAATATGACATTTAAAAATCTGCTATAAGTTATAATCCTACTAATATTATAAGCGCAAATGATTATATAGAAGCTTGTTACTCTTTCAGGCAAAAACTACTGAATAGATTAAAAAATTAGAATGACAAAAAAGGCAAATTATTTATAAAATATGTCCGAAATATAGAAGTGAGTAAAATCAAGTCGCGGACAGAAGCTAGTATCACATAAAGGTGAAAACAAAACTCGTATGCAGAGTCGGCAAGGGACACAAACTTTTCACCCGAGATCTTGACTGAAAAGTTTGAACTGTGAAACTCAGCATACCCTTTCAGTGAGCCTTCTGGTAGTGAGCTTATAAACAAAAAGTCACCCAAAGAAATCCTATACTTCACTACATTATTTGCACCAACCACTATTTTCATTTGCACATTTAACATACACGATTCAAGCTAAATTCGCCGAACTGAGTACTGTTCTTCCACGTTGTATTCATTCATATGCCCCAAGTTATAGGATTTAGAAAGCCGTGGCTTGACCTTTCGTCTTGCACTTTCCTTCGCTTCCTACACTCGCCGCTTGAGGCGCTTTTTAACGTTCCCATACAAAACGAAGAGAATATGCAGGCGATATATATCGTCAACATAAAACCATGAAAAACCTATTAGGACACAGATAAGTTCATACTTACTTTTAATCTCATGATAAACGTCCGTGCTCATGTAGGGGGGAGTAGGAGTAGTCGCTGTGCTAGCAATAGTTGGCAGAGCGGTATATTTCCTAGGCAACATGCGAACATACAGCCTACTTTTGAGAATGTCATATTATCATAACGAAAGAGGAATATTTTACTATTACGCCCACAAGAATCGAAAATTACGTGAGCACTCAAAGGTACAATATAATTGAGATGGCAACATTGGCAACATCTCAAAACATATACATTTTTGTTAACCATCGCTAATCTGTCTAGATTAGTTTTATATCATTTGAGTGACATTCAATAGCTAAAGAACCCACGGTCCTAGTATTACTAAGTTATAATCACTACACTATCTGTACGAGACGTCAAATGCTTTGAATTTGTTAGACACCTATCTAAGCACATTCTCACACGATGAAATGCAATGTGAAACGTTATTTTATTAGCCTGTAGCTGCAACTGGAATCTAAAATCTGGTTTTGATTGAGTCTCTGGTATTAAGAGTTAAAATTAAGGCGTAGCACAGACGACTGACAATCCATGCCGCATCGCCGTTTTTGTATATGGAAATAGAAGTACAATTCTAAGTATTAAAGCAAATGTGGGGTCTAGGCTGCACCCAACACAAATGCCTTGAAATTCTCAACTTCGGCGACAACAAAACCTGGTAGAGACGCCTGCGTTTGGCAAATAAAGTGTCTATCTAAAACCTACCTCACCATACTGACATCATTACAAATCCAACATTATATTAACAATTGCTGTCAGCGAGAATAGAAACCTATTTTTTATTCCGATACATTTCTCCGCAAACATAGCCACTTAAGCGCCATTTACGATACGATTTATTACCTGATAGTGAGGTTTTACATCTGTCCGTTACTAGAATGAAACAACTATTTTATACAAGTCTACACCTCGTACTATACATATATGTGAGTTTTATATTACGTTTCCTTTAGTGTGCGTTTCTATCTATTAATTATGTGTAGGTATTGTTTACGTTAATATTGTCCAATATTAAATCTATAATAATAATAATAATAATGGTCTCCTACCGAATTTCGGTTACGGCGGCTAATCTTAACGAGGATTAGCCAACTGCGCAGAAGATATTATAGTGTACAAGTGTGTGCGCAAACACAGGTGCACTCTTTATTCCCTCACTGTCATAGTCCGATGGGAGGTAATCCGACACGACCGGAGAGAGCTCAGGTGTAGACCAACGGCTGAATCGCCAACTTCCAAACTCCGGACATTTATTGTGATTTTCTTTCCCGACCCGGGAAGCGAACGCGGGCCTTCATGATAGGCAAACTTGCTAACCACTAGACCAACGAAGCAATTCAGTATTAAATCTATATCAATCAATCAAAAAGTCTATACCAGATTTCACTGCATGGACACATCATGTGTGTGAATTCCGCCATGTGTACGATAGCTTGACGGGCACCAGTATTCAGCAACCAGCGGGACCCTGCTACCTCCCTCAGTTCATCGAACCACCCTACACTACATTTGCCTAGACGTGGCCTCCACTCTAGAACTCGCCTGCTCCATCAACCCGTCCACAGACATTTTTCTGCTTTTAATCTAAAGAATGCTTCATATTTTATGGTTTGACAAATATTTATACAAACTAACCTAATACTGAACTCTATAATGTCTTGTCAGTACACCTTGTATAACCATGAAAGCTTGCTATAAAAAAAAATATCGAATTCCAAACATCGATTTTTAATCCCGACATAAAACATCAAATAAAATCGATAAAATTTTATGACTAATCGAATATTTACAAAATTGTTTGTTAGTTCTTTTTATGGCTATTAAATCATATTTATATGATGGTTTTATACCGACAACGAATGTAGTAGTTGCCCAACGAAATACAAGGAAAAGCAAACATGAGGCTTAAATTTTTCCAAAGGGATTTTCGAACGTGTCGCGTTATATAGAACTTTACTTCGAAGTATCACAATCTTTTGTAGGTACTCCTTCCTTTATGAACAGCTCTAGATCGTACCAATTCAAGACAAGGTATTGTTTTGTTTGCACAGGCAGCAATTAAAACATTCGTAAACTCTTATTAAAAACCCTTCAAGTTTCCGAATTGTTACAAGTTTAAATTATACAACAGATTTCAAAATAATTTGCGCTTTACCCCATTACTTGGAATTCTGCCAATACTTAAATTGTTTAATTGCAAACTTTTCTATAGCCGACATTGCAATCAGAACAAACATTGGGGTAATCAAGATTTGTTATACAGAGTTTAATACAAGACCAAATCTCACGCCTATGCTTTGCGCTAGTAGAAAATGTCGAATAATTATTGACCAATAATCGCATCGGACTATATTAATTCAACCGACTGAAAATTTTAAAGACCTTTCTTTTGTTTATAATACCGCCACACCTTAGGCTTTTAATGAAATACTAATACGTAGACTTTTAAGGCATGCATTTTAGGGGATTCGGTTGACATTTAAAATAAAAAAAAATCTTTGACATAAAAAAAAATTGTCGATATTTATATTTATTTTCCTGGTTGTTTTGTTTTTAGATTTTCATTTTGCAACAATAATAAGTAAAAAAATAGATATATATCGATGCCCTGTGCTAAAAATGTACGCCTAAGAAGTCTACACCATGTATAGGCATTTGCCTACATCTAAGGGCACAATAATGAACCCACGAAGGACGGCAACTAACTAATTAACTTTCAAAGCAAGTTGCTCAGCGTATTCAGAATTGTTTCGTAATTAACAAGTTTGCGAACCCTTGCAGGCATATTTAATTGAATTTATGTTTGTATGTTATTATTGTTAATTGTTTTCCCTTCGCAAATTATTTCCTGTAGGGCGATATTAACTAAAACCTATAGGGCTGTGTATCATTTCTTCCCTAACAAATCATCCAGCAAATCCTGATTGCTCATAGTCGCGTCCCCTAGTAAATTGCTTCTAGATTCTCTAGAGCCTCGTCTGCCAGAAATCGAACGCTTCCTAGCAACTTGCATATCAGGGAACACCTGTTCAGTAAGCATTTTGAAATTGTTATCCAATTCATTCAACGTAGATTCGGGTATTTCCCCATTGGCATTCACGTAATCGTTGATTTTGTCGACTGCTTGCAGCTGTTCAACAATTTTATCGCTTTCCATTCTCGAGTGGTTGAATTGTTTCACATGTTTGTCGATAATATGGTTACTCTTCTCAATGTCGTGGATTATATCTTTGCAGTATTTGTCGATGGGTTTTCCTGGTGACCTCCGTTCTGAACCACTATGTTCTCGTTTCGGTTTTATTATGGCTACTTCATTTCCTGTTACGTGGTAATCATTAGTAACATGCTCTTCCACAGTAACATTTTCATAAAAGGAAACCATCGAATTCTTTCTTCCTCTATTCTTCATGTATTCATCTTCTTCTTCTTCATTTATTTGCTCTTCAATAGATTCTTCAGTTGACTTTCTTCTTACTGCACTGGCTTTCCTAGAAGACGGTTCGTCATTTGTCTTTATTTTGTTAAGCAATTCCGTTTTCATGTAATCTAGTTTTTTCTGCACCTCGTCCGGTGAGGAATTCTTCAGATCCAAATCTTCGTCAAATATAGCTAAGTCAGCCATTCCATCCTGCACAGTTTTAGCTAACTCGATGATCTCATCCGAACCTTTAGAGTTTTTTCTAGTCGGGTTAGGTGTGGACCTAGTACTAGTTGAATTAGTTCTACTCCTAGCATACCTTGATCGAGGTTCTATTGAAGATGACGTTTCCTCATCATGTGATAGTGCACTGCTGAGTGAGCGAGAGTTTTCGCATAGCTTTGCAATCATGTGTTGATCCACCTGTAAATAACGATGATTCTATGTAATGATGATTATTATGAATCTACCTAAACCATGTTTAAAGAAACAGTAAAATTTTCAGTTCTCAATTTGACTGTTCATGTGTCTACTAAATTACTGCTGGTTTCTTTGAAATTATGAGAGCTGTGAGTCTGAAGATCAGGCCAATTAAGAATGCATAATACAAAGAAAATACAGATGGATGGACTCTGTGAAAAATAATGGCTAAAAGGGGAATAAGTACAGATACATGACGGCCGATGGAGAGAATGGAATAGAAAAATACATTGCACTGACTACAAATAGCATGGGATAAGGGCAGGAGGATGATGATAATGATAAACTTACAACACTGAGTCTATCGTCGCTTTTGGCACCATCCTGATTTGAGCGCCCTTTGCTGTTTGGTCGCACCATGATGCTACCAGTGGAAGACGTCTTGATTGGAGATTTGACGGTACGACTGGCAGCGGTGCTTAGCATTTTTTCCTTCATCTAAGTTGGGTAAGAGAAACGGATAGCTCAAGTTAAACTGCTGTTGCATAGTATTTATAACAAGCGGACGTCACGCGGTTTCACTCGCGTAGTTTCCGTTCCCGTGGGAGAACGGCGATAATATAAGGATCCAGTACTTTTGAGTCAATTCGTTACAAATATACATACACATTTTTCCTCTTTATAATATTATTATATATTAACGCCCACAAGCCTGAAATACAAGCATGAAAATGATTAAAGTTTTTCAGTTCAGGCCCTGGGGGTCAACTCTTTTTCGCGGAAAAATAAACTTCAAACGTAATTTCAATATGGCTTAGCCTTTACGAAAATTATTTTTTTTGTATTTTTGATAATTAAATTAATTTAGGCCTAAAATATAATAAATGTTAAAGAATTTTCTAGCGGACCACGTTCGGGCGTAATTTTAGAACAAACAAGAACCGTGAAACGCTTTGCGAACTTTCAGTCGAAGCTTAGTTTTTCAGAGAAAGCAACGAGGTCCCCTGTAAAGGATTTATTAAAAACGTCGCGATGTTTATTATAAACGTCGAGAAATTTACCATAGGTTGCATGGTTATGCTTGTAAATATTGTGGCTGCTACAAAACATTTGCTTTAGCGACTCACAGTGCTCAAAGTCAAAGTCAAAGTCAAAGTCAAAAATATCTTTATTCGATTAGCCTTTATACAAAGCACTTTCAAATCGTCACAATGACACAATTTACAGGATTACACATGCTACCGCCAGGTTCGGAAGGTTGCTTTTACTGAGAAGAACCTGGCAAAAAACTCAGTAATTACTCTTTTCAAAAATATTATACAATTTAAAAAAAAACAAAATAAATCATTTGAGAAATGTAAGCCCATGGACACAGTTCCAATGTACAAATGTCGATAAAAATTAACATAAAGAAAAGTCTAATAGTTCTATTTATATCTAAATGCGTAGCTTGAGATGACCACCTGATGCTCATTAGGCAAGTGTGTGTGTGAAAACATTCGGAATGTGAGAGCCAGTCTTGTTACGTTTAAGGAACACATTGTACATTCCACAGCGAAAGTGTTAATATCAAATTAACGACTAATAAGCGAAATCACTCTTCTACCACGAGGCTTTATGTGGAACAAGTTGCATGGCAATCTAAGAAACTGCACACACTGTTCAATAATTGATAGCTCCATATTAATATTCGAAATGTCATCCTATCAGTTTGTGAAATGATGAGATCATTTAAAACAATCATTCTGCGATCTAACTGACATGTGGCGCCATCTTGATATAAAGACAATATATTATCTGTTTATCTCCTACCTTGTCAAAACTGAACTGCTGAAGCGATTTTACTGAAATGTTGAATAGATGAAAATGAAAATGATTTATTCAGTTTAGGCCCTGGTAAGGTACTTATGAATGTCGAGGAATTTACCACCGGTTCGGAAACTAGCCTTCTGTGAACTTAGAACTTAAACCAATAGGGCACTGACCTCAATAATGGTAGAGAGTTTATCGGCATTCCCGATGGCAAGTTCCAGGTCATGCCTGGTGTCTTTGTGTTTGTTGATTTCATTCTGCAGCTGATGGCGGAAGTTCTTCGCTTCGAGAGCGATGCGCCGATGTAGCATTGTAATGGTCTCGTTCTGTTGTGCTACCTTCGCTGACAGCTCCATTACTTGAGATTGGAGTTTTTCTCGTTCTAGCAGATTTCTGGAAAACAGTTGAGGGTAACAATTGATTCTTATTACACGACTGCTCACTAACAAAGAAGAAGTGACATGGAGAGAGAGGGTTCACCTTACTTTTTAATTTGTGAACAGATTTGTACACCATCCCGAGAGATACTGGATATCTGTAGCTATATCTATACATCTATACATATAAATAAAATTAAAGTATTTGTTCGTAATTCTAAATTAATATCTTTTCACTAAATGTATATGAACGTAGATACGGTAAATATAAAAAAAAAAATATGAAAAAAAAAACACGTTCTTCTTCTGTTTCTCTGTCTATCTGTTCCGCCTAAACTCAGAACGAGGTGGGGCGATTTTAGTGAAACTTTCACAGACAGATAGGGTAATTACATCACAAGAAGTAACTTTATTTTAAAAGTAGTGCCTCACGTAATAGAGCCAGCAATTTAACTGAGTACCTACAAGCGGGTAAAACCGCGGGGCTCAGTTAGAACCTAATGTGAACGACGTCACTAACAAAATCTAGTATAAATCAATTGATTTTGAAATTCTCCCATAAGGCTTTTTGAAAGGCGTACTTCGCTAATGTCTGCGCACTGCGCACGGCGATGCACTGGCCAAATGGCGAATGGACCTACTGGGTAAGGCGTATCCGAAACCTCTTCTCTAACGAAACTATAAGCTCTTCCCCATGGGCAAGATCTGCCGGCTTGCTCAGGGAGTATTTGAGGAGTCAGGTACGTAGAGCATAAGGGCAAGGGCGGCACAAAAGATCCCAAGGGTCGACGTGCTTCCGGGCAACCGGACCCAATAATGCCACAACAAGATAATGTCTGCGCTATCCCTTATGACGTAGAGGCGTCTAATTTTTCTTCTGAGTCTACTTTATTCACCTTTTTTTAAGTCCTAAAGTGGTAGTAAAGATTCTTACCTGTCTCTACTAAGTTCGAGCAGATGTTGATGTTCGTCTCTTAGTTGCTGCAGCTGCATGTCCCTTTCCTTAAGCTTCTGCATAGCCTCCTTGTACTGTAGTTTCAGCTGCTTGTGCTTCGTTTGAACCACTCGGATCTCTTCGCTGTGCGAATGTAAGACTTGAGGCAACTCGGCGTTTGAGTTTTCATATCTAGTAAAGTGATTGAGTTGCTATAAATACCTAAAATGTATTACACAACCCCATCTTTGTTTTAGTAAGCATGTTTTCTAAAATATACCCGAGACATGGTAAATTAAAAATAATTATATATTACGTTTGCTCTGACGCAAGAATCATTCCTGCGAAAAATAGTGTAGCAGTCAGTCAGGTAATTATACATACCTCAAGATCAACGGTACAGTTACAAATTTAAATATTTTTTTTGTTTAAATGGGGGGGTGAAATCATTTTAGTAAATGTGGCTCGAAGGACCAATTGCTTCTGGTTTTCGATTTCTAACCTCCTAATACAGAAAATAAAAGCGTTGCTTCGACTTTCTGCATTCAAATTCAGAAGTTATAATAACTTCTCGGAACTTAGTTCAACAATTAACAATAGCTAAGAGTAGACGTAATAATGGTTATGCTACTCCAATTCAGTCGTCATATTAAGGTAATAATTCATTACAATTAACGCAGATTTCCTCAAAAGCCTCCAATAACTTAATTTAATTATAATCGTACCTTTGTAAAGCTATCTCTTGTTTCTTCTGAAGCGCCCGGAGCACGCGATTTTCATTACTCAACTCCTGAAATTAATATTATTTTGCTTTAAATTAATTAAATCCAGGTTGGTTGTCTATATTTCAAATATTTATCTTACTGTTATCACGTGGATATTATTTATTAAAATGTGTATCGCCCTACCCACTTTTCACTGAACATGATTGCCAACGTGACAGATGGTGAGTCTATCGCCATCTCAGGCACTAGACATACGAAGTTGAATTTCTTTTCAGACATATGCAGGTATTCTCACGATGTTTTCCTTCACTGTAAAGCACGTGTGAGATCACTGCACTTTTTAGAAAATCTCATTGGTACAGGCCCCGCTGAGATTCGCTCAACCCCACGGCCACCACGGCTCCTATTACTCATTATTAGGTAACTAATGACTAAGCCAATTTCGTTTCGCCTGGTTACGTTTTGATGCATACAAATCCTTTTACTAAAGAAACCTTCCTGTCGACCTAATTACCATGAGTTAGGTACCTGAAAATGGTAGTGAGCATCAGCGAGTTGATTCTGCAACTGCTTAAGTCGATGTGTCTTCGCTGAGAGCACGCGCTGCGTCACGTACTTATCCGCGTTCTTTCCGGTCATGTCTCCCATTACTGGGTTCATCCGTTTGCGCTTGTTCAGCAAGTTAAGCCGAGAGTTGCTGCTGTATACCGTCTCCAGGGATTCTTTTCTGGAAATTGACTTCACTGTTTCTGAGGTTGAACTTGAGAACAATTTTCTAGCTAGGTCATAACCGCAACCGATAGACATAGGTATGAAGTTAATATCAGGGCCCAGTGGGGCTACTCGCTTTCTCCGAAAAACGAAGCAGCGGCCGAATGTTCGCAAAGTTCCTACCACGGTTCTTATTCGTTCTAAAATGACGTCCGAACGTGATCCGCAAGAAGATTCTTTGACGTTTCTATGTTCTAAACCTACCTTAGTTAAATTATTCACAGAACAAAACTTTTGTGAAATCATAACAAAGCGTTACAGAAACTACGTTTGAAGGAAATAATATCTGATCTATTCTATGACCACCTAGATTCTAAAAAAAGCAGGATGGCTTAAGAGTGTTCTTTTCCACCATAGCTCAGAGAAAAGTAGCTACCTTAGGACATACCATTATGCTAAGTAATCAATATACTAATAGGTACTTACTACAATAAGTTCCTGCTAGTTACCTAGGTATTTACATCTCATGGAACAGATAACGAATAGAAGACAGGATCATAAGGCAATTTCCTACCGTCAGTTTTAACAAATATGTTAATATTCCTTAAGTACTTAGTAGCTATAGGCTCTAGGGCTCAGTTTAGAATAGAATTAATAACCTTTACCTAATTATTGGCGCTTATTGTTAGATATCATAGCGTAGCACTGTCGACCAAAATGTACAAATAAGACAGATACCCCTACACAAGTCGCAATCACGATACAGAATGAGATTATGAAAACACAATAAGTACCTACCTTAGGTCTTTGCGTTTATCATCTGGCAACAAACTAAGCACTGACATCTTCTAAATCACAGCAAAAACATCATTTTCTACACAAAATAGAAAAACAGGCTCCAAAATTAAGCCCAAACAAAATGTTTTGGCGAATAAATCTAATCATTTGTCGACAACTGTAGTGAAAATTTCGTTGCCATAGTAACCGATAATACGTCAATCGATAGATTCGAAATGAGATCGAGCGATATTGGCCGATTGGAAAAAAAGGTTCATTCATATTGTTATGCAATTCCATTGATATATAATTCCGTTGCAGATAAACTAACCAAACCTAAGTTGGTAAAAGTCGTGGAAATGTCCATAATTACGGCTAAGCCGAGGTGTTTTAACTAGTGTAGTTCAGTGGTCAACTAGCTTTTCTTCGAAGCTAGAGGAACAGGTTACGTGCCTGCTTAGAAAAATATTGTCGCTGGAGAAAGATTGAGAAAGTAACTATTTATTTCACAAATTCCCATCAAAACTAATATGACTGCTAATCGAAAAAAAATTATGTAAGTATTATTTTATGAATTCAGAGGGTGCTTAGTCGCATCATCTTCAATCTCCCTCAGATAGCACTTGCGCACTGAATGTAGCACTTGCTCGCTGACTATGGCACTTGTGCGCTGATTAGCACTTGTGCGCCGACTATGGGACTTGAGCGCTGATTGGCACTTGTGCGCTGACTATGGCACTTGTGCGCTGATTAGCACTTGTGCGCTGACTATGGCACTTGTGCGCTGACTATGGCACTTGTGCGCTGATTAGCACTTGTGCGCTAACTGAGCTGACTGTAGTACTTGCGTGCTGACTATCACACATACGCGCTGACTAGCACTTGCGCTCTGACTATAGCACTATTGCGCTGACTAAACTATGCTATGTGATTTTACTCGGTATGTTAAGGTAGGTAAATAAAACGTCATTATTATAAACAAAATAATATACTTATTCAACAAGTTACTGTACATTATCAACATTATTTTTACATTGTTTATCACGTTTCTTCAGTAACGAATCAACAACATTTTAATGTTGCTTTGCATGGTTTTTTTTTAATTTTTTACATTCATTTGGTGTCGGTTTCCGAGCGGACTAACGACATTATAAATAGTATTTGTGTAAGCGTAAACATTGCCTGCATGTTCTAAAATAACATAACATTTTCAATAATCAACGTTTTTATAGTCTATTCAGTCGATAACAACAATATTGTAATTAATTTTAAACATAATTTACCAAATATTAAATGTAGTTAGTATTATGGTTCACCCCTTACTTATAAAATACCCTTCTGGTGACTTTCTATTATGTCGCGTTTTGAAGCGATGTTTTGAGTCATGTTTCAATTATGTGAGCGATTTATTAGTAAGAGGACTATATTCCCATATAAATGTAGCTTGTAGCATGCTAATGTTCGAACCATTAGGTAGGATATATTAAAATCACATAGAAATATAAACATCAGTTTCTATAAAAGTAATAATGTAAATTATGTCAATCTTGGAACGAGTACTGTGACGTAAATAACAAAATTTCAACCTTAAAACTTTGTATTTCGCAAAAAAAATCAACACGAAATGAATCTTTTCACGTTGCAATAGAGCTTAATTTAGATAAAATTATATTTGACATTTGCGTGCTGGTCAAGACTTGAGACTTGAGAATTGACAAATTGACCTTTAATGACCTTCTTATGACCTTAGAGCGAAGGAGTGCTTTAACCTAATCTAATAAGGTTCACTTTCGTAATGTCGCAATTTCTTTCACATCCATAAATAATTTTATAATCTTCTGATCTCAACAGTCACCCAATTAATAACAGATACGTAACGTAGTTTCACTTAGGTATATCCATAAATTATCAGTAACAAGTAGAAGCGAAACATCATGTAACATTTGAGTGTTGGTTATGTTTGAAGAGCGATGGTATTCTCGTCATACTAGTGAACAGTTCTCACACATCTCAAGCTACACATTTATACGTAGTATCATCATCAGTAAAATCGCATTTTCCGCGCAACTAGCGCCATCTCTGTATCGCTTCTACGAACTACTTAGTCTTATGGTATAGCGTCTTTGTTCTGTCGTTCCCACAACCTGTAGTATAAGGAGTTAGGGTTGGCAATAAGTTGCTGATGCGTCCCCCTTTCTGATATAGTTCCTCGTTCTAATACTAGTATTTCGTCCGCGTCTGCTACCGTCGATAGTCTGTGAGCGATGCAAATCGACGTTCTACCTACTGTAGCGGCCTTCAGTGCTTGGAGGATTGCCTGGAAATTTAAAAAAACAATTAAAATCTTTAATTTAATTCACACTCTCGTTAGGTACACATGTTACGTCTTTAAAAGTACCGTCTGTTCGAAAAGTAGCCTACTGAGTAAACTCTGCTGATATATTGTTAAATTCATTCAAAAGAAAAGTATGAACATACATTCTAAGTCTTTACATTTTATTACAACTTAGGCCTGTGAGTCATGATCCATCGTAATACACCTAATAAAACACAGGTGTTAAGGACGAGAAGAGAATTTTGACAGGGCGATTTAAATGCGTAAAGGGACAACTTGTGGTGAAAATCATGAACTACCTTTATACTCGTATACAATTCTACGTTAATCTGGGATCATTCCGCGTTAAATAAGCGTTGCATCTGCTATGGGATGAAACAATATTATATCAAAAAAGTATATAGTTACATGTTCAGTGATAGAGTCGAGGCTGGAGGTGGCCTCGTCGAACACGATGACGGGCGAGTCCTTGAGGATGGCTCGCGCTATGGCCACGCGCTGCTTCTCTCCCCCCGACAGCTTCAGGCCGCGCTCGCCCACCTGGGTCTCGTAGCCCTGACAATACGCAACACTATCATACCGACAGCTTCAGGCCGCGCTCGCCCACCTGGGTCTCGTAGCCCTGACAATACGCAACACTATCATACCGACAGCTTCAGGCCGCGCTCGCCCACCTGGGTCTCGTAGCCCTGACAATACGCAACACTATCATACCGACAGCTTCAGGCCGCGCTCGCCCACCTGGGTCTCGTAGCCCTGACAATACGCAACACTATCATACCGACAGCTTCAGGCCGCGCTCGCCCACCTGGGTCTCGTAGCCCTGACAATACGCAACACTATCATACCGACAGCTTCAGGCCGCGCTCGCCCACCTGGGTCTCGTAGCCCTGACAATACGCAACACTATCATACCGACAGCTTCAGGCCGCGCTCGCCCACCTGGGTCTCGTAGCCCTGACAATACGCAACACTATCATACCGACAGCTTCAGGCCGCGCTCGCCCACCTGGGTCTCGTAGCCCTGACAATACGCAACACTATCATACCGACAGCTTCAGGCCGCGCTCGCCCACCTGGGTCTCGTAGCCCTGACAATACGCAACACTATCATACCGACAGCTTCAGGCCGCGCTCGCCCACCTGGGTCTCGTAGCCCTGACAATACGCAACACTATCATACCGACAGCTTCAGGCCGCGCTCGCCCACCTGGGTCTCGTAGCCCTGACAATACGCAACACTATCATACCGACAGCTTCAGGCCGCGCTCGCCCACCTGGGTCTCGTAGCCCTGACAATACGCAACACTATCATACCGACAGCTTCAGGCCGCGCTCGCCCACCTGGGTCTCGTAGCCCTGACAATACGCAACACTATCATACCGACAGCTTCAGGCCGCGCTCGCCCACCTGGGTCTCGTAGCCCTGACAATACGCATGATGATTCATTTTCAAAATGTCTTCTATGATATTCAGAAGTAGGTATCTATATTTCTTTTTATTTTCTTAAAAATGGGTAAGAAAAATACGAACACGAGGCGGGACTCAAACCCACGACCTCTGCAAAGCGTACAGTTGCTCTTCCAACTGAGCTACTCGTGATCCTACCTCATGCGTCGAATTTTCACTTGTTCCTGCGGTACAGGGGCCGCATTGTAGTATCTATTATGTCTAAAATATATAATATTTCTGTAGAAAATTATGGTTTTTGTGCAATAAAAGTACATTTAGCAAATCAATACTAGTTGTGTGTTACCTTGGGCCACGTTTGCACTGAATCGTGAAGCTCGGCCATCTTGCTCGCGCTATAGACGTCTTCAGAGGAGCGCGTCAGATCTCCGTAGTGCAGATTGTGGAATATCGTGTCGTGGAACAACACGCAGTCCTGAAACGGAGAAGTAGGATATAATGGAACCATCCGATCCTCATTAGAAGCTGTCCGACTGGGAACTGTACCCCTATCACGAGTTTGCCTGCGTTTTAATAATCTATACTCGCTAGCGTCACCTACAATATTTGTATGATATATTTTAGTTCTTCACGTCACCTCTGCAATTCCTCATACAAGTATTTGACGGTGACGCTAGCGACTATAGATCACGAAAACGGTGCGTAACTCGTGATAGGGGTACTGTACCTTCACCTTACAGTAGACTGCTAACTTACGCTAGCAGGTCGAATTGACTACGAAAGTCAGACCAAGTGGTAATCTGAGCTATGATTTATTCTTAAGGGGAGCTCGTGGTACAGTTGCTATTGCGCATATAATTCGATCAGCGAAGTTAAGCAACCCTAACCCAGTCCATTAGTGGGATGGATGACGGCCCGAGTTCCCTCCGTGCTTCGGAAAGCACGTTAATCCGGCGGTCTCGGTTGCCAATTTAACATCTTTGGCAATTGTCATAAGTCAGTCGAAGGTTTTAGTGATTCCGCAACTGGTTTAAGCCAGATTACAAATTTTCCTCTTAAAGGGGGTTACGAAGGTCAGATGGCAGTCGCTTTGTATAAAAATCAGGTGATCAGCCGCATCGGCCTGAATTAAGTGCAGACTCCAAAAATTTATGGGACTTATCCCATACATTTTTGGAGTTTGCCCAGGCCAAGGCCAGGGAAATGACGGATTGTTCTTTCCCACTAAAGGGCTAGATTTATCAGAATATCAAATGCCGACATCAAAAATGTATGGAAAAACGTCGGTTACTTACCTGCGGTACAATAGCAATGGCTTTCCTCAAGCTAGCCATATCTATATCTTTGATGTTCTGTCCAGCTATCGTAATGGTGCCCGATTGGGGCTCGAAGAATCTGTATAGCAGCCGCACCAGGGTGGATTTACTGCAATTGATTTACACTAAAATTAACCTTCTATATTGATTGCATAAGGGTGAAACTTTGTTAACACATAAGAAAAAATATTTGCTTGTTTGTTTACTCAAAAACTACTCAAGCGATTTTAAAAATTATTTCACCAAATAAAGCTACCATCTTGAGCGAACAACATAGGCTATATTGATAATCTAGGTTAATCCAGGAATCGGTAAAAGGGGATCCGTAATCTCTAAGCCAAATATATAATAACGATCGGCCATCTTTGAATTTCCTCTGAGAAATAATACGCAGGTTTCCTCACGATGTTTTCCTTCACCGTAAAGCGGTGTGAAATCAATGCACATAAGTTTTTCGAAAAACTCATTGGTACAAGTCACTCTGGGATTTGAACTTATGTTGCTTGCGTGGCAGGCGACTACTCAAACCCCATGACCAACACGGTTCTTATTACTATTTGAGAAATGTATAAGTACCCGCTGCCAGATCCGCCAACGATGCCAATTTTCTTCCCCGCCGGGATGACCAGCGACAGGTTATTGAATATCGGCTTCCCGTTAATATACTTGAAGTTCACATCCTTGAATTCAATGTCCGCAGTCGTCGACGTCACTTTCAAAGGCGGAGCCTTATCTTTTTCCTGAAAACAGAAGTAATACTTAGCTAAAAAGAAAATAAATTATATCTTTTCCTCTTTTTGTTATGTGTGTGAACACGGTGTGCACGTGTTACCTTGACGCGCGACTGCACGGTCATGAGCGTGAACACGGTGTGTATGTGTTACCTTGACGCGCGACTGCACGGTCATAAGCGTGAACACGGTGTGCAAGTGTTACCTTGACGCGCGACTGCACGGTCATGAGCGTGAACACGGTGTGCATGTGTTACCTTGACGCGCGACTGCACGGTCATGAGTGTGAACACGGTGTGCATGTGTTACCTTGACGCGCGACTGCACGGTCATGAGTGTGAACACGGTGTGAATGTGTTACCTTGACGCGCGACTGCACGGTCATGAGCGTGAACACGGTGTGCATGTGTTACCTTGACGCGCGACTGCACGGTCATGAGTGTGAACACGGTGTGCATGTGTTACCTTGACGCGCGACTGCACGGTCATGAGCGTGAACATGGTCTGCATGTCAATGAGTGCTTGCCGCACTTCCCTGTACACGGAGCCCAGGAAGCCCAGCGGGATGGACAGCTGGAACAGTAGCCCGTTCACCATCACCAGGTCGCCCACCGTCATGTTGCCTGCCCACACACACACCACATTATATGTATACTAACACGTAACAACACGGATCACAACTATATTTGACCTCTATTATATACTACGCGGTTTACCCGGGGAGGGTTAGCAATCAAAACTATGTTACGAAGTGAACGCTTTTTATAGTTTTATGGCAGTGAAAGCTCCGTTAAAATCAGTCCAGACGTTTCAGAGATCATCCGGAACAAACGCATAGACGATAACTTAAAAAGTTGTTATTTTTTATCTTCGTGCCGTAGACACTTTCATATGCACTTAGCAAAAAGCTATTAATTTGAAAACAAACAGATACTTCAATTTTATTATTGCGTGCCTAACAGAAGTCTATAGCTGCCGTCACGACTTATGAGCCCTGAATGCACAATGCCCAGTATTAATTTTTTGGGTCTCGTATGGAGCGACTTGAACAAATACATGCAGTTATCCCCACTATTTTTGCTGAGCGCTTATATCTCGTGACGCATTCTGTAGCACATGCCTTTAGCGTTTTAAGAGCCGTGGTGACCTCGGGGTTAAAGCAGTCGCCTGCTACGCAAGCGACGCAAGTTCGAAACCCAGCGGGGCCTGTACCTATGAGTTTTTCTAAAAACTTATGTACAGTGATTTCACACCGTGCTTTACGGTGAAGGAAAACATCGTGAGGAAAC
Source organism: Watsonalla cultraria (assembly GCA_964035505.1). Taxonomy (NCBI): domain Eukaryota; kingdom Metazoa; phylum Arthropoda; class Insecta; order Lepidoptera; family Drepanidae; genus Watsonalla; species Watsonalla cultraria. The sequence continues at coordinate 788,573 of OZ037715.1, forward strand.
CTGCATATGTCTGAGAAATAATTCAAAAGACATATTATGTATAGTGCCTGAGACGGCGATGGACTCACCCTCTGTCACGTTGGCACTTAATCATATTCGGTGAAATTTATGATTATAATAAATAATATGATTATATTCGGTGAAATGTGGGTGTTGAGAATTACAACACCTCTGCCTACCTGAGTTTCTTGCCGGTTCTTCTCAGAAGGCTAGTTTCCGAACCGGTGGTAAATTCCTCGACATGTGTCTTACCAGGGCCTTAACTGAATAAATCATTTTCATTTTCATTTACCCCTTCGGGGAATACAGGCGTGATCATATGTATGTATACCTTTAGCGATCTCGTTAGCAGCGAGCACCATGATCATACTGAGCCCGCCACTGAATATAGCGTGTTGGCCGAAGTTGAGCAACGCGAGGCTAGAAGCGGTCTTCAACGAAGCCGACTCATATTTCTTCAGACTTGCGTCGTATTTATCCAACTCGTATTTTTCGTTGTTGAAGTACTGGAATTATATATTTTTTAGTAGCTTTATTCGGAAGGGATGTTAAAAAAAATAGATGAATATTTTGAGGTGGAAACACTATCTAAAATTCTACTAAGTGCAACTACTACTAGTTTTGCGATATTCGTGTGTTCCCAAGAAAATTTACCAATTAATGATTCAACCCTTTAAGAAACAAAGATAGTCTTGGGTTACCATTAGCGCCATCTATTTCTGCGGCACGGATTTAAAATGGGTTCTTCCATACATAGTTTGATCTGGACTTCGTTTAAACCATGTTATGTAATAATTGGAACACTGTTTGCGTTAAAACTAACTAATAACCGATCAATAATTTTTTTTTATATTGCAAACTAGCTGTGCCCCACGGTTTCACCCGCGTAGTTTTAGTTTCATCCTTTTTGTCGCGGAACCCTAATATTTTTAAAAATTCAAAGTAGCCTAAGTTACTCCCTGAAACATCAGCTACCTCCCAGTGAAAGTCCCGTTAAAATCGGTCCAGCCGTTTCAGAGATTACCCGGAACAAACAGATAGACAGACAGAGAATTTTTTTAAAATTTGGTTTGTTAGTGTCAGTAGCGTGTATACTTTCATATGCATTTAGTGAAAATCACTTATTTTGGAATTACAAACAGACACTTCAATTTTATTTATCTGTATAGATATAGATGTATAGTTGTGGGAATCAAGCGTACAGACTGCCTCATGGTAAGCGGCTACTGCAGCCTGTGAACATGACCAACACCAGACTATCAGTCACGCATTGCCATCTTATAAAGAATAGAATCCCTAGACACAGGTTCAACCTGGTTGGGGAAGAAGCTTAATGTTCTTTTCGAAGTGAACAGCGCTAGTTCAAATAGCAGCGGGGCCAGTGCTAATCAGGTTTTCTAAAAACTTATATGCAGTTATTTCACATCACGTGCATTACGACAAAGAAAAAACATGAAAACCTGCATATTTCTGAGAAGTAATTCAAAAAGACAAACGTATAGTGGCTGAGAGGACGATGGACTCATCTGTCACGTTGGCAATAATAATCATCTTCGGTGAAGTCTCTCTTCCTACCCCTTCGAGAAGACAAGTGCGAGCATATGTATGTGACATCATCATGAATTTAAGAGTTGTGACTCTTGTCGGTGTAACTGATGCAACTTCTTCCATTTGTCTCTATCAAGTGCCATCGCCTTGACCTCCCTATACGTCATGGCAGACACTGTTTCCTTGACTTGTCTCATGTATGTTAGCCTGGGTCTTCCTCTTTCTCTCTTTCCTTCTACTTTTCCTTCTAAATTTAAAAAAACTGTCATGTCGTACAAGGTGGCCAATCATCTTTCCTCTTCGATACTGGATTGTATTCCATAGTACTCTTTTTTCATTGACTCTTTTGAGTACATCTTCATTTGTGACTCTTTCCGTCCATTTGATTTTCTCCATCCTTCTCCAACACCACATCTCAAACGCTTCCAGTATCTCTTTATCCTTCTTTGTCATAGTCCATGTCTCACTTCCATAAAGCGCTATACTCCAGATGTACGTTTTAATGAACTGTTTCTTGACTCTACTTGAAATGTGAGATGTAAATATATGAGGCTTGTTATTAAATGCTTGCTTGGCTATTGCGATTCTTGATTTTATATCTGGAGTACATCTAGAACTACTTGTTATGAGGCTTCCTAAGTATTTGAAGCTATTGACATTTTCTAACATATTATTATCTAAATGGATTAAGTGTGGTGTGCCTATATCAGTTTTAGTTGTGACCATTACTTTGGTTTTTTTTAAAATTTATTTGAAGCGAAAATTGTTTAAAAATTACATCCATTGCATTGATTAGTGTCTGCAGATCTTCCTTTGTTTCTGCAACTGCTGCTATATCATCAGCAAATCTGATAATTTGTATTAATTCCCCATTGAATTTAACCCCTGTATTATTTACTGTAGAAATTTTCTTAATTGCTGCCTCTATAAAAATATTGAATATGAGTGGTGAGAGTGAACAACCCTGTCTAACTCCTTGTCTGATTTTAGCATTTGTTTTTTCTAGACCAATCTCGATTGTAGTTTCTTGGTGCTTGTAGAGTTCATATATTACCCTCCGATCTTTATAATCTAAACTTATTTCTCTCAATACTTTCATCATCTGTTTCCAATCTACCCTGTCGAACGACTTCTCTAAGTCTATAAATATAATAAAAATGTGTGTATTCAAATCAACCTCCATTCTTCTGTCAATTATTAGTCTTAATTATGTATGTGTATGTGTTATAAATATAACGTTACCTTAACAGTTTCATAGTTGATAAGGGAGTCGATGGCCTTGTTGCCCGCCTCGTTCTCAGCGCGGTTCATGTACACCCTGAACTTGGTGCGCCACTGGGTTATAGCCAAAGTAAACGCCGCGTACACTCCCACGCAACCGAACGCCAGACCTAACATAAATATTATATATTTTTTTATATAATACTCATTCTGCCGGGACTTCGTCCGCTTGGAATAGTTACTTAAGGCAAACACTTACTTTAACCCGCGATTGTTCTCTTTTCAGGAACTACTGGTCCGATTTGAAAAATTATTTCAGCGCTCAGCACATGTATTTGGTCGTGCTCTCACCATACAAGACACGAAAAAATTACATACATACAAGGTCAGCGCTCATAGCTCCTGGCGGTACCACGTACTAATTTATCCAGTTTGTAATGAAATTATAAATGTAATGTTACTTTAAGAGCCGTGGTGGCCTCGGGGTTACAGCATCTAGAAGACTAATTAGCCCTGCGATGTGGGGCGCCAGTGTTGGCTAAATGAGACGACTGGTTTTATGCAGTGTCGCTTTAATACTGTAGTTATTTACTAATGCATACGAGTCGCGGGAAGAGGTGCGTCACACACTACACCCATTTATCGAGGCAAACTATAGGCGTCGTCGTTGCGCGTGCAAAAGTCGGTATGTGTATTTCTTCTACTCTGTGTCAAAATTTCAAGTAATGTTTAATTTTGTCATTATTAATAATGATACCTATCCAACATTAATATAAAAAAACTATGGAAATTTGTTATATGTATCAATAGTAAGAATTTTTTTTTGAATACTCTGGCCATTGTTCCAGAAAATCATTTTTTGCGTCTCCTGTAAAAAACACATAGCTACTTTTGAACGCGCAACGACGATATATCATCACGCTTAAACTAGTCGCGGGTTAAAGTTAGCGTTAGCCCAATGTAACAATTCCACGCGGGCATAAGCCTTTGATATAATTAATGTTCCTTTTTTTCCCTTTAGTTTAAGTGGCTTCAAGCCGTTCTATAAGGTTAAATAAATAAATAAATAAAATAAAAATGCGAAAACACAACGACCGAGTCGCTACGACATCGCTACAGTTTTCATTTCGGCCCTTTAAAGGTTTTAAGTTTAAGTAGTCCTATAAATATTCGTTAGTTTACCTGCGAAAGCGGCGCCTCCCTTGAGTCCCAGTATAGAGGAGACCAGGCACAGCTCGAACACGGTGGGAACTATGTTGAACACCATAGCGCTCAGTACGAAATTTATGGCGCGAGAACCACGGTCTATTGTCTGTTGACAAATATTTAACTATATATTCTACAAACAGAGACAGATAGATAGAGAGGGATAGAGATAGAGATAGAGAGAGAGAGAGCCGCGGTGGCCGTGGGGTTCGAGCAGTCGCCTGCTATGTGAGTGAGTCCCAAAGACTGCACCAATGAATGTATCTAGAATCTTAAGTGCAGTAATTTCACGCCACGGTGAAGGAAAACATCTTAAGGAAACCTGCATATATCTGAGAATTAATTAAAAGACATGTATAGTGCCTGAGACGGCGAGGGATTCACCCTCAGTCACGTTGGCACTCAAACATATTCGGTGAAAACTGTTGTTTTTACAACACCCCAATTTAAAATTCTACAAAAATAACAAGAAGTGTTATTAAGAGAATACATTGTATCTTAGGTCTAACTAGCTGTGCTCCGCGGTTTCACCCGCGACTAAATTTCATGGGTGGCCTTGTAACATCCGGTATCTGTGAAAGTTCCCATAAAATCCGTCCAACCGTTTCAGATATTAGCCGAAAACCAACAGACAGGCCAGAATAACCCTAAAAAATGTTAGAAGTAAAGTCTGCTTACCTTAGAGAGTGCCCCGGTCTGCCTACCGAGATGGAAACTCAAGTCTAGGTTGTGTAAATGTGTGAACACGTTGCAGGCGAGTTTTCTGATCGAGTGTTGGGCCACTTTGGCGAACACTGCGTTACGGAGCTCGTTGAAACCGGCCGAGGTCGCGCGAGCGATACCATCTGAAAATGAAAATGATTTATTCAGTTTAGGCCCTGGTAAGGCACTTATGAATGTCGAGGAATTGACCACGGAAACTAGCCTTCTGAGAAGAACCGGCAAGAAACTCAGCTGGCATCATGTACATTTCGTTATAATGCTTAATTAACAAGAAAATTCATATAAAATCATTCTGGCTAGTATATGGGTAAACAGCAGAAGGGAATAAATTAAAAAAAAAAATAGAATTACCAATTCGCAGTATATACTAGAAGTTAAAATTCAATTCTTTGTTGATAAATACAAATGTAGCATCCTACTACTGAAAGAATATACTTCATATTTTAAGAGAATGTGGTCTATGATGATAATAACTATGCATGTATTTGGTATTTGGCACCAAACAAGAACTACTACTGCGCTCAGTTTTTTTTTTATTTCCTTATCAGAGTTATGTGGTTGATATTGGTCCGAATTTCAAACAGAAAACCCAGTTGTGTCGTAAATCTCTACTTACATCCCACCAAAAGACTGAATGCAGTAGTGCCGATGGCTTGAGGTACAGTGGCCATTCCTAGCAAAGCGTCTCCAGCCGGCGTCACGGCCGCTTGGTTCACCTCGTCTACTGCATACTTGAACAGGAACGGTACCGTCACGTTCATCACTTTCGCACCAAACAGGAGAGACAGGGACAGCATCACACGGTTTCTTATCATTGCATTGTCCTGTAAAAAGGTACCTACTATAAGAATGCATATTTTAAACAGCGTTTCTCCACTCGCTACATAGATGGCGCTACTCGTTAACGATTGCAAACTTAGAGGACAAAAACACGAGAACCTAAATCGCGCAATAGGAGTTTTCGAGCGTATTGCAGCATGTAATATACAAGTTTCCAACTAGAACAATTGGTTCCCTAGGCATGACACCCTAAGGCTGGAAGACCTTCCCTTTGCTGGGGATGAGCTCGATCAATCCCACTTCCCACAGAACTATAGTAACCTGATTGGTTGCCAAACCCCTAAGTTCAATGATAATGACCATAAGCTTATGGTGTAGAAAAACATAATGTACTTAATAACTGTATTACTCAATGGTCACATTGGTGAAAAGTGACCCTTCGCGAATATTCTGGGATGGCGTGAGCATATCATATATTCTTTTTATAAAAATAAAATCTACCTTAGGCCAGACATATTCAAGCATGCCCCGTATCATATCCATCCCCGTGACTGGTTTAGCATCCGCCAAGTTGATATCTTCACGGGATAGAACAGAGGCACCTGGGTGAAAGCAGTCCCGTTTTTGGATACCTAGGAGGTAGGGTATAGAGTCAGGATCGTAAAGGAAGAAGGTTAGACAAACGTGGGAGGGGATGAAGCGGGAGTGTGCGGGATAACAGAACTGCATTCCAACCAAGTATTAGTAGCAATCTATAGAATAATGCTGCAACTAAAGAGGTATGTAGTGATAATGGTGAGCACAAATACAGAAAGTTTATGAAATACTAGCTGTGTACTGCGGCTTCACCCATGTTTACTTAATTTCATAGGTGGCCCGTATGTTTAATGTTTGCCGACCCTAATGTTTATAAATAAAAGGAGCCTATGTTACTCCTTGTAACTTTAGCTGTCTGTCAGTGTAAGTCCTGCTAAAATCGGTCCAGCCGTTACACCATAATAGACAGACAGACAGAGAAACAATTTTAAATTAGTTTTTATATGAGTCCCGTATACAATTTCATATGAATTTAGTGCAAAGCTGTTAATTTGGAATTACAAACAGACACTTCAATTGTATATATCTGTATAGATACAGATACAGTCCACATTTTCAAACAAGTGAATAGATTAGACAACAGACACAGGGATTATAAGATCTATACTAGAGTATGCAAATATCATATTTACATGGCAACAAGCAGGAACAACAAACAAAAATATACAGACAGTGAGGAATTTAACTTGCATGAGGTAGATACTGGCTGAATGTACACACAACAAACAATTATAACAAAAAAATGTACCTACAAACATTGTTGATAATGTAACACACTACTTATACTGTATTACTACTTGAAAGTGCTTTGTATAAAGTCTAATCGAATAAAGATATTTTTGACTTTGACTTTGACTTTACTGTACATATTTTAAACTAGCTGTGCCCTGCAGTTTCACCAGCGTATATTAAATTTCTTGGATGTCCCGTGGAACCTTAATGTTTTTTTTAAAAATAATAGTAGTCCAAGTTACTCCTTGTAATATTACCCACCCGCCAGTGAAAGTCCCCGTTAAAATCGATACAGCCGTTTCGGAGATTACCCGGAACAAACAGACAGACAAAAAGTGAAAAATTTTAAAAATTTATTTTTTCATATCAGTATTGTATATACTTTCATATGCATTTAGTAAAAAGCTGTTATTTTGGAATTACAAACAGACACTTCAATTTTATTTATCTGTATGTTTGCATTAAATAAATATATAAACAACTGGCAACTGAACTGTATATGACACAACTATATGATAGTTGTCATCAAGACATTTTTTTATCAGTCTGTCTCATATAAATATTGGCTATCATATCTTGTGTACCTAAATAAAATATAATAGTGAACTCAGTTCTTACTTATTATTTACAACAAATATCATTAAGTACTTTATTAATGTGTAAAACTTATGATAAACGTCAGGTGCAATAAGATTTTCTCTATGTTAGATCTGTGATCTCTATATGCACTCCTTTTCTAGCTTTACCATCATTCACAAAAGCATTCAATACCATAATTTTAGCTGACTTCAGAAGACAGTCCATATAATTTTATCTTCTACATCTCAATTTATTATTATGGTCATGATTAGCAGACAATCATTAAAATCAGCTTATAAATTTAGATTTAGTTAAATCACAAATTAAATCTTGCATTAAGAAAATAATACATTAGTACATGTTATGGTATATCTTCTGCTATATTATAGGAACACGAGTTGGTTGGTTCAGCTGTGTGGCTTTGCAATCTTGTTACTATATTTATTTTACCTGCATTGACATCCAAAATGTAGCGTGTTGATAAAATATTAACACAACACCTTGCAAGGTCAAGTCTAAATTATGTAATAATCTAGCGTTATAATACAGCTGAAGTATTATTTCTTACATTTTAAGCTATATTAGAACCTTTTTGATGACATCCCTTGTGATTTTTCTTCTGAGAAACTTACCAAAAGGTATTTTTCCAGTCTTTGGTTTGTTCGCCAATACCGCTGCTAAAACATTTTTTGCCGTATCTTGACCGCCCGTTTTGCCTTGGGGTTGTGAGGAATAATACTGGAAAGCGTGGCAAACCATTACAACACTCGATATCTCATTAGAATCAAGTAAAAACATAAGTTTTTTTACACTGAAGAAGTTACAATTGAACATCGTAAACTTACCCTGAATTGACTTGTGACCACACATTGTTTGCATAATATATTGTAGTAGGGCTTCGTTAATATTACTGATTTACTATAAGAGAGAGATTTTAAATGATTTTTTAATATTTTATCGATTCTCCTATTTGACAACAGTGCAGCCGCCATGATGGCAGATTGACAACTGTAGTGATGAGCGAAATAAATAGTTTTTGTAGCCATTTATTATGGCTATGGGCAAGGCAAGACTACTAGATAGTGATGTACCGTGTATTCTGCACGCAGCCAAACTGCACACAACCGCTTAATTATTTCTATTTGTTATTTAGCCTAATTATATTCCTGTGACTAATAAACACATTTGGTGAACCCATAGTATATAAATCAGAACTATATAATAAAAGTACTAAAATATTCTGTGGGATTCATACCCGCGCTTTGTGTTCGCTGACTATGCTTGGGCGAATTGGAATGTAAAAATAAAATTAATTTAATTTATTACAGGTGTTCACATACAAGAATTTAATTTATTAGAGAGAAACAGAGAGTAATAAATAAAATAAAAAATTAAGCAATATAGGCGGGTACGTAGGTATATGAAATGAAACCCTTTATTACAAAACATAGTTTAAGATAATTTTTGGTCTAACTAAAGTATCATCCTAAATCATCTCTTTTGGTGATATGGTGCCCAAAAATCGTGGTAAATTCTTCGACATTCACAAGTGCTTTACCAGGGTCTAAACTGAATAAATCGTTTTCATTTTCAAAAGGGTTGGACTGAGAGAGTCCTAGTTTGTTCTAGGCTTGGTTTAATCATGTTTAGTTATATGGGTTTGAATGTTTAAAAAGCAGTCTTATTATTCCTGTAAAGTACCTTAGTAAATGTCATTATTTTAAGGATGGAAATAAAACAAGGTGTTTCACCTAACATTTAATAAATTTCTCTAATATATCAACATAGTGACGCAGGAGTGCTACACAATTATCTAAAGAAACACATTTAGATTCACAACATTCAAGTTTATTTATTGACTCTTTTATACTAATTAATTTATCTCTAACCATTGGAATTATGATATCATTCAAGTTCTTATTATTGGAACATATTGCTGCGGAGTATATTAATCTACTGACGTCTGTACTCTGATCATAATAATATTTCACCACCATCAACAGCCCATATAAATTAAAACTTAGGCCTTTACAATCAATATAAAGATCCTTACTTAAACCATGGCTGTTTATGAAATTTATTTGATCCTGAGACAATTTAATTGATTTAGAATTTAAATATGTGTTCACATTTTGAAAAGTAAACGAAACATAATCCAAATCATTGTTAGGTAAAAAGAATCCATATTCGGTGATTAGTTTCAAATTATGACTGTCACCGTAGCATATGAATACTTGTGTATACATATCAAAATTATTCTTTGTATAAATTGAAAATGAAACATCTGAAAATAATTCTTCTTTTACATCTATGATGTTTATGTTTTCTATATTCTTATTCACCAATAGTTTAGTTTCATTCCTTGCATTGGGACTGTGGTTTATCATGTCCAGATATGGACATAAAGATATTTTTGTATTATCATTTATAATATTAACAATGGAATCCTCTATATTTTTCAAGTCTATGACTTTTGACAAGTCCATATAAACACACCTAGTATTCACAGTAAAATAGGCCCATTCATAAACAGATATATCAAAAGATCTCTTTAATTTGTTGACTCCATCATTTTCACTTAAACTTTTGTTCAATATTACTCTGAAAGTGTTGTATGAGGATTCAATACTGTTCCTCTGCTTCGTAATAGCTGTTATAATATCAGGATCTAGCTCACACTTCACTTCATTTGGCAGAAAATATGGCACAGTGTACTCTTTAGGTAAACTTTCTAAATAAACAAACCATTTATTTTCCTTACCTTGTTCTCTCAAAAATGTTAAGTAAAACGCCATTAATGACTGGAATGACACAGATTGCTTGTATTCTACTAAACAACGACACTTATTCTCTAAAAATATGCTACAAAAGGGTACATCCATTAAAAGGGTAGTTACATTAATAGTTAAACTAAGTGGCAGGGTCAATAGCTCTTCTCCAGCGCATATTTTCTTCTTGGTGAGGACGCCGCGGCCAGTGTCGTTGAAAACCGCCAGTTCCAACTTTTTATTCATTTGAAATTTGTTTTGATTCAACCAAGAACTAAACAAAACTATTTCCTCGACATTGCATGAACAGAAATTACGCGCTTTTCTATGGGCCCTTTTTCGATATGTTCGCCCCATTATTGCATTGTAAATTACTTTATTACTATTGCACAATATTCATGCTGTAGGTTTTCATTGATAATAACACAAAATTCACCGTCTGTAGTTAGAAAAAACATTAAATTATTCACATATCGTTCCATAGCACTTGCTTTTTAATTTGTTGTTGTGTGTGGTTTTGTTCTTGTGTCAACACTGTGTGACAGTTGGATGGAGTTTTAAGAAATTTCACTTTGGTCATAGATTGGGTTGCGATTTTAATTAATCTCAGTGGTTCGTTTAGTGAGAAAGAAAAAATAAAAAAGCTGTCTTGATAAATGATTGGAAAAATTTAGGTAAGTACGCTTATTTTTTTCATTTGAGTATTTTTTATCATACGAATAGAGAACGAAACGTATCTACGCACGTAGCTGTCTGTCAGTCCAGCTGTCTGTCAAGTCATATTTGGCATTTGGCGCTTTGTTCTTTTTTAGTTTGCTTGCTGTTTGAAAATTGAAAATCAACGGATACTTTACTTTTGCTTGTCGTAGACGTTACAATTTTTATTTTCGTATTGTTTTTGTTGTAATATTAGATAACTGTGCCTTTTTGCTACAAATAACTTGTAGAGATGTCACAGCAACAAACTAAAAATTGCATTACCCTTCGTGGCTCTGCGCAAATTATATGTGAATATCTAAGTAAGTAGAAATATTACGGTCAGAGTTCGATGCAACTTATTTGTTTTCATTTATTTTCATTAACTTGTTTTCTTTCAGCATCATATTATACAATACCTGTTCTTACTTTCAGAATATGCAATAAACTCAGTGTTATTCCAAAGAGGTTTGTACCCTCCGGAAACTTTCAAAGCGGATCAACAGTATGGAATCACGTTGTTGATGTCCGAGGATCCACAAATCAAGAGCTTTCTCACCAATCTTCTGACACAAAGTGAAGGTAAATACACAATACTTATTTGTTGAAGTAATCAACAAAATATACACCTCCTTATTCAAAAAAGTTTTTATTAATACCTACCGGTTTACACTTCAAATCTGAGTACAACCAATGAATGATTTATTCAGTTTAGGCCCTGGTAAGGCACTTATGAATGTCAAAGAATTAACCACCGGTTTGGAAACTAGTATAATAAAATATAGGTACATGATGCATGAACAAAAAACAGTTTTTTTTTTATTTTTAAAACTTGAGAACAAGATTTTATAGAATACATTTTTTATTAAAGAACAGTATTGACTTCTTGTAACATCAGGTACAGGGGCGTGCATTGGATTTTCAGAGGAGTAGACATAAACAATAAGTAGATAGGTAGGTAGGTTAAGTCCATACCTATGTGACATGGCGTAGGTATATATGTTTTGGTAAAGATACACACACAAACATAAACACACACACACACGACACAAGTGTATTCAGTGATCACAAATTTTAACTTCTGTGAGCTAAGTGCGAGTTTTACAAATGTTTTCGGGCGTCACCGTGATCGCGTCAATCGAACAAACGTCAAACCTACCGAGCAGTGTAGGCGCGCGAGTACGAGTTGCAATAAATTCTATCACATCTATGAACGAGCACTCGATATGAATTGTGACCAATATTTTTCTCATGTTGGGAGTACTTTTGTATGCAGACATAAACCAACCAAATTAAGAGTTACATTGGCATTCAGTTGTCTTATAGAAGCAGCTATACATCCAAATTTATGAGGGTTGCAATCATATGTTCTTTATTTATTTATATTATAGGTTATAATTTATCGTTAGTTATTAATCGCCTTTCAATGGCCTTAAACTGAATAAATATCTTTTAGAACATAACGTATCTTCACATACTTTAAGTATAGTTGATCTTTGGTAGGAAGTAACGAGTTACGTCAAGAGAAAGTTTGAAGACAGATATTTTGGTATATCGCCGAGATGTCTCATCGAACATTGTGTGGCTGGCTAATTACAAGATTCTAAATCAAATCAGACAAGTACGGATTAGCAAAGGAATGGCGCCGCTCAGTGTATTAAAAATATGAACTAAGGCAAGCTTTGTATAGCGTCAGACCCTACCGTCTAAGGTTTAGACAAAGAAAGCTAACTAGAAAAACAATAGAACCTGATTTGTGAAACAACAAGAGAGACTGTAAATAACAGTTGTGTTTAGCTGCCTGCCAACCTATATTATGTTTAGGAGTGTTCAAATTACATGTGTGTCAATTAAACTTTGACTATTCATTGTTATTCTAATTGTTTTGAACTTGCTTCCACCGACATGCTACCTACATATTATGTACTATACTAATATTATGTCCACCCTGAGTTCATTCTAAATATTGGTGAAATACTTTTAAAGTTCAATGAGTGGTTACTACATAAAACTACCTAATTATGTGTATATTGTACCTACATTGTATAATAAAAAACAATTCATATTTAGTATTATGGTTTTATTGCTAAGACTTCACAGAGTTACATAAATTACCACTATTGCACATTCAATCAATCAAATCACATCAATGTATTAATAATGATGATAAATATATGACATGTTATATTAATATCACAATAAATACCTTAAAGACTAACACTCATAAAAACATAACTCATACAAACTCAAACTCAAACTCAAATATATCTTTATTCGATTAGACTTTATACAAAGTACTTTAATACAAATAATAACATATCATTAGGGTTTCACACATTAACTTTATGATGACAATGAAACAATTCCAACAAAAGCGCAGGTCTCTCAGTGCTGAAGCGCAGGTCTCTCAGCGCTTATTTGCTGCAGGTGTTGCTTGAGTTCTTCAGGGGATGTTCTCAGCTCTCAGCATAGTCTCCATGCCGTATTGACCATTACTATAACTGGCAATTTCCATACCTGAAAATAATTTTATGATTATTATAATATAATAATAAATCAAGACAGTAAGTATAGTGTAGTAAGGCACTTAATAAGTTCCAAATATTAAAAATATGTACCATATTTATTATTCAGTTTGTTGTGGAGCACTCCATCTTTGTTAAGACAATGCCACAGATTTTTCAGACCCAATTCCTCATTTTGCATCGGGCTTCAATTACAGTCCTTCCAAATTAATGAAGTATAAATAAACTTGAAGTGTCCACATTCAAAATTCTGTTTTCATCATCACATGGGTACCTGAAATAAATATTATTATAGTTACCAATACATATAAAGAACAAAAATGTGTCCTTCTAGTGATATTTAAATAATGTTTTTCTCACCTGCATAATATTGTGACTTGGAGTAGGTTGAAATATAATGACAAATTCATGTTTACATGTGCATTAGGGAATCCTAGGCTTTGCGGTTTGCTAGGTATATAATACCAATGTCCCTCCCAAAATAGAACAGTGAGCATCTGCAAAAGGAAACAAAATAACATTATGTACATAACCTATGTAAAGTTACTGCCGGCAATCACTACAATAAATACATGAGTTGAGGATGTATTTTCTATCAGATTGGCACCACATTTTATTTTATTATATTGATATGGTTCCTTGCTAAATAAAACCCACTGCACTTATTGATTTTGCTCAACTGAAATTAATAGATGGACTGACTGATAAAAGTAATGACATGTCATAGAATAAAGAAACAAAAATAAAACTAATGTTGGGCACAGACTGCAGTGGTATCATAATTTAAGTTTCTTCCAGACGATGTTGCATGAATGTTTTTAATAAAATTGTAAATACTAAGTTACAATATTGTTGATAGATAGATCGTCCATTATAAACAACTTTGGTAAATTTGTAGCTAGGTCAATCTGGGTGGAATTGTTTTGTTTGAGAATATATTATGTAATTAAGTTCCTAATATGTACATACCTTAAATTCCTCGGAGATATCAAATAATATTATGAGAACGTTTGTGACCATTAGCTCGGTATCGGCATCTTTCCTTCAATCGTCGAATTGATATTCGTGCTTTTCCACACTGGCGTATTGTGCCTTGGCAGCCACAAACACTTTCCAAACGACAAAACATCGTGGTTTTATAATTTATGTTGGTTTAAAAGCAAAAATATTGACTCACGAGGGCTTTCACACCCTCTCTCACTGTAAAAATGTATGTGACGACGCGCTCATCGTGACCACGTAAAAACATCACCCGTGAGTATGATAATGTGTCCAAAATGTAACTCATACTCGCGACACTCTGGCAACCACCAATCACAGGCATTTAAACTGCCACTAGTGAGCATGAGTCGATGGTCACTGCTCTATGACTTTTGTGAAAAGAACTCATACTCGCAACTTGAGTTGACGCTACTTGACGCTAGAGGCGCTGCTTCGATGCCATACAAATCTGCGTTAACTTTCACACTGTGACTTGCGACGACGATTTTAAGAAAACTCGCACTAGGCACACTGCTTACCTGCTTATATGCAATGCATGCCACTGATTAGTAGGGACTTAGGGAGTAGCTATTACCAGCACCTAGCTAGTGCTGGTAAGGTATGTTCACATTCACTGCTATTGATTTGCACTCATTGATATGTCAATTGTGCAGAACAACAAGTTAGTAGAATATAAAATTTTACCACCAAACAAACATTTTTATAAAGCAAAGAAAGCTTCATAAATTCATTAATGATTTTTATTTATTTTAGATCAACACCAATTTAATTTAAAATATTTACTTAGTGTTTTTTTTCAGAGTGGATCCTAAACAAAAAGGTCAGCAAACTTTCATTAATCATTTTAAATGTGGCGAACAAAGAAGTATTAGAATGCTGGGATTTTAATGTCCAATATGAAGATGGCGATGTTGCCCTATCAAAGGAAAAGAATGAAACTGTAGGGAGCAAGGACTTGAAGAAAATACAACAGGAAATTAGGGATGTCATGTTACAAGTTGCGGCAACAATATCATACTTACCATTCTTAGATTGTAGATGTTCATTTGATGTGTTTGTTCATGCTAAAACTGACTGCGATGTTCCTGAAAAATGGGCTGAAGCGGAACCTATCAATATTGCTAATGCACAAAATGTTCAGCTGAAAACATTTTCAACAAGCTTACATAAGATGGAAACGGTAGTTAGTTATAAGCTTGTAGACTAACATGTTTTATGGCAACCTATGTAATTTTAGGAGTACAAATAGTTTGTATGTATTTAAAACTAGCTGCGCCCCACGGTTTTACCCGCGTGGCATTAATAATAAACACCTTCTCTAAAATAAAAGTAGCCTCAGTTACTCCTTCAGCTATCTGCTAGTTAAAGTTCCGTTAAAATCGGTCCACCCGTTTCAGTCACCCGGAACAAACAGATAGACAGAAATACAGAGAAAAATTATAAAAAAAAAAATTATGTCTGTACCGTCTATACTTTCGTATTTATTTAGTGAAAGACTTAATTGTGAATTACAAACAGACACTTCAATTTTATTTATCTGTGAAGAATTTAAAACCTCCTTTTTTAAAGTTTCTTTATAAGGGTGATTTATAGTATTGCAGTCCGCCCCTACAATATTGTACTTATTGTGTTAATTAAACTTTTCAAATAATAATATAGTATTGGCAGCTGTACACGGCACATTTTGATAAACTGGTGAGTGTATTTAAATATTTTTCAAAAGCAATCAATGGCTCTGAGGGCCTAGTGCGAGTTTTACACTTTACATTTGTGGGCCGACAGATGGCGCTGCTTCGATCCTATACAAATCTGCGTTTACGTCAACGCGGTGATTTGTGACGGGTATTTTAAGAAAACTCGCACTAGACACTGGTTTATAGTTATTTTGTCTATTTAGATAAATATTAAATTATCTACCTACATTTACTTACTGCAACTTGGTAATTAGAATCCCCTGTAAACTAAATAAAATAAAATTACCCTATAAAATTGTGATATTGTAATGTTACATGTGGCTGCCTTACCTACTAGTTTTTAGTGATGTGTTATTAAATGAATCAATTTTGTTTTAAATGATTTCATTTTACATAATCATGTAGAACATTTCCATACATTCAAAAACTTTTAGTACTATTTAGAATGTTTGTAACAAAACAGTTTTTGAACCATTAGAATTATTTGCTTTGTAATATAATTTAAGTAATTAAGTGAAGTTTAGTAATAAGAATAATCTCCTAAAGCAGGGCTTCCCAAACTGTATATCCATTATAGGTGGCCACAGAATACAATAAAAAGATTTTATATCTTGGGTTCTGTGAAGGAGGCTCAAGAGACTAGGTTGGGAAACCCTGTTCTAAAGAGTATTAGTGTGATATAGTATTATTGTATGCCTTAGATAATATAGTATTGTATGCCTTAGTAATAGCTACTTTTATCTGAAAATCGTGTTTTGTATGTGAATGATATTATTATAAGTTTTGTACTTTTAAGATTTTTAAGACCTAAGTAAATTTGAAAACAAAATTAGCATTAATTCATTCAATATCATACCTTTGCCAAAGTTTAGAATCGAGTGGAGGTAAAACCGGTGATGTTGGCGATTTTGTAATGCTTTGAACCTCTTTGCGTCGCCTGCGTACGCTACAGCGCCGGCAAGATCTGGGGCCCAACCATGAGCTCTTATTGCAATGATAATTCGCTTGTGCGAAAGTGACAGATATGTATACACGTCACATACATCTGTCTCATAAATGAGTGAAACTATCATGGCAATAAGAGCTCATGGTAAGGCCCCTGGGCCTGTAGACAAAGTATCATTATCATCTCGCTTCGTTAATAGAAATGATACAAAATGTATGGGACTGACATATGTTAATCGACTGATTTATGTAATGTCCATTTTGTATCGTTTCTATTAACGAAGCGTGATGATAAATGTTACTTTGTCAGTTTGTCTAGGTCTACTGTGTCGCCTACATGTCAGCATACGTATAACCTTATGCACATGTCATATTTACTAATTTCGGTGTCGACCAATAGCAATGCAGAAAGTTCAGAGCGGGCCAATCCGTGCTCGAAAATAGAATTGAAATTTCGAATGCCAAATGATAATTTGCTGGGCCCATTTAAGTCTAAAATTAACTGGTGGTGCACTATACTTATCCCCTCTCTCCTCTCACTCCCACTCCCTCATAGTGAGGCAGCAACTGCACGATATTTTATTAGTAAGCAATGTTGTAAATATAAAATAAGTGTTATTTTAATTGAATACGTAACTTGATTAATTGTCAAGTTACATCTGAATGTTCAAAAATCAAAATCAAATCAAAATCAAAAAGTTTTATTCAACATAAGGGACACTTGGAACACTTATTGAACGTCATTTTTCTTACGCTAACTTAGGTTAATTTTACTACCGTTTCCAAAAGTAAGCCTGTCAGGAGAAGAAACGGCGAAACAAACTCCCCGGTTTTTTTTTTACATGTGTCCCTTCTATACACATAGGGTTGTTTAAGTACATTTCAATGGAAGAGTGAGCAACTCATTGCCATGTTTGGCTATCATCAATATACTCAGTTACACTATAATATGCTTTTTCACAAAGTTTCTGTTTGATGCTTGCCTTAAAACTTAAAAATGGTAGTTCACACATTTTTAATGGTAGTTTATTGAAAAGGCGTATACTTTGCCCCACAAAAGAGTTACTAGTTTTGTGCAGTCTAGTCACAGGGACACGGAGTTTATCCCTCTTGCGTGTATTTATATTGTGCATATCACTATTTTTCTTAAAACTATCTATATTCTTTCTTACATATATCAAATTTTCAAATATGTATTGACATGCCACAGTCATTATCCCTATTTCTTTAAACTTCTCTCTGAGAGAATCTCTAGATTTGAGTTTATAGATTGCACGAACAGCCCGTTTCTGCAGCACAAAGATAGAACTGATGTCCGTAGCATTTCCCCATAAAAGGATGCCATAAGACATAACACTATGGAAATAACTAAAATAGACCAACCGAGCTGTGTTTATATCAGTTAGGTGTCTAATTTTCCTTACTGCGAATGCTGCAGAACTGAGTCTTTTCGACAATCCAGCTATATGGGGCCCCCATTGCAATTTATGATCCAATGTAACTCCAAGGAAAACTGTTGTTTCAACAAGGTCCAACACTTCGTCGTTGATAAGTACATTGGTTTGCACTTGTTTCACATTTGGCATAGTGAACTTGACACATTTCGTTTTTTTACTATTGAGTACTAAGTTATTAGCGCTGAACCAATGTACTACATCAGAGAGAGCATTATTCACATCGTCAAAGTTAGCTTTTTGCCGGTCTATCTTAAAAATCAGAGAAGTATCATCAGCAAATAATACAATATCGTGTTTATTGCTTACCATGTAAGGTAAATCATTAATATAAGTTAAAAAGAGAAACGGACCAAGAATTGAACCCTGTGGAACACCCATCTCTACTGGGCACCCCGGAGATGTTACGCCATGTATATCGACTTTTTGTATTCTATTACTTAGATATGAAGATATAAGTTTTAGAGCCAGGTCTCTTACACCGTAGTGATCTAACTTCCTGATCAACGTTTCATGGTGCACACAATCAAAGGCTTTAGATAGATCACAGAATACACCTAGAGCATCCTGTGAAGCTTCCCAAGCTTCAAGAATTTTTCTAATGAGCTCGACACCTGCATCGGTAGTCGAGCGACCCTTTGTGAAACCGTATTGTTTAGTGTGCATCAAATTATGTTCATTAAAAAAGGCTAAAAGTTGATTAAGTATTAGTTTTTCAAAAATTTTACTGAAAATTGGCAGTATTGATATAGGTCTAAAGTTCGTAGGGTCGTTAATACTACCAGCTTTTAATAAAGGAATTATTTTACTATACTTCATTTGATCAGGAAATTCACCACTTTCAATACAAACATTAAATAATAAAGCTAGATCAGTAGCAACAATATCAATAATACTATTGAGTACTTTAACAGAAAGTCCCCATAAATCAGCTGACTTCTTCATATCTAGCGTTTCAAAAGTTTTGACAATGTCTCTGGGGGTAACAGTTTTAAACTTAAATGCAACGTTACATTTATCCACATGCATTTTTAAAATGGCTTCTGCTGCTGCAGGAGACGAATTTAAGACTTTTGTTAATGAAACTGGTATATCAGCAAAGAATGTCTCAAAAGTAGTTGCCACATCAATATCAGTCTTAATTATATGATCATTAATTTTTAGAGTTATTGAGTCATTCTTAAGAGAAGTTTTTCCAGTTTCAGAATTAATAATGTCCCAAGTTGTTTTAGTTACATTGGAGGACTTCAAAATTTTATTTCTCACAGCAATAGACTTGGCGTCTGAACAAACCTTTTTAAATAATTTTGAGTAATTTTTAACATAATTTGTAAATTCCAAATTAAAATTAATAGATTTTTCTTGATAAAGTTCATACAGCCTTCGTCTACTTATGTGAATGCCTGGGGTAGCCCACTCACTAAACGACAAACGCTTTCCCAATAGAACCGTCTTCGGGGTAAATATGCGCTTATGTTCTGCGTGTACAATTTGAAAAAAAGAATTGTACATTGCATTACACGCAAGGTGGTTATTTATTAAAGGAAACTTACTTTGGACATTACCTCGAAAACGGCTCAAGCGATTTGCATTTATGGGAATATAAGTAACTCTTTTCTTGGGAGCTTTCACATTTTTCTTACTGAAAGTTATTAATTGGCCACAGTGGTCAGAGTCTAATTTACTTATGATTTCATTACTAGTGGGCCGAAAGTTTGTGAACACGTTATCAATGCAAGTTGCTGATGAACTTGTTATTCGTGTTGGCTCAGAAAATAAGTAAGATAAATTAGAGGAACTAAAAAGGCATTTTAATCGATTGCTCATGGATGAATTTTCTAAAATATTGACATTAAAGTCTCCACATATGATTATATTTTTACCTGATTTACAAACTTTTACCAAAACTTCATCCATGATTTGTTCAAAATGCTCGAAAGCTCCACTAGGGGGTCGGTATACGCACACAACAATGTATTGCTCTAACTCTATACATGACAACTCAATAGTACTCTCCGCAGAAAGGTGCACAACATCCAGACGTTCTTTATATTTCATGCGTTTTTCTAAAATAATCATGGAGCCTCCTCGTATTGCAACCTTCCTGCTGAAGGCACTAGCAACCTGATGGTTACAGAAGTTGAACATGAACTGCTCGTCCCTAAGCCAATGTTCTGTTAAACATAATACATGAATATCATTACAGTCCATGAACAACTCCAATTCTAATTCTTTATTTAACATTCCTTGGATGTTCTGATGAACAAGTTTAATAAAGGAAGTAGCATTATTATTCATAAAATCGCCAGAGATTGTCTCTGTTGTCTTAGAACTTAATTTAAAGTATTTGGAACATATTCCAAAGAATCATTACATATAATGTCCTTGTTTGCCTGCTCAATAGAAGCAGTCTTGTTAGCCAATGATTTGGCTGTGTTCAAATTAAATACGTGTATACAATAATGTAGCATGCTTGCTACTTGTCGTTTATATCTAAAGGAAAGATAAAATCTTTCACTTGTCACATTAAAATATGAAATAATTGAATTGTTATTTATGTCAATAAATGTAAAAAAATTATTATAATTGGTTATTGTTTGCATGCAACAATTCAAATTATATCTAATATTATTTTCCCTCTGTGACAATCCTCTGCTGTAGGGAAATGCAAATAATATTATATTTTTCGCACTAAGGCAACTCAGCGAATCCATTAATTTAATTAATTCATTTTTATTCATATTTCCCCTTCTCCCACATAAGATAGCTAAGGTTGAGCTGGTGCTGCACTGGTCGCTCAAGATGTTTGCCACAAGATGTTTAAAATCTGCACCAGGTATACAGTGGTTAGTACCATGACCAACACTGTGCGATAAGTGCAACCCCATATTTTGTCCCAACTCATCACTATACAATGTCAAGATATTATTTTGTTGAAAACAGTTATGGGAAGTACTGCTTGTGAAATGCTTGGTGGAGCTGTCATTCAGTACAGACTGACAAACAGGTGTATGGACTTGTTGTACATCCGAGTCGCAATCACATTTATTTGATAGTGATATA
Organism: Watsonalla cultraria; assembly: GCA_964035505.1. Classification (NCBI taxonomy): domain Eukaryota; kingdom Metazoa; phylum Arthropoda; class Insecta; order Lepidoptera; family Drepanidae; genus Watsonalla; species Watsonalla cultraria. The sequence continues at coordinate 810,106 of OZ037715.1, forward strand.
AAGCGGTCATAATTATATTTGGACATATCAACTACCTCAGTTAGTGCCATAATGTGCTCCTGAATTTCTTTGCGTGAGCACTCATATTTTGAAGTCATTTTATCTAATGATATAGTTAATACTGAGATCTCTGCCTGCAGTCGCTGAATGTCAGCTTCATATTTTAAATAACTATTTTCTAATTGTACCGTTGTAGTTTCCAGTTTATTTAGCAATGTACTATGATTTTTACAATATTTTAACTGTTTTTTATTTTGTTTGAGTAGATTGTTTGTTTTTTTAATATACCTACTTACTTTTATATATCTTTTTAATTTATTTTTAGAAACAATTTTTTGTTTTGGAATTAGTTCCTCGAACAGTGTCTGGGTCTTACAATTTGACAGGTGCTGATTGCATTGCTCTAGTGAAGCTATTGTATTATTGGCTTCTGCCAGTTTGTGTTTCAGTTCAGCGATGTGTCTCAGATTGTTCTCAAACTCATCACCGCACTGGTCAAACCCAGTCACTATCCCCTGGAGCTGATCCCTTTGTGTAATGGCATCCATGTACTGCACATGTAACTCTGCCAATTCACTTTTTAATTTTCTATTAGTTTCTATTACATTAAGTACTTCCTTCTCATTGTCATCTCTTTCCTGTAGAAGTTGGTCACACAGGTCTTTACTTTTCTTTAATTCCAGCAACGTCAGCTGGAGTTGGTTCTCCTCCTGACGAGCTATTGCCCTTCTAGTCATCATTTTATAGATTTTATAGGTACGCAAGAAAGTTTGTGTACAACTATTTGAGGTTATGTCAGTTTTTAAATTGAAAATAAAGTATGTACTAAGCTTTTGACTATATTAAAGTGGAGTAAACTGATAATCTATACTGATATAAAGCAGAACTCACCTGGAAAACGATGACAACGATTCACAACTTTGAATTAAAACTATTGTACCGGTTACGTACTGTCAAAAAGTTATCACAATATTTAATTACTTTTTGCACAAGATTCACACTATAAACTATTTTAAACTATAGTAATATATTATTCGGAGCTAAATACAACATAAATTAACAATATTACTTTAAAATTACTAAATAAAACTAAACAAATTTAGGGAGTTAATTTAAACACAGCTGATTGCTAGTGTTGCCACAGAGGAAAAAAAAAGTGTTTGGAATAAAATAAGAATGTAACTTTTTAATTCAAGTATTTTTATTGATATACTGGCAGCAGTGTCAAAGCTTTGTTAAACGATTACGTTTCATGTCATCTTCTATACTAACGAATGTAGGATTTTTACCGCACTTAAACCCTCGCGGTGGCCATCCTCTGTGCTTGAGGTACTCTGGGTACTCTGATAGATCGCACCGGTGTCCCCCCACAACGTAACTTGACTGATAAGTCAGAGGTGTTTTAGTTATAGTAGAGAACCCCAATCAAAAGTCATCACTTTCGAATGGGGTTTTGGATAGCAATTGGTTATAATATGTTACCGGCCAAACCCAATTTCAGGTCAAACTAGTTCGGCCTAGCTTAAACTAGTTCATCCTAAATTCTACAGTTCAGACAGGGGCCTAACCATGAGCTCTTATTGCAATGATAATTCAGCTGTATGACAGTGACAGACTTATACACGTCATATACATCTGTCTCATAATAAGAGTAAAACTATCATGGCAATAAGAGTGGTAAGGCCCCAGCTCGTGACCACGGCCAATGCAACTTGGTCGAAACGTGGATGTAATTAAAATGATGTAATAATGAGCACGTTTGAGAACCGTATTTGTGTTCAAACTAGTATGGCCTAAGCTCGATGGGACAAACTAGTTTGGTCTAGGCTTAACTAGTTTATCCTGTAAGATATAAATAATGATAGTAAAAAAATCATTTTTGGTAAGTAGGGACAATAGAAGACACATTTTTCATCGTTTCATTTTAATAGTTCACTAGTATTATAATATAATGTATAACAAAGCGCTTTTACAATATAGCGATTTAAAAGCTACAATAAATAACATATTCAGCAAATAATACTGTACACATTGTTAATATAACTTAACATTTTTTATCTCGGATTGGACAGATTGTTTAGGTATACATGCCTACGCTTATTTTATTATTAGGTGTCTATTTACTTATTAATATTTATGGACTTTGAGGGTACTGTATCTCATAATAATTATTATAAAGCTACTTTAGTGTTTGTTTGGTTTAACTCGGGAACTACAGTAGGCCTACAACTAACATTCGCTCGCGCTTTCGCTAATAGAACCGATTAAAAAATGTATGGAAATGACATAACTCAGTCACGTGACACATGTCAAAGTAACATTATCCTCAGGCTTCGCTAGTAGAAACGACTCAAAATATACGGGAATGGCATATGTCACGTGACTGATTTTCGTCATTTCCATACATTTTTTACCGTTAATCAAAATAAAATAATTCGGTGTAAATGTATCGTGCAATATTTCCATATTCCAAATAGGTTGAGCAATATTGAGCCACAAGATATAAAGTAGGTACATATCCAATCTATCTGCTTATTGGTAAATTACCTACTTGGGAACATTATTATAGAAAAATTTCTTCGTTTGGAGAAAATGTTTTTCATAAAAGTAAATATACAGGTGTCCCATGGCTATGCTACACGTATAACTTTAATATTTTTGATAGATCATTTAACTGAAAGGACACTTTATTGAAAAAGCTAAAGCCTGAAAAAATAGGGGTGTAGGCACCGAATATGATTTTGTCCCATTCGGTGTCGAGACCCTTGGTCCGTGGGGTCCTAGCGCTATTAGGCTTTTTAAAGAAATCACAAAAAGGTTAGTCGACATCACAGGAGACCGAAGAGCTGGCAGCTACCTCGGACAAAGAATTAGTCTAGACATCCAAAGGGGGCATGCTGCCAGTATCTTCGGACCTTGCCTACAGGGACTCCCTTTAATAATATTTTTTAATTTTATGGTTTTTAGTGTTAGTACTATATTTTTTTAATCTGTAATATGTAAACTGTTTTATTATTAAATGTTCATTTTAAAAAAGTATTCAACATATTTTCTTAATTGCTTACTTCGTCTGATACGTAAAAACACAGCATGATTTTATTTATCACATTTTTCCCAGTCAAAGTAAAAATAATCTTTAAATGCAGTATTACTTACTTTCAATAATAAAAAAAACACGCTTTCATAAAAAATCCAACTAAAAATCAGAAAATAAAATTTAATAAATTTGGATAAAGAATATTGTAAATTAGAAATGAATGTACATTTTTGTAAAAAAGCGTGGGGTGCATAGTGTTAATAATTATAAACATTTTATTGACAGATAATGAGTAGAAGAATCATCACTTTGATAATATAATATCTTAAAAAGCGCATTGAATACACCCCACGCTTTTTTACAAAAATGTACATTCATTTCTAATTTACAATATTCTTTATCCAAATTTATTAAATTTTATTTTCTGATTTTTAGTTGGATTTTTTATGAAAGCGTGTTTTTTTAGTTTTTTTAAACTATTATTTATTTTTCATTTTTAGTTAAATTTTTTAAACTATATATTATTTAGTTCGATTGGCTAACTATCAACCGCCCTCAATACCACAAACCGCCCGCACTAGCTCTATCTCTCTTACTCGCATGCAAAGGATGCGGAAAGAAATTAATTAATCCTGGCGAATCTAATTAGGATAATCGGATGCTTCGATCGGATTATTGCATTGTCATCGACTTTTGACAGGTGTGCAAAGTTTGAATTAAATCTGATCGTACAAAGTAGGACAAAATCGAGCTCAAAGGGGTCGGTTACATACATACATACATACATACAGGTGAAGCTAATAAAAGCGTGTTAAAATAAAGACTCCTTTGACCAAAACATCCTATCTACAATATTTAAGGAATTTCCTTCCACGTGGCATAGCCCTGGGATGACCTGTATGTAAATATGGTTTAAACTATATAAGGTAGGCATTATTTTAATAATTAAGTTCTTTGTCTTGTTTCAGGGGACTTGAATTGTCTACACGGCTCTAAGGACCAAGCATAGCTATCCCTCTTGGATCAAGTGTAAGTGATTCTGAAGTTACTAACTATAAAACATTACATTAGATAAATGTGACTAAGTAATTGATTGAGATTGAAAACAGTTTGTCTATCAATAATGTTCTCCAGAAAGCCTTGCTAACATCTTTTACTTGATAATTGTTTGATGTTCCACAATTAAATGGTTAAAAGATATTTTTTTTAGAATTTGGGCCTCTGTACCCTATTACGAGTTTGCCACCGTGTTCCTAATCAACACTCGCTAGCGTCTCCGCTGAATATTTTTGTAAGAGGAATTGTACAGCGCCTCCTAGCGGTGACGTGAAGAACTAAAATATGTCATACAAATATTGTAGATGACGCTAGCGAGTATAGATTACGAAAACGATGGCATACTCGTGATCGTACTGTAGTGAGATGCTAATTTAGAAGTTTTGACAACGAATCGATCGTTTCATTTATTTTTGTTTATATTCTTTCAAATCATGACATGATAAATATCTATACAGATAAATAAAATTGAAGTGTCTGTTTGTAACTGCAAAATAACAGTTTTTCACTAAATGCATATGAAAGTGTACACGGTACTGACATAGAAAAAGCAATTTTAATTTTTTTTCTCTGTCTGTCTGTCCGTCTGTCTGTCTGTCTGTCTGTTTGCCGAGATGTTCCGGGTAATCTCTGAAACGGCTGGGCGGATTTTAACGGGGCTTTCACTGGCAGGTAGCTGATGTTTCAATGAGTAACTTAGGCTACTTAGATTTTTTTTAAACATTAGGGTTCCGCGACAATAGGGATGAAACTAAATCTACGCGGTTGAAACCGCGGGGCACAGCTAGTCTGTAATAACTTACACTTGGTCGCATGGTACGCTAGCATTATAGGAATGATATATTTTCATAACACACAGTATCTATTATCAAAAAATTTCGATCGTTGGTCGATTCTTTCGTCCGGATCGATATTCGATCGTTACATCACCATAGTGGGTCGCCTTTACCTGTTGACAGGACAAAGTATTCATTAATATTATTTACTATTAATAATAACAATTATTATTTTATTGTTAAGTTATTATAGTGTAGCATGCAGTGTTTTGTGCCTAAGTTATTGTTATCTCACAACAAATAGATTTGAGAAGAGTTTAAAATAGTGCACTGTTAGCATGCAGTTCCCTTTAACTTTAAATTAGTATTTAAAGCATTAGTTAAATGATGAAGTTATGAAAATGAAAATACATAGACTTATAGTAGAATTATGCAGTGCTATTTTGCAAAATATTCGCTGTGACATCGAGCTGGGGCCTTACTACGAGCTCTTATTGCCATGATAGTTTCACTCATTTGCGAGACAGATGTATGTGACGTGTATACATCTGTCACTGTCGCAAAACTGAATTATCATTGCAATAAGAGCTCATGGTTGGGCCCCTGTTAGGTTTTGAGTACTTCTATAGGTACTAATATTATAAAGAGTAAAGATATTTATGAAAATATGTTTGTAACGAATTACCTCAAAAGCTTGAATGCTACATTATCACTGATGAATATAGGCTATATTTTATCTCCGTACTCTCACGAGAACGGGAACTACGCGGGTGAAACCGCGTGACGTCTGCTAATATTTTATATGGACAAAACTTAAACCCAACATGTGTGTTGTTTTAAATATTACAGAATAGCACTACTGGATATTTTTTGTTTACATCTCTTCATTTTTACGTGAAATGAGTGCGTCTTGGTTATGGAGGTGCACGACACTAATAATTATAATTTCGATATAATACATACCATTTTTTGGATGTTCATTCTGTCAATTTTAGGATCCGAGGTGTATTAAAGTAAAGAAAAAGAAAACAAATTGTAGTCGTTCTGTTAATTCCAACACTCATTCTTTAATTGTGATTTTGGTATAATCCATTACATTTTGATTGAAACACGATGCCCCGCGCATTTATATTATATATTTGTTTATTTGTTGTGAGAATACAAAACTCATTTAAGATGTTATGACGTCACTCTAATAGTTATCTAATTTCTTTTTTTATTTTCTGAACTAAGATCACAAAGGTAAGACTTCGAAGTTTGAATATTTTGTGGTGTTAAACTTTTTTTTGTCCTTTGCAAGTTTTTTTTAGTTAGCTATGTTGCCAGCGTCATATAATAGCTAATTTATATTTAAAATATGAGTTGGGTACCTCAAAGTGACGTCACATCACCTTAGGCGTATAAATGCTCTATTAATCCTCAAATTATTTAAAAATAAATAGTACCTTTTCTATTTTAAATTATACATAAATATTGAACTTAAAAATAACTGAAATATTTTATACAAAATGAAAAATAAAGAACTAGAGTAGGTACATATTCCTATTGTGTCATTAGTTCGGTCCCAAATAACGTGATAAACGAGTGCCCTCACTCGTTTATCAAGTTATTTCGTTAGACGGAATATATAATAAAAAATAATAAAAAACGAATAAACGATATCGCTATATCCACAACCATTCGCCCATTATTAGCCACACTCATAAAAATTAAAATATAAATTAATTAAATTCTACCTAGCTATAGAATTAAAACTGCCGTCTGACTAGTGTGCGAAATGGACCGGCGATATTGTAGCGGGAATTTATATGAATTTTTTATCTAATCTAAACTCGCTTTTTTTTCAAATGGATATATTTTTATCTTCAGTCTAACTTTTAAAAAATTGTTAAAATTTTAGGTAGTTTAATTATTTCTGCTTTAACCTGTTAAGTTATACTTTTTTAATTTTCTTTTTAGGATAATTGAAGTAGATACAAAAACTAAATAAAAGTTATTTCAAACTCATAATTTCATATAATAATATTCTATAGCGAGCAATTTTTGTCTGTTCTGTTTATTTGTATTTTTTTACCTATTATTATTATATTTTTGTATAAAACCCCTTACCCTAGTAGATATGTACATATCTTGCAAGTCTCTTCATCTGAACATTACATACTAAGTTATCAAACCTTAAAGTTATTAATAACAATATAATAAATCGCAATATTACAAATATGTGTCAAATATGTACAACTTCATATTGTAGAAGGGAATAAACATAAAATATAGCTGAGTAAATGCCAGGACATAAAATGGTAGGCAGGTAAAAGTAGGTTGATAAATGATAAAAAAAATTATATGATTTTTTCCAGATATCACTTAAAAGGTATAGAACCTCGTTTAAAAAATCATAAGCTATTAATTCAGTGTCTATTATCGGAAAAACATAAATTCAGTTATCGTTTTTAGTTACAAATATAAACAATAATATTCAAGGGATATCAGATAAAATCTCACTGGGCCAGCTAGTAAAATAAATAATTTAATAATAATTTAAAGCTTCGTAAAATTAAAATGTTACTACTATTAAAATGTTACTATTATTAAAATCGTAAATAACCTAAGTAGAAGCAAAAGAAAATGCAAAGGAACGATAATTAAACGAAACGAATTGTGATAAATTTGAATCTCCTAGTTTTCCTCTCGTAGCAGAGAGAAGCATGAGATTCCTAATTATTTTTATCAAAATATTTACAAGATGCCGCGCTTTGGACTATTATAATATCTAAGTTTTCTGTATTGTCGATTTAATACCAGCTGCACGATTTTTTTTCATCGATACATTTATTCAAGTGATCATCGAAATCAGACTCTACCCCCAGGGTATTTATATATTCTACCCCTAGGGTTAGGGGTAGGGTGGGTCCGGAGGGATCGAAAGCGAAAATAACTGGGTTTTATTTAATTTAACCCATAACTTTCCTTCAATAATTGTATTTGTCGAAAAATATTTCGTTAATATCAGATTTTTACTAAAAGTTCTCAAGACAATGTCACTGTGACCTTTATTGCACCTGATCGCACATAGTGATTCAATATATCTTTACACAATAATATTGACAAAACACTCGTGCGCAGGTCGTAAAAATCATAGAAGCTTAACAGTTGCACAGCCCAATGCGTCGGAAAGTCGCGAGCTAAAATTTTTAAATATATAATTGGAACGAGGTGGGTTATGCGCCGGCGCATCGCTGGCTAACAGTAGTAGGTGACTGAGAGGCCCAGTTTACATGTGTAGGAATGAGACATACTACTCCTGTTAGATACGTCCTTGTTCTCGCATCGCTGCCCGTTGAAACCTTCCGGACATCTGAAAAAAAAACCAACGTTAATTAACTACTTATGCCATCCAACCATGACGGTGCTTGAATCCTCGAAACTAAGACTATTTATTCTACAAAATATTATTAGGTTCTTTTAGTACATAGACTTTGGATGTGATATAAAAGGTGATCTAATAGTTGCAAAATGTCTTTAACGTTAATGATAATTAGAGTATTGGTAATGATCTATTCAGTTAAGGTCGTAGATGACGATCTTTGAATTTCAACTGGTACGTAAACTAACTTTCTGAGCAAAATCGCCTAGAAAGGCACCCTTCATGCCTTGAAAGTATAGCGCCCCTATTGGCAGTTCGCATGTCAGAACACTCATAAAAGTGAACATTGCAATTTGAAAACCACGTGACATTGCACTGGTGTGATAGCTTTAATCTAACTCGTCGCAATAAAAGCAAAGAATGAGTAAGGATAATGTGGATAAACTCACTTGCAAGCTTGCTCTTGAACAATCTCGAAGAACAAACACGTGCCTCCGTTGAGGCAGTAGGATGAGGGATCTGGCATTGGACATGGCGATCCCAATATATCTGTAAAATATAATTTATACTCTGGATTTGTGGTGCCAGATTTTGATTTCAGTTTGTAAACCATGTCTGAAAAATGGACCAGCTTAATATTTCTTATGTTATTATTGAATTTAAGTACCTATATTATAAAATCGAATATTTATAAGGCTTCCATGTCTTTTTTGCGAAATCATACAAATCTTTTCATCGTTTTAATCTTCTGTGTTTCGGGATTTGGAATGAGAGTCATTTATTCAGATTAAATATGGTTACAAAGGATGTTTAAACTTATACATAGCATATTTCACCCTTATTGGGTATATAAATATTAAAACATTGTTGGAAAATTTTGATTCAATATTTGTCCATTCAGATTTTTTTTAAGTTTCGAGATTCTTTGAATGTGGATTACGTATCAATCTACGGATGAATTCAATTAGTGCCAATGACAAACAATGTATCTGATCACCGTTGCCCCGCAGAGTATCGATTGCCTCATTCAAAGAAGTATCTCAAGTGTTCACAGTACTGTGCCGTTTGTAAACAATGATTTGACATCGATTGCCTTCATTTGTTTATAATCAAGCTGATCAACTGTTTGTGAATGCGCATGATTGCAGGAAATATACTGTATTGTCGCCTGGGAACGAATTGATACTGAAGCAATGTGCTTCCGACGTAAATCTTCACCAAGTTATAAATGAGAAACTTATAATGCAAGCGTGTTGGTTGTTATTATGTTCTTTTAAATTCTGAAGAGTCTGAAGAAGTAAAATTTATTTGGTGCTTGTGCTCTTGATGGATCTATATCATCTTGTTCTTTTTCACTTGGGAAACATTTCTTTTAGTGTGGTTAGTATCTAATATACCTAATATTTTTTTCAGAATTAAACTTTCTCTTGGCTTACCTAAACAACTGTAAATATATTTAATAAAAATGACCTCTAGTAAATTTTACTGTAGAACACATTATTATATCATCCTTTGTCAAATTGTTAGGCTAACAAATTTTCATTGTTATTAAATTACGTTGTGAAGTAAAATCTTTTTCCAATTGCAGTTCTTCTATTTGAGTTGAGAACAGCTTATAGGTTTCTGCTTTCCAGATTTCACTGCACCGCTAGTTTAGTGTTACTTTTGCTCCAGTCAATGATTGTGTATTAGAAGGTGCAATAAAGTTCTCACTAGAGTCTGTAGTCGTAGAGACTGGCGACAGGATGCTGACATTGGCAGCGGCGATCGCTGGAGGTCCGACCGCGCCCTGCGCCCGGCACTCGTACGTCGCGGAGTCTTCATAGCGCGCGTGTCTTATCACTAACACCGAGCGCCTTCTGGAACCAACAGTACACAATACTTAATAGGTTAATTACGATCATTACAGGGTGATAATGCCACCTATGACTGAATTTGCCTGCAAAATATCAGAGGTTTATATCTTTCCTTCATGTCTTGTGTGACTAGTCGTGATAGTCACACCACGTATCACAAAATGCCAGAATTTATTACAGGTTGAGAAAATTATTGCAAAACATCAGAGGTATAAGCTATTGATGATGATGAGTCACGGAAACCTCTTATTTTCAGGCATATTTGTTTTTTTTATTTTTTTTTTATTTATAGTATCCATGGCTTTGAATGTTCGCATTCTGTAGCGTCGATGGCATTTTAGAAAAGTCGTCGGTCAGACCGAATTTTGAAAATCCTACAATGCTGATTTGTTTAGCCTGAGCCGTAAATCTTAGCCGTATCTACTAGAGTAGGTAGTTGTGTGAAATTTACGTACGAAATGCATTTCGCTCTAAATATTTGGATGCGGAGTGTCAGATGCTTTAGATTTGTTGCCTTTAAGTTGTTTATAAATTATCATCACCTGGTAGTAGTTAAAAATACTTCGGGAACTGCATAATGGAAACACATGAATGATGTTAGTATAATTATTGAATTTTCGGGGATACAATTTGTAAGTTTGTTGTTGAAAATAACGCACATAAAATGGTAGCATGGGAGCGTATTCCGGATAATGCAAAATAGATCTGAATTAGTAACTTTAATACACATTATTAATATCAATTCTGGCTGAAAAGGCTCATGGGCTGGAAGAAAGATGTGAAATGTCTGAATAGATGTCTTATAAAAATTTTCGAGAGCAATTCGTTTAAACGAATAGACACGGTTACTCAAAACAGCGGGCTTAGAAATGAATGCACGTTGAAGTGAGTAGAAGTTCTATAATTTCTTCACTGCGAGATGTAACGTCGTAAATCTGACACGTGTACAAATTGTCTTACGGGGACTTTTATTTCAAAGATATTTTTGAGAGCACTTTATACCTACTATTTAAAGAAAATAATTGATTTGGCAACCGATGCGAGCAGTGCGAAGCGTGTGGCTAAAACCACATCCAAATCCTCAACGACCCATGAAATTACTGTCTACAACTACATCATTTCATCATAATCACTTGATTGTCTTTACCTCTGTATAATCGACACTTGGCCTGTTGGAATAAGGACGATTATTGCGTGGATCGATTGCTTAAAGGAACAACACTTCAGGTCGGTCAATGACAGTCGTCTGCAGTTGTGATTAGTGCAGTAATCTCGTGTGTAGACATCAGTGTTTAATTTATATTGTAGTATGCAGCAAGAAGGCCAGGGCATATTTTAATACTGGCCTTATATAATTAAAAATAAGAATGTTTTTAAATTTAAATAGTTTCGCTCGTCTTTTGTTTTTTCTCTCACACTCATTACTATTGCTATTTGAATTTCATATTGGTGTTGTAAATGTTATTGCTATTGTTTTTTTCTCTAAATATAATATTGTTATTGAAAGTTAAAAAGCCTTATTGAGTTGAGATTGACGAGTTGTCGATGTTGGCTAAGAATAACTGCAGCAAATATTCGTGAATAAACTTAGGGTTTATTCATTGGTCCTTGGAGCCCGGATATTGGGTTGACTGGGCCTTGGCGGCGGCGTTTCTAGTGGTCGGATGACCGCATATCATTGCCACTTTGAAGTGGCGATTCAGCGAGTTCCTGAGTGCGACATAGCTGATTAACGGTGGGCGGCGCTGGTGGTAGCACTGCCGTATATCCGTACTTGCGAGAAGATCTGCAGCTGTTTGGAGGAACGTGGTCGAGCTCTGTTAACCTGGTTTTGGTGAAGTGTACATAGATGTAAAACTGTAAGTACGTTTATTTTTATAAGCTGAAGGTGAATATGACAAGATTTTTGGGATGAGCGTGGAAGAATAGTTTTGTATATATTCATAACTGTGTAGTATTTTAAATGTTTTGTGTTTGTTATGGGAACTGTTTTTGTGTCTTGAGAGTACTAGGTATACATTCCATAATTTATGAAAAGTAAAACTTTCTATGTTTTATATGCGATACCTAGAGATGAGTTATAAGCTCATTAATTGCTGATTATGTATGTTTGAGTTATCGTTATTAATAGTCATGTTTTGTTGTTAGAATTTAATATTTTGTTTATATTGTTTAAAGAAATTATCTTACTTTAGTTTTTATTAAAAGTACTTATAGAAGTTGAGTAAGCATTCAATATGGAATCGTTTAGTAAATTACAGTACGACATAAATGTATATATTTCGAAAGCCATTACTAACTATAAAAAGTCCCCGAAAGATCATTTGTCCACGTCGTATATAGAGGCAAGGTTAGAGAATTTAGAGTCACAGTGGATGTCGTTTTGTGAAACACATCGAAAAATAATTGTAATGGTAACAGATAGAGATCTAGAAGATGCTTTGTATTTCCAAGATGACTTATTTGAAACCACGGAAGAATTATACTTGCGGTATAAGACACTACTCAAAGATGATTTACTTTTGTATAAAAAAGTCCAAGCTTCTGTCGTTGTAGACTATAACACAAAAAATGTTGATAACAAAAGTAATGTTAAATTGCCTAAAATAAAATTGCCTGTCTTCTCCGGGATATATACAGAGTGGATTAGTTTTCGCGATTTGTTCACTTCATTAATTCACAATAATACATCATTAGATGACGTGCAAAAACTCCATTATTTAAAAGCTCACTTGACCGGAGAGGCTGAGCAACTGCTGCGCCATGTCCCCATCACCAGCACTAACTATCCTATATGTTGGTCACAGCTAGAGAATAGATATGACAATAAGAGATACATGATCAATAGCACTTTAAAACGATTTATGAATCAAAAAAGTATTGTATCAGCGAATTCTAGAGCACTTAAAGAATTGTTAGATGTTTCAAATGATAGTTTCAATGCGTTGCAGAACTTAAATGTAAATGTGGACGGCTGGGATATTTTACTTATTTATATTCTGAGTGAAAAATTTGATCTGGAGACAAGAAAACTATGGGAAGCCCAAACTAGTGTTAATACTGATTTACCGACTCTGACTTCATTTCAAAGTTTTTTAGAGCATAGATATCGATCTTTAGAATTTTTGGATAATAAATCAACTACCGAAAATAGGAACACCATTGTAAATTCTTATCATATGCAATTCGGTATTGAAACTTGTAATTATTGTTCTGGAAACCATAAGTTAGTGAATTGTATAAAATTTGTAAATCAATCTTTTGATACACGACGTAGTTTTGTCAAAACTGAGAGACTCTGTTTTAATTGTTTCGGAACAAATCATTCTGTTTATTACTGTCGCTTATCAGTACGATGCAGCAAATGTAGAAGAAAGCATCATTCATTGCTGCATCGTAACGAATCAGAACCACAGAGAGTTTGTATAGGAAATATTGATCCTGGTTTGTCAAGTAAAACTCAATTTAATCAGGTTGCTCCTACCTTGGCAAGAGCCAATCATCAAGTGCTTACAACTTCAGTTGATGTAAGCAGTAAGAACGAGGCAATTCAAAGTTCTCAAAAGAATAGAGACATTGAAATTTTATGCAACCATGTACATCATGCATATGAAAGTAAAGTTGAGAAAAAGAGTAAAGAATTTCCTAAGTATGATTGTCATAATTGGTCCCAAAGTAAGTATCAGCCGCAAAAGGCAGATGTAGGGCTAGGTATTGAACATGGTTATCATCAGTCTTCTGCGCCATGGTCATCATGGCGTTATCGTCAAAAAACTCCCTCTTACTGGTCACGCATGTCTTTAAAATAATACTTACATAATATCATTATTTGCATAAGTTTATTAATAATAAATGGTTATGGTGACCAAGTGTAACTAATATTATAAGTGTATTATTGATTGATATCTGAATGTAATTTGGTCATAATATAGGTATATGAAAATGAAAATGAAAATGATTAGGTAAGCTGTAAGACTACAGATGTTTTATGTTTTTTTTTTTTGATAATACGCCTAAATGTTTTTTGTGATTGTTAACTGTTTATATTTTAGCTGAATGTATAGGAACTACAATGTTTTTTTTTTTTATTAATATGAATGGAAAATGTATACGATTTGTCCATGGTGGGCGGTATGTTTAATTTATATTGTAGTATGCAGCAAGAAGGCCAGGGCATATTTTAATACTGGCCTTATATAATTAAAAATAAGAATGTTTTTAAATTTAAATAGTTTCGCTCGTCTTTTGTTTTTTCTCTCACACTCATTACTATTGCTATTTGAATTTCATATTGGTGTTGTAAATGTTATTGCTATTGTTTTTTTCTCTAAATATAATATTGTTATTGAAAGTTAAAAAGCCTTATTGAGTTGAGATTGACGAGTTGTCGATGTTGGCTAAGAATAACTGCAGCAAATATTCGTGAATAAACTTAGGGTTTATTCAATCAGTATTACTAACGTACTTTGGTCTAATGAACTTTGATGTGAGGAACATGCGAATGCAGGCCCCGTTTGCTACAATATTGCTATTAGCTCGAGCGCTAAAGATACAAACATGATCCCATTTGGATCAAGATCAACAGTAAGCGAGTCATCTGGGTCATTACATTATCAATTGGTGGATGCACAAGCGCATTGATCATTTTGAATTATATCGTGATTTAAATTACTCGATTCTCAAGAGTATGCCAAGTTTTTATACTCATTGTTTCTATTGTCTTTTTACACAGATCTTAGGTTACATAGGTCGATGTTGTCATCCACTTCATATGTGCACTGGAGCATAATGTGGATATATCCAATTGTTCTAACTGGATGATTTATATCAAACTTAGACCTAACAGTGGCTTTGTTTGTTTTTTATGATTCGTGTCGATTCAGATCGTCATATAAAATATCGTTATTGACGTTAGTAATGCGATAATTTTTTTCAATATATCGATAGAATTTTGCTTTTGAATCCGATGAATTCGCAAAAACAACCAACACATCTTTATATGTTTGTGTAGCTATGTACATTGTCTAAATTGAATTTGTGACCGACATTAAAGAGAATGTTGGCTCGTGTTGTTTGTGCATCACTTCATGTTTTTCAATGATTTTTTCTGCACACCTTGACAGGTGTGTTAAACAATTTAACATACGGTAATTGGCACTGGGATGTTTTGATTCTTTCTGGCGTGTGCTTTACGATGTATGACTACTAGTTTTAAAGACATTTTATTGTCCTGATTTTGTGACTGACATTCTCTTTGACGATAATACAGATAAACATGGTTTTATTGAGTGAATCCGGTTTTTTGCTAAATAAGTATGAATCGGACTTTCCGAGAATGCAGGAGAAATATTTTCAAATCATAAGAACATTCTGGTACGTTCACTATACATTCACTTTCATTGTCACTTCACCATACGTCTTCTAATGCGTGATCTCCACTCTAGTATCAGCATTGAGCTACCTACCATTCCCATTGGCGCTTCAAATGACTCTGCAAAAGCTCACCTGAAGTTTTGCACCCGGAATCTTCTCAGGGCGATATCGGCGACGGGTTTCCCGTCCTTATGCCACGTGATTTGCGGTGGCGGCCGCGCGCTCGCCTTGCACTCCAATCGCACCCGGCTCCCTTGCGTTGCTCGCACTGATTGCATTGGCTCCACTTTCGCTGGACTACCTGGGTAAGAGGGCAATCATTTAGATCTTCGACATTGAGTTTTGCAACTGCAGCCATCGGCACCTAGTGACAGGCAATTGACACGCTGTTTCACACGTAGCCTATGTCTGCCTCCGGTCTCACTTGTGCATGTATTTCTGCAAAATGCATGAAACAGCGCGTGAACAGCTTGTCACTGGACATCGCTGGCTTAGCCTTAGTCTAGCGCTTTCGACTACAGATATTGTTAAACAAAACAAAAAATTTTTTATATAAAACTATTTAGCGATGTGAATCTGTGGTCACTTTGAGAAAAGTGATTGTTTTTTATTCTAACATGGTCGAACCATCATTATACCAAAACCTTCACCTACTTTTGTGTTGTTGTGTTACTAAGCGATACAGATGGCAGCTAGTAGTATTGATGGAATTATGGAATGAGTGGAAGAGCCTGCGGACTTTGTATTAAAAATACCACCGCAAAAATTATTGTATGTATTAAGCATCACTTCCTGAAGAGAACCCCAAAGAGAATTGCGAAGCATTGGAGCAAATGGGGAATCTCTCGCTGTAACTCACATTAGAAATCCTTAGCATTTAGCTGTTGATAATCTACGTTCAAAATGCGATGAATGCTAAAGCTATGTTTTCGCTGATTTGAGAAGATATATCTGTGTCTTCTTGAAACATTCACAATTCAGTAATTGGGTCTTCTATAAAAATCCGTCTTGGGAGAGCTGAATGGAAATTGGACACATAAAAAGCGCCTCGCTTAACATTAAAATGTAAGTTTCCACCGAAATGTACCGTGCTAAAAATAAAACGGCTGTCATTAGGCCAATGGCCTTATTATTTTGTGTGACGTGGAACATATGTAACATCAGGAATAGCCTATATTATCTATACTTGTGTCATTTGAACAACATCGTGTAAAAAATTGGCTGTGTTTCAGTGAGTAAAAACTGAAAATGCAGAGGTGTAGTGAATCACTTTACTATGTCTTTAGGATATGTCTGGCCGGTGTTGCGAAAGCCCCGAATATTATTTCTGTCAGCACGTTCATATATTTTAGTATACTAGCCGTTGTCCTGTATTTCGAACGTCTACGTGAACAAAATCATAAATTTGAAAAAAATAAAAGATATTTTATTATAAAACTGTAGATTTGTTGAGAAAAACTTAAACATATTGAATTTTAATGCAGTTGTGTTCAAACCCTAACTTATTCTAGAAACCTACATTACATTACTGCTGTCATTTGTTTGAGATCTTCTGCATGATGCAGTACTAATTAACTTTTGCAAGTTTAGGCTTTGGCATGGCACTTATGTTTTGTATATTTACTGTCTTGTACATTTCATCAAAATATTGAATTTTTAGTTTATATGGTAAAAGTGATGCCTTAAATTTTATTAAGAAAACCGGTCCGTCCAATTCTCTATTTTATTATAGTGAAAGCAATAAACAAGATTAAATTGGGAGCGTTTTGACAAACAGGAAGATGTTTTCGATAGAAATAAATAATCTTGATACATTTTAAAATCTCCGAGTGCCAAAATAAAGATTTCTTGTAATATTTTTTCTCAGACTAAATGATGTTCTCTCGCTCTTTCTTTTTATGTTTACCTAGTACTCTTATCGTTTGCTCTGGTATGAAAATCGATCTGAAATATTGTTATTCCTGTTCAATATCGCCAAACACGCTACAAATTTCAAATCAGCTTAGGTTCAACATTGGTGATGAATCATTCAATTGGAGAAATTAAAATATTCTTTGGTTTTTAAGAGGTGAATGAAAATGAACACCGTCACCTTAGGCCCTGGTAAGGCACCACCGGTTCGGAAACTAACCTTCTGAAAAGAGTCGGCTATGAATTCACAGTACATTAACTAAGTTAGCGTTATATTATGACGTTCAATGAGTGTTCCAAGTGTCCCTTAGCTTGGATGAAACTATTTTATTTGATTTGAAAGTCGCAGACTACCACGACCTCATTATGATCGCGAAGTTCAAAGTCTTCTAAATGACATTTCCTTTCTCACTCAAAATAACAGTTTTGTTAAAAACTGTGCTAGCAGCCCAGGTGCAGTTGCAATTAGATCGACACGAATTCGATCCAATTGATGTATAGATGTTTATATTACGCAGCGAGATAGAGCAAGATTTCTGTTTGATACATAAGTCAAAATAAACAGTTTGAACGAATCACAGTATGCCACAACTACAGAATGAGAGGATTACCGAAATATTTTATTATGACGTATTTTATTGCGTTTCAGGGAATCGTATAGTTTTGAATGTTTTTTGTTGCCATTGCTTTCATCTACCGTTTTATCTTGATTTATGATAAGCTTTTGGGGGAGGGCGATGCCTAGCAGTGGGCTTCTGTCGGCTGATATTAATGAATGATAAGCATAGCTTCTCCTCCCGAAAAGGACAATGTGTTTCAGGTTTACTACTACAAAAGATAATTTAAAATTGTACTTTTTATTTTTTTTATTCCTTCTTCAAAAGTGATGAACGAGCGTAGTATATTCCGCTCAATTGATGATGAATGATAAAATAATCTGTCATTATCATAGAACAGTGTTGTAATCATCAACGTTATTGTTTTTGAATACTTTAAAACTATACCATACCCTGCAGAGAAAGAAAACAATCCAGCAATTATACCAGTAAGTGGTAAGATAATGTTCAAATAGCATTTAGTCGTGGGCATGACTTCAGTTGTATGTCATAAGGATCACGTTACACTGAGGTTACCAAATTCGCATGAGGTTCTAACACTACGTTCTCACCCTACCAAATGAAATGAAATAAGTGTACTAACGCAAGTATAAGATAGTGTCCAGATGAAACATTATATTCTTCGTATTCCTCTTATTAAAAACGATACTATTTATATGAATTATCAAAGAACAGAGATAAAAGAGCCGACAGGAACAACTGCCAAGCCAAATATTGTATCTCATCACAGAACAATAAATAGAGCAAATTGAGAGAGACTGAATGAAGTGGGCGTCGTAAAAGCCTGAATGGGTGACGTCATTGCCGACTAGTGAGCACTCTCTTGGGGTTCAATATACGGTTAAATGGTCGGCAAGCAATCCATCACACACGTGGGCGCTTATGGGAATTCGTCCATAGTTCACATCGTTGCGCAAGAATGGAATAATGCGCGAAAAGCTACATTCCGCAAATATTTTCGACTATATTTAGCTACATAATATTGTAGTAATCATGCAAGGGAAACCATTTGACGCAAATTTTAGGGTTAGAATTTTTCTTTACCTTTATCAAAGGGAAACGATCCCGCCATAAGTTTACATTGACTTCTTGAGACTAACTAAAAAAAGAAAATCTATAGACATTTTCGTCGATGTCAGGTCTAAGATATATTCTCCATGTAGCCTTTTGCTATTTTGGCCTTTATATCGGCATGTTACTTACAATCGTTGAGCTTTGTGAGTCCGTAATGTTAGCGTTTAGTGGTAAGCTGAACAAACCTATTAGCTTAAAGCTATCTACAAATAGACTCCTGCAGATTAGAAGTCATTAACGATTCCGAGGGCGAGGAGTAAAAAAAGCAAGGAATTTCAAATATTCCTCCGTAAAAATAGTCAACAGCGTCATTTCCCTGTCTGCGCCCTTCGGATGCCAATAGTTAAGTGACGGTAATGAGATATACGTGAATGGAAGCACACTTTCCTTGCCAATTCTATCGCCCACTCGTCTAGCCATAGTAGTGACGAGAGGGGGGAATGACATCAACTGCAATACTTCACGGATGACGTTACTTACTAAGACATTGGAACTCGTGATATTTATATAGATAGTTACAGCCCACGCCTGAAGCCATTCATGGCTTTTCTTTTACTACAAAATGTAATTGATAGTGTATTAAATATGAATCAATTCTTTGGAGATGAAATATAGTAAAAATACTAATCTAGCTCTGGAGGTGTGGCGCGAACTAGCAAATAAACAGCAATTATGGTTCAATATTGGAGACTTAAATAAAATTAAAGGATGGAATGGGAATGGGGATGAAAGGCAGGAATATGCTCACGCCTTTCCAGAAGATTCCCCTGAGTCCATCGCTGTAGTAGGCACTATACATTAGTTTTTGAATTTTTATCAGACCCATTACACTATGCAGAGTTTCTCACCATATCTTCTGGTTTGAAATCAATCACTACACTTCAGTTTGAAGAAGAACTCATTGGTACACTACAGATCGCTGAGATTTGAATCAATCGATCACCACAGTAATTTGAACGTACCTACAAACGCCTGTTTTCTCTGATGGAGAAGGCAAGAGCCAATTTGAACGTCATCATCACTTCCTTGGCCTTATATCATACAGTAGGTATTGGGGTCGGCATTTGATTGAACCCGATGTGACTGATCGCTTGATTTTTGACCATCTGACCTTCGTACCCCCGTTTGCGAGCATTATCGGTAATCTGGGTTAAACTAGTTATCAGACTTTCATAGGCCTTCGACTGACCTATAATGGGCTAACTTGCTCTCCGAGGCACCGGAGCAGTCACCCATTCAACTACTGCCTTGGGTTAGGGTTGCTTAACGAATGATATGCACAATAGCAACAGCGCCACAAGCTCTATCAAGGCAATTTGAACGTAATCCCCAATAATCATCGGCATCTCAATCAAGCATCCGTCACATTATAAATAGTGCGGTGGCATAGTAGCACATCCTCTACGGAAGACCGAAATGGAACGCCACAGGTGAATCGAGTCTGGCTCCCATCCAACTGACTCACTAAGAGATCACGGATTTTGGACGGCAGTGAAACAATTGTCTAATAAAATTGTTGAAAGCTCGAGGACGCCGTGTACCGAGTATTGATTGTTTTCGACGAACAAAATACAGATGCATTCGTGAGCAGTTTCAGGAAAGTGTGGGATTAATGTCGGCTTTATTTGACATCTTCGGTGAGAAGTGGGTGGTGTTATTACAACACCTCTACCTCCCCCTTCGGAGACCCATCTGGGATGGCGTGAGCATGTTATTTTATTAGCCTGATTGATAGATTGTTTTTAAAATGTCTAAGTATGTCATAGTTTGTGGGAGGGTCTGATAGCATTAGTTAGAAGCCTGTAAAACTAGGATCATGGATTTGATCTTAGGCATATCCAGTTTAAATTTTTTGTCGGGTAGGGAAATCAGACTAAGGCATTTTTTCATTAGACAAGTAGCAATTTAAAAAGTTTATATAATCTAAATGCATGATTAATGAAAATTTTACAAAAATTGTAGAAAAACGTTAATTATCCTATCCTGTCCTAAGGTTCTCGTCGGTGTCAAGAGATGGCGCTACCTGTATCTTAAATATTAAAATTCGAACAACTTGTTCATTATCGAATTAAATTGAGAAGGATACATTCATGATGGCATTGTTATCTACTAGGCGCTTTTCGTAGCTTAGTGCCATTATATTATTGAAGAAAAAATCATTTAAATACCATTATTATTATTCGAATAATCTTAACTTAGAGAAACGTTTCTCCTTTACACCTAAACCTCAGTGACTTCCCAGATGGTATTTACGTATAATCTACATATGCTGAATTACCACATACGGTAAATAATATTATAATTCATGCTATACAATTAACCACTAACTATAACTAAAATTATGAATATAATACCTTAAAACCTTAAAAAAAAAATACTGATACCTAAAATATATTATTAAAAGGAGTCTCTGGAGGCAAGGTTCCGAAGATACTGGCAGCATTCCCCCTTTGAATAGCTAAACTAATTCTTTGTTTACGTATAATTGTATTCATCATCATCATCATCATCAGCCGGAAGACGTCCACTGCTGAACATAGGCCTCCCCCTTGGACCGCCACGCCGAACGACAATGCGCTATTAGCATCCATCGGTTGCCCGCGACTCTCACGATGTCGTCGGTCCACCTAGTGGGAGGCCTGCCTACGCTGCGTCTTCCCCTCCGTGGTCGCCACTCGAGAACTTTTCTTCCCCATCGGTTATCAGTTCTACGAGCGATGTGGCCTGCCCATTGCCACTTCAACTTGCAAATCTTAAGAGCTATGTCAGTGACTCTGGTTCTCTGGCGAATATCCATGTTCCGGATTTTGTCCCGCAGAGAAACTCCGAGCATAGCTCTTTCCATTGCTCGTTGAGTGACCCTTAGTCTTTCTAAAAGGCCAGCTGTCAAAGACCACGTCTCAGCTCCGTATGTCATCACTGGCAACACACACTGGTTAAACACCCTAGTCTTATAATTGTATTACAATATTTAATTTTGAACGATTCATAAACATAGAAAGATAAGTATATTATGAACATTCATCAACCATAAAATTAAGGTACTGTCTAAAAATCATATACTCCTACATACTTGTAAAGAACAATTTATTCGTAAATACGTAATTATATTTATCATGGGATCGAACCTGCTATGTAAATGGACCACCATGTGAGGACCCCATGTTAAAATGTTGCCCTCATATTTCGTTCAATATCACAGATTTGTCCGATAACTTTTTATATTGGGGTTTTTATAATTTTATATTTAAGTTGTATGCAGTGTTAAAAATAAAAAAATATAATATATCTATACACACTATACATACTATGCAGATATACATATACAGATAAATAAAATTAAAGTGTCTGTTTGTAATTCCAAAATAACAGTTTTACACTTTATGCATATGAAAGTATACACAGTACTGATAATAAAAAAACAATTTTAAAATTTGTTCTGTATCTGTCTGTTTGTTCCGGGTAATCTCCGAAACGGCTTGACCGATTTTAACGGGACTTTCAGTGGAAGGTAGCTATATTCAAAGAGTAACTTAACTTTTATATAAAAAAAACATTAATTTTGTGCGGGATATCCATGAAATTAAGTCTACGCGGGTGAAACAGCGGGGCACAGCTAGTTCTTAATAATTAAACTGCTTGCCTGATGGTACCTAAGCTGCTACTTAACCCTAAATCAATACCAAAGTTATTACTCGAACCTACCCTGAAAATAATTAAATCGCTGTGCTAACCATTGCTACCATGCTAACCGTTAAAAATTGGAAAGTGATCTGGGGCCTAACCATGAGCTCTTATTGCCATGATAGTTTCACTCATTTATGAGACAGATGTATGTGACGTGCATACATCTGTCACTTTCGCCCAGCTGAAGTATTATTGCAATAAGAGCTCATGGTTTGGGCCCTGGGCTACATCCTCGGACATGGTGAGTGTCAAATTCTACAACTGATAATGTTGGGCAAAATCAATGGGAAAAGACGCGCTGTGACGCGATTGGACCGACGAGAGTGGACCGATATTCAGCGTTGAATATCTAATCCGCCTGGCTAATGATAAGGACGAATTTGCGAAACTGACGGCCAACATTCGAACAGGTACTAGAAGAATTCCTCCTCCCCTTCTACTGGCGACCTATCTCACCTTGTTAATTAGAAACTCACGGTTACGTTGTATGGGAAAGGAACTTTCCGCCGCGCCGCCGGCATGTTAAGGAGCAAAACCTCTCCGGCTTATACAATCACCCACCTTATTCTCTAAAGTTTCTCAACGTCGCACTCGACGTCGAAGGCCGTTTTCAAAGATACGCATTTGAACTTTTTTATCTACTAGCTGTTCCCCGTAACATTAGCTATCTGCCAGTGAAAGTCCAGATAAAATCGGTCCAGCCATTTCGGAGATTACCCGGAACAAACAGTCAGATAGACAGAGAAAAAATATTTTTTTTTTTTATATCAGAACCTATCGTATATACTTTCATATGCATTTAGTCAAAAGCTGTTATTTTGGAATAAAAAACAGACACTTCAATTTTATTTATCTGTATAGATGCATTTTTCTATGGTTGAAACTGATGTTCAAGTCGAGTTCGACACTGAGAAACCTTATAGTATAAAGTGGCTGATATCTAAGTATAGCTGCATGTATCGTATGTATATATTATATGATGCGTTATGTCTTCATTCGATCCCTGGTGGTCGAAGCCACGATGCATCGTAAAAGTTTAAGTGCTCGCACGTAATAATTCCCTGATATAAAAACATCATTCAATCATAATGTTCGTGAGTTTTCTTTTAGTATTTAATGGTCGTCAGGTGCGCTTTGAATTAATTAAATTATTACTTTACATTTATTCGGTAACTTAAGTATCTTTTCAATATGTTACAGTGAAGAAAAGGGCTGAAAACTACGATTATTTTCAGACACAACTTAGGTAAGTAAGTAATAATTATTTGCGAAATCAGAAGACAAATGAAGCGCAAAAGACCATTCATTTGTTGTTTAAATAAAAATAAAAAAAAAACGAGATATCATTCGCCTTCATTATAAAGGTTTTATGATAAACAAAATAAAATAAAATTATGCTAAAACTGAAACAAACAGCGCGTACTTATACATAACACGCGCGTCACATCGTCTGCGCAAGAGTCGCCATGCGGGATTGCCTCGAGTATACCTAACTGTTTATGGAGTGCTCCAAACTGGACGATGGCGAAAAAACCCGCCGCATGAGTCGACGGAGTAAAAACTTAATAACGTCATAATAAAAACCGCACATGAGGCCAACTCTCCCTGAGATAACGTTAATACACAGACATGTGATGCCTTGATTGTGCAGTTGTCATTTTTGGATTTGTTTGACGCGAGCGCGAACAAATACATGCATGCTGGTACTATGCATGCGCAGTTATTCACACTATTATCTCTGAGCGCTCAAATCTCGTAACCGTACTAACGAAAGTTAGGTAGCCACTTAGCTCTAAATACTGAAAATAGCTCAAATTTACCTAAGCAATCCCCATGTTGTCACAAAAAACCGGCTTGTATCGCCGCTTTTTCTACTGACAGACTTTCATTTGGAAGCGTTTGTTATAATTTATTTTATTAATTAAGTTAGTTTTAATAAAGACATTCAATAAGTGCTACGCCAAGTGTCCCTTATCTATATCTATACAGATAAAAAACAGTTTTTCTTTTAATGTATTCGCTCAAAACTCGTGACATTATCGGTTTAAGCAGAGCGTATTAAGAACTTTTGAACTATGGCGTTTCATTTTTGTACCGTAAAATTTAACTTCAAAGCTAAGAAGTTCCAATACGCGCTGCTTAGACGATCGTAGTTGGCCCCCAGTATGCCCGTTCGCGTTCGTTAGTTTTCGATGAAGATAGGCAGCCTTTCCGTTAACATTTTATTTAATGATAGCGTACTCTGTAGCTGTAACCCTCCGCTCGTCCTCGTACTACGTACTTTTTGCTCGACACGAAGCGAGTATACAAACTCGAATTGCATTTGCAGCTGGGTTTATCGTATGATTTTATCGGTCAGGATCATGATTTTTATTATTTTTAATTGTTATTACTGTTTTTATGTAACATGGGAGCAGGATGGTGAAGAGATGGATGAATTATTGATTAGAGGTTGATAAGAGCGATTTTTGAAGAATTCACGAGAAGAAAGAAATAAATAATGTTCGGATATTATCACACAGCGTCATCTAGTCCCAAACTAAGTAAGCCTTAATAATTATAAGGTAAAGACAAATGCTCATCACATAAAATGTTTGCCATAACGCGGGAACCGAACCCGCGGCACCTAGTGTTGCAGTCAGATATACTAACCACTCCACTAAAACTAACTATCCTAACTTGGAAACTAATTGACATTTACAACACATTTCATAAGAATTCACGTAGAAAGAAGGTACATGACTATTGTCGTATGATACATACATTCAGGGTGAGTAAGTTTATTAAAGCTTATTGAGAAGGTTGTATTAATTTTTGGTCTGAGTTTATACACGTCATATACATCTTTTTCATTATATTAATCAAATGATCTTGACAATCAGAGCTCATCTGCACAAGATGAGTCTTTGTATGTGACATCGGAGTAAATCGTGTGCCGACTCTTAGAAGGCCTGTAGTAGCCGAGTCTTTTTAGAAGTCACCTGTGACGTAAGTCCAAATCTCAACGGTGTGTTTGTACCAATACTAGTTCTGAAAACTGAATACAACGTATGGGATAAGGCTAGAGGAAGGAGGGTAATTATTTTGAACTGCGATCTTGTACCTAATCTCTTAACATTTAAACCAACATCATCACCGCCCGGGTTCACAACAAATACTTCGGAAAGCAATCCTTTTTATTAGGAAAGTATTTGAAAACAGAAATAATGATTTCGCCCCGAGGCCTCCAGACCTCTTAATCTGGCACTGAACGTCATCAATGTATTAATACAAATTGAATCTCAAAGACGTCCCTGGGATCAAGTTCCTCATCAATCCTTTAAAATCCTCAAATGAAGATTAAAAGTGGGTGGAAAAGAATATTAATTCGAAAGAAATCACGAACATTTGAATTCAAAACAAACCTTAATCCAAGATAAACGAGTGCTGATCTCGAAGCAAAGTTGGCACTCAGTGAGGGAGATTCAGGGAATCACATGAGTCACTTACTTAAAATTTACGTTTTTACGGGACGCGAATACGTAATAGCGTATAAAACTGTGTGGGTTTCATGCAGTGACCGATATTGTTCCGTCGACACACACTTTTTATCGCTTCGGTTTGTAGATCGCTGTCACACAGTTTTAGTAAAAATGATGTCCGTCTGTTCTTCTGTCAGAGGCAATTGTGAATCTGCGGAGAAAGTTCAGGACATGCTATAATTCAATTTCTATTATGCGAATATTTGGCGCAAATGTTGGGCGCTAATCGAAAAACATTTTTCAAATTCTTATATGAAAAGCATCAACAATCTTAGTACCTACCTATGAGTTACATACAATTGGTATGGAATTCTCTTCTCGCATTACACTTAAATGCATTTTTTGTAAAACAGTCAGTTTCAAAAAAACACCGCTTATAAAGGTAGCTGTGCCCCGCGGTTTCACCCGCGTAGATTTAGTTTCATCCTTATGGTCGCGGAAACCTAATATTTTTAATAAATAAAAAGTAGTCTATGTCTTTTCTCAGGGTCTAAAGATTGTCTGTGCCAAATTTCATCATAATCGGTTGAGAGGTTTAAGCGGGAAAGCGTAACAGACAGATAGAGTTACTTTCGCATTTATAATATTAGTAGGTTATTATTTGCGGTATTGATTATGTGAAACTGAACCACTTAGGCAATATGGCAAACGCTTATTTCTTAAGATATGACGACGATCGTCAGAATTTCACTTATTCATAAGTAAGAAATGTAAAGTATTGCAAAAAATTCACGAAATTTTATATCAAATTGGTTACACTGATTCCATGTTGAATATTATTAATAATATTCAGCTTAAGGCTGTAAACAATTTAAATATTTATAGGGCATGCGTGGTAGCGTTTTGGCATAATTTCACTGGATTCCAGTAATTTTATTGTGTCTAGATGGCGATCGCGTGATAGCTTATTGTGGGGTTACCATGCCGATCACTTTCTACATGTTTGATATCAGTCGTAAAAACCCCGGAATCTACATTCTAAGAACATTTTGTTGTTAAAGTCAACTTTATTATTTTAAATTGTTATTTAGTTTAGTTGGTATATGCTTCCAGTGTATGAAGAAATTACAACTACATTTTTTTCTGCTCAAAAAAAATCTTTTAATTTACCTACTTATTATCCCTTTGGACCCTTCTTAGTAGTAAAATATGCATGAATAAGTCAAGAGTTTGATAATGTATGGAACATTACATTGAACAATGTAAAAAAATTCATCAAAATTATGTTTCGAAGGTAAAATGTCAAAAATAAAAAATATACGAATTTCGAAAACACGGTGATAAAGTTGCGTGAGAGTGTTCGAAAAATGCAAAACCATCATAGCTACCCTACAGGGACGTTCACCGATTTGGGAATGATTCCAAAGTTCGATGACTTTTGTTAGAGGTCATTACCTGTTAGTCCTGTTACCATGCAGATACCTAGTGTACCTGAGAACGTCACAGGATGAGACCAATTTCAACTATCGTGAAATGAAATAAATCTGGGCCAATTGGTCACCTGATTCTGAATCAATTATATTTTTGATATTTTTTATCATTTAACCAATTTGAAATTTAAATTTTAACCATTTGCAAATAAATCTATACCTATACATATGAAAAGCTCTTTCAAACTGAAATAAACTCACAGCTTTAACCGATGGTCCTAAGGACATGAAATTTGGAGGGTGTGTTGTTAGTGAAGTATAGGTATCCAATAAGAAAAGAATTTCCGTAATTCGAACCACAAGGGATATAAGGGGGTTCAAATTTTGTATGTGAAATGTTACTACATCTAGTATTCATATTTTATGCACTAGAATTAGAACTCAAACTTACACTTTATTAGAAGAGTAGTATTGATAATATATTTACCATTAAAGACATTAGCTATTGTTGAATAGAGACATTGGTGTGCCAATTTAAAAAAATGAAACGTAAATGATTGGCCTTCTTATTCCCCAAAGTCGGTCATCATGCGAATGTACGGGGATAGTGTAAATTGATATGGATAGTTGGTATTGTATCAATCGGATTTTAACTTTGTAAATTTGTAACCTGCGACTTCAGCCGCGTAATATAATGATTTGAATTATTGATATTCTTGCATCATTTATACAACATTTTCTAAAATCAAACTGATCTCATCAATTATCATGGAATATTTAGCTTGAACTTCAACGACGCTTCTTTCTTCAGAAATTCAGGAAAATAGATTCAGCCCTGAAAAGGTAGGACATGCACCGCGTCACTTAGATCACACAATAATAACGTTCTCTCACATGACCCGATGACAGGCCCTAATTATCCTCCTGCCCTTTCCTACAATCCATTTATATGGATGTAAGTACAACTTTATGTAAAGTTAAATACTATCAAAGGGTCTTTTGTAATGGAGATGTCATCAACATTAAGGAATGTATTGCAAGCAATTGTACCAATAAACAATAAAGAAATTCAAACAATGTCATCGGCAAATATTATAAGTAGTCCGAAATCAAAGGCACCGAAACATTTCTAGAGCAAACACCACCAATTGTCACGGCAGAAGATACATGTATCATATTTGAACAAATTGATCACAATGCTTTCGCTTTACTTAAAGCTACAGTTTATTTGTTTTCTGAGGATTGGGTATATTATAACGATAGAGACGGCAGCATACGTTCTGGTGGGGATGAAGAGGGAGAGGAGCATGTAACACTTGAGACCACAGCGGTTCATGATAAAAGAGCGAGTGGAATACAAATGAGCAATGGTGACAATGCATTGGAATCCAGAGCCGTCTCAACAAGTAGGTTAAAAGGTGAACCTGGCAGGTATGAGTGCAATTAGAGCCATGTTGGCATACTGATGCAAATGTAACATGCCGATTCCATTACCTACATGTGAGAAGGAATTTATATACAAGCTGCCTTTGAGAGGGTTCATTACTGTTTACAATTTCCATTTGATGTGCTTTGATAGTTTTAACTTCAAGTTGGGCTATATAATTTCTGTCTGGCTCAGTTACTTGCCGGTTGTTCTTCTCAGAACGCGGTCGTAATTTATTGAAGTAAACTAGTCCCTTACCACCTGGTACCTGATGAGCCTGGTGGATAATTTTCAGTATCAAAGCCATTATTTACGTCATCGCTATCCATAGCTATAATATATGCGGTAAAAACATATATTTATATCAGTGCATACTATATTTTCTTGTACTGCAACAAATATACCTCCCGCAAAGATAAAAACAACAATTTTACTAAAGTCCTTGATGCACATTTGAGCATGTGTTTCTTTAAATTCTGTATCAGTAAGCTTTCGCTAATTCTTCAACTAATAAGGTAATTTGATGAAAAACCGGGCCTCACAAAGTTTCTGAGTTACGTGCCGGCGTCTCTCACAGCCTTAAATCGACTACAATCGCTTTAATTACACTCCGATTAAACCCGATTATGGGATCGATTACAAAAACACCGCCAGACCGTCCTTTCTACACAGTTGAATTATTTCTTTTTGCTATTCTCGCACGATCGTACGAGAATATTTGTATGAACGGGCTTGTTATGATTTACAATTGTGATGGAAAGACAATTTCAAATACATGTTAATTAATACGCAGATAAAAAGAGATCTAAGACATATTGACTTGGAACATTCCGAAATCTGATCTAATTTGAACTTCCCTCATCTCACGAGCAGTATAAATTGACTGACAAGTGAATGACAGATAACTTGTAACGTAAATTATTAAACGCAGGAGTCTTCATAGTACGAAACTACCTACGCTTATGATATTTGGTGCTTACGACACGACTACGGCGAAGAAGTAGAGATTTTATACAAAGTACTGGTTTGCATATATTATATATTAAAATAACATTCTTCACGTCAGAAACCTACAGATGAGGAAAATTTTGAAGCTCCTGGTATCGAAATCACATAACTCGCAAAATCATTAATTTATTCATACATATTTGGAAAAGCTTTACAAATTACCTACTATTATTTTCAAAATGCATAATTTCCGTTATTAAGGTATATTTTTATAAAGTGATACTTTTGATTGATATACGAATATCAATCAAAACGTATCAACTAAAATATACGAATCATCTTTAATCGATAAAATGTCAAAAAAATTGGCGATGATCCCAAACCAATCGCTGCATTTTAAAGATCGCATTTTGAATAAAACACAGTATTCGAAATAGAGTCTTATAATAAATGATTGATTTTATTGAGATTATGACGGCTGTAAGACTGAAATATAGATATCATCAATAGCCAACCTAGCAACTACATGAAATGTATTTAAAATTGAGCAATGACGTCAAACGACTGTATTCACAGGCATTTTAAAGAGAAACATTATAAAAATACGCGTAGGTAATATAATGGAGAAAACTCAGTGAGTACTTAACTCCGTGGCATTATATTTGGATTGAAAACATGATCGTCGTAACGTTCAAAGTTCTGTACATTTCGGATTTCCAATGTTATGACTTGCCGAATCACAGTTCACATTTTGATCGATTGGGAGACATGAAGATTAAAGTATGTATTTAATATTTTCTTAAAAATAATAGTAGTTTTTGCGCATTGCCAGACCGTTTATACAATATTCATTATTATGAAACTTGATACCAGAGATAGTTCGGGCCTAAAAATCATAGGTATTGAAAAAATATTATCTATACAGATAAATAAAATTGGAGTGTCTGTTTGTAATTCCAAAATTACAGCTTTTCACTAAATGCAAATGAAAGTATACACGCTAAATTTTTCTCTGTCTGTCTGTCTGTTTGTTCCGGGTAATCTCTGAAACGGCTGGACCAATTTTAACGGGACTTTCACTGGCAGGTAGCTGATGTTTCAAGGAGTAACTTAGGCTACTTTTATTTATTAAAAATATTAAGGTGCCGCGGCGTGAAGCATGAAATAAAATCTACGCGGGTGAAACCGCGGGGCACAGCTAGTATGAAATAAATATCTCATGAATTTGAATTTACGCGCATGGAATCGTATGGCACAGCTGAGTAACTCAAAAAATAATATTTTAAGGCGAAATACTTGAAAAAATTTTTTTTTTCAAAATAATAATTTATAAACATTGGTTATGCAATTAAAGGTATTTCAGGACTGTTTTTTTATCTGTAAACTGAATGCCAAATGTTTGCTTGAGTTAAACTATATAAAAGCGTGGAGGGGTCAGAGAAGACAATACTAAAGGGTCAAGGCTGCCGCCCACAGCAGCTTCTACTGTAGCCATCTGTATTTAGGCCATACGCCACACTATTTTGAATGGGTTATATATAAAATATATGTCAGTTTGTACTGCTTTCCACTTTCCGACGTTACACAATAAGCATACTTTATTATCTGTTTATTGCGCCTTGGGTTACATCAAAATAAAAATCAACTGTGCGTTTTTTACTGCCTTTGACTTTCGTCTGTTGTCTCAATAGTTTATGCTGTGTTTTTTTTTATTGTGTAACCCTTTCCTGTCGAATTTTAATCAATAACTACCAAATTTTTTTCTGTATGCAAGTATTTTGAAAATAATATCTTAGCGACCTAGATACGTTCGATACCGAAAGCAAGCTAAAATGAAAGAGTCTGCAGAAATATAAAATTCTATTAATATTATGAATGTAAATGTAAGTTTGTTTGTTACGCTTTCAAGCCCAAACTACTTAACTGATCATCCTGAAACTTTGCACACATATTTTTGGAGGTCAGTATTAAGTGTATACATATCTTTCAGCATTAAAAGAAAAGAGCTAGGACTGAACAGGATCTGCTCGTACCCATTTGGGTACTTAAAGTAAAGTATTCGTGTTATAGTTAGTGCGAATACAATCCTGCGATTCTAAAACTTTAGACCGTTGCTTTTGAATATGTTATATAGATTTAAGGGTAGGAAACGCTTGTACGCTTACTGAAAAAAATATGGCTAGTCCTCTCAATAAGTTTTACGTCCTCTCAGTGGAACGTTTGCAAAATAAACGAATTGGCGTTTCCACGATGAATTGAAATCAGGTGGTTGATGTTGAGTAACTCCTGTAAGTACCACCTTACTAAGTAACACAAGATGGAAACCGCTACACCAGAAATTTATGACACAATTCCCATAGCACCATAATCAAGACACTCGTACGCAAACGCGCACAACCCGAAAAAGCAAACTTTCGCCTTGCGCATTTTTTTGCCACGCCTCATTGTTTTTGCTCTGATGTTGCTGGCATTTTCGGAATTTAGCCATTTACATAAATACCTTAGGGTCTTTGTTCAGCCGCTATGGCGCCGCAGAGGAACGAGTTGGTAGCTGCGTATGCGTACGCGTCGATCGTAAATGGGCAGGACCACTATATCGCATTTGTTTTCTGTTTTTGCGCTTGAGTTTCCAAAAGTTGCGACTGTTATTTATTAATATTTATTTTATATTGCTCCTGGGAATATTTTTGTTAGTGAGGTTTTTGGCTCATTTTGTTTAGCTAGTTTATTTATACAGTTTGAATTCGAATCGTTTCTAAAGATGTTAGAATATTTGAAAAATTTAAGGAATTAACCTTTTTACCATATCTATCACAGTACTAAAACTCTAACACAAGTAAAATATAAAATAATTCTTGGTGTATTTGAATGCAATTATCACACTTGGTCAGCCTAAAATGTCATTATGTAAGTACTGAAATACATTTGAAGTTCAGATTATAAGTTTGCATTTTGACTGACAACTCAACAATGGAATCAGGATTATCAAAAATTCTGATTAGTTTTCAACATAATTTTAATGTTGAACCCGGGAGTTGAATGCGCAATGGGCCATCAATCTTACCAGCCGTGGCGCCGTCTCACTGACCCCAACACCCTATGTTCGTGAAAAAAAAAACTTAACCGAAGCTACTATAAAGAATGGCCGGCAAAAACCTTAACACTGCCGCGCAAGTTAACGATAAAAACAAAGAATTATTAACTCTATTGTGTTATAATAAGGGCGTAGCCAACAGAAACTTAATCTCGTGGATTTGGTAATTAGATTCTGACAGTTCAGAGTCGCCAAAGAGGCCGACTGTCAAAAAGCCGGCGCCAGAATCAACGCGTTGTAAATAAAACATCTAGAAAATAAAATTTACGATTTTCAACTTTGGCACATTTTGACTTGGGACTAACGGGTGCTCTATAAATACTCGCATGCCATTGTTTTCTGACTGCAAGTCTAGACTAAGCATCGGAATTAAATCTAGATAACATTTTCAGTGCTGTCAATCTTTAAAGCTGGTCTTGAAATAGATAAAATACTTAGTAGTTTCAAAAAAACAATGCGACGAAAATAAATCTAATGTGAAAAAAACTTCTAATTTTCACCGAAAAAGTTTAAGTGCCTACGTAGTGAGTCCATCGCACTCGAAACAAGTCTCAGGCACTATACAAGCAATCGGGGAGCCTCTCTGTGGTACAATTGACGCTCTAACTTTCCTTTGAAAAATGACGATCAACCATTCTTTCACCTGCTGTACGTAGCTTATACGTATGGCCTCCCTCGTCTTGTATCTTACTTTCCTTCTGTCTTTCCTGTTATAATGTTATTTCATTAAAGGGTTACCATTTTAAAATTTGCTGTGAGATAAATGCAGGTCCATACATTCTTTCTTATATCGCTAAGCTCTTGGTTTGACTTCACTGCACTTAAATCTATATCTATACATCTAAACATCTATCTATACATCTATACAGATAAATAAAATTTAAGTGTTTGTTTGTAATTCCAAAATAACAGCTTTTTACTAAATGCATATGAAAGTATACACGCTACTGACACTAAAAAACCAAGTTTTAAAATTTTTCTCTGTCTGTCTGTCTGTTTGTTCCGGGTAATCTCTGAAACGGCTGGACCGATTTTAACGGGACGTTCACTGGCAGGTAGCTGATGTTTCAAGGAGTAACATTGACTACTTTTATTTATTAAAAATTTTAGGGTTTCGCGACAATGAGGAAGAAACTACGCGGGTGAACCCGCGGGGCACAGCTAGTTTAAAAAATATTCTTTGTACAGGTCGGTGAGATTGGAACTTGCGTCACATAGTGACGAGATGATTTTCAAAACACTCTGTCGGTTGCGTCGGTTGGCATGAAAGAATCCAAAATGTAATATTAGATCTAGACTATAAAGAATGTACCAAGTCTAAATAAATCATGTCTCGAAGAGATAATAATATACTTAAATGAAAATATCTCACTATGCGAATAGCACGCTGCTGTAATAAATTTAATTTGTAAGTTGATTTGATGAATATGAAGATCTGCTATTTATATCGGAGTGTGTTAAAATGTTGCAATATTACCCAAGCGATGGTAGCCGAGGGGTTATAGCAGTCATTTGTAATGGAAGTTCCAATGTTTTAAATTCGCTTGTTGGTATCAATGAGTTTTGATAAAAATACGCACATGTACTGATAGACGACGAGCTTTACGGTGAGGGAAAAATAACGTGAGATCTGCATATGATTGAGAAGACATCACATCACCTGAGACGTCAATGGAATCACCGTTTATCATGATAGTACCTAATTTTACCCCTCCATGGTTTTTGGGAACTTATAAAAGGATTTTTATGTAAAAGTACATTCGCTGGCACAATGCTTTTTTTAAATACAATAAAATTTTGAATAGCATATAGAGTAGCGAACTGTAAATTGAAAAATAGCCTTAATGCAGCTGGAAGTAATATGCAATAAAGAATATATTGCAATTTCTGCTTCTTTGAGTTTTCCCGATCTCTTTAGCAGTCGGCATCCCGCCAAAGTGACTCTTAAACAAGCCTCAAACTGGTTACAATTTATTGGTAATAAATCATTTAGTAAAAAGTCGTCTTTTGTTGGAAAGGGCGTTGAGGCGTTTGTGCGTACTACCACAGCTTGGAGATAATCTTTTATTTTAATGTCATATTATTTAAGGATTTGAAAATTACGAAATTCTACAACTACTAACTAACTGAATATTGAATACAAAACACAGAGATTCATGCATTTGTTGATTTGTTTTTCTTACGTGAGTAATAGAGAAGGTAAATAGTTCGATTCAAAATTTTCACGCATTCTAATCACGCACTTTTTTCCGAATAAAATGATTATAGAACGGCTTAAAAATACATTTTAAGCTGAAGAAATAGGCAAATTTCTTTCTTTGCTTTCTAGCTATGCAACTAGTTGTAAGGTTTTGGTGGAAATTAGTGAGGAAGGCCTATCTACAACAGTGAACATACTAAAACAAACACATTGTGAAGTTTCAATCCGTTTGCAACCTTATGGCATAGAGTCAAGTGAGCTTAAAAAAGAAAGAAGAAATGTAAGTCTTCAAATTATTATATTAGACTATTATATTAGACTGAAGCGATATCGTCTACTTTCAAAACTACGAAAGAACTTTCAAAATTTAAATTCTCTCAACATCTGTACATATTTCATACAAAACTTGGCACCGATTCATTTACAAATTACCGTATTTATCGTCCCGTACTATACCTAAGTGCGTTATGGATAACGTAAATCAAATGACGATATTTTTTTAGACTTGATACTGTCTGATGTAATTTAAAAAA
This sequence comes from Watsonalla cultraria, assembly GCA_964035505.1. Lineage (NCBI taxonomy): Eukaryota > Metazoa > Arthropoda > Insecta > Lepidoptera > Drepanidae > Watsonalla > Watsonalla cultraria. Next base: position 845,949 of record OZ037715.1, read on the forward strand.
TAAATATAAAATAAATTTAAGTGTCTGTTTGTAATTCTAAAATAACAGACTTTTACTAATTGCATATGAAAGTATATACGCTACTGACACTAAAAAACCGAGTTTTAAATTTTATCTCTGTCTGTCTGTCTGTTTGTTCTGTGTAATCTCTGAAACGGCTGGACGAATTTTAACGGGACTTTCACTGGTAGGTAGCTGATGTTTCAAGGAGTAACTTAGGCTACTTTTATTTATTAAAAATATTAGGGTTCTACGACAATAAGGAAGAAACTAAATCTACGCGGGTGAAACCGCGGAGCACAGCTAGTTAACATTATAAAAGTGCAGTATATTAAGCCACGAAAACGGATACAATATTAATAAGTCACTGAAGTAAATCACAAATTATTTCAGTGCACAAAAACGTTACATAAGAAACGATAAATTTCATTCATAAAGACTTTTCATAAATGTCTATTCCGAGTTGCATACTTGTGATACTGCGTCAGTCACCAACAAACGTCTGGGGGATAAATTTAGATGCGTATACTTTTTCGTCTCTTGGGGTTATTTTGGTTGCAAATACAGGCAGTTGACGAACTCTGGTCTGCTCTTGCTATGAACGAATGGATTCCACTATTTTACGAGCCCACATTGTCTACTGTGATTTTAATCACCGAATGAAAGCATTCAATAAGCGCGATGAAATGTTTACTTATGATTTAAAAAAATGGTTTTCCACGTACTTTGAACAAGTGCATTGATTTCATACCACGAGCTAACGGTGAAGGAAAACACTGTGAGAAAACCTGAAGTCATTCAAAGACGTATATAGTGAATAAGACGGCGATGGACTCACTATGTGTCACGTTGACACTTTATCTCCTTCGGTGAAAAGTGGGTGTTGTTATTACAACACCTCTGCTTACCCCTTCGGAAACCCTTCTGGGATAGCGTGCCGCTGTTATTACCGGCTACTGCAACTCGCAACACCAAAATGTCACTCGAACATTGTAAGTTATATCAAATACGTGCCGAGCTGTAAACAACTATTCCACATTTATAACAATTTGGCTGCGATCTAGATAAAGTAAATGTGTAGTCCCCAATCGGGTAACTAGGAAATTCAAATGGTAGATCCCGTAATGCCTTCCCTGCAAATATGGAATAAAAATTCCAAGAAGACCGCCAAAATTATTGAATGACTAGCGGACGTCACGCGGTTCCACCTGCGTAATTCCCGTTCCCGTGGGAGTACTTACGGAGATAAAATACACCCTATGTTACTCACTGATGATGTAGCTATCCATTTCTGAAAGAATTTTCAAGATCGGTCAAGTAGTTTCGGAGTCTATTCAATGCAAACAAACAAACAAACAAAAACATAATCAAATCTCTCCTCTTTATAATATTAGTGTAGATTGAGAATATGCTAGAAGCTATTGATGAAAGTGGATGAACTGAAAGTATGTATATACGACCAAAGAGAGCTGGAGCTTTTTCTCTCTGCCTACCCGAGACTTAGACCAAAATTGATATCTTATATCTAGGCCTCGCCTCATTTAGCTAAGGTGAACAACCCAAACATTTATAAATGGAAAATAATAATGAAATTTTTTAAAATCTCAAAATATTTGCTCTAATTAAGCGCTTGTTTAGTTATTAAATGATTAATTAGTTAGATTTAACTGCTGTAGTTTCAAATTATAGTGTTTTATTAAAAACGTTTAGTATAATAATGTTAGTGTACGAACATTGTCTGTTTGAAGAACTATAAAACGAATTAGAGTTGTTTTAAACTGACTGATGTTCCGTAGCGCTATACGAGTGTTGCCAATTTATGAGACGTTAGAACTATCCTTAGTAAATAAGTAGGTTTATATACTTTTAAAATTAACTCATATAAAACAGCACTTCCTACTAATAATGGCCAGCAACAAAATGTTTAAATTTGGAATTGGTAGTCATTTATTTTTAAAAGTGCATACATACATACACATGCTCACGCCTGTATTTCCCGAAGGGGTAGGCAGAGGTGTTGTAATATTCAACACCCACATTTCACCGAATATGATTAAGTGCCAACGAGACAGAGGGTGAGTCCATCGCCGTCTCAGGCACTATACATACGTATTTGAATTATTTCAGGTTTCCTTACGATGTTTTCGTTCACCGTAAAGCACGTGGTGTTAAATCACTGTACATAAGTGTTTAGAAAAACTCATAGATACAGCCCCCGCTGGGGTTCGAACTTGCGTAGCAGGCGACTGCTTTAACCCCGAGGCCACCACGGCTAAAAGTGCATCTTAAAAATAAACTTGTTTTTTTTTATCAAGTGATTCCGGCGCTGTTAAATTGTCATTTGCAACGTAATTTTTCCCAAAGCGCACGTATGCATACGCTGTGACCTGATTTTTCCCAGTGTTACAGAATTATCGGAAAACTGACGTAATTTGTAAACAAATATAAATCTGACACCGCGATACATGTTCTCGCAATAAATACGCAAGTTTAATAATGCTTGTTGATGTTATAACGCACAATTATATATGAGAACATTAGCAGAAATTTTTACATTGTATAAATAATTATGATATTAATGACCCAGTCCAAAAAAACCTTATGACGTACTTGGAGGGCTCTTAGCATGATTGTTTGTCAATTATAATATACTTATATAAAATTATATAAACATAACTTTGTGATCTAACTTTCCCGATTACGACCCACTGAAATAAGAAACAGACTTGTGTAGTCTTGAAAGGACGGGCAAAGGGAACTTAAAATAATCACAAATGTACGTAACACTAAAATCTATACAGATAAATAAAATTGAAGTGTCTGTTTGTAAATCAAAAATAACAGTTTTTCACTAAATGCATCTGAAAGTATACACGATACTGACACTAAAAAACCAAGTTATAAAAATTTTCTCCGTCTGTCTGTCTGTTCGTCTGTCTGTCTGTCTGTCTGTCTGTTTGTTCCGGGTAATCTCCGAAACGGCTGGACCGATTTTAACGGGACTTTCACTGGCAGGTAGCTGATGTTTCAAGGAGTAACTTAGGCTACTTTTATTTCTTAAAAATATTAGGGTTCCGCGACAATAAGGATGAAACTAAATCTACGCGGGTGAAACCGCAGGGCACAGCTAGTATAATATAATATCAATAAGTTGAGGCACTAGTAAGGCACTTACGCTCGTCGAGAAAATTACCATTATTTCGGAAACTAGCCTTTTGACAACAATCGATATGAAACATTTGATAACACATTTAAACTATATATGAACGCAAATTTATAGGGAATTTTCCTATTGTTTTACTGTTATGAGTATGTCTGGGGACACCAGGGTGTGTTAGTGAAATTCCGGGTGTAACAGGACACCCACTCATCTCTATTTGTATGAAAACGTGCAATGTCTCAATTTGAATGCTACGTGGTGTGGGAAAAAGAAAAAACGTTCGGTACGGTTGGCAGCATATGCACCGATAATTTCGTATAACGTTTTGGTTTTTATTTGTTTTATACCAACCTACCAACTTTTCGTATTTATTTTTGTGGTTATAGCTATAACAACAAAAGTGCTAGTTTTCAAAATGTTTTAAAAAATATTAACAAAAGCAAGGTGTTAATTTGACGACCTTGTGAAGGTAAAAATATGCACTAAAAATTTAGAAGCAATCCAATTTTTTTTAAATATATAGTTATAGGTAAAGTAAAAATACTTTGAATATACGAAAGTTTATTTACAAACGCTCTCCTACACTCATCGAATAAACCATTGTCTCAAACTTAGATCGTATTTTCGTTACATTATTACGTAAGTTGTTGGACTATTACCATTGTAGTGTAGCCTTATATCCTAACTCCTGATATCAAAAACGAACACAAACCACATTATAAATATTTGTATCATTGGTAAACAATCGCCACGGGCGATCTAATTCCGCCCTAACATTTTATCACGCCGCAATTTAAATCCTTCCCATCAAATCATCATTAAACTGAAGTTAAATATTGCCATTAACATACCGCGTTCACCCACACTCCATTTTATTGGATAATTTCCATATTTTTTTCGTTTCTGCTGTCTGTACACGACGCGCCGTCTCGGACGCACGCTATTTCTAGCCACGCCCGCCCAGCCAAGTTTATTGACACGGCCTAACGCTCACTCTACTCTATACCCGGATTTTACTACTTCAGTACTTCACACACTTCACACTTTCCATATTTCACAATATTTACTCGGTGTTGCCGTGTCCAAGATGGCGCTGGATTGAAGCTCATGGCCCATCCCTATATCTTAATTTAAAGCCTCTATTGAGAGTAGATATACAGTGATTTATAAGACAGAACAGATTTTGGGTAATCAATTCGTGTGAACTGGGAGGTTTGTTAGTTTGAGTGATTTTTTTAAGGATCAAGAAGAGAAAAGAGAGAGAGTAATTTTACTTGATAATTTTAGAGCTGCCTTACTGGGTGTGGTATCATGACTTTACAGAAGATCGCTGGTAATAGTACCATAGAGCATCTTCGTGTTCCTGCAATGATTCTCCAGTTATCCATGCTGGAAATACAAGGATTGGAGTCGCTATGCTAACAAGATATGGTCGTGTTAAAACAGCGATTTCCTTCTAAACAAGGTTGATTTTCTTCATATTACAAGCCTTCATAGGCTGTTCGCTTGATTATGATTATGCTTAGGTTTGTTATCACATTTTTCATTTGATTGGATTGGTTGCACTAAACATATTTTCTTAAGAATTTAAATATAGCACACGTGTACATGACATAATTCGGATCGCAAGTGATCATGGTCAGATCGAACTTAGTATGATTATTATCAACAAGGGAATATATTTATTTATAATCGTTGCATAACCCGCTTCTATATAATATCTTTCAGTGTGGTAGACTGGTAGAAAATGCTTGGAGAAGTATATATGTAAAGAAAACTCTTTACATGGTTTTATGATTAAATTTATTTTTAAGAATTTATAATAGGAAAATGTCACTGATGACAAACTGTCGCTAATGACATTTATAATTGAAAATTTTGTGAAATATTCTTTAGAGATAATTAAAGACTTTAAATGTTGTTTTTTCTGTCCTTTCAGAAAAACACAACCAGTCTTTATTCGATAACCACACCGACTATCGTCGGTACAGACTTTATTATATATATATATATTTATTACGATTAGATTGAAAAGTACACGTAGTTAAAACAGGTAACCATGAAGCGTAGTTTCAATTTAGTCGTCGAGTGTACCGCGCGTGCCAGACGGCAGATGCTCTCGCAGCTGCGTCGCGCAACGGTGCCTCCGCGAATGCTGTTTACCACGTTGTACTACCTACCTTTGGAATTGCATGTTTTAGGGTTTTTATATTAAGTCTATTCCGTCTGTTGATCTATGCGATCGTCTTACTATCATATTTCTAGAGTCTCTCTGTTATATCATAAAAAATATTATGAGTTTTAAGAGAGAGAGGGGTGTAATTTCGCTTCTTCGCCGTGGAGCTTAGAATAGAGTGGAAATGCGGTAGATTGTTGTCATAGCAGTAGGTCTAAAAAGGCCACATTGGGAGAATCATAATGTGATCCGAATATGATTCATCACCGACATGACAAAATAGTCACTTAAGTGCAATTCATATTTATGATTCACGAATGAATACAATAATTGTAGATGTTAGTCCCTATGTAACTTTTTATGGTTCTGCTATTTGTCACAAAAGCAATTCATATTTTGTCGACCATTTTAGGAATTTTCATAGGAAAGTGTCAAACAGGTGAATTGCGAAATATGAATCATTCCTGAATCATATTCGGATCACATTATGATTCTCCCAAAGTGGCCGTTTTAGACCTACTGGTCTTCATTTTGGGACTCAGTAATGCATGTACCTTTGATAGAGGTTCGAAGTATTGTGAGTGTAGAGTAGTCAATCGAATCTAGGTTCTCATTGAGGTCGCGATCGCTTTACGGTTATAAAAATAAATAATGGAATAATCTTATCAAATTAGTGTCTTCAATAAATCTACAAAGTTTGAATTAAATCTGGCCGTTTAAAGTCGAAATTGTGCCCACAGAGTCGGTTAAAAACATACAAGTGAAGCTAATATATAGCGTGTAAAAGAATAGACCAGAGTGTTTGTTCTCGATATTTTGCAAGGTAGTAATGCTCAGTTCGAATTCCGCTTAAAACTCTTCCTCCTGATCTCTTAATAAATAAATGTGTGTCTTCATTTCTACTGAAGACCTTCCTTTGCGAGTTATAAAGCTTCGTTTCTGTTCAGGATCATGTAAAGTAATGTTGTGTACAACGACAGCGTCTGAAGATGGTGAAGACGATATATTGTCTGTGAAAGATTGATAATCTGTGGCGATTAATGTGTCTAAGGTTGATCAAGAATGTGCTTGAACAGTTTTGTCAACAACTCATACTAAGCTACTTCAAAAAATATGCTCAGATTTGGAATATAAGTAAATAACTATTCGTAAAGTAATTCTCACTTTAAGAATAGTTACCCAATTTTGGAAGTTTTTATAACGTTTAATAAGACGGCGGCAGCATGTATAATTCGGTATATAATTGTCATTCTAATGATTTGAAAGTACTATCTTTAAAGTACTATCTAATCGAATAAAGATATTTTTGAGTTTGAGTTTGTAACTGGCGCCGAAGTTCTTTTTCCACCATATATTTAGCGATGTTTGTAAGGGATAGCTAATATTACCTGAGTTTATAATCCGAATCTAGCGTACTCTAAGGTATTAAACGCTGATTATAAATGTAAGGAGATAAAATGTGCCAATAATAAGGTTTTAACCTGTTTGAACCTGTTTGAACGTCGACAAAATTTCTATACCATTTCTGGAATTGTGTTAATACTTTTCCCAAAACTTTCGCCCTTTAAGACTTCGAACCACGCAAAAACGCAACGAATTTCGTCGACGTCTCTAAACTTATACTGGGTGTATTGTAACTACTGTGAAGAGCAGTTAACAGTCGCGTGCGCAGCCGAGGGGCGTGTCTACACCTACGTCAACGCGGCTGCGGGTGGATTCCAGCTGTGCATCGCTCAGGTACAAAATACATTACACAATTCCTTGTGTTTTGACTAATTTGCTATCATATTTATACATTTTTGAAATTGTTAATTTATTGCTCAGAATTTTTATCAACGTCAAATAGACGATACACGAATGAACAGGGGCCCTGGGGCCTTATCATAGTTCCACTGTGTGACAGTGACAGACTTATACACGTCATATACATCTGTCTCATAATGAGAGTTAAACTATCATGACAATAAGAGATCATAGTTGGGCCCCAGCTTACTTCTCAGAGAAGGCTAGTTTCCGAACCGGTGGTCAGTTCTTCGAAGTTTATAAGTGCCTGACCAGAGCCTAAACTGAATAAATCTTTTCATTTACTAAGCTTTGCAGATTTGGTTTTATCTGCATGCACATTTAGGTACTTATTTTATGAAGACCCGTGGTGTCTGAGCGGTTTGAGTTGTCGATTGCTACGCAAGAGATGCAAATTCCAATCTCAACAGGTAGAACTATGTGATGTTACACCAGATGTTAGTGCACGGAAACATCGTGAGGAAACTTCCATATAAATATTATGTAGAAGGAGATGAGATAACGTTCATAGACGTGTATGTATAGATATAGAGCTTGAGGCAGTGATGGACTTATCATCTGTCACGTTGGCACTTAATCATCTTTGGTGAAAAGTCCACCTCTGCCGACTTCTTAGGGAACTTGACTGGAAAGGAATTGAAAGAAATATGTTGAGATGGTTTGGACATATCGACAGGATGAGTGAAAGACTATTAACGAAACAAAGAAATTACTATGACTAAATCTATACATCTATTCTATACAGATATTCTATATATTAATTTATACTCTATGCATATGATAGTATACACGCTATAGACTCTGGAAAACCTAGTTTTAAAAATTTTCTCTGTCTATCTATCTGTCCGTCTGTCTGTCTGTCTGTCTGTCTGTTTGTTCCGGGTAATCTTAAAGGGACTTTCACTGGCAGGTAGCTGATGTTTCAAGGAGTAACTTAGGCTACTTTTATTTATTAAAAATATTAGGATTCCGCGATATGAATCATGAAACTAAATCTACGCGGGTGAAACTGCGGGGCACAGCTAGTTTATAATATTTTTCAGAAAGGTCAAATTCGGAGCACTCGTTACCGAGGGAAGTGTATGAAGCGATGCATGAATGTGGATAAAGCGAAAGAAGTATGTAAGGATCGTAGCATGTGGTGAACGGTGGTCTCTGCCTATCCTTATGGGATACAGGCGTGAGCATTCGTATGTTAACTGGAAAGAAACTCGCTATGGTATTTGGTCCTTGGATTTTACAAAGTAGAAGCTTACTTTAGGATTTGGTTGAGTGTGTGAAATACCATCAGTTTAACAAGTAGCTGCATCTAAACCAACTACCATATTACGGCAAAACTATATTAAATTAACGAAGTTCGTTTAAGCTAGCTAGCTAACTAACACAATTAGCAGTACTAACCGGTGCGAAGCGGTTTTTGCCAGATCCATTGTCTCGGCGACGAAGCGTCTGTTCCCACGGCCGTAACATACATACATACACATAATATAATATTATCTATATGTTAATTTGACCTCCTGATAAAGTTACTTCAGACTGACATGTATGTTCACGCCTTAGAAGTGTAACTTCACGGAAGGTATATTCGTTTGGAGTCAACGTTACTTTCTCACGTGCACACGTCGTTGGATTACTTGTCAGTAATTTTTTGTCATTATTTATTTATTTCTATACCTATACATCTAGATCTATACAGATAAATATAATTGAAATGTCTGTTTGTAATAAGGTACAAGCCTAAAAAAACAACTTTACAATTTTTCTGTTTGTCTGCCTGTTTGTTCCGGTTAAACTCCGAAACGGCTGAACAGATTTTAACGGGACTCTCACAGATAGCTGATGTTTCAAGGTGTTACTTAGGCTACTTTTATTTAAAAAACAAATTAGGGTTCCGCGAGTTAAAGCATGAAACTAACTCTACACAAGTGAAACCGCAAGGCACAGTTACATTAGATAAAACAAACAGCAAAACAGTTCTTCTAAACAGTATGTACGAATATATTCCTCCAGCCCACATGATACAAACAAACTTCAATAGTAATTCTTTTAACTGTGTATTTCTGTAGCAATGCCAATAGTAATTAGTTGGTAGGTAGGTCAAGGTGACTGAACAGTGGTGCCAAAACCACTAAGATTGGAATCACCTATGTTTCTCTTGGAGAACAACAAAAGAAAACTCGTTAACTCTCTCGGCTTTTCAGCTAAGTTATAAAACTGCAAAAACAATAAATTTATACAGATAAATAAAGTTGAAGTGTCTGCTTGTAACTCCAAACCAAGAGCTTCTCACTAAATGCATACGAAAGTACATACGACATTTAAATAAAAAAATAACTTATATATTTTTTAATTTTCGCTGTCCGTCTGTCTGTTTGTTTTGGCTAATCTCTGGAACGGATGAATGAGCGATTAAAACGGGACTTTCACTGGCAGATAGCTGTGCCACCAGATGGTGAGTCTATCGCAGTCTCAGACACTATGCGTGCGTCATTGAATGTCTTCTCAGAGATATGCAAGTCCACGATGTTTTCCTTTACCGTAAAGCTCGTGGTGTGAAATCACAAAAGTGTCTTTAACCGACTTAAAAAAAAGGAGGAGGTTAGTTCGTACCTAGTGTTTGGACATAGATGTGTTACGACTGGTTTAGGTATACTTTACAAAAAGATACTCAAACGTGCGAAATTTTTTTTTTGTGCCAAACCTTTATACTTTGGATCAGGCACTCAATTTCAAAAGTAAATAATTAATTTCTTATACTTTTCTCTTTATGAAGGCGGTTTACATATTTTTTGGGAAAACTTATTAGTTGACCGCTTGGACTCGATCTAGCTTGCGTAGCAGGTCTCGACCATTCGTCCATCACGGCTGTATGATGCATGTATGAATGAATATGAAATAAGCTTGAATAGCAATGTTGAGACGATTAGACGGACACGCGAGAATGTTTACAGTTTAGACCCACGGCAGACAGGAAGCTACCGTCGCTTAACACTTGATACCATCGACATAGTACACCATCGTGTGCAGTACGCAGTTGAAAATATGCACTGTGTTTTAAAAATAATTGATAGAAAAAAAATACAATTAATGACTCTTTCGACCCACTCCCCATGAACTAGCGGGTCGAAACAGTAATTTAATGTTGTGTATGCTTTCTTATAAGAGTCCTAGGTAGGCTGTGGTAATACTGTTCACCGAATATAAATTGCTCGTCGTAAAGTTCGTGGTGTGAAATCACTACACAAACTACTAGGCCACAACGGCTACAGCATATTTTTTCAAATATACGCTTTCATAATTAAAATAACACACTTAAATCGTTTAATAATAAAATTATTTGTTGAGATCATGAAGATTTTCAGTCAATAGTATTGATCAGAGAAGGTAAGTAGGTACATCATCGATTTGAGCAGAGCGTATTAAGAACTTCTGTAAGCGTATTAAGAGCTTTGTAAAATTAAACGTCAAAGCTAAGAAGTTTTTAATACGTGCTGATTAAAGGATCATAGTAAGTCCCCTTGTTTCTGAACTACGTCCATATAAAATAATTCATATTTTATTTTGAACTTGCAGCACTGTTTGTTGGTGCTGCATATTGCTAGCAGACACTCGATACGAATTCTTTAGATAAGTTTAAGTTCCGGAGATTATGATGTGTCAGAATATTAAACGTTTGATACGTACATAGATTAAATAAATACTAAGAGTAACCATATCGATGAAAGTTCGTCGACCCTTTTAATGCCTATCATAAACTTACCTCACTGAAGCCTGATTAAAGAGAAGCGTAATTCGCTTTTAACGGCCCAAGGGACGACGACCGATGTATATGTGTTTGTTTTACCCCAATTGTGTAAATCTTTACACGTTCAGTAACGACCGGAGATAATAGCACTTCCTTTTGATGATCACGACTCGTTTAACAATTGTTTTTACTCTTTGAAAACGTACGGATGTGTTCACTTTTTAATCAGCACCTTAAGTATTTAGGATTTAGGTTTCAATTAAGGTGAAACAAGTCGCGATAAATGATCCTGATTTATTGCAAATAAATATTATAAAGTGAAAAGATTTGTATGTAACGCAATTGGCTCAAAAAGTACTGGACCGATTTTAAAAATTCTTTCACCATTGGCTACATCATCACTGATTAATGTAGGCTATGTATATAGCAATGAAATGTAGCATTCAAATGGTGAAAGTATTTTTAAAATCGGTTAAGTACATTTTGAGACAATTCGTTACAAACATACACACAAATCGTTCCTCTTTAGAATATTATACAGATTCCACAGCCGGTTATGTCTATAAAGCAATGGTTATTCTAAGTCGTGTTGAAAATATTTTATTCCTACTAAAAATATTATTGGATTCACTAAAAATTAGATATTCCTTTTATGTATTTGTATGTTTCTATCAAATATTATGCTAGGGTAATTGATCGTAACGATTTTACAACGCGATCAATCTCGAATATCTTTCATAAAGTAGTAAAATCGATTCAACATCCTGATTTACGAGTAAGCTATGGTTACCGTGTGTTGTGAATTATGAGTTTCCAATGGTATAAGATTTATTGCCGGCGAGCGTCTGTTAATGTAATTGAGATAAGTAATCGAAAGATTAGTGCTACAGAAATCATCGTAGCATCGCTCGAGGCAAATCAAACGCATTCAAATTATATAGTTACATATTTGTTTCGACTCAAGTGGATTTTTCTTTATGGGGACTTGTCACCATATTGATACGAGTATACAAATTGTATACCGCGAAGGGGTAGGCAGCGGTGTTGTAATAACAACACCCACTTTTTGCCGAAGATGATTATGTGCCACGTGACAGATGGTGAGTCTATCGCCGTCTCAAGTACTATACATACGTCTTTAAATTACTTCTCTGATATATGCAGGTTTCCTCACCACGTTTTCCGTCGCCCTACCTATATTTGATATTATACATCATAAGGATATTATTGAAATATAATCTTATATATAAAATTGAATATCCATTTCCCTTGGTCATGGCATCACGCGTAAACGGCTGAATGGATTTTAACGGGACTTTTACTGGCAGATAGCTGAAGTTTCAAGGAGTGTGTTAGGCTAATTTTATTTAAAAAAAACAGCGTGTAACTAAATATACGCGGGTGAAACCGCGGGGCACAGCTAGTATCAAATACAAATAGGAAAAAAATTTGGTCAAAATATATGATGCTACAATTTTTTTTGCTGTTGGGTTTAAATAAAAAAAGGGGCAAGGTTATTTTTTATCGTATTTCCTAGTATACCTGCATCTAGTCAGTCAATGCTAGATGAGACGTTTGTGATTCACTCGGCACCTACATCTTCTCAGATTCGGTTGGAAGTCTCACATTAGTTCTATGTCTGACACAATTGACGAGATTCCTAGAATATAAACGGTGTGTAAGATCATTTAAACTGCGGGGAATAGTTAGTATTAAACTAACTATTCCCCGCAGTTTAAACCGCGGGGATTAATATTGATGATTATTTTTTTGTTCTACAAAATCGTTGCAATCCGCCCAGTGAAAATCCCGCGAAATCGGTCCAGCCGTTTCAGAGTGCGGGAACAGACGGACAGATAGATAATATATAAAAAAACATTTTTTTTTCATATCACCTCCGTATATACCTACTTTTATATGCATTCAATGAAGAGCTGCTGAAGCTGACTTAAAGCTATTGTTTGTAAACTAGACAGTGACAAGTTTAAATAGATAAAGAACAGTACTTAAAACTAATTAAAGGTAGAAAACTTGGCTCAAGTCGGTGTCTCTCGGGATCGTGCCAAGAAGGCTGGCAGCATTGCCACGTTGAATAGCAATGCTGATTCTCTGAGCGAGAAAAGACCCAGCTCTCTTGTCACGAGAGGCTTCTACCAGACGACGTGCAAGCTCTTTGAAAAGCTGATGAGTATCCGGACCCCAAGGCCTCAGAGAATTAAATAGATTATTATTCTTATTAAAAAAAACAACACTTGGGTTATAAATACTGGACTTCAAGCTCATCTCTATTTAATTTCATATGATACTTTTACCTTCAATATAAGCCCGAATAAAAGTCAAAATAGGCCAACTTTCGACTTCTAGCTTCGGAGGCAAGGTTAACGTTTTGTGGAAAATAGCTGCGAATCAAATCGTGTTTTTCCTCTGTCAGTCCAATAGATGTGTAATTGTCAAACAATTTGGATTCGTAATTCTAAAGGAATTCGAGAAAGTGATTCTTCCGTGATTCACACAACAATGTTTATTAATTAAATCGGAACCATTAGCTGGTTTATCAACACAAACGAAACGTCAAAATCAATTATTATTAGTTCTTAAACAGACAGACAGCTCTTCAAATTCTCTCGTAAAAAAAAGTATTTCAAGCTGTAATAATTAACTCATATTAAGCAAACAAATGTCTTACAAATAAAATTTACCTTTTTTTATTCTAGTGAGGAGAAAATTCTATCGATGTATTTTTTTAAGTTAGTCGGTACTTTCTTAGAGAATATTTTTTACCTAACGGTAACAGAAAGGCATGTTTTAAGTGTGGGTAGGGTAGGAAGACGTGTCAAAGTGTCTGATGGTCATGTCCATCGCTGTTTCTGGCATCTGGCAAGTTTTTGAATGTAAGCTTGCTCATGATGTGATGTTTTCTAAAAAACTCAATGGTTATAGACTGATGGGTTGGAACTTTGGTTGTAGGGAACAATTCAAACTTGGTCTCCACGGCTCTGTGGTTGAAACAACATCCACTTTTCAGCGAGAATCATGTAGTGTAAATTGTGTGGCAAAGGATATTATAGCATAGAGTTAATTGAACTGACGAGTGAACATGATAAAGTTAGAGTGAAGTAGAAACAAAAAGCTTATAGCATTTATAAATACTTAGCTACTCGTTATCCGTAATAAAAGCCGTCGCGCACGAACGTTCAAAACGCTCAAATCCATTTTTTATTCTATGGCAGATGTCGATATTGCGTCACACGGACAGGTGTAGCGTTACACCACTTAGGGCGTTTGTACGCGCGCGATTGTTGCTAGTGATCTGCAAGTTCCAAATTCTTAATTCCAAAGTTTTAAGAAGCTTAAATGTTTTTGATAGGTGTAAACACTGCCAAGTTGTTGTGAATATCTTGACAGAAAAAATCAATAACAAATTTTGATCCGAATTGAATTAGACTTTTTTCTGAAAAAAAAATTTAGCACTGAGTAATTCAAACTTTTTTAGATTCAAATATCACAGGATTAGATTTACTGTCAGTCTCCTGTCAGGTTCAAATATGGAGAAGGTATTAAAAAAAATAGATATGATATGTCCAATATTTTTTAAATTAAAAATTTTAATTATTACAAAAAACTTTTTTTATATAATCGCAATGTGGCGCGTGGTGGAACTACGAGCATCGTATTTTTTTCCAAAAACTATTCGTTCTAATTTTAACGTTGAAAATAAAATTTTCAAGAATATTTTTTCTATATAATCGTATTGTGGCGCGTGTTCCAACTTCGAACATAGTTTCTTGTCTGTAAGCGTCGTCTCGCCGGTTGTTGTGACTGTATGTCAGTGTTTTTTCGCACCGGAAACCATCGACCATGAGCCGGCGAACCAACCACTGGCACTAATTAGTCAGTGGCGCTAGTGATTAATCATTCTGTGGGTAAAATATTCTCGAACGATTCAACCCCTGCTGCAATTAGGGCTGTGATCACATATCGATGTTTAGGTACTGCTACGAAAAATATTGCAAATCTTAAAATTATTTTTATTCGTTTTTTAACTAGTTAGTGTATTTTTATTTTCAATTGTGTTACAGCCCAGTCGATTTGCGAGCCGTGGTGGCCTTGGAGTTTGAACAGTCGCCTACTATGCAAGCGAATTTAACCAATGAGTTTTTCTAAAAACGTATGTGCAGTGTTTCCACACCACATGCTTTACGGCGAAGGAAAACATTGTGAGGAAACCTGCATGTGTCTGAGAAGTAATTCAAAGATGTATGTATAGTGCCTAAACGGCGATAGACGTATTATCTGTCACGTTGCCACTGAATTATCTTCGGTGAAAAGTGGATGTTGTTATTAGAACACCTCTGCCTACCCTGTCGGGGAATACAGGCGTGAGTGATGAGATATGTAATTTTCTTACAACTAGGCGAAGATCATAAATAAATAATTATTAATTAACATGGTGATTATGACACGGCTTATAGAAAACAAAGATTGGCCGTAAATTAAGAAACAATGTGTTCAAAAAACATAAAAAAATAGATTCACAGATAATATATTGTTTCCGCTGACAAAAATATGATAAGGGACCTCGATTTCTATTAGTTGTTGATCGTGTGCCAGGGTGTAGGCGGATGAAGCGTGGCGCAAGGGAATCCCATCTTGGAGTTTTCGTTCCTACTATTATTCATGAAGCGGTTTTTTGTAAACACAGTATTTTGTTACACATTTTTAAATGGAAATTACAAGCTCTTCCATAATTTTTCATTGGAGTTTAGCGTGAAGGCTCATTTGCTAAAATGCGATGATATAATTCTACTACATAATTTTAAAGTTTTAAACTCTTCAATGAAGATTTTAAACAAAATATCATAGATAAATCATAAGATAAAATAACAAAACATATATTATATTACAAATAAAAACTTATGTTTTTTTTTTTTCACTTGATAACTTAACGTATTAATCAGTAATTTAACATAGATATATTAATGCTAATTCTCTCTTAAAACCACCACCATAATATTCTATCTTACGTTGTAGAATATAAGAGCGGCGTATGGGTTTTAACACGCGACTCAAAAGATTTGCAATAATTTTATTCCATTTATATAAGCTTAATATAAGCTCGTTAATATAAATTATGTTTCAGATGTATATCATAAAATTGTGTTAAAAATATTATGTTAACACAATCAAGTTGTTTAATCGCTTGTAACATGGAGACATAAATACCTTTTTTGTGTGTTTATTTTTTACAATATAATTAAGTGTAAAATCTATTGTTTCAGGTCATATTCAAAGTCAAGGCGCATCAGGTCATGTTTTTTATGTTTTCTAGTTTGTTCTAAGACAAAAGGTGTTAAGACACGAGCAATGGAGCGTAGTATCCTGGGAGTGTATATTTTAAAGAACTAGTGTTGGGTGTATATTCGGGAATTATATATTGATAGAAAAAGCTTATGATTGCGGTTGTATTTTTATGAAAGACCTGTATATTGATATGTTCCTTTAAACATTATTAGTTTGACGCTAGCCATTCATATGTGGCCATAGTTATTGAGACACAGTAACTTGCTTACAGTTTTACTAACAAGAAGTTATGATTTATATTATTACTAGCTGTGCCCCGCGGTTTCACCCGCGTAGATTTAGTTTATCCTTATTGTCGCGGAACCCTAATATTTTTAATCAATAAAAGTAGCTTAAGTTATTCCTTGATACATCTGCTACCTGACAGTGATAGTCCCGTTAAAATCGGTCCTCCTGTTTCAGAGATTAGCCCGAACAAACAGACAGACAGACAGACAGATTTTAAACATGGTTTTTAGTGTCAGTTGCGTGTATACTTTCATATGCATTTAGTGAAAAGCTGTTATTTTGGAATTACAAACAGTCACTTCAATTTTATTTATCTGTGTGATGAGCCTATTGTGTCCCATGGGCAAAGGCCTACCTTCCACTTTTCCAAATTTCCCTGTCCTCAGCAGTCCTCTGTCAAAATCTCTTGAAAGCATCAAGCTTGTTCCGCCATCTACTCTTAGGCCTTCTTTGATTTATGTGCTTAAAATAATTACTTAATTAAAACTTAATTTTAGTTTCATAACCAATTACTTTTAACGCTGCATTTAATGACACGTAACGTGCATATACATAGCTATAAATCTTAGTCTGCATAATGTATACAGATAAATAAAATAGAAGTGCGTGTTTGTATTTCCGAATTACTAGCTTTTCTCTAAATGTATATGAAAGTATACCCAGTACATACAATAAAAAAAGTTATTTAATATTTCTGTCTGTCCGGCTAATCTTTAATACGGCTGGACCGATTTTACAGGGACTTTCACTGGCAGAAAACTGATGTTATAAAATAAAAGTGTATTTCAGTAAAGTATTCCTAATACTCTTCTTCTCTCAACAATACAAGCATACACGTCATGGAACGCTAATTGAATGTCAATTGAATGTATTCGTAATTTGACAATTTGACAAATATTATTACTTATCTATGATAATACATTCGTTAGCTTTTGTGAATGAAATCGATAGTCGATGCGGCGGACCGAGGCCGGCTCAGCACTTTTTGCGGCTAAGGCATATCGCGTGCAAGTTAGGGACGTTAAGCGACTTGCAAAATAATAAATATTAATAAAAATAATGCAAATATTTAACTTAAAAATTAATAAAAAATAGCTAATATTTAAATTTAAAATGAATATAATATTATTGTTACTTATAAATACACACTTTAAACCAACGATTATTCAGGTGCCAACGTGATGGGTGGTAAATCCATCTCTGACTCTAGTACTTTATGTACGTCTTCGAAATTCTTCATATAATATCAAATTTTGACAAGTGGAGGCGTATCCTTCACTGTAAAGATCGTGGTTTTTATGAAAATTACTTCACACGGACATGTTATATAATAATAGCTGTGCGCCGCGGCTTCAACCGCGTAGATTTTGTTTCATGCTGTTTTTTTTTTAGTAAAATTAGCCTAAAACACTCCTTTAAACTTCAGCTATCGGCCAGTAAAAGTCCCGGTAGAATCTGTCCAGCCGTTCACGCGTGATGCCGTGACCGAGAGAAATGGGGATTCATTTTTATATATAAGAAGAAGATTACATAATAATATATTATTGTGTATAGTTAAGTTTTTGTCCAATAAATAGATATATCTGCCATAAAAAAAAAAAAATATCAGATATATTTCAAATTTAATATATTTGTTTTCTGAACTCAACTGAGTTTGGTAAACTTTTTAAAACATTAAGCACTAAGTACCTTGGTAATTAATTGAGTAAACTTATTAGGAGTGTAAATCCTGTTTATGTGGAAATCTGTCCCGTTATTTGAAATTTATTCACATCTATTTGTTCACAGATTATTAATTTTAACAAGGCAAAAACGTCGGGTGCCAAAAAAGTTGAGAAGATCGCTATCTTGACCATTGTAAGGAAGATGTACTGTAATGTCTTTATTCAGTACGTTTGTTTTTTGGTACAAGTGTACACTTGATTAATGTTCTCCAAATTTAAACAAAAAATAAGGAAGATTTTCTTTTATAAAATAACTAGCGAACGTCACGCGGTTTCACCCGCGTAGGTTCCGTTTCCGTGAGAGCACGGGGATAAAATATAGTCTATGTTACTCAAGCTTTCCAACGTTTTTGAGTTTATTAATTAAAAACATACACACAAAAATACAAATCATTCCTATTTATAATAATAGTGTACTTGTAGATAATTTCTGCATTTAAATATTTATAGCACGTAGAAAACCCCAATGTCGTTTCTTAGATGAGTAACCGCTCGAGTTCCCCTGACCCTCGACACGTCACAGCGTCAATCGATTGCCAATTCTGTATCAGAGTGCCTAGTGCGAGTTTTTCACTGCCGCCGTCACAAGTCACCGCGTCAAAGTTAACGCAGATTTATATGGGATCGAAACAGCGCCTCTGTCGGCCTAAAGATGACACTATTGTGAGTCCATACAAATCTGCGTTTACGTCGACGCGATGACTTGTGACGGCGAATTTAAGAAAACTCGCACTAGGGACTCCGTCGTTACTTGTCAGTAGGAAGTGCCGTGGTGGCCGTGGGGTTTAAGCTGTCGCCTGTAACGTAAGCGACGCAAGTTCGAATCCCAGCAGGGTCGAAAAATTTAAAATAGATACGGAGCTGACGTAAAAAAACTCTTAACCGATTTCAACGGCACTTCTACTGGCATATAGCTGATCTTACAAGAAGGAACATAGGCTACGTTTATTTAAAAAAACGTTTACTAAAGAAAGTTAAACCGCCATCAAAAAAAGAAAAATATAATTATGTGAAGTAAATTACTTACTTTTGAAGTTGGTGTTTGACACCGAGTGTGATGCTATATTTGGCAACGTTTTTTTTAAGTCGTTTAATAAAATTAGGATCGCGAAATAATGCCACCTATGAATATAGTTTAACTCGGGGCACATGAAGTTTTCGAGATCGTAACACAATTCGCAAAAACAGCATAAAACGGGTAATCGCTAAAGATCCTGCTGCGCTAGCGGACTGTCCTTGGCGCTCACAAAAACTATAAAATACCAACTAGCTG
Source organism: Watsonalla cultraria (assembly GCA_964035505.1). Taxonomy (NCBI): domain Eukaryota; kingdom Metazoa; phylum Arthropoda; class Insecta; order Lepidoptera; family Drepanidae; genus Watsonalla; species Watsonalla cultraria. The sequence goes on from OZ037715.1 coordinate 865,419, forward strand.
TTATACAGATGAAATATGTACTACGAAAAGTTTTGAATTCATTTGTACAGGATTTGCAACTATTATAAGAGTTAGTCATTAACCTCAATATATTTTTTATAGTTGTGCCCGGTGGTCATATATTTATGGGTAGCCCGCGGAACTCTGTTTTTTCAATAAATAAAGTTACACTTTGATATATTGGCTATCTGCCAGTGAAAGTCTTGTTAAAATCGGTCCAGCCGTTTCGGAGATTACTCGGAACAAACATTAGATAGACTGAGAAAAAAAATTTGGTTGTTTTATGTGTTTACCCTATTTACTTTCATATGCATTTAGTGAAAAGTTGTTGATTTAGAATTACAAACAGACACTTCAATTTATTTGTCTGCTTAGATGTATAGATTAGTGGTCCATATTTTTAAAATTTTTTGGATATTTCTTTGAGTTTCCCCTGTTTTCTCATAATTTCTCATAAAAAGGGGGTATTCGTATGGACAAAACAACAAACAAAATAAAAATCAAACTTGGTCAAATGATTTGAATCAAAATCTTGACCTCGACATTAATAGCAAATCCCTACATGTGAGCTACAGGGAACAATGCTGTTAAAATATAGACGTTCCTCATATCTCTCATTACTCTGGGCACTAATCTAAATATTTATAAACACTTTGCAAGTTTAGTATTTTCTATAAAGACTAATGCGGTTCGGAAATAGGAAAGTAATTGGGCGCGAAAATTGTGTGCGAACATGAGTAGGCCGCAGACTAAATAAAGCATATATGAACATAGTTCAACTGGCATATAGGCTTAGTTGTACCAGCTTACAAATCCACGAAGGCCATGTACCTACCTGCTTACTTATTTTTTTATTAACCGTGCCCCGCGGTTTCACCCGCGTAGATTTAGTTTCATGCTTCATTTCGCGGAGTCCTTGTTTTCTCAATAATAGTAACCCAAGTTACTCCTTGAAACATCTGCCACTGAAAGACCCGTTCAAATCGGTCCAGCCGATACAAAGATTCGACGGGAAAAACAGACAGTTAGAAGGACTGAAAATCTTTTAATTTGGGATTATAGCCAAACACTTCAAGTGTATCTGTATAAATGTATAGATTAGATAAGGGTGGCTGCGTTGTGTCGTTACGAATTTTGATCGGGAGATCCCGTTATGGCTTACCTCTCCTGACTAATATTACACGGATTGTAGAAGAATAACATACAGTCTATTTGAGAACCTTCTCCTGTTTTTTAAAGTCGGTTAATACTGCCTCGGGCTATTGGTGCAAGCGCTACTGTAGAACACGTGGTCCTGTGTTTGATCCGCGGTTCGCGCAAAGTAATGAAGGTATTTCTATTTTCTTATGGCAATAGGCTAGCCCCTAATTACATGGGTCTTAACATTATATTAATAATATATATATTAAACATAACGACCGAAATGTGGACGTCCTAGGTAAGTACACCTCTATCTACCTCCTCGAGGCATACAAGCGTGAGCATATTCTTGTGACATAATAGCTGTTTAATAATAAATGATTGACAGAAAGTGATGTTACAACTTTTCCACTCAAACTAACAAGGTGCGAAACAGGAAAACGAAATTAATCCAAAATACAAAGCAAACAATTTATTTATAAACAGGCTATAAAGCAGTCTTCACCTGCAGATGAAATTGCACATCAGTTCACAAGCAACTGATGTTAGTGCACACTAAGTTCTAATAATACACGTAACAACTCATTGGGTGAACAGCTAGTGAGTAACCGACTGATTCTATTGTTACTTTATGAATGCTAGAGTATACCGAAATAGTGTTACAGATCTCGCTTTCAGATCGAGGCAATTCAAGAGATTGGAGTCTTGCGTCGCTTGCGTAGCAGCTATCACGATATAAACGTGGTATTACCAAATTTTCAGTATAAATTTCAGGCGTGAACTGACGAGTGTCTGATCATGTTCCAGTAAAAATAAACCTACGGTATAGCCCTAATTAAGCCTTTATAACTAGCTGTGCCCCGCGGTTTCACCCGCGTAGATTTTATTTCATGGTGGCCCGCGGATCCCTAAAGTTTAAAAAAATCTAAGTAGCTTAAGTTACTCCTTGTAACATTAGCTATCCGTCAGTGAAAGTCCCGTTAAAATCCGTCCAGCCGTTTCTGAGATTACCAGGAACAAACAGACAGACAGAGAGAAATTAAAAAAATTGGTTTTTATATGTCAGTATCGTGTATACTTTCATATGCATTTAGTGAAAAACTGTTATTTTGCAGTTATAAACAGACACTTCAATTTTATTTATCTGTATAGATGTACCTATAGATATAGATAAAGGAAACTTTGAACGGAACTATGAGAGGTATGAAATAGTTAATAACAAGCGAATATATATTTTTCAAATCACTAATTATATACTCTCTCTCTTTATCTACGCCTGCTATGTCTCTTTCTGCATCGCCTAAAGGTTGACTGGTAGGAAATTCCCATGACATTAAGTCCGCATGAGCAAATATGTATTGCAGAAAGTTTAAATAAATCAAAGGAAATGATTAGTGAACATATCACAGCGCAAATGATAACCGGTCTAAAGACAATACGTGGTCACATTGATGCTCCTTCTCTTCATGACGAGTTGTGCCGCCTCTACGTGCCAAATAATTACTTGCGCGGCAGAAAGCACAAGTTATTTTGTGTGCCCGCAAGCCGCACAGTCGCTCGGGCCCGGTCTCCGGTCCCGCGCACTCTCTCCGCATTCAACACTTTCCTGGATAATCATCCTGAATGTGATTTGTTTGCGGATGAATGGAAGAATATTTTGTCTGTATGCTTGGAGTTTTGTGAGGAGACTGCATGAAAGTGTTCCTTTTTTTCCCTTTAGTTTAAGTGGCTTCAAGCCGTTCTATAAGGTTAAATAAATAAATAAATAAAAATAAATAAAATCACAACTTCAAGAGATAGGCAGTAAATAATAATGTAATGTATAATTCCAATAATTATATGTAGATAAACTAAACCTAGCTCTAGATGTCCGAACCAGATTACCCATTTCTAAGGAATCAGGGGCCCAACCATGAGCTCTTATTGCAATGATAATGCAGTTGTGTGACAGTGATAGATGTATACACGTCGCGTACATCTGTCTCATAAATGAGTGAAACTATCATGGCAATAAGAGCTCATGGTAAGGCCCCAGGCCTGATGAAACGGTCAAAATAAATAAATTTTTACGCATCGTCGATTATTCATAATATCTAGAAAACCTGAGTCAGAACAGAACTCAACATAATAACATAATGCCTCACAATTTCCCAAGAAAAAATACATTTGATATATCGTTCTCTCATAAGTAGAACTAGTTATACATCAAACCAATAAGGCGAGGTACAACCGATACTTCTATAAAGGGTGGACATTAATATGTAAGCACATTGTCTTGTGGATAGATGAAAATCTTTGTTGCCTACATAATGTTTATGATACGGCTATATTTATGACGCAAAAGTCCACCTGGTAGTAAGAACACGCCTTGACCTGGAAGCAAGAAGTACAGGTTGTCTAACGATACAAGATTTTTTTAGAGTCGTGTGTTGAACAATCCAATCTACATATTGAAGTACTTAAAATTTTAAGGTTAATCTGAAATTGCATGGTTGACTTTCATCAACAACTAACGATGTTCACGTTTTTAGAAGTATTGTAGTTAAATATAATGTATTAAGTGGTGAGAGAAATAAATAAAATGATGAAGTGCATCATAAACTGAATGCATACGTAACAGTATATATGCAATCAAACTTGGAAGATGATATCGTATCAACTATAAATAAAGAGAGTTGCACAGACAAATGAAATGCTTCACGGACCAGTAATTTACGTTTTAGAACTTCTACTAAACCAGCCCTAAGCCTGATTTCAGTTCGTTGTAATAGCAAGCTTATAATAATGCTATTGGAAGGTATATTCTGAGAAGTGGCGCAGAGCATCGGCGCCAACATTCTCTGTAGTAACTAGTCAAATAAACAATCAGAACAGCCGGAGAGATACACCCACTATAGATAAAAGATTCTGTATTTGTTTTTAAGGTTGACCTAAAGAGCTCAATTCGAAGTTTAAGATCTAAAGACAACTAAATGCTTAGTAACGAAATGTCCTTGAATATGTTGATGAGCAACTACATCATGTTAAACTTTTCAGTGATTGCCTGTTCAGGGTTTAAAATCATGCTAATACAATGTAAATCCTCTTATCTCATCCTATTATGAAAATTATTCATGGTGGAATTCTAAAATGTCATCCCGTATATGTCCCGTAGAAATTAGGAAACCAATGATTTTTGGGGAAAAAAATAAATTCGATGGATTTTGTTTGAAAACATTTCACATCACAAAATAATCCTCTTTGTCTTAGCTATTGAACTTGTTTTCTGTAATTTGGCGTTATTGCCTACCTATTGCAATAACGTAATCTATTTTGGAAACCGTCAAAACGATCGACTTACCTTTATCGTGAATTGGCAAACAACTTGAGCGTGTGATTTAGCATTCGCGGAATCTACAATACATTGACCTGTCTGTTTATGTTATATACGAGTAGCTTCGCCTGCGTGGCAGTCAGATTTGAAATACAAACTTTCAACCGCTTTTTAACCCTCATAGGGTTGGTTTTTCGCTAAACCCTTTCTTAACCAACCCTGATTGTGACGTGTTCGCGGATGAATGGCAGACGATAATGTCAGCATGCCTGGAGTATTGTGAGGGGAGCGAATGAATGTATTTTTTATATATATTAATATTACTCTTAATTAGTGTAATTGGCTTTTAGCCGTTCTAATTTTTAGGCGTGCTTGGTGCGCCAACCTCTGTTGTAGCTGGTAGGCTCTTTCAGTTAATGTTTAGATTGTTTAAAGATTGTTGAGTTGTGATGTGCGAGCTCAATGGAGCTGACATTGTCTATGTTAGACAAAAGTTCCGAAAAAGTTAAAGAATAAAAAAAAAAAAAAAAAAATTAATACATTTATAATTAAATAAATAAATGAATGCATACCTTCCTCACGAACACACCCTCTAATTGTCATATCTCTAGGACCAGCGGCTTAGCCTGTGCGTTCATATATAAGTCAGTAATCAGTCAGACAGGACAATGAAGTTATATGTGCAAATGTGCCAAATTTACGCACATTATATGCTCCGAACATATTCAAAATAGTGTTTCAAGTAAACTCACCACTGCGTGAGTCTAATTTCGTACTTGTCTGTCTGTATTGCAATAGAACGTTATCAGCGTATTAATCTCATGGCGAGGTGTTTGATGTTTCAGTACTTGCAAGATGTTTGAGTGTACTGCGATATTGGAGTCAACGTTATTCAGTTCCTAGGGAGAGTGAATTAGGTTTTGACTTGTATGCTTTGTATTTTAAAATATAATACAAGAACCAAAAAAATACTACTGCGTATTCAAGATCAGCGCTCGAAACTCGTGTCGATCTGAGCCTACAAGAAAATGCAACACAGACGTAATGGATGGTTTGAATTGTGAGAACCATAAAAACTCCTATCTGGTCCCATTATTTTTCTTAGTTTATAAAAATCAGTTCACCGTTTATAATATTTTTGTTTTTAATGAAATTTCAACATGTCACTAAAATCTTGATCAGATGCCAACTTTAATGTTCGGTTTTTGGTGAATGAAGTCGGTTTAACATTTCTCTGCAAAAGGTTTCTTACAAGCTTCAGTGAGTAAGCCTAAAATCACCGTTATGTAGGCAAATTTGTATGTCATTTTAACAAATAGTTTTTATTTTCAAATAAAATTAAGTGCTCTTGACATTCGGATATCATCAGAAAACAATTGATTAGTTAAAATCGATGGATCAACTGCATTCATCTGGAGATTAGTATGACGCATGTGATTTGGCAGACTATACGAACCGGTAATTAGATTAATGATTTACTATGTAACGCTTGTGTTTTCATTGAATCTGGAACGCGTCCTCCTTACTAGGTCTTGGTTGAGGCTCGAAAGAAAACGATACAGATTCTGTGGCACATTCTATAAACAAACTACATACATACATGCTCACGCCTGTATTCCCCGAAGGGGTAGGTGGACAAGTAATCTTAAACACCGACATTTTGCCCGGTATTTGGTCCGAATGTTATCATAGTTATCATATTCGGGGTACTCCGGGCTGGGTGTCTCAGGAATCAGAGGTATTTAGATCATCATCATCTGCCTGGCCTTATCCCATGTATTTGGGGTCGGCACTTGATTCAACCTGATGTGGCTGATCACCTGATTTTTATATGGAGCGACTGCCATCTGACCTTCGCAACCTCTATAACGAGGAAAATCTGTGATCTGGGTTAAACCAGTTGTTAGACTATTTGAGGCGTCCGACTGACCTATAACGATTGCCAAAGATGATAAATTGGCAACCGGGACTGACGGCTTAACGTGCTCTCCGAGGCACGGAGTACTTAGATACTAACCCGATTTAATAGGGCCTATTGCCATTAACGGAAGGGTTCTAGGACTCTACTAGTTGTACATTAAAGGAGATCTCTTTGGGTCGATTACCCAATGCTGGGGGTCGGAGGTCTAAAAGATCTCTAATAATTCTAATCTTCTAGGAACACAGCACTCCAGTATCCCGCATTAAAAGTAGTTTCATATAATTTCAAACTAGAATACTTAATCTACCGTCCTATCTGTATAAACAAAATTTTCTGTAATATCATAACAACCCAATAAGCATTTCTACACCACTATTATAAACAGGACATATTAGTATTTTTGTGTGTTTATTTTTGTAATGAATAAACTCATAAACTACGGCGCCGATTTCAAAAATTCTTTCACCATTGGAAAGCTACATTCACCTTGAGTAACATAGCTTATATTTTATCCCCGTGCTCCTACGGGATCGGGAACTACGCAGATGAAACCTCGTGACGTCCGCTAGTAGCTTATAATTTTATCGTTTAACTACAAAGTTGGTAATGAAGTATCGAGTTGTATATCGTTAGCATGGTGGTAGGGAAATTCCTATCTCTGTTTGTTTACGTGGCGGTAGACAGGGCAGGACCAAATGTTTAGTCTAGCCTGCTGTCTGCGTGTCAGGATGCTGCGATGATGGATCGCCGGATTTAGACGTTCATGATGCCACGAAAGGTATCCAGAAATATTACTTGGAAGTGAATGCGGCTAATGGCTTACTAACTTAAGTTGTGATGGTACATTGTAAACGTTTGAATCGCTGATACAATAACACTATTGTGAATTATGTTAAATAATTTACTTTGTAATGAAATGTACGTGATGCCAGCTGAGTTTCTTGGCGGTTCTTCTCAGAAGGCTAGTTTTTGAACCGGTGGTCAATTCTTCGACGTTCATAAGTGCCTTACCAGAGCCTAATTCATTATCATTTATATAGATGATTTTCTGAGCTCATCTGTGTCACCTAATATCCTCGTTTTTGTGGATTGAGGAGGCCTCGAAGGATATCTATCTATTATAAAGTGCAAATGAAACTAAATGTAATCTGAAAAAGTACTGAAATGAGATAAGTTTTAGATACAAATCTAGGATAATACTCGTATCATATCAAAAGAGGTGGATATGTCTTTAGGGTGCCGAAATTGAAGCGTTAAAGTTGTCACAATTCTAACATTTCACCTCAGTTGCTTTACAAGTTCCTACTGAACATATTAGAACATTTTCTTAATTGTAAGTTCTGAAAACGCCTTCTAAAAGGACGCAAGTTTATTTCAAAGTCATACATGTCATATAATTTGTATAAGTACCGTAAAACGTCATATATCACAAACATGTCCAACGTGCCAAGGTTCAAAACACTTTAATACATTATTTATGCATTTAGGAATATGATTCTAGGTAATATTCATATATTTATTACCTCTGGAGCGTTGAAAATAGTCACGAGTCATGTTCCTTCATAGTGTTGTCCTACTTTAGCGATGCGATATAACTGATTCATAATCGTGCCTATCGACGGAGACGCACTGGAAGTACGATAGGATCATAGCTTCTGGCAAACAGTAGCCTCTACCTACCCTCAAACTCAAAACTTACAAATATCTTTATTTGATTAGACTTTAAACAACCGGCTTTTAAATTGTTAGATTGACCATATGCTACCGTCTCGTGGGGTAAAGATGTCAGCATATGCAGCCAGGGGTGGATCCAGCTTTGGTGCCAGGAGGGGGTCACATAGTCGTCCGTTCCCAAACGTTTGCCATCATGCAAAGTTATTATATTATGTAAAATGAATTAAATATTGAAGGCATGTAGTTACATAAAATCTGTATGGTGACAAAATATATAAACAAAATCATTATTTTCAGTTAGTGGTTCACCTAAGTCCTGGAACCAGCTCAGGGGGGCGTCATGACCCCCTTGACCCCCCTGGATCCGCCGTTGTATGTATCATCACTTTTATTGAACGCATCCCATATCTATGTCTAAAAAGACTTTGAAGGGAACAAAATAATTCTGGACCTTTTTTAAACTTGCCTGTTTTAGCCCCATTTTCAAATGGACATGCATCAGACTAACAAAACAAATAAGCTAAATAGTTATACTGAGTTTCTTTGCGGTCCTTCTCTAAAATATTGTTTACTAGCGGACGTCACGTGGTTTCACCCGCGTAGTTCCCGTTCCTGTGGGAGTACTGAGATAAAATATAGCCTATGTTAATTGCTGATGATGTAGCTATCCATTGCTGAAAGAATTTTCAAGATCGGTCAATTAGTTTCGGAGCCTATTCAATGCAAACAAGCAAACAAATTTTTCCTCTTTATAGGTAATATTAGTATAGATGAACACCTGGGAATTTATCTGCGTTCGTTATTCTTTTCATCAAGTACCTTTGCCTTATACCTTGGCATACAGTCCGTCTGACGGTAAGCGGTTACTATTGGGTCACATAAGAACTTTTTGTGTATTTTGTATCACAATGTATGACTCAATGCTGCTAAAATAAAGCTAATTTGATGCCCAATTTATATGCGAATGATTATGTCAACTTTACATAAATTCTTAGAATTTACTTATAATATCAACTGAAGGTAGCATACATGACTTTAAGTTCATTTTGATCATTTATGGACGTCGGCGCGATTGATCCTTGCAATTTTATGATACCAAAGTTTGTATCTGCATTGTTTTAAAGACCAAATTTATTGAATTGATCGAATAATGAGTCAGTAATAGTATTGCGTTCTTATTTAGAAGGTCTTGCACGGCAAAAATGGTCCTGTGAATACTTCCTTAACAGTTTATTCTTGTATGGCAAATGGTTTATTCTAAGAAACTTTAAATACATCAACCATATTATTAATTTCGTTTGTGCAGATTTATGCTAGTGCATCTTATTTGCGCTTCTGATCCACTGCTCAACTAAATTGCAAATAATTGATCGGTTTTCTGGTCTCGGTCTCCTACCAGATGGGCTGACCAAAAATTCATGTGCCCGAGGTTTAACTCCGTCAGGGCCGTAATCGACAGAAGCCGATGGAAACAAATAGTTCTCCCCGAGTTTGGACCACGATCCTCAGTCATGAGGAAACGACAAGAGAGGTGTCTACATCTTAGAACATCGCTGTAGAAAAGAGTAAAGAATACTTCATGTCATAATTAGATAGAGCATGAAATTTCGCTTTCGAAATCCGGAGCTGTATGAACCTCCACCGTAAAAAAGTAAAAATGCGCCGGCGCTATAAGGTAATGCCTTAGTGTAGTACTTTTAATTAAGATCTGCATCATAAATCGGCAAGTGAAATAAAAGTGTGTAAAAATGACTTGATCAGTAAGTGTACGATTGCTAGTACAATATGTATAAGATAAATGCGCTAATGTCGGCCTGTACTTCTATAAACGATGGATTGATTGGGGCGTGATGACGTGGTTCAAGTGATGAGATATGTCTGTTTCATCGAACTATTTCATGTTGTGTTGGTTGATCGGTCGCTCTTTGAGTTTTAATCCTAACTGTGAGTCAAAAAGAATTGAGAGTCAAGAAAGAAATAGTAAAGTTTTGAACCTTCTTGGTTGGAACCATCGTTAACAAATTTGACGTGAGGCCACGCTGGAAAGAACCCTTCAAAAAATTATTACTTAAATAACCAGAACATAAGTCCTGCTTATAAATAGCGAATTATTATTTAAGTTGCTCAATAATTTACCTATTTTTGAAGCAGCAAATCACGATCGGCAACTGCACTATAGGCCTTTTCATTTATGCCACCATGTCTGCCTGCAATGTCCTCCTGACCTGGGTTGGGGTTTAGCAGGTCGAGTGGCTTTCGCAATAACAACCGGCACTCTTATGTCGAAGCAATCTTTCTTCTAAATAACGGATGCTTCTAATAAAGGATGACTTACGCTTGACCGCGCTGGGCCTGAGCCGAGCTTCGGCTGCACTGAGGCCGTTGTCGTTGCTCGACTGTCACTCGATTGCCGCTCGGTATAATGTATGTCCATACAACCCTAATGTAATATTAGTTGAAGACTCTTAAGAAGAAAGTATGCTTAAGTCATAGAAAACAGAGAATAGATATCCCTAGTCTAAGACTCTCGCCTCTTTTCCCTTACACCAGCCTCAGTCTCCGAGGCCGGCCTTACGTATTAGGCTCTGCTGGACTATGTGAGGTGTTTGAGCAATGAGCTGACAACCAGTTTACTTCTTGTATGACATTTTATTGTTCGTGTTAGTTTATTGTTTTGCCCCGTCACGCTTCTGTCGTTATAAAGTCATAAATTTGCTTTAAAATCGTTATTAATGAGATTTTTTTTTTTTTATGAATTTAGGTGCAAAATGGAATGAGTTCAGAATATTCCACCTGTTAGTAGTTTTATCCTCCGATTGGCTATATCAACAGTCTTGTGATTTTGCTTTTCCAAAGGGCCCTTCTTACCATATCAATTTGTGGAATAAGTTGATGTTCTCAAGCAAGTACAGCATGGTGTGAAGTGTTTGTTTTCCCAGGGTCGATAAACGCGACATGTCCTTAGTTTTGCCAGCTTTGTATAGATCTTTAGCCCCACCTACATTCGATACAAAATAACTTACTATTTCCTTTTTGAATATTTATCCATAAAAAAAATTACGATTAAAGACTAAGTCCAAATCGGTATCCCTTGTGATTGTGCCAAGAAGGCTAGCAGCGTTACCACGCAATGCTGATTCTCTGAGCGAGAAAAGTCCCGTCACAAAAGGCCTCTACCTAGACGACTTTATACTGTTTGATTTGATAGTTACATTTCAAGATCTGGCAAAACATGCTTCGTTGACACGACAATTCTTAAGTGCAATAATAAAATCTATCATTTAACCAATTAACCGTGGGACTTCAAGAATACAATAAAAATAACTACAACGAATCAACTGGCCATCGAACGGCTTACACCAATTTAACAATTAATACCAATTGACAGGTCTAACTGCAATATTTATTAACTATGACTTACTTTAATTTATATCAATCATGTTTCAAAACTCTTATTACCGTGAGAGTTCGGCTGTGCGAAGGTGACAGATTTTTTTAAAGCCAAATAGATATGTCTATCGCCATCTCCTCATGCGATTTCACAAGAATCGTTGAGTTTATTTTCTGGTGTTTTTAGGTATGCAAGCATGGTTCCTCACGGTGCTTTTCGTAGGCTATAAAGCTTAGTACTTTTGGCTTTATGTAATTAAATGAAATCAATATCATCAATTTGTAAAATCTAACGCATAACCTATTTACTCAGTTTTCAGAACAAGGCGACCCAATTTGGCGTAAACATTATAAATTGCACACAGCTAAATAAACCTTTGCAATGAATTGATAAAGTGCATAATTGCTTGTGACAGTACAATTGCTAAGTTGCAGAAGTAACGGGCCCTCGACCGTGCTAAGTATGTATGGCGGAGGTTAGTAAAAAGTAGCCGTTTCCATAATCGTGGGTAACGATTATTACCCGACCGAATGCGGAGAGTGACTATCAAAGCCTTTAGCACCTATGGCTGAGAGGTTACACCTTCCTGCTTGAAACCTTGAGGCAAGTTTGATTCTAAGACCGGTGACTTAATAATCTGGATGAAGTTTTACCATCTGTTTCTTATTTAACCTCTTTTTAAATTAGAACATTAATAAAAAAACTAATGTGATTGACAGGCGATAGAGTCGCGAAATATGCTGGTCAAGATGTTTTCCTTCACTGAAAAGCACTTGGGGTGAAATTACTGTACTTATTAAGGCCGCTAGGATTCGAACTTGCGTCGCTTGCGTAGCAGGTGACTGCTCGAATCTTTTAACAATTATTGTACTTTAAACTAAAAAGTTAAAGGAGTCTACTCTACGAGACTCACTTTTAATTTGAGCATCAAAACCGTCTTCATTCGAGTGGTCTGTTTTTTTCTTTATTATTGTCCAAAGGAAGAGACCTGCTGACTGATATGCGACACGTGAGCCATTATCGGCGACATAAAGTCACATCGACAACGCTCCGGGACATCGCAAAATAAACTTTATCAGGTGTTATACAAGGTTGATAGTTTGTTTGCCGGCGCAACGCGGTTTGTGAACTCCTAAAATAATATTTCAGTTCGAACCACTTCAGTCGTTACGCAACCGGTGTTATAATTATAAAGTTAGGACGAAGTTTTGGAGCAAGTTGACGCGAATCGCGGTCCACTTATATATAAGGCTGTAATTCTTGACACGGTGAGGGTTTGTTTTGCACCTAATCATTGTTAGGATGGTTAGGTGCCGTCACGAGTTATAAGCGCTGACCTTGAATGCGCTATAGTCATTTTATGAGTGTCTCTGTCTGTACGGCGCCTGTATTATTGATATGTTACTGTACTCAGCTATTGCCTGCAATTTCTTAGATCCGTGTAAAAGTTTTTGATTTCAATCTTGTAATATTTTTATCCAAAAATAAAACAATGATGGCAAAGAAGCGTACAGTCCGTCTGATGGTAAGCGACCACTGCAGCCTATGAATATGACCAACACCAGAGTATACGTATATATGTAGCAAACATACATACATACATCTATACAGATAAATAAAATTGAAGTGTCTGTTTGTAACTGCAAAATAACAGTTTTCCACTAAATGCATATGAAAGTATACACGGTACTGACATAGAAAAACCAATTGTTAAAATTTGTCTCTGTCTGTTTGTTCTGGGTAATCTCCGAAACGGCTGGACGGATTTTTGACGGGACTTTCACTGACGGATAGCTAATATTACAAGGAGTAACTTAGGCTACTTAGATTTTAAAAAACATAAGAGATCCGCGGGCAACCTTGAAATTAAAATCTAGGCGGGTGATTCCGCGGAGCACAGTTAGTATATACTAATATTATAAACAGGACAGATTTGTATTTAAGTATGTTTGTAACGAATTAGCTCATAAAGTACTGGACCGAATTTAAAAATTCTTTCACCATTTAAATACTACATTATCACTGACTAATATAGGCTATACTTTGTCCCCGTACTCCCACGGAAACGGGAACTAGGCGGGTGACGTCAGCTAGTTAAAACGAAAAAAGTCCTACTATGCGCTAGCACAGCGCCTTTCAGAAGAAATGGTAGCAACATAACTTAAAAGTGACTGGTCTACCAGAACCAGGCATTTGAACTCTATTTCAAAAGCAATAATTTCATTTTCTAATTAAGGTAAGGTACCAATTGCAATTCCTAGAGCATGTAATTAATTACAATCAGTCTACCTTGTGAGGTTGGGTGATTAGTTCACTTGTTTATGATCTAACTTTGTTATATATAAGTCACATGGGTCTTATATGGCTGATCACAACAATGTATGGAAATGGAGCTTAGAAAGTATGTGCTGTAGTCCGTTGGTATAATATAAATGTTAATAGTTACATGTATAGTTTATTGGGGCTTTTAGGAGGAGCTCGTGGCACAGTTGCTATTGCGCATATCATTCGATAAGTGAAGTTTAGCAACCCTAAGCCAAGCAAATGTTTGGCGGGTAGTTGGATGCGTGATCACCTGATTTCCCTGCGTGCCTCGGCGAGCACGTTAAGCCGTCGGTCGCGGTTGCCAATTTAACATCAATCGTTGCAGGTCAATCGGAGGCCTAAGAAATTCTGCAAGTGACAAATGACAATTCAAATCCCAGATTACCGATTCTCCTCGTAAAAGGAGTTACGAATTATATATCTAGAGAAAGTGTGATTTTTTTGATGTTTGGATGTGTGTTACTCAATTACGCATACAAGGATTTCGATAAAATGTTGGCATACAGACAGTTTATTACTTGAACTATGTGTTTCAAGTAATAAACTGTCTGTATGCCAACGGCGTAAGTATTGAGAATATGAAGAAAAGTAGGGTAGGGTAGAACCTTCGTAGAACACGTAATTCTACAGGTTATATACGACGAGCGGACTTCACGCGGACTCACCCACGTAGTTCCCGTTCCCGTCGAAGTACGGAGATAAAATATAGCCTATATTAATCAGTGTTCATGTAGCATTCAAATGGTGAAATAATTTTTAAAATCGGTCCAATTATTTTTAAACCAATTCGTTACAAACATACATACAAATATTTCCTCTTCATAATATTATTATAGATTCCTATATAAAACAGAAGTGTTCCTATCCAATGCCAGTGATAAGTGGTCACATCAGAAAGCATATGAAATAGTAAATGAGGTAGCGTATGAAGTGTGTGATTAAAATAATTTCCGAGTGTGTACTAGAAACAAACGATTTTTTCCCAACGCATCAGCTCGGAGCGAAGGTAATGACATTAATTTGCGAATGATTAGAAAAACCATCGCCCGTTAAGGCACGGCGCCATTGGCCGATCCCCGGCTATGTCTGTCGCGTACGTGCGTTGCTTGTTTATATATATATTTACAATATTGATACTAAACAGTGTGTGCCAAGGTTTTGATCGATTATCTTTAATAATATGAATTAAATTCGTCATTTCCACATACAAATTTTGTATGTTTTGACGTATCGTTCTTATAAAGTACCTTACGGAACATATAGGAGATAAATTCGTATGGGTTTATAGCTAACATCTATATTATATGACTATTTTAATAGTCTTAAAAAAAATTTACCCGAAGTGAAGCGTGAGGGGTCGCTGATTGAATTGTAAGATCACTTTTCCTGTTAAATATCTAGACTGATCTACCTCATTTCACTATAGTTTCAGTAAGGTAATAATTGCTCGCATACGTACCAGTGTCAATGTTGTTTGAGTGAAACAGGCTACTCAAGAGACGAAAATAGCATCTCATTGGTTTGAAATTCAAAGAAGTTTGAAACATTTTGTGAATCTGCAATTTTCCAGTAGCACTTGGACGCTCGATTAGTGGCCGGTTAGTGGCTATAGGTTCATGCTCTATTACATACATACACGGGACTTTAATACAACTGGCGAAATATGAGTTCCCGTCCGCCAACCCCTTAGAGGGATACACGCGTGAGCATAAGTATTTATTTGTAAGCATCTCAACTTCGGTGATAAGTATGTGCCCATCTTTTTCAGGAATCCTTCTGGGAAAGTGTGAGAGCTGACGTAATACCTGGTATAATTAGTTTTACAACAAGTGTGACACACAATCTTTAAGTTCAAAATAAAACTGTTGACGAAAGTTTGATGACATAAAAACAGGTAACAAAATGTCATTGAATCTGGATGTAGCATTCAGGTCGCCAATGAGGTGATATTTTATAATTGTTTTCACCTCGTTTCGTGATAGCTTTCTTCGTCTCAACATTATATCGCTCGACATTTCCACTCATTCACCACACCCCGTAATTAATTCTAAATGTCATATGGATCGAGATCTCTCATTCCGCACAAGTTTTGAACGTGGAGCGAGAAATCTAGTATGACTCTTAAAATAGTTCTCATCATTTGTGGAAGAGGAAGGGCTCGCTTGCCTAATTAGGAAGATATGGATACAATTCTACGTAAATAAAAAAAGGTTTACGAAAACGATGAAAGAATTAAATATAATTTATTTTTGAACATAAGAAGATGAACTTTTGATACCTATGACTGAAATAATTATCTATTAATATTTTTTGCAATATCCATACTTATTGATCGAAACATGAAAATATTCAGACACGCATAACCTTAAACATTCCGTCCTAGAGACATGCAATTGGAGGATTTATTCTTACTGAGATGTAGTATACAGGAAGATAGATTTTTCCAAACCATAAAAATAAGTTTGGGTTATTGTATAATTTCGTTAAATAAAAATACCAAATTACATTGAAAATGTGGGTTCATAATTTGTAATCTTACTTCCACGCAGGTGTAAATGCATGCGAAAGTAAGTACTGATTAGCAACGATCAAATTTAAACAACACAAGTATCCGCTCTCCGCCCATAACTTAAATCCAGTATAATGCCCTCGACATTTTGCGCTCGGTAAAATTTGCCGAAACCGCGAAGCTCGGTCATTTGCGCAATACATCCGACACAGGTTATCATTTTGTTTTATCATTAATTAAATACTCGGTGGAAACGCCGCGAGATCATTGACAATTAATTAAACAGTTAAATGATTAATGTTGTAGCCGATCATACAATTACATCGTTTTATCGGTTAAACACCTTATCATTTTATAAGGTTATGTTAATTTTGTTATGATTTTGAACGAACGATAATATGAATAAATAAATATGCTGACGGCATCCCAGAAGGGGGTGCAGAGGAGTTATAACACCCACATTTTTGCGAAGATGCTACCTAAGTGCTAAAGTGACAGATGGTGAGTCCATCCCCGTCTCAGGCAATATACATCCGACATCGAATTATTTCTAAGACATATGCAAGGTTCCTCACGATGTTTTCCTCCACTTATGGTTTTCGAAAAAATCTAATTTGCTGGGATTTAAACTCGCGAACTTGCGTAATAAGCGAGTGTGCTGAAATCACTGGGGCACCACTATTCTTATGGCTATCTTTACAGATAAATAAAATTGAAGTGTCTGTTTGTCATTTCTAATTAACAACTTTTCATTAAATGCATAATATGAAAGTAAATACACAAATTAAAAACAAAAACAATTAAAAAAAATCTCTTATTCCTTAAAAAAATGTCTTTCTGTCCCTCTGTCTGTTTGTTCTGGCTAATTTTTGAAACCAATTTTTCACGACTTTCACAGGCAGATAGCTGATGTTTCAAAAAGAAACTTTAAATTTAGGTAAAAGTAACATAGTTTTTATGGATTAACAAGGCGAGTAAAACTGCGGGGCGCAGCTAGTACATAATAAGGTAATAAACGACGTGTCCTCTTGCGGTAGGTCGTCGACATCTCCATTAGCGACCACCCGGCTTCGCAAACGACCGATTTACAAGTACACGTTGTGGGCTTTACAAACTCGGAAGTTGATGGCTTAATTTGAATATTTCAACCCTATATTCAGCATTGATGATGAAAAAAACTGAGTGTAGGTTTGTATGTACCTTTAACCAAATCAGTACCTTGATAAAGAGTATTTTTTGATGTTTTCCAAAAATGAAACCTAGCTAGATCGATTTATCGCCCCCGAAAGCCCCTGCATACAAAATTTCATAAAACATGCCGTTAATTTTTAAGCCGAAATGATTTTAATTTTAAACTATAAAGGACGGAATTGCGAAAAATACGCAATTTATATTAAGGTCGTCTAACACTAAGCTATAATAATATTATATTTCTAAGACTAACTATGCCCTGCGCTTTCACCCGCGTAGATTTAGTTTCATCCTTATGGTCCAATATTTTTAATCAAATCAAAAGGTAGCCTAAGTTACCCCTTGAAACATCAACTACCTACCAGTGAAAGTCCCGTTAAATTCCATCCAGCCGTTTCGGAGATTACCCGGAACAAACAGACAGACAGACAGACGGACAGACAAAAATTTTAAAACTTGGTTTTCTAGTGTCGATAGCGTGTATACTTTCATATGCATTTAGTAAAAAGCTGTAATTTTTGAATTACAAACAGACACTTCAGTTTTATTTATCTGTATATATATATGTATATGTATATCTGTATAGATGTGACCTACGTAGACCGTAAAAAATATAGGTGCATGATTATATTATTTAATGATGAAATAATATATTAGGTATTATAGTAACGTGAGTGTCGGCCTTAAGTGGATAGTGAGGCGTTGAAAGAGGTTGCCGGATGCGATACTAAAACCTAAATATATTTCATTGAGATTCATATGACATTTAAAAATAAAAGAATAAAAATCATCTATATTTAGTTAATTAGGCGCCTACGACTGTACCCGTAAATTTCCAGAAGATGAAATTTTAGTCTACATACGTGTTTTTACGACTTTTTAACGAATATAATTGAAACAGTTTTTTTATATGTGTCATAAGCAAGCAATATAAAAATGTGGTATGTGAAATTCCAGTCACGGTGATGATTATTTATAACAGTGCAAAACGCTCAAGAGGAAGGTTAATATGTTGAGAAATAAAATTGGAAAACGAACACCTATTTTTTTCGACCGATGGTGAGTCTATCACCGTGTCATGCACATATACAACACTGAATTACTTTTTAAACATATTATACAGATTCTCTCACAGTATTTTTAAGCACCGTAATGTTTGAGGTGTAATATTGCACTAAAGTTTTTTTAAATTCTCATTGTTACAGACCGGTAAGATTGAAATTTGCATGGCTTTTATAGTAAGCGCAAACTCACGAAATATAGCGAAAATAATCACTACCGCCCCTAAAAAAATGTGTGGTAATGATTTTATTGATCCCTTAATATAGCTTCATTTCTATATTGTAATGCATCAAAAGTTAAAATGCGATACAATTAATCAAACCAGCAACGATTGCTGGGCGGGTGCGGATGTACGCGTTAATTGCAAGGTCATCGGTCCATTAGACCGAGCGCTATTGTCAATAGCCCCATAGACCATAGCGACAATACGGTTCCGATGAATCGATATATCTCTACTCGCTATACCCATATTTATCTCGAAATGTCGCTTTGACTATTCTAAATAACGTCCAAAATTACATAATACAATATTTAGTAGATGACATACTTTGTAGTGGATTTTGTAGTAGCTCACAGGACAAGTTCCAAAAATGTGTTTAACTTTATGGGTTGAGAAACTAAGGCTCTTTCATTTTTTGTTGCTATAGGGCCCCCTAAAATTCACTCCATATTGTCCCAGTTAATGGCAGTGCAAAGCAGTGTGATATGCCTAAGGTGAATTAGTATGGTAAAACAAGTAATGCCTTTAAGCAAATGAATCGCAGAGATTGGATTTGCATCTTTTTGTTCTAACCTAAAAAGCTTTCTAATGTGCAGTGATAATACACATGTTTTGATGTTCAAAGTCTACAAGTGACGAAGATATATAAAGCAGCTTAGATTATATCAATAGAAAAAGCTACAGGAATCATAAAATATAATAATTCAATGTTAAAATTTAATAGGACAGTAAAACCACCAGCGCAAGACGAGTGTAATGGAAGTGTGTCAATCCGGAACGAGCGTGCTTAAGCTGTTATATTATAACATCGCTAAAGTACGGTGTATCCACGCTTATTAACTTTTGGGGAATGTATTTAGCGTTTCAAGATCATTATCACAATTTGGTTGGATAATCGGTCAAACTCCTTTGGGTGCCGTCTATTCACCTATTCGTGGCTTGGGGTGACGAATGCACACTTTGAACATAACAATTTGAACGTTCAAAGGAAATAGACAAATATAATAACACTGGCCTAAAATTGTGTTTTGAGAGCATCATAGTTCAATTGAATCGTTTACTCTAGAGAAATATTTGTCTGTCGAAAACATCTATTGAATTTCAAATAGATATCTAAAATCTATCGTTATATCTAAAAGTGGACAGAATCAAAGTTAAAACTAAAAGCCATGAAAAAATTCACGCTATTAAAAATGAAATTTCAATGTGACGCTCCTTGCGATTAAGATTATAAGCCCAATTAATATAAAAACAAATTATTTCCATACTCCGCATTGAATGTTGGTTATGTACCCAAAACTCGCGTCAAAACCGACGAGACAGATTTACAAGCCAATAATGAACGCAAAACCGACATTAACAAAGAAAAAACGACAGAAGTTATCCAGAAAAGTAAACATTTTGCTAACAACCAACGCTGAGTATAAACACGTGGGTGTAAGCGCCATGTTCCCCAAGTACCCCGTATTGAAGTCAATTCTACACATTTCTAACTAGTCCATCATTGTTAAACACACAATACACTCTTACCCATATAACAAATATAAAATACAAAGATATAAATAAATTAGACGTAATTTATAGCCCCGGTAACGATGTAGGAAACCATGAATTATTTCAAAAAGGTTTAGAAGTGCTATATTTTGTAGCAGATATACTGAGATCAAAGTGTGTATTGAATTGGGTTTCGTAAATATTTTTTGGTGAGCATCAGCAAATTGTGTCTGGTATTATCGTTTAACATTTAACTCCATCAGATTGTAGATCTAGATTTTAAGGTAATCGAGCGTTCAAAATGGATGTTAGCCGTCCAAATTGAGAAGTGATTGTGACCTATGAATTGTCACTAGAATATTGGTGTATCGAAGTGGTTGGTGTTATCCGTGGCACCTCAATGGAGATGACGTCACGACACGCTCTAGTTCAGACCTGTCGGTGCTCGTCTGTCAAATGTAGCGTTACGGTCTCTTACGTGAACTCGACTACTGTCTTATTGTTTTTTTGGCACTTGCTCTGCCGTTTCCGGTGGGATTTCGTATAGTAAAACATTTCGAAATTGTATCGAACATTTGAAAATAGTACGAATATTAATTTGTTTCGAATGATGATATTACCACGGAGGAATTGAATTGTTTTGCATACAATGGAGAGGTTTTGGTTTGTTTTGTACAGAACGTTATCGGTTGAACCGTTCTTTAATTTTACTACTTTATTATATTCTCATGAGTCCCATTAACTAGCCTTAAAGCGTGTTTTAATTTACTTTTTCCGTGTGAATGTACTCGAGTAGTGGCGATTATCTCCGCAAAAGGCTGCTCATGTGTGACAGAATATTGTTTATCGCAAAACGATCTTAAGTAGTTGTTAATTAATTCTTAGACTTTCGATATCATCTCAACACGTCGAGTAGTACGTTCAACAAAAGGCTTGTTATCTATTTCCTTAGAGTGACCGTTTGTGAAGGGTGCATAAATGAGGATCGCCTCTATATGCGGCGCGTTTAGTATGTTTTGCCGCAACTGCGCTGGTCTCGACTACTATTCACTCTTGTGCCTAAAATGGACTCATAATGGCTACTTGTTCCAACGATACACCTGCTGCCATCGCGTATTTGTAAGCATTAAAATTTATCGCTGTTTCGAACTCTACAAGTGGTTTCTGGTATATATTGTCTTTATAATTTTACTATCATATCATGAGTTATGTTCTTACTTTCTAAGCATGCAGACCACATGGAAATTGAATATGGTAGGTACTTTTGTCAATTAAATTAGTTGATCGATTGAGTTGGTTTTAAAAGTGTACTTTGAGTGTACCTTGGGAGCATCTCCAAATTCCATGTGGTATCGCGGCTCGGTCGCAGTCGCACACGAACCACCCTTACGCACTAGACACTCACTGTAACGAGGTTTGTAGACGGCCCGGATCCTCTTAATCAACTTTCCTGTCCTCTTCAGCGGCGGTCCGAGCGCGACGGCCGCGTGTCCCCGTCTCTCCGCGAACACGATATAATTACGTCTATTTTTCAACGGCACTTCGAAACGCGAGGAGCACTCGAGCTGATCCTGCGGTAGTTTGAGTCTGATGATTGCGTCCACTTTGGGCCAAAGTCCCTGGCGGTGGAGGACGCGTTTGACCTGGACAGTGGCGGCGCCTTTGGCCAGGGACTGGACGCGGGCCTCGAAGGCGGCGGGAGCCCGGTAGGCGCGCCAGGCGACGTCGGCGCGTTCACAGTAGAGCCGGCGCGGCGCGGCTATTCCGCCGGTGAGGAGCCACAGAAGAGCCCAGCAAAACGCCGCGCGGCCGCGAGTATTCATCGCGCCATCGCCACAGCGCTCGCTCGCTCCGCAGACGCGCTATGTGGACTCGCCTGCGATCGGAACGCAACTGGCCCCGCTACGTTGAATCATACCCACCGCCTACACCGAAATAGTCTCCATACTCAGACCGAGCACGCGTCGATGATTTATCTCGTTCGATGATTAATTTGCGCTTGTTATACGTAATTAGTGGGTACCATTCGATTGGTTATAGGGGTTGGGGATAACGATGTCCCTTTCCATTAATGTCGTACTTTTACGATGTCCCTTTTTTAATTATTATTGTAGATATTTTTACCGTCTGTTTTAATAAAGCATTTCCTTGAACTTTTCACCTAGTAATTGATTTACAACAATCAATTTTAGAACAATTTAATTTTAATTAGGGTTAAAAATTTTTGGAATATTTTATTTTTTAAATAATTAAGATTGCATAACACATTTCTTGCACATAAGCATGCTACATTTTCACTTACCTAAAAGTCTAATGAGTAATGTGTTGTAGCGAAGACTTTCATGGTAATGACTTTCACCCGTAGCATACACCTACGATGTAGCGCGTAGCGCGTAGACCTCTGCG
This sequence comes from Watsonalla cultraria, assembly GCA_964035505.1. Classification (NCBI taxonomy): domain Eukaryota; kingdom Metazoa; phylum Arthropoda; class Insecta; order Lepidoptera; family Drepanidae; genus Watsonalla; species Watsonalla cultraria. The sequence continues at coordinate 888,065 of OZ037715.1, forward strand.
TAGTAAACCTTGCGTTTCAAAATATCATCTCCATTCACACCTTCGGTTTACGATGTCGCTTCAGTTCAGACAAGGTGAAAATCACTGAAATATTTCATTTAATCTATACAGATAAATAAAATTGAAGTGTCTGTTTGTAATTCCAAAATAACAGCTTTTCACTAAATGCATATGAAAGTATACACGCTACTGACACTAAAAAACCAAGTTTTAATTTTTTTCTCTCTGTCTGTCTGTCTGTCTGTTTGTTCCGGGTAATCTCTGAAACGGCTGGACCGATTTTAACGGGACTTTCACTGGCAGGTAGCTGATGTTTCAAGGAGTCTTCTTTTATTTAAAAAAACATTAGGGTTCCGCGGGACACCCAAGAAATTAACTCTACGCGGGTGAAACCGCGGGGCACAGCTAGTGAGCTAATAAAATGAATATATACGTGTGTTAACTGTAAATACTGTCGTTTTATTCATTGATGTTATCAAAGACTGGATTTCAGTCGCTTGATATAAGTATAATGGTACATAATATTTTATACAAAGTTATGGGTATAACAAGTTTGGGGCTTGCGGTAACACTCGTATTTTTTCATTTCAAGAGCAGAGCACTAGGAGATGTTTTTGTATAATAATGTACAAAACTTAATTATATTTAGATAAGTAGTTCTTGATCTCACCATGTCTATATTAATATTTATAAATACGAAGGTGTTTGAGTTACCAGTAGTGTAGTAGTGGTTTACCATTGAAAATTATTATCTACCGTAATAGGTGAAATTCGTTGGCTTTAACTCCAAGTACAGTGATAGGGTAGGTACTTAAAAAAACATTATGCAAACAAAATTGCGGGTAGAAACTAGTCTAATATTATAAAGAGTTGATTGTTTTTTTTTTTGCATTGAAAGACTCCGAAACTACTTGACCGATCTTGAAAATTCTTTCATCAATGCATCATCAGTGAGTAACATAGGCTATATTTTATCCCCGAACTCCCACGTGAACGGGAACTAAGCGGGTGAAACCGCGGGACGTGCACTAGTAATGAAATAAGTACCTTAATCATGGTATTTAATTGAAATTACATAATTTATTCATAAACGTTGACCATCTCAGGTATTTGTGGTAAAATAGAGAGTAAAATATTAAACGAAAAAAAACTATTAAAAAATATTTTGTCAATATGTTCCCACAGTTATAAGCTTGAATGAATGACCGAATGAGCGAGGACCTAACGGTCTCCAACCAATTTGCCTCACATCCGGCAAAAAAAGGTAAACAGATTGAAAACAACCTTATTTCGGCACCCTTAGAGTTCTCAGGTAGTTATTTCATTCATAAACAGTATGAATGACCGATGGTTTTAGAGATCCCCAGCAATAATTGAACGTTATTAGGTAGATGTGGCTAGTCAGCAGATATTAATTCAATATTTTTCGATTGTTACGTATGTGAGACAAGTGAAACGATTGTGCTTAGCTGGGATTCGAACTCAGGTTTATTGAGTTGAAATCAATGTTATTATTTCTTCAATTTAACCAGAACGTCAGTTAAAAAAAAATATAGATGAATTACCGATTCTTGTACGTAATTAAGTAAGAAGTAGCGATAATGACATTATTATACGTAAATAATATATTTTTTTAAATTTTTATATGAATTTTAGTATTTATAACGTTAAACATTAAAGTAGTTAGAACGTGGTCTTCACAAGGTTAACTTTTGCACGCAAAATTGTTTTGGGTCTTCACCCTCGACGTCAAATTGTAGCAGTACAACTACGACCCCTAGTAACAAATGCTGTGGTAACCATTTTACCTAGAGACACTGGGGTAGTCTTAAACAAAAAAAATTGTATTACGAGTAAAACTAGCAAAATGTTGACAATTTTAAATGTCAATTGCGTCTCACTCACAGGTCTGTTTTAGAACTGAAGTGGTCAATGGCGTTCAAAGGGAGCGCGTGACGTTCTTGTTGTTACTAGAGTTCATAGTATGCAGTAACCGCTTACCATCAGACAGAATAAAAAAAGTTTTAAGTTTATATCATTAAATCTATTTGTTTCTTACGGAACCCTCAATGCTCCAACCTGTATACAAACTTGCGCACTTTTTGTCGCGTGCAAAAAAGGTTTCTCGAGACCGGAACTTACCTTTTGTCGCACGGGACCCTTTGAGATACGTTACGTACAGACTTTGTGTGAGAAAGTGAGTCATGTACGAGGTTTTGAGAAATTTGTCGCTTTCGTAGATCTGTGGTAAGGTCGTCATGCGCTTGTCTTTGATTCTTGAAAGTTATACGGAGTCCTATGGTACATATTTGTATGGTAATCTCTCGCGCTTGCGCTAACAGAAGTGATACAAGATGTATGCAAATTACAAAAATCATTCACGTGACATATGTCATTCCCATACAATTTGTATCGTTTTTATATGTGAAGCGTAAGGATAATGTTACTTTGTCTACAGACCCAGGACTTATTCGATGTTGCTGACCTGAGGTCATATTTTAGGTAAAGAAGTTTTCTGTCTGTTACATTTTCTATACTGAACCGATTTTGCAATGTGGCTTAGATATATTTTTTTTTTATTTATTTAGGTTCATCAACAATTTGTTACATTTATACATACAATTATTGCATCTGAAACTTATAAACTAAATGAACAAATTACTTATAAACTAAATGAACAAATTACTTATAAACTAAATGAACAAATTACTTATAGGTAAACACAGCTTGCTTAATATTAATCGTGTACAACTTAAAAGAAGACTAGTAAATGTTTGAGTGGATCTGTGTGTGTGTGTGTGTGTGTATAGATATCCTTTTTTGACTAGATTTAACCCCATGGTACAACTTAATAGCACCTCGTGTTCTCCAAAAGGTGATATTTGTCATATTTATAAAAAAATACGTTGCTGTTTGTAAATCCTTTCCAAAATTTCAAAAGTATTATTATCAAAATTATTTGAACTAATCCTAACATTTTTTTCATCGCACGTGCGTACAACTTGCCACTAATACAAAACAGAACACGATAAGGTTTTTTTTGTTAAAGTATTTAAAATAATACCTGTGTCCAATAATGGACTAAAATAAAGGTGTTTGACTATTGTTTGACTACACGTGGTAGCAATTAGCGCGGTGTGGGAACACCTTTTTTGTTTTTAGAACTTAAGCAAACTATTGTTTGTAAGTTATCTTTTTTTGAAATACCTTTTTTTGGTAAATGTTACGGTACAGACTTATGTCCAAACTTGCACGTGTTTCATGAACTTTAGATGTTATTTATGTAGTTAAACTAGAACACACACCTACAATATGTAACCTCACTAAGCATATAAGTACAGGGGTCCAACCATGACCTCTTATTGCAAGGTTAATTCAGTTGTGCGACAGTGACAGATGTATGCACGTCACATACATCTGTCTCATAAATGAGTGAAACTATCATGGCAATAAGAGCTCATGGTAAGGCCCCAGGAACTAGAAAATTTTATTGAAATTCTGAACAAAAAAGTCTTTGTACCGTGTGTGGTAGCCGTAAGGAATGCAAATTTCAATTATATTGGTCTATACCACTGAGTTTTTTCTAAACTTAAGTATCACATCAGGAGCTGTACGGTGAAGGAACAAATTGTGAGGCATCTGAAAAAACCACAAATAGGCAAATCAATAAACACACCTATCACGTTGATACCTTATTAGCTCATTTAAAAAGTGGGTTATTTAAAATGCAATATGTACCCCTTTGAGAGCTTTAAGAGTAGGTAAGTTTACGATATGTATAATTGCAGTAAGATAATTCGAAAATGCGAATAGCTCTGGCCTCAGGCTGATGCTAGATGCTAGCTGTGCCCCGCGGTTTCACCCGCGTAGATTTAGTTTCATTCTTATTGTCGCGAAACGTAGCCTAAGTTACTCCTTGAAACATCAGCTACCTGCCAGTGAAAGTCCCGTTAAAATCGGTCAAGCCTTTTCATAGATTACCCGGAACAAACAGACAGACAGAGAAAAAAATTAAATCTTGTTTTTTAGTGTCAGTAGCATGTATACCTTCATATGCATTTAGTGAAAATCTGTTATTTTGGAATTACGAACAGACACTTCAATTTTATTTATCTGTATAGATGTATAGATAATAATTACTTAGTTTCATGCATAGTTCTTCTTCGTATAAGCAACCTTCACAAACTCGGCATTTATGATCCTTTATAAGTTATCATCATAATAATTCTACCGATTTCAAAGTACTTGGTCAAGACTGTTCAAATAAAGATGTTTTAAGTTTAATACCACGGTTGAACTGCTTACCAGAAAGTTAAAACACGCTGTAACAGATGCAATAAATGATAAGCAAAAGCGTAATAAACTGGCGAAAGATTGTGTCAGCTGCAATTGATGAAGTCTTCATTATACAAATTGGCATTACCTACGTCATTGCGATATGAGATGACTTTATAAACGGTCATGTTGCTCTACATGCTTTCTTATTTTGCAAATTATATATTGGTAATATATTGCTTCTGAGGTTTTAGATTTTATGTAAAAACATCCATACTCTTTTTTATCTGCTTAGGGCTGGAGTTTTTGTAAATAATTTCTTATTAGATACCTTAAACCTCACAAAGAACACAACCTCTAGATCTCATGTCTGTAGGATCAACGGCTGAGACTGTGTGTTGATGTATAGGCCAGCCAGTCGGATAAATTGAATTTTATGTGTATGGATGACTATTTGTCCATATTCATCTATTACTAGCTCTATGACTAATGTTGTTATTGTCTATAGATAAGCTGTTACCAGCTACCTTTATTTTGTATGATACAAAGATGACCAGTCCCTGATGGTAAGCGGCAACTGTAGCTATTTAGTGTGATTTTCACCAAGCGTGAAAAGAATGGAATCACTGTGCTAAGCGACAAAACTATTTCCATAGATGCACGAAAAACTGTCTCGCACAGTAAATTCTCGACTTTCATAAGTGCCTTACCAGGGCCTAAACTGAATAAATATTTTTCATTGTCATTTTCAATACTATGATACTAAGCGCCGTCTCTTTTTTTTCATCGACTGCGTCCGTCTAAAAATATTATTGTCTCCTTGAGGTTAAAGCTTATATTTATATCTATATCACATTTTCACGTGAAAAATATTGAATTAAATTATAACGTGGTTTATTCAATGTAGAGCCACATTCGCATACATCAAACGCACGGCCACCCTCAGCGGGTCCCAATTTCTCGTTAAGCGCATAATTTTTAAATTGTGACAACTTCACCCGCATAATGTTGCCACATAAACATTTATTTGGTGAATACTTGTCTTGATAATGGTTCTAATTGGCAATTGGCAACCCTCTTAAGCTGATTTGTGGGATTTATCATTGATTTTCGTATTATTTACAGTTTTATGGAAGAAATTTAACTCAAGAATGCTTGGGCACCCAGAAGTCCCCAATGGGGTAAACAGAGGTTTTACAACATCCAACGTAGATAATTCGGGTGCCATCGTGGCAGATAGTGAGTCCATCGCTGTCACAGGCACTATACATACGTCTTTGAATTTCTTATCAGATATACTCGTGGTGTGACATCACTGGATCAACTTTTTTTGGGAAAATTTATTGTATTGGTAGAAGGCGGTTGGATTTTATCTTGCGTACTGCGTTATTCATACCATTATTGGTACTAAGTCTTCTGAACTTTTCCATTAGATTACTATATTAATAGGTTAGGAACACAATTTTGCCCGAGCTTATCATAAATTTGTCATCATAGGCAGTTAGGTTTACCCTACTGATCGTAAAAACCTGATTACGCCCATAAATGTTGCAATTGAACCGTTACATCAAAATTACCGTATCCAGTACTAAATAAACACGGGTTAAGATGTACTCTCTTATTTCTTTCTGTTTCAGAAGATCTTCGTTCTTAACTATCTTGCAGACACGAAATTCAGTCACAGGTAACGTTGTTTAAAAGTGATACTAAGCTAAGTACTATTGGAGACAGTAGTAAGTCCCTTTTATTGAATGATTTTGATAGTTTTAGGTGCAAAAATGCAGTACTACATCTATGTACAGTAGGTTTAAATAATATGTTTCAAATTTGACGAATTAATTGCGTGCGAAAGCGTGACTAGAAATGTGTTGATACTTTTTGGAGTCGGGTTGTGGTTGAATTTCAAAGATGACGGATCAACACATTTCCCGCCACACAGGAACGTGACGTAATTCGTCAACGTTGAAGAAGCATGTCAAAATATAACTCAAAAATATAATTAGGTAAGTAATTGATTTTAAATCGTCGTAAGATCGACGGAAAAAATACCTCAAATTATAATTTCACCGGCTTCGGAAGGTTGCTTATACTAAGAAGTACATATGCTCTTGCCTGTAATCCCCGAAGGGGTAGGCAGAGGTGTTGTAATAACACCCACCTTTCAGAAGATTGATTGCTAACGTGACAGATAGTCTATCAGCGTCACAGGCACCATACATACGTCTACCAATGCTGGATTAGCCATCTCGCAAGAGTAGCAAATGCTAAGGGCCCCGCAAATTGAGGGCCCCATATTTTACGCAGACACTTAGGCTATGCATCACTCCCACCTGAAAATCTAAAGTAAACCAGGGGCCCTTTGGCCGAATTTGCTACGCTGGCTTAATCTGACACTGAGTCGTCTACTGAGAAGTACGCAGCAAGAAACTCTTTTTGAGGTGATGCCTTAGGATCAGATGTTAGTCGGAAGCATAGTAACAGGAGGAATGGGAGTGAACACCTACATAGCCGCCAAAACGGTCCAGCCGGTGCGTGTGTGGCTTATCTCTTTCGCGCCTGTAAGTAAATATAACTCGCGCGTTATGGGAATCACACGACACTACTCTTGGTCGGTTAAGTGTTCATTCACTGAGAAAAAAGCTTGAGTGAGAATCGAGTGAGAATGAAATTTGAAAATCTAAGTTTATTTTTATAAAAATCTTGATTTTTTTTTATCTTAATACAAAACTGTTTGCAGTTTGATTTGTTTTTGAAAGTTACTACCTGGTATGCCTGTGGAAGTGTAGGTCGTGTAACAAACGAAATGAGATACCTAACCTTGCACGCCATATCTCGTTGTATTGAAATATAGTGTGACATTCCATCCGTGCCTTTTCTACACTAGGCCCTAAAAAATTCTTATACATATTTTTGAGACTTTCTTGTCGGCTTTTTCTCAGTAAGAGCAACCTTGAAAATCCGGGGCAAAGATTTAAAATTATTTATATTCTAAGAAGTCTAATCAAATGAACATATTTTGTTATTTTTATAGTAAATACAATCTAAAGTCACAAAAAAGGAATTTTTAGAGAACTTCTTCAATAAAGATTAAACGAATTAGCTGCTGAATGTATCTTCGCTTAGAATGTATCTACTTGTTCTATCTTAATAAAAGTATGGCTACAATAGTTCCAATTTTAAAATCAGTCAGAGCAATACTTTTAACTCGCAACGTATTCACCTCACATAAACCTTCAATGCGACTTTAAGTCCAATGGTAGTTCGGGAGCTCTCACCTTTACCACGTGACAGTGACGTATGTTCTCCCGACGTTACCCCATATTGGTCTGTCTCTTTCAAAACTTATGGAATAACACACTATTTGTCCCAATTTACCATTCTTATCCAAGTGCCTGTACATAACCTTATTAGACTTCTTCGACGCCTGAGAGGGTCCTCGTAGGGGTAGATAGTAGTGGCGCAGCAGTCAGCACTCAATTTAAATCGAAAGTGTCGATATGACGCTTAAGCCTGTGGCCTTGGCCTTTAGTGCCAACGTGACAGATGGTGAGTCTATTGCCATCGCAAGCACTATACATACGTCTTTGAAATACTTCTCAGACGTATGCAGGTCTCCTCACGGTGTTTTTCTTCGCCGTAAAGCACGTGATGTGAAATCGCTGCACATAAGTTTAACTCATTAGTACTTGGCCCTGCTGGGATTCAAACTTGCGTCACGTGCGTAGCAGGTGACTGCTCCAAACTCAAGGCCACCACGCTCTTCAAATCTTTATTTCGTCTTCCGAAATCAATAATGAGGAAATAACTGGATAGAAATAGATTATATTATTGGGTTCTACATCATCTCCCTGGCCTTATCACATACATTGTTGAGGTCGGCACTTGATTCAACCTGATGTGACTGATCACCTGATTTTTATACGAAGCGACTGCCATCTGACCTTCGCAACCCCATTTAGGAAGAAAATCTGTGATCTGGGTCAAACCAGTTGTCAGATTATTTTTAGGCCTCCGACTGACCTGTAACGATTGCCAAAGATGTTAAATTGGCAACCGGGACCGACGGCTTATCGTGCTCTCCGAGGCACGGAGGGAACTCGGGCGGTCACCCATCCAACTACTGGCTAGGCGTATGGTTGCTTAACTTCGCTGATCGAATGATATGCGCAATAGCAACTGTGCCACGAGCTCCTCTACATTTGAATTAAATGGGTTCTAAAGTGAGTTTGAGTGTATTTACAGAAACTCACAGTTGAAGCTTTTCGTCTCGGCGCGAGCGCATCTGCGTACGGTCGCGTGTCGCGCGCTGACTTCATTACACGCGACTGACAGCTGTAGAGTCGTATTATTTTACGAATTATTTTTCGTTTGTATCTATATGACATATTGTGTAAATTAAGTGTGTAGTTTTCGTAGGATATCTTTAAAGATATATTTGTTCCGTGTACTACCTAGCGACTGTGTTCCTGTGGTTACTTAGGATTGTAAGTGGGTAATGTTTATTGCCTTAACAAAGACATTGCTACCTTTCGCTTTATTAAATCTAATTCCTGATATGCCAAAGAGTTACGTCAATAATAGGAAATTACTTATTGTGTAGAATATAATATGAAAATGTTTTTATTGCATAATTATAAAGTACCTATGCATCAATTATGGAAGCCTGTCATACCTTCGAAATGACTTCGAAGCTTGGATTAGAATAGCGTGTTACTCTTTATAAACTTGAACATAGTGAAAAGAATGTATTCAAGTATATAAAAATGTTGTCAAACATTTAATACAAATTAATAAATATTTAAATTAATATAAATAAAAAAATATACGTCAGCTCCATCCTCTTCTCCGTTCTGAAACGATCAGTGAACACCTGTACATTGAATGATGACGGGAGGCGAAATATACATATAGAATAATACCTTAAGACATTATTTTCATAAATTCGGTGGGTTGCCGCCGCTCGCCGCGGGCTAACACTGACCAGGCTTGTGCACACTATTGCGCTTACTATAATTAAGATACTAAATGCTGTATACAAAGATCACGTGACCACATACATAAATTGGGCACGTAATTACCACATACATAAGGTAATAGTGGTGATCGAATATGTATGATTTTAGTAGTTGAGAAAGCTTATCCACATATCCACAAAAATTTACTTTCATAAATTAATTCCCGCGACCTCCACGACAATTCAATTTCTTGGATGTCGTGAGAATTCATTTGTATACCAAAATAAAAGCCGTGGAGGTGGTTGTATTGAAATCATGGATGGGAATAAGCCGTTGAGAATATGTGATTTGGACAAAAAGTTAACTCTATTGACCAAAAGCACAAACTAAAAACCCCTATCCCCTTGTTACAGGATAATTATGGTTTGAAAAAGAATAGATCAAACTTGGATAAAACTATGTCCATCCCTTTTGAAAACCGTATCATACACATGTTTGGAACCACTTTTAAACCAAAGATCTTAGCTGATGTTATGTAATAAGGGTGAAATAAGTGTTGAAAGAACGTTTATGAATCTAGTTTGTTTTTATTGTTGAACGTTTTTATGTTTTGTTTATAGCTTCGCTTTCATTGTACGTACAGATTTAACATAAGGGAGGTTATGAGTATTTCGGAGCGATTTTAATCGAACATTTCGCCGATCGATTCAGATCGACATTCAAAGATTTGAATATGGATCGTTTACGGTAATTTGGGCCAACGTTTGGGCAAATACAACCAACACCCAAATTCCAATATTCGGTTGGTCTTTTTGTAATTTTAGGTCGAACTTGCCACCTTAGTCGAGTCGAGAATTAGTTTTTGCTTTTATTACATCGATGGGAATTTATTAGTGATACAACAAAGTAGGTATTTTAATTAGGTCACATTTGTGGTATTCGGGGCAATTATGCAAATATACCCAATAATTAAAATAAAACGGCTCCGAATAACACATATTCAAGTCAAAAGGGTTTTTGGTATCAGGAGGGTAAACCCTGGTGGCTTCGTGTAGTCGCCTGCTATGTTAACGAATCCAGTTCAAATTCTAGGGTCCCTAAAAAATTAGTTTTTCTTAAAAAATAGGTATAGTGATATCAGACCAAGAGTTTAACGGTGAAGGAAAAAACTATGTATGAGAAGTAATTCAATGACAAGTAGAGGCTTGATCTGCTCCGATGGGACCAGAGTGCCCAGTGCGAGTTTTTCTCTACCGCCGTCACAAGTCACCGAAAGTCATCGAAACAGCGCCTCTGTCGGCCTAAAAATTACACTATTGTGAGCCCATACAAATCTGCGTTTACGTCGACGCGGTAACTTGTGATCGCGATTTAAAAAAAACTCGCACTGGGCCTTCGGAACAATTAACGTAATACTTCCTACACTAGCCTTTACGTTTCCATACAGAATGAGGAAAATACTCAAATGATATCGAACAGGTTGAAGCCTGTACTTGGGGTACTGATCATCTTTGTTTAAAAGTGTGTTTGTAGAACTACATACATAGATATGCTCACGCCTGTATTCCCCGAAGGGGTAGGGCAGAGGTGTTGTAATAACAACACCCACTTTTCGCCGAATATGATTAAGTGCAAACGTGACAGAGGGTGAGTCCATCGCCGTCTTAGGCACTATACATACGTCTTTGAATTATTTCTCAGACATATGCAGGTTTCCTCACGATGTTTTCCTTCACCGTACAGCACGAGGTGTGAAATCACTGTACATAAGTTTTTAGAAAAACTCATAGGTACAGGCCCCGCTGGGATTCGAACTTGCGTCGCTTGCGTAGCAGGCGACTGCTCTAACCCAGAGGCCACCACGGCTCTTGTAGAACTAGTTATTTAATAGGGGCGTATGAAGGCGTGCCAGCATGTTAGATTCAATAACATGTTATAAAATTTGTACATACCCTTATTTACAGTTGACACTAAGAGGAAGAAAAAACCCCTTTCGGTTTATTTTTCATCGTAGTTAGTTCACATAATAATAACCATTAATTCTTCAAAGAGACAGCCAAAGTCTTCGCCCCTTAATCCATACAGGTCAACATATATAGGTCAATAAGGTGGTCGAAAACTAATTAACAAGCTACAAGCTAGACGTGGACGATTATCTATATCTATACACATAAATAAAATTGAATTGTCTGTTTGTTATTCCAAAATAACAGCTTTTCACTAAATGCATATGAAAGTATACACGCTACTGACACTAAAAAACCAAGTTTTAAAATTTTTCTCTGTCTGTCTGTCTGTCTGTTTGTTCCGGGTAATCTCTGAAACGGCTGAACCGATTTTAACGGGACATTCACTGGCAGGTAGCTGATGTTTCAAGGAGTAACTTTGCCACTTTAATTTAATAAAAATATTAGGGTTCCGCGACAAAAAGGATGAAACTAAATCAACGCGCAAATAAATTTAATAAAAAAATACGAATGCACAACATACTTTCGAGAATTAGGGTTAATTTATAATCTGCATGGAAACTAGGTCTCCTTGCTGGGTACTAAATCGTTGTGTGTGCACAAGGTAGCCATTAAGGCAATGGACTACGGAAATTATAAACATAAAACCCGCGCTTAGCGCTTTCGTCCACGCGGAACTTAACGAGGTAGTAGCTGATTTTTTTTACATCTGCTGCAAAATTTTATTTCGAATCATATACTATTTTACAATTCTTTTGCTTTACTGCATTTATCCAGCATAGATATTTGTAGTTTTAAGAGTTTATCTCCTGTTGAAATATCTCGCTATTTTATTATTTTAGATTCATCTTTCACACAATCCATTGGTTCTTAGGAATTTCTGTACCTAAATAACGCACTCTTGATTCTGTGAGTGTATTTGGTCCGAAGTCCACACCTAGGTAGCTGGTTCGACCTGAGCCGCCACGCATCGCGGCGCACGCCCCCAGACACACTAATTACACTCCGATAACATTCATAGGCCAACGTCGAACTCACCGACCGTAACCAGCATCTTGATGTGAAAGTAACTTACGAACAATTAAAACCAATACTTTTTTTTTTACAAAAAATTTTATTATTTGTTTTTGTACCTCGTTGTTCAGTTCAGAAGGTGAACTTTTTCCAAAAAATATGTCATGAATCAAAATTCTGATGAATTGAAATTTTGAAGTTTTCCTATTATTTATTAAGAGTTATATTATTTAATTTCAGGTACTATACTTTGAATTAAACTACAAAGCTTTCCATTTTTCAATTAAACTTTGTTTTTTTAACAATCTTAATTTCCAAGCCCCTATAGTTACAGGCAAGCAGCTATCTCGCAAATCTACCGCCCTCCCTCGGCTGCCAAGCGTTACGTCTGCAGCAAATTGCCATATTGAGGATATCAATCTGCTTTTATTGTTAAATGTACGTCTGGCTTTATTATTGTTAGCACTAGCTTTCATATCTGTAGCAGACATCTTAGTATGTGCGTGCTAACAATATGAAACATTTTATAATTCATAAGTAAGTGCTGATTCGAAGGTTTTGATAATCGCGTTAGTTACTTCAATCAACGGATTAGGGTGTTCTCCCAGGCACGAAGAGTCTTGATTTTGTTCGAATGGTCATCCGTACACTATCAGACTAGCACCTACACTTACAACTTATTGCGATTTTGTACCGATTATTATTGTGTCGACTAAATTCTTTTTTAAAGTTTGATAAAATACGCTTTATGTGAGAGTGTTTTTTTATGTGCAAACATCTTCCTAGCAGGGTCCTCAAAGAGGCAGTAGAGATGTTAAAACATACACATGTGCCAACTAAACTTGAAATCCATCTGCTTCCCATGCACCAACCCTTGAACCTAATCCAATCCACCACGCAAATACAGCTCTAAAATGTTTCACGACAATTATAACAAATCTTTTTAAATCATAAAACGGGTTTCTGAATGATCTCTTGTGTTAAATATTTAAGAGAAAATTGTTGGTACGGCAATATTATTCAGTGTAATTTGAGTGTGATGGGAAAAGCTGATAAATACTCAGAAATCGATGGCAAATTGAATAAGAGAAAAACAGTTAAATACAAAACGGTCTCAAATAAATGTCCCAGAAAAACTGCAAGTTACTTTTAAATCATCATAAAACGGAATGTTCGCGTAGTAATTCGAATGTTACTGAAGCCGTCAGCATGTTATGGATGTCAATGTAAACGTTGTACTAAAATATTATAGGCCACTATAAAACGGCTGTTTCATACGTTGGCGAGACAATATAATAACAATATGCCATACACCTTATTGCTTACGACATACAGACCAAAATTAAACATTATGTTTCGATTCAAAAAGGAAAAAGTTTGCTTGTTCCGCCTAATTCAAGAAAACTGCTCTTGAAGTGTGTGATTGCAGTTTCTAGTAAAGTTTTCGGGTTAATAACTCAAGTTATTTTCATAGATACTATTCTGAATGATTAAAATAAATGTATCATATCCTAATCTCTTTAATTTATTGATCTCTCGATCGTTTCATTTAACTAGTCCGAGCACCCACTATGATCGTTTTAGGCAAGGCGTATAATAAACAACTTCGACAACAACGAAGCTTTTAGCAGAATTAATTAAGAAGTATAATACGCTTAGAGGGATCATAGTTGGCCCCAGACAACATTTTATGAGTTCATTAATAACCGATGACATTTTACAAAACTTAAGAGGCAGATATTATGTCATCCGTGCGCGTAAAGCGAAGAGACGAAAATGTCCCAATCGTCATACTCACTTGCTTATCGGACTACTCTTTCGCGGGAACAGCTTTTAAGCATAAATTACTATAAACATAACATAGCTAGTGTTACAATATCTTGTTTGCAACGATGAACTAAACCGCTGAGTAATATCAGATACAAATGTCTAGTATAAAAATTAAATACCCAATAAGCCTACAGTTCCAAAGCCATTAACCGTCGTGACAGCCTTCGTGGCGCCGTCTGCAGTGTCAGGCAACCCGGCTAAGCGGCGCCTTATGCCTCCCGCCCTCGTAAAGATACGCGCAATTAGTTTATCTGGATGATTTTGTGGTTATGTCACTCAAATTGAACTTTATTTTTTGAACATTCAAATTTATGACAGTGGCACATTACAATTAATATGTTTTGAGCTGTGTACTTAAACAGTCGCGTAATTAATCTTAGGAAGATTTTTAGTTCGGGAATTCTACTCAATATGGATAATAGTTAATTCGTGACGTCATATAGTTCAAGTTTTGCGTTAGTAGCTTATTCACTGTCATTTGGGGTCAGGGAAATATTTTGGTGGTTGGGTGATAACACAATCCCAATCTAATAGAATAGGAAAGATTGATTGAGGGCTTATGACCCTAGTAGATGTATGTGTTGATTCATATGTGTGTAGTGACCAATGACCATTAAACTAAGGCTTTTAAAGGATTCTGTCTGAGCGGTGACAAATCTAAATGAAATGCACCAGTGATTGCATTAATGCGTAATTATCATGAAATATATTATATTTATTGTAAAGAAGAAAAGATATAACGTATATGTATGTAGTCATGACAATGCAAACTATGTAATTTATGTTACCGGCCGGTCTCCTATCAGATGGACCGATCAAATAAAAGATTCCAGGTCACCGAGGTTCAGCTCCGTCGTCAGGGCCGCGATGGACAGAAGCCGATGGAAACAAATAGTTCACTCCAAGTGTGGACCACTTGTTGATGACCACGATCCTCAGACATGAGGGAACGACTAGAGAGAGAATTTATGTTACTCGCCAATTATTGGCTGATATTAACAGCCATGGTAGCAGAGTGGTTTCAGTAGTCATCTGTTATGCAAGCGATACGTGTTCAAATTGTGTGAAATACTTTTTTTTAAATACACTAAAAGGCAATTTGATAAAAGAAATGATACTCGTACCAAGACCACCTAATATGATACTTATCTCTGCGAATACATTTAAATAACGACAAAGGCAAATAACATTCCTCAAAGTTAATCATTTGGAATCAAAAGGAATTAAACACAAAAAATAAGCCCTACATCGACAATTGACTTCAAAAATGCAATGTAAAAATTTTGACGAAACTCAACTGCATGCTAATATGGTTTGTACATTTTAGATTGACGTTTTGATGTTATGTGGTTGAGCAGCTTTTTATACTGATCCTAAAATGCTAACAATATAATTTGTGTATTTCGACTTCATATTTTTTCTTAACTTATACTCGAGTAGTTATAGATGGGTATTACATGAACAATTATCGACTAGTCGGTAAGGGTGAGATGTACATGACAAGTATAAATCTGTCACTGAATCGAAAAACCATTGATTTTATCGTAAGGTTTCTGGCTTTTGTGTGGTTCCTTTGAACAGGTGTTGTTTGATTTTTTTGGCTTGCCCCACAATATTTACTGCAGTAGGTAATCTGATTACATTGGCAGGACATCGAAAAACTTCTTTAAGTTTGATTTGTGCTTCTAGATATATTTATAAAGATTTATGTACTTGTTAATATTAGAGTCAGATAATTTAAATTGTAAAATTTATTGAAATTGCAATCATTGCTATCACGCAAATTGGAAGCATTGGCCTGCAAAAATAAATCCCTTCCCAATCTATAGTAACGATGGTCAAAACGATTAGTAATACTGAGTTTAAGAATTAACATACTAAACCAGTCCTCACTTTAAAACAGATAAAGATACAAAGACATGAACTAAATAAACTTCCTAGTGATTAAATTGTACAGTACAAACGTATGTAGTGGTAAAGCGGTGAAATTAGGCAAGGCCTGAAATGAGCGATCCGGTCTCCACGACCACCCAGCGCCATTGTCCGGTGTCGCTCGACCAAGCAATTTACACGTGTGTGCGTGTGATGACTTTGTTCTTCACCCGACATGGTCGATAGCGTTTTGACCGGAGTGAAGTTCGTTATTCTTCAATACAGCAATTATTTTTTTTTTTACAATAAAATATATATAAGACAATATGGCAGGAATTGTAAAATTCAAATAAACAATTGCGTTGCTCTGAAAACAAAGATTTATTTAAGTATTTACACATATATCAATAATAATAACATATAACTTAAATCATACTATCTTACCTGAAAACAAAGAAACGACATTTAAAGTTTATTCTTTAAATTAGTCAATTCCTTTATATACAATATTATTAGTCCAACGACTCCATTTTAAATGAGTTCTGTCTACTTGACACAAAAGCTGTTTAACCAACCATGTAGGCTGCCATCACTCATAGCGACATCTATACGTTAAAGAGTACACAACACGAACACTGTATACCGACGGAAGAGAGCTGTACATATAAAGAAGTATAGTTTCTTTACATCTCCCCTCCCAATGAAGAAAATTTTCACAAAATTTTTCACAAACTAAAACTTAATCATAACTTACTATAATATATGTACAACATTTTCTAACAAAAAATAAAATACGTAAGTAAATCTTGCCATCTTCGCTTTATGTAGGAATTGGTATAAGCTTAGTGATATGAAAAAGATTTGATTCAGACTTTTTGTGACCTGTGTTAATCCTGTATATTGAACTTGATATCTTTTCAGTAATTTTAAATGGACCAATCTTCAGCTCATCTAATTTATTTCTATTCAGTCTATTTCCGTTCTCTACGTACACCATATCCCCTGTATTAAAATTAAATTGAGTTCTATTTTTATCGAAGATTTGTTTATTATATCTATGTGATTTTATTGAATTTTCATAAGCTGTTTTTTTATCCTCTAGCCATTCAACTCCTGTCTTATCCCTTTTTAATTCATGTGGTAATAATGTAACATCTGTACCATCTAACAAGTACTTCGGTGCAAACCCAGTAACTGTATGTTCTGTATTATTATATTTATCTACACAGTTATGAGCAATGGTTGTCCATGCTTTCTTGTTACTTTTTTCATTTATTTTACATCGTATTTTGTTGACAAGTGTTTGATTAAGCCTTTCATTTAAGCCATTAGAAAATGGGGCATTTACTGCAGTGAATATAATTGGTATTGATTTTTCATTTAAGAATGCTTTGAATTCCTTTGAATTGATTCCCGGGTACTGATCGGTGAGAAGCATTCCAATTGTATCAGGTTCTGCTACGTTATTTATAAGTTTAACAAAATCATTAGCATTTTGTGTTTTTGAGGTAACTATGTAGGCGTATCGTGTAAAATGGTCTACAAGAAGGTGTAAATATCTTTTCGTAGAGCGTGAGCCTCCAAACCCCCCAATCGTGTCTATTGATACAATGTCAAATGGTTTTGTGGCAGGACCTAAATGTGACATTAACCCATATTTATCATGTCCTCTAGTTTTATTTTTTATACAAATCTCACAACTTTTACAACATCTCTTTATATTTTTTATTAAGTTATTTGCTGTATATAATTTACTAATTTTTAGATGCATTTGTTTTACACCCAAATGACACATGTTCTCATGTACATTTTTAATAAAGTTTTTACTAAAATCTTCCGTTAAAATAATTTTCTCACGTTTTCGAACCTTTTTATAGAAAACATTGTTTTTCGATATAAATTTTGATTTATTATTTTGTATATCCTCATTATTTGATTGATCTGTAACAATGTCATTTAATTTTATCATGTTTACAATTTTTAATTGCTCATCCATATTTTCATCTGCATTTAATACTGGGTTCCTACTTAAACAATCTGCTTCTATGTTATCTTTACCCGGAGTATATTTAATTTTAAAATCATACTGTGATAAGTAGTAGGTTAGATCTCCTAATTCATCATCAGTTCTAGACTTAATATTTAAATCTTGCAATGGTTTATGGTCAGAGTATACTGTAAACGACCTACCTATTAGCC
Source organism: Watsonalla cultraria (assembly GCA_964035505.1). Taxonomy (NCBI): domain Eukaryota; kingdom Metazoa; phylum Arthropoda; class Insecta; order Lepidoptera; family Drepanidae; genus Watsonalla; species Watsonalla cultraria. The sequence continues at coordinate 906,177 of OZ037715.1, forward strand.
AGTATTGCCAGTATCTTATCGCTTCTTTAATAGCCAAACATTCTAAATAAATTGCCTTTTTTTTTTTTGTATTTGATTAAATTTTTTTGAAAAGTAGGCCACTGGCTTATCTATGCCATTTGGTTGTGTTTGTTTTAGCACTGCACCAATACCTTCTAAAGATGCATCTGTGTAAATGATTATCGGCAAATGTTGATCAAATATTTCTAAGATTGGCTGTGAACATAATAAGATCTTTATGTTTTCAAATGATCTTTGACAATCTGCTGACCAAATACATTTTTGATTTTTCCTTAGCAAACAATGAAGAGGTTCTAAAATTACCGCACTTTTTTGTATATATTCATGATAGAAGTTAATTTTTCCAAGAAATTGTCTAACATTTTTCTGAGTTTTTGGTACTGGGAAATCTTTTATTGAAATTAAATTATCCTTAAGTGGCTGTACCGTATTATTATGTATTATATGGCCAAGATATTTCACTGAATCGGAAGCAAATGTACATTTTGTAAATTTTAGTCTAAAACCCTCTTTTTTAATAGCCTCTAACAACTGTGTTAAATGGTCAATATGCTCGGAAAAATTCTTTGAAAATATTAGGATATCATCGATATAGTTAACTGCAAAATCATTAAGCTTATACTTTCTTAAAATGTTACTCAGTACCCTTTGAAATATGGCTGGCGACGTCTTCAAACCAAAAGGTAAGCACGTCCATTGGTAGTGTCCTTCCTGCGTTACAAAGGCCGTTTTCTTCCTATCTTCAATTCTTAGCGGGATAGACCAGAAGGCTGAATTGATGTCCAGGGTTGTGAAATATGTTGAGTTTCTTGTCTTTACCACTAAGTCGTCGATCAAAGGAAATGGTTGAGCTTGTGGTACCACTATTTTGTTGAGATCTCTAAAATCTATACATAATCTTGATTTTCTATTGTCTTCAATTGAACATCTATAAGGTCTTTTACTACAGTATTTGTCGACGAGTAAATCAATCCGTGCTTCATATTGACTGACCGTACCGATGTCGTATTTGTCCCTTGCAAACGTTGATCTGTAAGTGTCTATTAGTTTAATTATTTCTGACTTTTGTTGAGTATTTAAATTACTCATACTTACTTTGAAGTCTTCTTCTTTTATATGTTCGTTAAAATTCATTGAACACAGTTTTGTTCCATTTTTCACTTCCTTAGAAATGTAATTTTTATCGTCATCCTTCTTAGGATCTTTTTCATATTTTATTTTTATTTCTTTTTCTTTTTGTGAGATTATCAAATTCTCATCTTGAACCAGTTTGAATTGTTTTATAATATCCAATCCAATTAAAAAATCATACTTAAATTCTTCTCCATCGATTATATAGACATCAACTGTATCTTCAATATCAAATATTTTTATTTTAATAGTTGTCAAACCAACTGTCTTTTTTACACCATTAATTGTGATTAAATTATCACTTTTTGATATATCATTTCCTTCTCCTTTTAATCTTATTAATTTGGAATTTATTACAGAAACATTTGAGCCTGAATCATATATTCCAAAGGTTTTTAATTGTGAATTTAATAATAGTTTGACTTGAATTAATGGTGTAATTATTCGTTTTTTGTATCATTATGAGTGAGTTCAACATCAATGACAGAATTATTTATGGTTTTACTATTGCTTCTTTTGAATGATGGGTAATTATTTTCCTGTGTCTGTTTGAACCAGCACTTTTCTTCAGGGTGGAACCGAATACCTTTATTTAAATCTTCACAAGTTTTACACGGTTTTATCTTATCCTCATATGCCTTTCCTTTATAATCATAAGTATGTCTTTTATTCTTGCTGAAAATCTTTTTATTCGTTACATATTCATGTTTTCCAATTTCTTTATAGAGGTTTGCAGTTGACTTTACACTTTCTTTGTCAATTTTATCCATGACGTAATCCGGTAATCCCATGACAATAAGATGTATCAATGTTTGGGTGTCGATGTGCTTGTTGACCTCCAATAATAGTCTTTCTTTTTTTGTGGCATATTCCAGTAACGATCCAGATTGAAATCTAAATGTGAATGCATATTTAATTTGTGACCAACCTTTATTTCCATATGTTTCACAAAAATTTGTTTTCCATAGTGCCCACTTAGAATTCACAGTCAATTTTATTAACATACTGCTGTACCAATCTAGGCATTGTTTTTCTAGGAGATATTTCAAAATCTCAATTTTCTCTTCATCCTGTTGAACCTCGAACCTTTCACACTCATTTTCAAATTCACTGATCCATTGGTCAGCATTTGATGTTTTATTAGAAAATTTTTCTATCAAAAACCGTTCGGAGGTTTTTCCTATATTCTTTTTCTCGGGCACATTGCTACCAGTGCTATCTCGCTGTGGTAATGTCACCCCTGTAATCTCCTCTAAATACTGGTCATCAAACTGTATATTTTCACCTTCATCTAGATATATATTCCTCATATCTGCAGTTAATGGGATCCATACTGCGCGTGTTTGGTGTCTTTTTTTGAGAGAATTTTTTATTTTCGTAAACACGTCCGAACATAATATGGTAGTATGCTTACTTACGGGCTTTGAATCGCTTGGGATCTCAAAAACACATCCGTCCGGTGTCTCGATGGAGGTAATGCATATCACGTTTGTTTTTCCGTCCGCTGACCCCAAGACAACAAATTTAAATCGTAGCTTTTCCATTTTTCTTAGTTTAGACTAAAAATGTCGTTTTATAAGACAATATGGCAGGAATTGTAAAATTCAAATAAACAATTGCGTTGCTCTGAAAACAAAGATTTATTTAAGTATTTACACATATATCAATAATAATAACATATAACTTAAATCATACTATCTTACCTGAAAACAAAGAAACGACATTTAAAGTTTATTCTTTAAATTAGTCAATTCCTTTATATACAATATTATTAGTCCAACGACTCCATTTTAAATGAGTTCTGTCTACTTGACACAAAAGCTGTTTAACCAACCATGTAGGCTGCCATCACTCATAGCGACATCTATACGTTAAAGAGTACACAACACGAACACTGTATACCGACGGAAGAGAGCTGTACATATAAAGAAGTATAGTTTCTTTACATATATTATTAGGTATCTAGATGGAAATAAAAAAAAGGAATATACTAAAAATGTTTTCAAGTCAGCCTAAACTTTTTGTTTTTAATTTAGACTTTCTTCCAATCTTACATTCCTTTTAAATAACTCTTCAAACAACCCACAAAATATTATGAGTGTCTCCGGCGTGTCAAGCGTCAAAAGGTTACAGTAATTGCTAATCAGACGGCCTATGTGCGTTTGCTCTCTTTGTAGATTTTTATGAACTTTATACCACAATCGCTGGTCGCTTTCACCTCGACACAAGCTGTAACCCCGCTACCAAGCGTGGGAACCCTTGGATTCCGCAAGATTAATCCATCGCCCGCTCCTCCACTTTGCATAGTTTATTTATGTCCCCAACGAGTTTTTGCTTAAGTTCAGACCTTTACGACGCATGATGTAATAAATAGGCTGGAGACTAGCGGTCTACCTTCATTTCTTTACGTATTGCCTGTTTAATCAACATCGTAAAGGGATTCTGGTTGAAGTTTTGCTTTTAAAACCGTAAGGTTGTCAGAGATGTTTGCATTTGTCTTTTTACTTACTGTTTAACACGACTTTTCTTGATTAACTTGTATTTCGTTTCTAGTTATTCCGATAAAGTTTCTTTCTATTTCGATAAAGCTTAAATTTGGTGTGGAGATAGCTTTGACCGCAAAAATGTAAACGGTTAATGAAAAGTGGAAGAAATCAGAGTAGCATTGCATTATGCTATTTTTTCGAAGATTGAACGGTTTAGCGCCCTTAAAATAAAAACCCTCACACCGATTCCTTAAGAATTTAGGAAATTGATTTTTTTCAGTAATAAAAGATACAAAACGAGTACAGCATAAGTCGACCTTACCAATAATAATAGAAACGACTTAATGAATATAAGTAATAAAGTTAGTCATAAGGACTTACGCAATGACAAAGCCCCAGAAATATGTGCTCGCATGATAATATAATGCGTAATTACAGCTTTTAGATCGGTTCGCACGCATGCCTCGGAGTAAAACAATCGCAATTCGATCCCATAATCCCTCATTCGCTCGCATCGCTATTTAAAGTCAGCCCTTACGCCGTACAAGCGAATATTGCATTCTTTGCATTCCGTCTAGAATGGTGTAAGATGTGAGGGAGAAGCGTTACTGCAGTTTTGTATGACACAAATTATACAACGGGTAATAGGACTATCTTAATAACCTTATATTCTTCTCGCTCAGAGAATCAGCATTGCTATTCAACGTGGCAATGCTGCCAGCCTACTTGGCACGATCCCGAGAGACACCGACTTGGGTCATGTTTTCTACCTTTAATTAGTTTCAAGTACTGTTCCTTGTATATATAATTAAGTTCTTTAATAAGATAATTGCTGAAGCTTACAAAACATTAGATTTTTGATTTATTTGATTGTAATGTTTGTTTTTATATTGATAAGTTTAGCTTTTGTTGTTAAGGACCTCTCAACGAATAAAGGTCTTCTTCATTTTTCTCCATATTTTTGTCGGTTCTTCTCAGACGGCTAAATTATTTTCAAGTAATGAATGCTAATATTGCTATTAAATCAAAATTGTGTATACTATTTAAGAACAGTGATTGGTATTTTAAGAAATCTAGTTAAATCTAAATTATATTTGAATGTCTTAAATTATTTCCATTAATAAGAACACCACACTTGTTTTATACTTGATTTAAAATGTTTAAATAAATTACCAGTGTTGTATTATTTGTTCTCGACTGTATATATTGCGAATGTAACCATCGCATTTATTCATTCGCTTTTAAAAGTAATCGAATATTTATTCCTATTATCAAATTTGATTTTGTATGATGATTTATATTGTTTCGATGATATGTACATGATGCCTGGCTGAGTTTCTTGCCGGTTCTTCTCAGAAGGCTAGTTTCCGAACCGGTGGTAAATTCTCGACTTTCATAAGTGCCTTACCAGGGCCTAAACTGAATAAATATATTTCATTTTTCAATCGTAACATAATTTAAAATTCATAAGGCTGTCATATCCAAGAAGACAAATTGGTGAATTTACATGTCGGTTTTTGAAAATTGTTTTTCTTTCAAAATGTTATGTTCTACCCTCTTGCGCTTACATTTTGTACCAAACTCAAAGACGGTGGATGTGAGAATTTGCATCGAATGGAGTTGGACGCGCCGACGCAGCCTCTACTGGGCCGAAGTTTGTATACATATTTATCTACAGTTGGTTAACCTTCACCATAAAGGTGACATAATAAAATTATCACCGATACTCTTTTACGATAATACTTTTTGGTTTTGATGGAAGATTTCAGGGTTACTTTGGTCTTAACGTACCCTCATCTTGCGTTCACGGTAGAGATAAATAATGTAATTTCTCTTCACCTACATTCGTTTAACATTTCATCCACATTAATTTATCTATTCATACAATTAGACCGTAAGAACGTGAGAGTCATAGAGACTGGAATACACGTTATTTTCTTCCCCAAGGCTATGTCTGTGGTGGGTCACACATTTTAGCAATATCGGGTTAGCTGTTTACCCGTGAAGATGTAACATACAGACAGACAGACATAGAGAGACACTTCCCAATTTATGATATTAATATGGATTTTGCTGGAAGAATGTCGCGTAAAATAATTCATATCTAAAGACATTGCAAAAGCTTTTGACGGCTGCAAAGTTCCGATAGCACCAACTGAAGTGGGCAGCGATTCATTTCTGCATAGTAACTCAGCTATTAGTTCGAACTAACAAAACTGTTTGATGACTATTCAACCAATGTCGAAAACGTGTCATCTCCTAAGGAAGGAGGATTAAACAATAAAACATTAATACTGGGAACTAAAGGTGGAATAAAAGGCGGTTACCTTAAAGGCGAAAAGAACACGTCTGTTCGTCAAGACGTTTTTTTGGACATTCGGACGTTTGTCGGTAGTCACGAATTGATTGCGACGTAATGTGGGAATTGTGGGGCGAAAGTGGAGTTTTTTTGAGTCGTCAGGTTGCCTTGAATATTTGTGAAGGTTAGTTTAATATTCGTCGGGACTAGTCGACTACTACAGATCAAAATTCCGTATAATAAGTACATCATTCGTACTTTAAGTCTGCCTCGTTGGTGATGTGGTCGCTACCGAGGAACGTGAGGTCTTTGGTCAATCCTAAAATCAGAATGTTATTGGGTGTTTCTATCTGTAATTTCCCAATACCAACTCGGAGCCTGAATTTTTGCTCAGTTAATAGCTACCGGTTCGGCCCTTTTATATGGTAACACATAATTCCCGAAATGTGTATTTTGTATAAAGTCTTTAAAATGAAAATGAATGAAAATGATTTATTCAGTTTAGGCCCTGGTAAGGCACTTATGAACGTCGAGGAATCTACCACCGGTTCGGAAACTAGCCTTCTTAAAACTCATAACTTCCCAAGAGTTCCTCGAAGGTAGAAGTGATCTAACACACACTTTTAGCCAAACATGCGTAATGCCAACGATGCATGATGGGTTCATCGCCGTCTCAGGCCTCGAAATACGTCTTTGAATTTCTTCTCAGACATTATCAAATGAAACCCATGATCATCATTAAGTTTGGAAACTGGCATTTTCAGTGTTGCTAGCGTTCATAAGCTAGTACTATTAGGCAGGGCGTTATTTGGTACCTTTGAAGTAGATATAAAAAATAATATATTTCTTCATCATTATCCTGAATTGGATATTTATTTTTGCAAGTAGAATGGACGAGGAAGTATAAAAACAAACTTTATTACACTGCAATAAGGTCTATGAAGATTGCTCCAATTATGACCACTCATATTAGGATGGTAATTTTCTAATTAGGCTTGTTTACATTTTCCACCAGTGTTGCCGACGTTAATGACTTCCTATTGCTTAATTAAATCCACATGAATTATGGCTAAGTATGCTGTGAGCGCTCCACGTATAAAAACACTCATTAGGAGTAAAAATGCGTTGTATTCATAACTATGATTCTTTGGCGAATCTTGTTAATCATTAAAATATCTAAACATTTCTCGTGCATGCGAAAATGAACTTTGTAAATCGCATACTTACTCTTAGGTCAAGCAGAGGTTTGCGTTTTGGCGTGGCATTATTTATTCTGCCTTAAAAATATGTATTTTCACGTTATCCCAGAAGGGTACCCAAAGATTACCTCTTTGGGGACCCTTCTGGGATAAGCAGAGGTGTTACAGCAACAACACCCACAATTCACCGAATATGCCGAAGTGCAAACGTGGCAGTTCGTATCGCCGTCTTAGGCAATATAAGACATATGCAGGTTTCATCACGATGTTTTCCTTCACCGTAAAGAACGTGGGGTGAAATAACTGCGCTTATTTTTTCTTTAAAACTCATTGGTGCAGCCCGCTGTATAACGCCTGAGACGGCGATGGACTCACTCTGTCACGTTGGCACTAAATCATGTTCGGTGAAGTGCGGTGTTCCAACACCTCTGCTCACCCCTTCGGGAAGCTTCTGGGATGGCGTGAGCATATATTTATTTTGTTAGCATTCCTATACCCCTATCCCGAGTTTGCCACCATTTTCGTAATCTTTACTCACTAGCGTCTCCGCCTAGTATTTGTACGAGAAATTGTGCGGCGATTCCAAATGGTCGACATCAAAATATTGTCGGAGAAGCTAGCGTGTGTAGATTAGGAAAAAGGTGGGAAATTCGTGATAACTGTATAAAACTGTCACTGTCATACAGTCAAACTAAAGGCAATAAGAGGTTATAGGGTCTTAGTACATGCATTCGCGGGCCCTCAAATGAATCTGCGTGTGGGTAATCCGGGCTCGTTAGGTAGGAGGGGGGCGGACCACCGCGCGCGGCGCGCTCTGTAATCTGAGCGCAGCTTTGCGAGGGCCCTTTGTTGCTGTGCACTTGTCAAGTTCAAACTATAATACTCTGTGGTAATATTAGAGCGATACGGCAAAAACAAAAGTGTGTTTAAGAATATTTTTTTATTATTTTTTTTTTTTATTTCAAACTTGTTTTCGTAATTTCATGTTTTTGTTCAACATGAATGATAAAAATGTATATAAAGTTATAAGGAACACCGGAGATTGGACTGTTAATGCAAGAAGTAGGAATGGAAATAGTTAGTAAAGACGGCTGTACAGAAAGATCAAGTCCAACAAAAAAAAAAAAAAATTATTTGTATTTTATCGCATGTTAGTTTTTTTTTAATTATAATTCAGTTATTTATTCAATTTATGCATTTACAAAAATATGATGTCAAATGGAAGTACAATTTACTTAACGACTAAATTTAAATGATAACTTTTTCAGGTCCTCTAAAAACGATGTTAAATACAGACACTAAACAGCGACAACTGCGGTACCGTTTCACAGCACACGAATAAAGGCTCACTTGCATTTTGTTTCGAGATTATTTCCATCGCGTTGTGCCTCCAAAATTGAGTTGTACGGCTTTTGCAAACTTTTTTGTTTTTTCTCGACTTTTTGCAGTTCGCTGGCGGTCGTCGGTAATCACCGTGTGTTTGTTTATATTTTAACTTCGAGCCCGCTTTATCGATAAACAGATATGTACTGAGCGTACTGTGTGATATCGACTGTTGTGCGTCACTTTTGATAGACATTTTACAAATTAGTGTTGGACCAACTCTATTCGAAATCAATGTGTGAAGGGAGCTTGTATTATGTAATGCTAGCTTCTGTCTGCGACTTCGTCTGCTTGGGCCATCTCTAGATAAATGGACTAGGTATCTAACAGTGAAATATTTTTTTAAATCGGACCAGTAGTTCTTATGATTAGGGCGTTCAAGCAAACAACCAAACAAACAAACTCTTCAGCTTTTATTAAATACTAGCTGTGCCCCGCGGTTTCACCCGCGTAGATTTAGTTTCATCCTTATTGTCGTGGCACCCTTATATTTTGAATAAATAAAAGTAGCTTAAGTTACTCCTTGAAATATCAGTTACCTGCCAGAGAAAGTCCTGGTAAAATCGGTCCAGCCATTTTCGAGATTACCTGGAACAAACAGACAGACAGACAGACACACAGGCAGACAGAAAGACAGAGAATTTTTTTTTTAATTTTTTTTCAATGTCAGTAGCGTGTATACTTTCATATGCATTTAGTGAAAACCTGTTATTTTGGAATTACAAACAGACACTTCAATTTTAATTATCTGTATGTATAGATAGAAAAACGCAAAAAGACGTACGTTATTCGATGATGATGATTATGAAACCGATGATGGTAGACCTCCTAGACTGATTGAAAAAATGTTTCGAATATAATGCTATATCACTGTATCATTGGCTATATTGGTAATCGAATCAAATTCTAAAAAAAATCTTTTCACATAATTCCTGCCGGCACCTAGCATTGGTGTAACTGTAACGAAACTAAAAACTTCCGGATAAAATTTCGAGGTTATCATTATCACTAACCGTTGCATCGATGCTGGTGGCATTTTGGGTTTTTACTCGGAACCCCCCCCCTCACCCCGGAGGCAATAAATCATTTTGAGTAGTTAATTATTTTGATTAAAAGAGAGCTGAGCGAAATTGGTAAATATCTTTGACTTTCTTTTGGGGCAGTTATTTTAGGACAGGTATTTTGGTAGAAATATCTCTTTGAAGTACTGGCGCTACGTATATCGTTTATTTAACGCTATTGGCGGCCGTGAATTGGATGGGTGACCAGCAAATATGTAAGGCAAATAGCGCAATAGTATGTCGAGCTAACGATTATAGGAAGGTCATCCTTAAAACCAGAAGAATAAATAATCTATTATTTTTTCCCTTACTACGACGAGCTTTGTCTAATAATAATATTATAAAGAGGAAAGATTTGATTGTTTGTTTGCATTGAATAGGCTCCGAAACTACTTGACCGATCATGAAAATTCTTTCAGCAATGGATATCATCAGCGAGTAACATAGGCTATATTTTATCCCAGTACTCCCACAGGAACGGGTACTACGCGGGTGAAACCGCGTCACGTCTGCTAGTGATATAATAAATGGGAAACTGCTAATAAATAAATTATCAAAATTATATTCAAGGAATGCGTAATGTAATCTAAGCCTTGCATTAATACTATCACTTTTTGTGACTTGTATTTAGTTGAAAAGCGTTTAAGCCTTTAGCTAATTAGGGTGTAAGTATTTTATAAATAAGAGAGAGAGTTATAACTTCAATTTTATGTACAATTCGAATTTAGGATTTCAACATCTGAAACCAATTTCACTATCGCAGCACCATAGCGGCAATTTCATCAGACTTCCAAAATCAATCTTGATACATTGAAAGCATCCAAATTTAGACATGCGACAGTTAAAAAGGGCATAAAATCGGGATCGAACCACACTGCATCTGCAGCGGGACTAGCGACCCATATATTTAGAGAGATACATTTAGAGGAATGCTTCGAAATAGATTCAATCCGAATACCAGAAGAATTAATAGCACTTAATCATCACCAATCTTACAAAGCATCTAGACAGAGGAAAAGATAATGCTAACTCCTCTCTAAGCTTACGAAGAGATTCAGATAAAAAGGAGGATTATAAGGTTAGTTGATGACCCAGAAAAGTTTTAAGGATTGTGTGAAACATGTTTGCAAAATGGGGTAAGTAACTGGTGGGATGACTTTGTAATGAAATGTACATGACGCCAGCTGAGTTTCTTGCCGGCTCTTCTTAAAAGACTAGTTTCCAAACCGGTCAATTCTTCGACGTTCTTAAGTGCCTTATCAGAGCCTAAACTGAAATGGGCTATAAATTATAGAGATATTGTGTGAATTGACAAAAATATAAACATATGTCAAATACTGCGCAGATGGTGTCGCGGTCACCAGCTAGCATTGAATAAAATATATTTGTAATTGGTGCTGAACATTAGGCAGATGGCACAGGTGGTTTTGGGGCTACTAGGCCTCGAGCAAATTCTGTTTTGATGGCTTCATATACTGATTATTTTTCTGCGGCAATAGTTCTATTATCATCAAAAGCTGTCATAGCATAGCCTGCTTCACACAGACCATGGTCTATGCGAGTACTATCGTCAAAACTTTACGTAGAATCTAGAACACGTATGCTATATTTAACCAACGATCAAAGGAGAGTATTACGTGGTTACGGAAGTGAAGTTACGTATAGATATTTCATCGACTCGACACTATAATGGTCCATTAGTTTTTTGGGGATCCGCGCGCCTTGTCATCGGGGCATTAAAATGTAAGCCCGTTAAATTTAAGGAAATAAAATAAAGACTTCGAATTTTTATGTCGTGTTTCCTATGCAGCAAGGGTTATTTTATAAATATGGATAGCTCTTATGCTATACTAAATATTGGTATGGAATCAATGAGACAGAAGAAGAATGCCAGTTCCCAAAGTAAGATAATATTACTCAGGTGTACCCTTCACCATTCACGCTTTCATCCAAGGTTCCACAGAGAGCAGGCGTAGTTCTGACAACTCCCTCGTTTCACAGAAATAAGTTATAAATAAATACGCTCACGCCATCCCAGAAGGGTCCTCGAAGGGGTGAGCAGAGGTGTTGTAACAACAACACCCACTTTTTACCGAAGATGCCAAGTGCCAACGTCGAAGATGGTGAGTCCATCGCCGTCTCAGACAATATACATACGTCTTCAATTACTTCTCAGACATATGCAGGTTTCCTTACGATGTTTTCCTTCGCCGTCAAGTTTTTTGAAAAACACATTGGTTCAGACCGCTGGGATTAGAACTTGCCAACTTCCCTCGTCAAATGTTGAGTTGGAGTCGGTGCATTGTCTTTTTCTTTTCCAAAACCCTTTGCGTAATGCAGTAACATCCAATCTAGTCCTGATGTTCAGGTTGTTCATCCAAGTTATTCATCTACGTCTCCAGTTGTATTCCTTCTAATAAATATGTGTTTTAGACATCATATTCTGTTTACCCCTTCGAAGACCCTTATGGGATAGAATGTATTCAGACTAAATATTTTGTTTTGCATCATAACAATGATCATCGTCGCTAGAACTGACATTATCCACTTTTTAATTCTAAATGATGAAAATGGCTACGGAATACTCCCTAAAAAGAGTCGAAACTCTCTTGTCTTTCAATGTTGAATCCCCCATGTTGATGTAAATATTATGATTTGTTAGTAAATGGGTACCATTAGCTAATAACGGGCGATTTTGGATTTGCCCAACGTATGCCTAAGCTTGATTTACGTGATTCAATCCGATTCAATATAGCCTTGTTTGGGAGTTGTGCTCTTTTCTCTTAAATTATGACGAGGAAATTGATTTTAGATATTGATGGTTGATTTTCACACTTTATAAACACGTAATATCTATATCTATGCAGATAAATAAAAATGAAGGTTCTGTTTGTAATTCCTAAACTTTTCACTAAATGCATTACGGAATTATATACGGTACATAGGTACTAATTTTACTCTGTCTGTCAGTTAACTTCGGCTAAATTTGCAAAGACGAGAGATAGCTGATATTAGGAATAACTCAGCCTACTTTTATTTAAAAAAAATAGGGTGGATTATTTCGCGGCACTAAATATAAGCGGGTGAAACCGTGGGACACAGCTTGTATTAATTATTATTATAAAACAATTGGATGATTATACCATCAACAAGATACACTGGGTGTCAGTCAGTATGTACATAGTCGGATCACATAAATAAAAAGTGCATTTTTTTTATGGTGACATCTCTCGGTTTGGACTGGAACTATGATTGCAAGAGGAACGGATGAGAGCTTTACTTCGAAATCGCGTTCTATTTTGTCCCCTTCTCCTTTGTTATTTAATTCTGAATACGTATTTTAATCCTAGGTGGCGCTTGGGAGCATTAATGCTTGGTGTATCCTTGTTCCGATAGATGGCAGCACAATGCAGATTTAAATTCAATTTTCTAAATGATTTTGGTTATAATATTATGTTCTTTTGTTTTACTCACATGTTTTATTGTCGGTATTATGATACACGCTGTTTTTAGGTTGGGGTCGATCCAATGATATCCTTACCTTGTTCTTCGTCTTAGCGTTTTCCCGGCATGGTGCTGGAGTCCGCTTTCCTACCCTCTCTTCTCCACTTTGCTCGGTCTTTGGCATCCTCCTCTGTCAGGTCGATCTCTCTCATGTCGGCTTTAACGACGTCAAGCCAGCGCTTCTTGGGCCTGCCACGAGATCTAGGGCCTTGTATAACGAGGTTGAGGCATCGGTGTCCGACGTAGTCTGGTGGCCTGCGGCTTACGTGGCCAAACCGACGGAGCTGACTTTCTTGCAGATTGTCCGCTACGTCCTATCCTAATAGTAAAGCAACAGATATACAGGTGTAGCTATGTAAATTCAGATGAGCGGCAATTAGCTTAAAGTTTTATAAAAATAACTCATCATCTTCATCATTTCAGCCAACAGACGCCCACTGCTGGGCAAAGGGCCTCACCAACGATCTCCACGACGACCGGTCTTGTGCCTTCTACAAAAATAACTGTAAAATCTATACAGATAAATAAAATTGAAGTGTCTGTTTGTAATTCCAATTTACAGCTTTTCACTAAATGAATATGAAAGTATACAGGCTAATAACACCGAAAAACCAAGTTTTAAAATTTTTCTCTGTTTGTCTGTCTGTCTGTTTGTTCCGGGTAAACTCCGAAACGGCTGGACGGATTTTAACGGGACTTTCACTGGTAGGTAGCTGATATTTCAAGGAGTAACTTAGGCTACTTTTATTTATCAAAAATATTAGGGTTCCGCGACAATAGGGATGAAACTAAACCTACGCGGGTGAAACCGCGGGGCACAGCTAGTATAATTATAAATTTTGTGTTATAATTTTTTCCGGCGGTGTTCGCTTTCCATCAGATGGGCCTCCTGCCCGTTTCTTCCCTTAGGCGTTCTACACTTTTTTCAATAAAAAGGGATCTATCGAGGTTTCTAAAGCTGTGCTAGGGCTGTGCTTAGTAGGTACTGTTTTTTTATTCTGTAGGCTGTCCTCTAAATAGTGGTGGGATTTAAAAGTGACCACCAAGATTTTTTTAAAACCAAATATAGCTTTTTAATAAAAAAAAGTTGATAAGTTGCGGAAGTTTTTGTTACAACACTGGAATTAAAAACCAATCTTTAGCACTTTGACATATACTCAAGAAAATAATAAAAAAAAAGTTTTTAATTTCAGCGAATTGATTATAATAAAGATTATTTTGTCTTCTTTCTACTTTCACACTTTTTATTTTCGGTTGTATTTTCAAATGTATCGACTTAACTATTAAAACATCGACATTAAACAATGACAAAGGCACCTCACTAGTAGAGACAGGGTAGTGTAGATTGGTTTACGACTGTCCCAATCAAGCGGCGACGCCGTGGCTAACTGCCGCTCCCGAGGGACACTTCAACACGAGGGTTGCACCATGTAACGTTGGCTGGTTAGGTTAACCTTACCTTAGTTTGTTGCTTGGTTAAGTACTTACCCCTACTTGTTCCTCGTCACCATTACTATGGACTTTAGACACTGAACAAAGCTATTACGGATAAATGCATGACATAGTTAAACATAAAGCCTCTTAATAAAAAACTTGGTTTAAATCAAGACTAGATCAAACTCGGGCTGAAACTATAGCCATTCTTTTCAAAATCTGCGTTGCAAAACGAGATGGTAGTACTTTTAAACCAATGATCTTCTTTAAGCGATGTGTAATAACCGGGTTTAGCTTTAGGTTATGTGCTTATAGCTATTTGTTTTTATGAAACGTACTTACAACACGATTTTCTGACTTAGAAAGATATTTTTTTGACTCGCCCTGTAACTCTGTGTCTGAACTCATACCTTGTAGGGCATTCATGAATATTAATGCCTGAGCATGACTCCTTGTTACTAAGTGATATTTGAGACAACCCAACTATAGGCACCTTTACGAGAGGAATATTTTATCTATACAGATAAATAAAATTGAAGTGTCTGTTTGTAATTCCAAAATAACAGCTTTTCACCAAATGCATATGAAAGTATACACGATACTGACACTAAAAAACGAAGTTTAAAATTTTTTCTCTGTCTGTCTGTCTGTTCCGGGTAATCTCTGAAACGGCTGGACGGATTTTAACGGGACTTTCACTGGTAGGTAGCTGATGTTTCAAGGAGTAACATAGGCTACTTTTATTTATTAAAAATATTAGGGTTCCGTGACAATAAGGATGAAACTAAATTTGCGCGGGTGAAACCGCGGGGCACAGCTAGTATTGAATAAAAATTATAATATTCACAAGTTGCACATCATTTCAATTCATAAACCATGGCTTTTTTTATTAAGTTTGAAGTATTTCGGTAAATTGAATATATTTTTTGGCTGTTAAAGAATTTTCTTATCATATTTAAACAATGGTTAATGTTAACTCCATCTCGGCAATACAAAACGGTGCCACTGAACTCCACATGCGACGAAGCTACCCAATATTGGTTAATAAAACAATAATCATGAAAAGTTGGCGTCGAAGCTAACGCCATAATGTAAACTCTCTCTATTAAAACATTCCCAATTCACTGCTTCAACAAGACACCAACGAGAAAACAGTTTACTACACCACCGTATTTTTGGTTTATTGTCCGAGTTTATATTTTAGTTCACACAGAAGTAATGCAGGTTTTGTTTCTGTATTTTTTGAAATAAAGATAATTAATAAGGGTTCCTTATGTTTTATTTAACGGCAAAAAAAAATATTTCTAATTTAAGGGGATGGATATGCGGATTGAATTTTCGTTGAATGATCGACTACTACGCGGATGAAGCCACAGGCGGAACCTAGTGAATGTATATAGAATCTGAATTATTTATAAAAATATACAAGCTGAGCCCCACGGTCTTACCTGCGTAGACTTAATACGTGGGTGGCCTAAGATATCTTTTGTACCATCAACTTACTGACAGCGAAAGCCCCGTTAAAATTGGTCCAGCAGAGATTCATTACATTCATTGGAGACACTCAGACCGAGAAAATGTTGAAAATAGTTATTTTCTTATATACTTCCATATGAATAACTTGCATATTTGGAATCACAAACAGACACTTAAATTGTATTTATCTGTATGGATAAGCTAGCACTTCTAGTTTTTTTATGTACGCGTAGGTATAGCCACGGACACATCTAGTAAATCTATAAAACCACGACGACTTGAAAACACCACTAAAGTATATAAAAGCAAATTGTTTGTTGTTTTGTTCAGTTAATTCCATTCTGTTTATTAAGAACGTTGTATAAGACTTATTGTATCGTTTCACTAACTAGTTTTGTTTGCGCCTTTTATTGTCGGGTACAAATTGTTAACTTTGATGACAGTTGGAGGGCAAAAAGATGTGATATTGTTCTTGTAAAATGAGGAGACTGGTGTCAGTTTGTTTATTGTAGTACAATATTATAGTATACAAGTACTTTGCATATGTAAGTTGGAGTTGCAGAAAGGTATTGCACACACAGTCTTAACGGTCACGGCCTTTGAGACGTTCGAAAAATACCACGTTATAATTCTAAAAAAGGCTTATTATATATTTTTTTAAAGTGGAGTGTTTATACAGACTACTACTCTATATCTATAAATTCCGTTTTGTATACTCCATGTAACAGTTCTCTACAAAGAGTTTAATATTACAAAATATTGTTTTAAAACTAGCCGTGGTGGCCTTGGGCTTTAAACAATCGCCTGCTACGAAGCAAGTTCGAATTCAAGCGGGGCCTGGGGGCCTACTCACTTTCTCCGAAAAACGAAGCTTCGGCCGAAAGTTCCTATCACGGATCTTATTCGTTCTAAAATTACGTCCGAACGTGGACTGCTAGGAAATTCTTTGACATTTATGTATCTTAATCCTACTTTGACAAAAGTATTAAACGAACGAAAATTTTAATTTGATAAAAACAAAGCGATACTGAAACTACGTTTAATTGAGATGAGATAAATAAACATAATTATGTGCAGTGATTTCACACCACGTGCTTTACGGCGAGGAAAACATCGTAAGCAAACCCGCATATGTCTGAGAAGTAAATTCAAGAGACGTATATATAGTGCCTGAGACGGCGATAGACTCACCAACTGTCACGTTAGCACTTAATCATGTTCGGTGATTAGTGGGTATTGTTATCGCAACACCCTACCCCTACGGGGAATACAGGCGTGAGCATATTCTTATTTTACAAATAACACAGTTTTTAATTCAAATATTTTAGAGGCAGTAATGGAGATCCCGTTATGCCCCAAAAAGAACGAAGCGAATAACAGTTTGACATGTAAATAGGCTTATGGTAAGCAGAGATATATATCATCGGCCGGCCTCGTGGCAAACAGAGTTAAGCAGAAATGTGATATAAAGAGTATTTACGCCTTAGTGCAATAATTCATTGATTGTTTTCGTCGCATAGTTAATAAGCCGTAACGCAGGCTTTGTCTGCAGAATGGTATGATACATTGGATATGGGTCATTTTCGGGTAAATTATTGCGTACTTAATTTTTCATATTATCATTTTATTTTTTGATTATGATTTTATTCATAATTCTGTAATTATTAAAATTGTTGGGTAATTTTTAATCTAATTTGTAAGGCTTAAAAGAATTCTCCATTCAATAGTTTTTCTTAGTTTGATAGTAATGACGATGTAACTATGGTGTTGTATTCCTCTGGTAAACGAAGTTTCCGGGGTTCATAAGATACGGTGTAAGATGAGGGTAGGGTTCGGGGAAGTAATCCTACGGTCTTAATTCCCAATTTGGTATTAAGAAATTTAAAATATTTGGACCCTGTAAGGCACATAAACGCTGAAAAAACCACCCCGGTCCAGAAAACAGCTTTTTCGTTCATTAAATCTATACATCTATACATACATACATACATACAGATAAATAAAATTGAAGTGTCTGTTTGTTATTCCAAAATAACAGCTTTTCACTAAATGCATATGAAAGTACACACGCTACTGACACTAAAAAACCAAGTTTTAAAATGTTTCTCTGTCTGTCTGTCTGTTTGTTCCGAGTAGTCTCCGAAACGGCTGGACCGATTTTAACGGGACTTTCACTGGCAGGTAAATGACTTTTTAAGGAGTAACTTAGGCTTCTTTTATTTATCAAAAATATTTGGGTTATGTGACAATAAGGATGAAACTAAATCTACGCGGGTGAAACCGCGAGGCACAGCTAGTATAAAATAAGTGTACAGGATGATGAGTCGTCTTACATATTTTTTAAATAAAGGTAGCCTTGTAAATATTAGCTGACTGCCAGTGAAAGTAACGTTTTGACAGGTCTAGTCGTTTTAGAGACCTGGAACAACATACAGATAAAATTTTTATTTATCTATAAAGATATCGTCGTTATATCTGTTGCAATAAAAAAACATATTTATTTAATTATTTCCATTAAATGAATTAAAAGTATTAACACAGTTTTTATTTTCGATAATTTCCACAAATGTACATACGAATCCATAAACAAAGCCGATCTCCTTCAATGCACCATCAATCAAATAGCAATAATAGTTAATCTCCCGCCCAGTGTTTTCCTCCAACACCATAGTTACACCAAGGGAAACTGTATCTACTGATTGACCGTATAAAAAATGGTTGATTTATCAGTTTTATTGCAGGAAAAACATGTTTATAGGCATCTTATGAGGGGTGATTTCCGCGGGGGCTGTTCGGAATGGTTCGGATCAATCTATTCCTACTTAGTACGAAATAAAGTCACTTGAACGGTTTTAAACACTATGCAGTTAATGCTCGTGGCACAGTTGCTATTGCGCATATCAATCGATCAGCGAAGTTAAGCAACCATACGTAATGTACCATATATAAAGGGGTTGCGAAGGTCAGGTGGCAGTCGCTTCGTATAAAAATCAGGTGATCAGCCACATCGGGTTGAATCAAGTGCCGACCCCAACAATGTATGGGATAAGGCCAGGGAGATGAGCTGCTAATGGGTTAATAATTTTGTTTTTGTAAAAAAAAACTTTGCAAATACTTTTTTGCTAATACTATTTTTATTTTTTATAATTATACCTGCATTTTCATAATGCTATTCTTACATATTTATTATCTATCACTATCATTTTAAAACAGTATTTATTTAGGTCTATTCTTCGACGTTTATAAATGTCTTACGTTGGCCTAACCGTAACAAATCATTTTAGTTTTTAATTCTAAAATTAAGGAATAAAACAAGAACATTATTATTAAAATAATTTATTTTATTGCCATACATATATTTTATAAGCACAGAAGTTATTAAATATTATTTACTTTTTTTTTCTCATCTATGTTCCATAATATAATACCTCCGTTAGTTCACCCTCAAAACAAAATAATCATAGGCCAGTAACTAGCCCGTTACAAAGTCCCCGAGGGATCGTACCAACAATAAACGAGATATTGCTACCGATACCGCCCTAAAATAATACAAAACTTTGGTCGTTTTTTTGGTTATTTTTTATCAAAGTCACTCGATAGAGTTCCTTCTAAATGCCGTTAGTTTCGAAGTTTTTTAATCAGTTTATATATTAAATTATGCAGTATGTCTGAGAAGGAATGCAAAGTCGTATGTATAGTGCCTGAGACGGCGATAGACTCAGCATCTGTCACGTTGGGACTTAGTCATTTTCGGTGAAAGTGGGTGTTGTTATTACAACACCTCTGCCTACCCCTTCGGGGAATACAGGCGTGAGCTATATGTTTAAAAACAAAAACCCGACTACTGAAAAATCACGCTCTCAAAGGATGAAGCAAGTTAATGTTCATAGTACTCTAACAACACAATACATTCTAATGGTATATTGGCATATTACCGCTGAACATCATTTGTTTCGTAATTATGAGAGCGTGATCCGAGTATGAGTTTATTAATAAAAAAAAAAAAAATTGCACTTCGTCTCAACTCATTGCTCAGCAGTGCAACACCTCAAGGTCGCTCTATTCAACTTTAAGGTAAAAAATTATTTATCCAGCAAGAGAATTCAATTAGCCGTCGAGATACGAACACAACACAACGAGATCTCTGTTCCACGCAATTAATTTATATAAAACGATAAGCTCTAACTGGTAGGAATATGCAGAGCGCGCCGCGATTCGTTACGTGATCTAGATAAGTACTCGCGAGTGTTTCTTGTGCCTAGGGTTGTCGCGTACACATATAACAACGGTTCATTTCGAGTCTCCTTGGCTATCGAGCTTGCTGGAACCTTGTCAGCGTAGAGCGAGTGATCATGCTCAACCCAAGAAAAGGGAAGATATTCCAGCCAGGTGTCATGCAGGTGCATCATTTTATATGAATTTTATTGTAATTCATAATTATTTGCAATGTATGAAATATACATGATGCCAGCTGAGTTTCCTGCGGAATCTTCTCAGGCTAGTTTCTTGACCAGTGGTAAATTCTACCAGGTCCAGGTTATAAGTCTGTATGACTATAAGAGCTTATGGTAAGGTCCCAGATATTTGGAATACTTCAGCGGCAGCCCTGCTCACGACCGCGTGCGCGGGGAATCTTGCGCTAGTAAAATATTAAATGCTCTCTTAAACATCTATATTGTCGCGAGTAATGACTAAGAACACCTTCTGAATACAAGAACAGAGATAACCGTTACTAGAGGTACAGTTAAATAATTCTACGGCTACTGATAACAACGTTACTCACTTTTATTACACTCCCTAGAAAGGGTTGAGGTTTGTTTTATTTTATTTGACTTCTAAGTTATGGGAACAACCTTGTTGCTGACTCCTTCGTTGGGTACGCTAGCAAGGCCTTGGGTTCGAGCCACGAGTCCGGAAAAGTGTTATTGGGTTTGTCCAGTAGTAGCCCAGAGTCTGGATTAGTGGCCGGTTAATGGCAATAGACTCGTCGCTTACATGTAACATTTATTAAATATAACTGGCGTATAGTAGGTGTACTATAAGTTCACCTCTGCCTACTCCTTCGGGGAATACATGAGCCTTGTTGCTTACCTTCTAGATCAAAGTTAACTAATTGGACTGGCCTTATAATTTTTTTTGGCTACCACCGAACTAGTCGATCTTTGTAATTACAATGAGGAGCGCTTTCAGTCATTGACTAATAAACACACTTGTGACTGTGTGCCCCCATCATCACCATCACCACCATCCTGCAATAGTGAGCCGCTGCCACTGCCCTGCAAGTTGCAGGTTGCTGAGTTGAATGAAAGTGTGGAACAAATAAACTCAAGTCCACCAGAATACAAAACGGTCATGTATTCAGATAAAATCGGTAGGGATTTTAGTTGCTATTTAAGAAATAAATTATCTCATGCTGTAATAAATTACTGTATGCCAGGAGCTTCATATAGACAAATTGTAAATAAAATAATTAAAAACAATCATGACAGTCACACAACAATCATAATCTTAGTTGGACAAAACCCTAGTATTACCAAACGGGAATTAATTAATAGTTTTGAGGACTTGACAAACCTGCATGTAGGCAGGGTTGTATTGTGCACTATTCCATATAGTATTAGCTATACTGAGACACAGAACAAGCATTTATCATACATAAATAGCTTATTGCATAACATGACGTGTCATAATGAACGATACATACTGTTTGACACTAATAAATTTATTAGTGGTGTAAAGGTAACTCGGGAATCTCTTTACATTCCCAAGATATATAGACAAAAGCTTGCTACATTGTTAGCTTATAATATTAACACTGTTATAGCCAATATAACAAAGCATAGGTTAAGTGACGAGCCAGTGGTAGATAGATGTTCTACTAGCACTGTGACCAATCTTATTGATTCTTTAAACCATTAAGTCAGACAACAGAGAAGTCAGGTGCATGTATTATGCGTCTGCTACACCAGAATATTAACCGCTTCTCTGGCAAAATTCTTGATCTAGAGTTATTACTAGACAAAATACCTATTGATTTTCTCTGTTTTACTGAAACTTGGTTGAAACCAGATACCATGATGTTTAATATTACTAATTATACCATTGCCAGTTCTTATAACAGACTCTCAGCGGAGGGAGGTGGTACCATCATCTTACTGAATAGTAACTTTAAGTCCAAAGAGAGAAAGGATATTACTAGTCTTTCTGTAGAGCGAGTCTGTGAAGCGGCTTGTGCAGAGTTGGATAATTATATAATTGTATGCGTATACAGACCTCCATCCTCTGATATTCACTCATTTTGTTCAACAATGGAGGTCATTCTTAAGAAAATATTTCGAACGAATAAACAAATATTGATATGTGGTGATTTTAATGTAGACATTTTAAGAAGGTCTTCTGAGGCGCGTTTATTTATATCTCTTTTTAAATCATTTAACCTGGACTTTGTATTTAATGAGCCCACGAGAATAACGGCCACTTCCTCTACTTGTATCGATAATGTAATAACTAATGGTAGTATAATAAAACAGTCTCAGATAAGTGGAATTCGATCTGACCACATGGCTCAACTAGTTGAGTTGCAATGTAGTAGGCAACCTTCTAAATCTTTTAGGGAATCTAGACCTCTCTCTGTCCATAGACTGCTGAAGTTTAAAAATAATGTTGAGTTAAAAATTAAAAAAGCAGAGTCTCGCGAACCAAACAAATATTTCAATAAATTACATGATGTCATATGTACAGAATTCAACAAGGCATGTCCTAAACAACAATATAAATTAAATAACAGATTACAGTTCAACAACTGGGCAACCAAGGGCATAAGGAAAAGTAGAGACACTTTATATGAGTTATACCACAAGAAAGCCCAAACAACTAATGTCGCTTTTCATAGTCACGTTAGAATGTACTCAAAATTATTTAAAAGAGTTTGCCAGATTGCCAAATCAAAACATATAAGTAGTGAAATTAGCCGCTCTGATGATAAAATAAAAACTGTTTGGAAAGTTATAAACAGGGAGACTGGTAGAAATAAAACTAAAGAGCAAGTAAGTAAGCTTAAAATCAATGATAGTATTATATCGGATAAGTTAGAGGTCGCAACTGCTTTTGAGAATTTTTTCGCTAACATTCCCACAGAGACTACCAAACATCTTAACTCTAGTCCGAATACA
This sequence comes from Watsonalla cultraria, assembly GCA_964035505.1. Lineage (NCBI taxonomy): Eukaryota > Metazoa > Arthropoda > Insecta > Lepidoptera > Drepanidae > Watsonalla > Watsonalla cultraria. The sequence continues at coordinate 929,343 of OZ037715.1, forward strand.
GCTGAAAGCTTATTGAAACAATCGTTACGAAAAAGCTTCCCAGATTTTAGTTTTAAACATGTACGTCCTATTGACATCATGAAGGCATTTAAATCGCTTAATATTAAAAATACGGAGGACTTATGGGGACTCTCAATTAAAAGTATCCAATCTATTATAATAACGATTGCTCCCGCATTAGCTTCTATTTTCAATTTATGTATAGATCAAGGTATATTTCCTGATATTATGAAATATAGCAAAGTAATACCGATATTTAAAGCAGGCTCTAAAGAAGATCCTTCTGATTATAGACCTATATCGATTCTTCCCGCGCTTAGCAAAATATTTGAAAAAATTCTGCTTAATCAGATGTTAGCTCACTTTAACGTACATAACATCTTGCACGATCACCAATTTGGCTTCACTAAAGGTAGATCAACAACGGACGCGGCAGCAAAATTAATAAAACACATTTTTGAGGCTTGGGAGGGCGCCTATGACGCAGTAGGAGTCTTCTGTGACCTTTCTAAAGCTTTTGACTGTGTGGATCATCGTACGCTACTTCTTAAGCTAAACTATTATGGAATTCGCGGAAATGCTCTCGACCTTTTATCCTCGTACCTATCAAATCGTCATCAGAAAGTTGGCGTCGGTGGTGTAACATCCAAGGGGTCAATAATCAAAACAGGCGTGCCGCAAGGCTCCATACTAGGCCCATTCCTGTTTCTAGCGTATATCAATGACCTACCACTTGTTGTAGAAAATATCTGTGATATTGTTCTATTTGCAGATGATACATCTTTAGTTTTCAAAGTGAGTAGAAAAGACAAAGATCTTAAGGCACTAAATGAAACTCTAACATCTGTTTCAAAATGGTTTGATGCCAATAATCTCGTTTTAAATTCTAAAAAAACAAAATGTATCCGATTTTCACCACCTAATACATCGCAAATAGATACAAATATATCATTAGTTGGGAGTCAATTGGAGTTGGTCGAAAGCACAGTATTCTTAGGTCTTACCTTAGATTCTAAATTACAATGGGGCGCCCATATTGAAGCATTGTCAAAAAAGCTTAGTTCAGCTGCGTTTGCGGTTAGAAAAATTAAACAAATGACGGATATTGATACTGCTAGATTAGTCTACTACGCTTACTTTCATAGTGTCATGTCATATGGCGTATTGTTATGGGGTTCCGCAACAGACTTAGATTCAATTTTTATACTTCAAAAGAGAGCCATCAAGGCAATATACTCGCTGGACCCCCGAGATTCTCTTAGAGATAAATTTAAAGAAATAAATATTCTCACCCTACCGTCACTGTACATTTATGAGAATTTGCTATACATGAAAAAAAATATTCATCTATTCAATTTAAACTCGGACATTCATTCAATTTCAACACGAAATAAACACAAAATTGTAGCTCCTAGATTCAGGTTAGCAAAGGTAAATAAATCATTCATGGGGAATTGTGTTCGTTTCTACAATAAAATCCCACAGTCAATAAACGCGTTAAATTATGATAAATTTAAGACACACATTAAAACTGTACTGATGAAGAAAGCTTATTATACAATTTCGGATTACATAAATGATAAAGACATATGGAATTAAAACTCTGCACAAGTAGCTCCTGGCAATGACATGGTATGCAAACATGATATGTAAATCATTTGGTATTGTTTTTACGTTTTTAATTATTATTTTTTACACATGCATGCTGATACAATTTTCACTATTGTGAATAATTTATGATGTTTTTTTTTTTGTAATTATTATTATTTTACTGTGTAATGAAATGTACATGATGCCAGCTGAGTTTCTTGCCGGTTCTTCTCAGAAGGCTAGTTTCCGAACCGGTGGTAGATTCCTCGACGTTCATAAGTGCCTTACCAGGGCCTAAACTGAATAAATCATTTTCATTTTCATCATTTTCATTTTCATTTTCATTTTCATTTTCATTTGTTAGGGTTCATTTTTGTTTCAATCTGATGTGGTTAATCATCTGAATTTTCAAATACCGACGGCTATCTGACCTTCGCTATTGCTTTTATTAGGACCCTTCTTTTGATAGATTACACAACTTCACTTCAAGGTAAAATGGCTGCGATTGCAGGTTAACATTACGATACAGACTTTTTGGGACAACTCCAATTTACAACAAGAGATCCCGTTTTTGTTCTGATCTTTATGACACTAGGCGTGGTGCCAGAGTGGTTTGAGTAGTCACCTAAGCTACATGAGCACGTAAATTTGAATTGTAGCGGTCGATACTTATAAGTTTTTCTAAACAATTACTTATTTACAGTAATGTCAAACCAAGTGCTTTACGGTGAAAGAAAATATCGTGGGGAAACATACATATATGAAAAGAAATTTAATTTTTTGGTGAAAAGCTGGTGTTGTAATACCCGGGATGAAATGAGGTGAGCATATTTTCTTATATATATTCACAGTGATATTTTTCCCAGCCTTGTTCTCCAAATGAGGTTATTTACTTCCCAAGTACGTACCAAGGAACCATAATATAACAGAAAACAATTTATATAGTCAATAAATCGTTGTAATACCGCAAACGGAATCAGATTCGCGGTGTCGTCTCATATCTGGTGAAGTTTGACAATAAATAGCGTCGTCATCTGCATAACTCCCGAATGTGAGTCGAGTTATAGCGACGAGGGAGGTGCCGCGGATGTCGACCTTCAGGTACGAATTCATTTGGATATGGCTTTTTTTGGATACTTTCATATTTTTAGCCGCGCTTCTCTGCTCGCTACATAGATGATGATGGTATATCCTAAATTTATTGTTGTACAACGTCAGTATTAGTTAAACATCGATTTAAAGAGCCGTGGTAGCCGTGGGTTCTGAGCAGCCTACTACACATCGACGTAAGTTGACGAGTTTTTGTAAAAACGTATGTTAAGTGATTTCACACCACGTGCTTTACGGTGAAAGTAAACATCGTGAGGAAACCTGCATATGTCTGAAAAGTAATTCTAAGACGTATGTATAATGCCCGAGACGGCGATAGACTCATCATCTGTCACGTTGGCACTCAATCATTTTCGGTAGAAAGTGGGTGAATACCTCTGCCTACCCCTTCGGGGAATACAGGCGTGAGCAACTGTTTGTAATAAAATAGAACCTAACACTTTGGTTTCATTTTATGTAAAGCGGCTAGTTTGCAATATATCGAAGTATGTTCTGTTTTTTCGGTTTTTTTAATTTAATTCCTTCCATCTTTGCCACATTTGCCGCATCTGATCTTTCGTTGTAACCACATCCATGTGAATCCAGTCGGTTGAACATAAGACCGTGTGTACGGGGCCCCTCTTCCTGAGTTACTCTCGCTAGAACAACTGTTTGTTTGTCTGTACTGCTCATGTATGGTATAATATGCATATTTGCCTGAAACATATCTATACCGTCCACATACAGGGTTGAAATTATAACATTTGATTCAATCGAAGCAATAGTTAGTTCTTCCACAGTACCTCACGAGTACCACGATATTTCGTAAGATGAAGAAGTCCATAATCGTAGTGCCGAATTGTAAGGAAGAAATTCCATTATCATATCATCATCTCCCTGGCCTTAATCCCATGTATTTGGGGTCGGCACTTGATTCAACCCGATGTGGCTGATCACCTGATTTTTATACGAAGCGACTGCCATCTGACCTTCGCAACCCCCTTTTTCGAGGAAAATCGTCAATCTGGGTTAAACCAGTTGTCAGATTATTTTTAGGCCTCCGACTGACCTGTAACGATTGCCAAAGATGTTAAATTGGCAACCGGGACCGACGGCTTAACGTGCTCTCCGAGGCACGGAGGGAACTCGGGCGGTCACCCATCCAACTACTGACTAGGCGTATGGTTGCTTAACTTCGCTGATCGAATGATATGCGCAATAGCAACTGTGACACGAGCTCCTCGTGTTCATATTTATCAAATTCCATTATCATATAACATTCTAAGCATCATATCATTCATTCAAAGCCTGAATAAATATCTATACTTATCTATATATCTTATATATAAAAATGAATCTCCATTTCCCTTGGTCACGGCATCACGCGTGAACGGCTGGATGGCTTTAACGGAACTATCACTGGCAGATATGTGATATTTCAAGGAGTGACTTAGGTTAATTTTATTTAGAAATAAGATTAGGTTTATGCGAAATAAAGCACGAAACTAAATCTACGCGGGTAATACCGCGGGGCACAGCTAGTATTATATAGAAGGTTTGTATGTATGTTTGTAACGAATTGGCTCAAAAAGTGCTGTACTGATTTTAAAAATTCTTTCACCAATTGAATGCTACATTATCACTGATCAATATAGGCTATGTTTTATCTCTGTACTCTCACGGGGACGGTCTGTATAATAAAATATCTCATGCAAGATGCTTTGTATGAGTGGGTGTTGTTATATTTTGTACTAGCTGTGCCCTGCGGTTTCACCCGCGTAGATATTAATTTCTTGGTTGTCCGCGGAACCCTAATATTTAAAAAAAATCAATGTATCCTGAGTTACTCCTTGTAACAATAGCTATCTGCCACTGAAAGTCCCGTTAAAATCGGTCCAGCCGTTTCGGAGATTAGCCGGTACAAACAGACAGACAGACAGAGAAATTTTTTTAAACTTGATTTTTTTGTGTTAATGCAGTAGCGTGTATACTTTCGTATGCATTTAGTGTAAAGCTGCAATTTTGGAATTACAAACAGACACTTCAATTTTATTTATCTGTATAGATATTGCCGTTTAAGAGTTAATTTATAATATCGACTAAATTTTGCTCGTGGAAAACACCATCCTATACATAATGAAACTTTTTTCATAGTAAACGGAAACTTAACTTCTGAAGTTACAAGTTTTCATGAGTACTTTATTTAAGTACTTTATACCCTTCTGTCATCGATGACTGATTTATGGCAAATAATAACAAAAAACATTTTGATGTGTGTCGAATTCGCGTTACGAGAAATTTATTACTTACTTATTCCCGTGGAATTATTTCTTTACTTGTTTATCTTACAAAGGTTCAAACATTGAACAAAATTGATTTGGACTATATCAAGGTATTCTTGAACTTTTCACTATATCAAGGACTTTATATACCTACTTTTAAAGATTGACTAAACCAATCTTTCTATAGGTAAAAATTGTATGACAATGATCATATTAATATTTTTTTTAAATCGGTTCAAGTATATTTCTCGTACATACAGTCGTTTCAGCACCTTTGAAGACGGAAATTCATAATTTATTTATTTACTAGCTGTGCCCCGCGGTTTCACCCGCGTAGTTTTAGTTTCATCTTTCTTGTCGCGGAACCCTAATATGTTTAATAAATAAAAGTAGATAATGTTACTCTTTGAAACATCAGCTACCTGCTAGTGAAAGTCCCGTTCAAATCGGTCCAGCCGTTTCGGAGATTACCCGGAACAAACAGACGGACAGACAGACAGAGAATTTTTTTTAATCTTGGTATTTTAGTGTCAATAGCGTGTATACTTTCGTATGCATTTAGTGAAAAGCTGTAATTTTGAAATTACAAACAGACACTTCAATTTAATTTATCTGTATGTATAGATGTATAGATGTAAAGGAAACATACAATTTTATGTAAAAGAAATTAAAATAAACATATTATAATCAATGTTTAAGGCCGATACTGTTTTAAACTTGATATAATAATCGTTCAGTGTACATTTACATACATATGCTTACGCCTGTATTCCCCGATGGGGTAGGCAGAGGTGTTGTAATAACAACACCCACTTTTCACCGAAATGTACATTTATTAATACAAAAAGTAAAAATAACATTGAACAAAAAATATAGCTACTTACAAAAAGGGCCCATGGTTTATTTCGGACACAATTTGGTTACGTATCGCACAAAACTCAATATTGCCGAGGGTAAGATTGTGCTTAAATTGGGTTCGGATGGACAGACACCCGAACTGATTAGGTAAGACAACAAAATAACACGTAGGTAAACGTTTACAGGTGATGTATTTATCAGTAGAGTTTCACACGTATACAGTAGCAGTGCGTATTAAGAACTTTTTAGCTTTGACGTTTAATTTTACTGTACCAAGGATAAGTCAAAGCTCAGTAGGTCTAAAAAGGTCACTTTGGGAGAATCATAATGTGATCCGAATATGATTCATAATCGAAATGACAAAATTATCACTTAGGTGCAATTAATAATTATTAAGATTCACGAATTATTAATATTTCGCTATTTACCTTATTTTTAGTTTAATTTTTTTTTTAATTTTTAGTTTTACACTTACCCATGAAGAAAATCAGTAATCGGCTACTGCAGTCTAAGGAAGCTTGTAACATCGGCGTTGGTAGTCAATATGCATGTGTGAAAGAAACTTTATAGAACATGTTTGACCAACGGTTCGATCGAAAACTAATCTAAGATGCTATCCAAAATTCTGACAAGCAATTTGTATAAAACACGAAGTAATCGCAGCGAAGTGGTACGCCACTCAATATGGCCGAGCTAGCACCTAGCCAATATGGATATTACATATTTTATACCGGACCGCTTCATATTTTTTCATCCCTCACAGCGTTTTCTCAAAGATATAGCGTTAACTAGATCAGATTCTTAATACTGAATCTACAGCATAATTTTAATTTCACCCCCTTGGAGGTGAAATTTCCCTATATTCAAATTCAAATTCTAATTCAAAAATATCTTTATTTGATTAGACTTTTAACAAAGTACTTTCAGTACAGTATAGTTAGTGGACACACAGTTACACTCCTCGAAGAACACACTCTCCAATTAGTTTGTCTCTAGGAGGATTTAGGCAACTGGGATCATGGGAACTTGGACCGCAGTCCCAGTAGAACTAGCGGCTTAGACTATGCGTTGATATATATGCGGCTGAGAATTTAATTTACATACCTACATCTTATATAAAATTTAAAACTTTTAAAATTTGGCCTAAATTTGAAGTAATATCATTAACCTCCAATATAAAAAAAATAAAATTGATCCCCATTGCAAATGGCGACTATTAATATTTTCCACCTCCATGATCACAACATAAGGCATAACGCTCAAACCGCTCACACACCGCAAATTCGAACTAAGCCATCAGCGAAGTTCTTAGAAAAATGTCATGCACTTCCTCAAAACACTAATTCGAAGCCTTTTATCTCTTTTCAGAGGATTCTGAACTTATTTTTCCTTCATCTTTGCCACTATTAATTCCTTAAAAATCCTATCCTATCCTTATACGCCTAGAAAACAGAAACTCAATAGTCAAAACCCGCTAAAGTCTCTTCCATCCCCGATACATGTGTGTAATGTCGATATTATTCATCTGCCCGCGGCACGGAGGTAATAGGGAGGTGGGCCTGCTATACCGAACAACTCATTCTGCACTACTCTGTAATAATAGCGGCTTTCCAGATTCTTACTTGGACCCACCTGCATACATTTTCAACAAAACAGGAGGAATACGGAACAAAAATGGTAATACGAGAGTTTAATAAGTAAATACAGACAGTAAGACTTATACGTATTGATAAGGTCTTCATCATCTCGCTGACTCTCATCTTTTTGTTGTGATCAGCACATGATTCTCTTCTCAGAAGGCTTTTTTCCGAACTGGTGGCTAGTTCTTTAGCGTTCGTAAGTGCCTTCATCATAAAGTGTCATCTTTCTTTTGTCTGTATCCAGTGCCAACTCTTAGTGCTTAGAATATAAATGCATTACCAGGGCCTGACATGTATAAATCATTTTCTTTTTCATGCAACCTGATGTGGCTGATTATCTGAAGATTAAAATACAAAGTAACCGCGTTCTAAGAATCACCATTATTTATAGTATTTATCGAACACAACCAGATTCTATTCCAAATTTTAACCACTCGCTTTCTAAAGGTGATGGCCAGACAGACTGAGATGCTTTCGCATGTATACTAATAAATCACGAAAAATCCTCGTTTAATTTATAACAGTCAAATAAAATTAAGATTTTCTCTGAAGTCTATCAAACCAAATCTCTGCACATATCTCTGTCTTTAGAATTTAATATTTCCATCATAATCATTCAAAGATCTCTCTCAAAACCCACACACACAACCTCCCACAACCCTACCCCTATAAAACCAAACCTGCCGAATCACCTCCGGATCCGCCCCCGCTTCCGCCGCCCGCCCAGCGCGTATGTAAATATCTTGCTATGTGAACTCACAAGCGATGTTTAAAACAAGTTTGGTGGATAGAGTCGTGAATACGAACTATAGTTCTTGAATAAAGTTTAAAGGAAGACTATAAGCGCGCGAGATTATAAGCGACCTCGGCGTGCTCTAAGTCGTGGCCGATTGCGTATATATAATACAAGCCCTGCGGTTTCACCCGCGTAGATTTAGTTTCTTCCTTATTGTCGCGGAACCCTAATATTTTTATTAAATAAAAAATAAAAGTAGCCTAAGTTACTTCTTGAAACATCAGCTACCTGCCAGTGAAACTCCCGTTAAAATTGGTCCAGCCGTTTCAGAGATTACCCGGAACAAACAGACAGACAGAAAAAAAATTAAAACTTGTTTTTTTTTGTCAGTAGCGTGTATACTTTCATATGCATTTAGTGAAATGCTGATATTTTGGAATTACAAACAGACACTTCAATTTTATTTATCGGTATAGATAGATGGATAGATATAGATACGTGTTTTACAGAAATATTTGGAAAGAGTACTTAATTATTAGGTATCATGCCGGGTTCCTCTCAGTAAAAGCAACCTTCCTATCTTGATGGCAACATATATAATTCTGTATAATGTGCCGTAGTTTTTTTTTGGTTCTCTCTAAGCAAGAAATCAGAATATGGAATAGTAGACAAACGTTTGCAATTACCCAAATGTGTCTGTAATGTTAGGACATAATGTCTTCGGTACAAGGTATTGTTTATGCGCATATTTGTGAACATACGGACACGCTTTCATATCAGACTGAGTGTGTATCACTCGTGCCAAAAACATTCATAAATGAAAGTCTATGAAAATAAGCTTGTATTGTCCAAAAATATTAATGCAATTTCTTAAGACAAAAATGGTAGAACTTAATATAATACTGGCATGGAAATATGTAAAATAAAAAAAATAAAGAAATGTGCTCACGAGATTCCCCGAGACTGAATATTCTAAGTGCCAACGTGACAGCTGGTGAATCTATCACAGTCTCAGTCACTACACATACGTCTCAGACATATGCAGGGAAATTGATACCACACAAAAAAAAAACATCAAACTTATTTTAATAAATGGGGATTTTCATCCATTAATCCTAATGTCCTGAGGTCTAGAATCCTATGTTCCGGGTTCGTTACGCATAACTTTCAGTATGTATATATTAAATGTTCAAGTTCCACTCTGTTTACCACTTCAGATATTTTCCCACAGCCATGTAACGGCGTATTGTCGGCTATTCACAAGGAGTTTATAGCGAAACTGGTGAAGTTATCGCCACGTTAGTTCTCATAAGTTCGCAAACGGAGCGACATATTCTAGTGAGTTATGTGCGTCTGTGTGTACACCAGCACAGATTGTTTTGGTGTCAACGGGTTACGTGTTTTCTTTATTTATTTATGTGAATAAGTTTAGTGCCATATCTTCTGTGGTTATATTGTTGGGTGTTTTTTACTAGCTTTCCACACATTACTGTCTGCTAAAGTTGTTTTCTTGACGAATGTCTTTTGACTTTTCTATTTTGTTAGGCTTGAAAATGTATACATACAAAAATCAATATTTGTCTGTATGTACTTTATAGAATCATAAACTATGCATTTGATCATGTGGTGATCTTCAGCAAAGTGTTATGCATGAGCCCACGTAGGTTTCTGAGTTGGTACGACCAATGTTCGACTAGTGGCGTCAATATATAATCTACGCGGGTGAAACCGAGGGGCACAGTTGGTCAAATATAAGAATGTAAATGCCATTCATTGGTTTAGCCCTGAAAATATAGTAACGGTGCGATAATTTAATGATAACAGTAGTTATGACTTTAGCATTGACTACGGAATTTGTTGAACCAAACGTGGTCAATCAACATTAATATATTTGGCGTCAGTCTGTGTAAAGTTCCAAGCTTTAGTCGGTTATATGAGTTACTCAGTCATGGGCTTTCAAAATAAGAGCACTGGGGCCCAACCATGAGCTCTTATTACTATGATAATTCAGTTGTGCGACAGTGACAGATGTATACACGTCACATATATCTGTCTGATAAATGAGTGAAACTATCATGGCAATAAGAGTTCATGGTAAGGCCCCTGGTTCAATACAGCAAAACAATATTGCAATAATAATATGCATCTAATCCATTAAGTACATTGACGCGAAAAGACCAGTCTGCAATTGTCAAATAAATATTCTTAGTAGCCCTACCGTTAACAATACATGAAAACGTATCGTAATACAATTCAGTAATATAATGTTCTCTAGGCTGTATATAATAGCGTTAATATTTTAAAGTGTCGTGTCGTGTAGTCTCTGCTCGACTCTGACATATTTCATCCACCCGTCGCCGCTCGCCTTGCGGCCTTATTCTGTTGAATAAATGGCGGAAGGTTAGATAGGAGAGTATTAAGAACTTGTTTCGTCATTACCTTGTGTTCGCCATGAATGGAATGATTCAAAATAAAATACCTAAATTTGATTCCATTGTTGTTGTGCCCTTAATGCATCACAGTCAATGAATAAGTATCCTGAATCCAGAAGGCCTTGCTACCTTCTTTAGGTCATCGGTCCATTACGTCAATTTATTCGAAGAATTACACTTACACAGCAAATATAAGCGAAAATCTATATTGGTATAACTTGAAATCATTACCTATTTATTTACTTGACACACCGACAATTAATAGGCTTGAAAAACACGTAGGTAATATATACATTTTTTAATTCTATGTCGATTCTAGCCACTAATGACAGGTTCAACAGCACTCCCAAACAACGTTATTAATACTATAATCTTAATCATAACTTTAATCAAAATATGACTATGGCCTACATTTTATTTCGTGTTTTAGTTCTTCTGGAACTTCTGTGATAATTGTAAAGGTTTTTTTTATTTTAAACTAGCTGTGCCCTGCGGTTTCACCCGCGTAGATTAATATTTTTCATAACTAAAAGTTGCCTAATTTACTTCTTGAAACTTCAGCTACCTGCCAGTGAAAATCCCGTTAAAATCGGTCCAGCCGTTTCGGAGATTACACGGAACAAACAGACAGACAGACAGACAGAGAAAAACTTTAAAACTTGGTTTTTTAGTGTCAGTAGCGTGTATACTTTCATATGCGTTTAGTGAAAAGCTGTTATTTTGGAATTACAAACAGACACTTCAATTTTATTTATCTGTATGTATTATATATGTATATGTATAGATAAAAAAAAAACTATAAATGGAAATATCAAAACAATCTATTCAGTGGACTTTAAAAATGGAATATCTTCACAGACGAAGCGATATAGTTTTAGCATCGCCAACTATATCCCGAATAGTGGCACCCGTCCGGCAGTTAGCATCATTTTGATTGAAATTTACGGCTTCATTGTGGAGGGCGCTACAATGCTACTGCAATAAGGCACTTTAGTGATTAAATGCCCTATTGTAGTGCTCTGTTGTATGGGAGTGGAAGGTGTTTTGGGCAAGGAAAACTATGATACTTTTTATAATAGAATCTAGAGAAAATTTGTTGGTACTTGTTCGGAAGGCAGGTTATAGTAGAATACCAAAGATGGTGGATCACATTTCTAGTCACACAAATTCAACGTGAAAACATGTCAAAATGTATACTTGAAGTACATATTCATATGTTTTAAATTACTTTTATGATTATTATTAGTTATGTATGTCTGTAATTAATGGCTCGGAACTTGGCAGTAAGCTGACGAGTAGACATCGTGTAGGCAGAGCGACGAGGTAGGCAGAGGTGTTGTAATAACAACACCCACTTTTCACCGAAGATGATTAAGTTCCAACGTGACAGTTTGGAGCCTATATCCGTTTCAGATACTATACATACGTCTTTGAATTACTTCTCAGACGTATGCAGGTTTCCTTCACCGTAAAGCGCGTGGTGTGAAATCATTATATCATTATCAACACATAAGTTTTTAGAAAACCTCATTGGTCCTGTACCAATTCCTTGTACATCATGTAGTCAATTACTTAAACTTGCATTTAATCCTTAAGTAACTACAACAAAATCACAAGCCGGAGGGGCTCGTGGCACTGTTGCTATTGCGCATATGATGCGATCAGCAAAGTTAAGCAACCATACGCCTAGCCAGTAGTTGGGTGGGTGATCGCCCGAGTTCCCTCCGTGCCTCGGAGAGCACGTTAAGCTGTCGGTCCCGGTTGCCAATTTAACATCTTTGGCAATCTTTACAGGTCAGTCAGAGGCCTAAGAAAGTCTGACAACTGGTTTAACCCAGATTGCCGATTTTCCTCGAAAAAGGGGTTACGAAGGTCAGATGGCAGTCGCTTCGTATAAAAATCAGGTAATCAGCCACATCGGGTTGAATCAAGTGCTGACCCCAAATACATGGGATAAGGCCAGGCAGATGATGAACAAAATCACAAGCCGAAGCATTTGAAATATTTGTGTAGAGAACTGAATTTATTTCGTTGGAATCGGACGCCATATATCATCCAGCTTGTTACAGCTGGAACGTTGAAATGTATTAAAACATTTGGCCAAAACTTGGCAAATATAATTAAATTGGACAACGCACGCAGTGGACCTGTCCTTCATGCCATACTGCCCGGGAACTAAGAATGTTTTGGAGAATGCACTAAATAATCTTCTATATATATAAAAAAATATTTCAGTTCGTTAGTCTCGCTAAAACTTGAGAATGGCTGGACAGATTTTGATAATTAGTATGGTATTTGTCAAAAAATACATTTCATTTGACTGAGATTTCAGTCTTATTACAAACACTTTATTTTTAAATATTAACATATTCTGTTCAATATGCGTAATGTTTTTGTAGTACCCTCTCTCTCAATTTCAGGCCGAGTAAAGGTGACAGACAATAATAAGTATTTTTTTAATATGAATACGAATGCGATGACGTTCGCACCCTGCGTATAAGGAATAATAGCAAATTAAATATTGGAAAAATCGTTATTTATATTTTTATACACGGAGGAAACTTAAGCCTTCCTAGGTACAGAAAGGCAGTGCGATTCGGCTGTGCCCTAAGCAAGCTTCAACTCTACATTTTATAGTGTTTTTGTAATTGTACGAATTGTACCTGTCATGATATGTTTTAGTTTCACAAATTTTAAGTAGATGGCGTTAGTTGTGAAATAGATCGCGCTACTGAAAGTTGTATTGCGTTATATAAATATGTTTGGTACTATTGATTTGTATGTTTGTATCCCTTTAAGAAACATTATAATAATTCTTTGGTTGTGTAAAACCCTGGCTTTAATCTGTTCCTGGAACCTATGGAAGGCCAATATATTGTGTTTGACACCCCCCAAACAGTAATATTTTAAGTACCTATTACAAAAATACGCAAATGTTTTTAAAGAATATCGTCACTTATTCGTAAATTCACGATGACCATTTAGTAGATTGCATGTTGGCGTCACCGCGCGACCTGTCACATATGCAATGCGGCTCCTACGACTGAGTTTGCTTGTCTAATATTTGTGTCGCGTGATGGATACCTACTGATACAATATTGTTTTCTGGGACACACTATATACACATTCTTATAGTTTTTCATTACAATAAGGGTGGGGTGAGAGTTTGACTGAGAAATATAAAAATGAGCAGTGACCGTGGGGGTTGAGCAGTCGTCTGCTACGCAAGGGAAGCAAGCTTGAATCCCAGTGGAGTCTGTACCAATGAGTTTTTCTAAAAACTTATGTACAGTGATTTCTCATTACGACAAAGGAGAACATCGTGAAGAAACCTGCATATGTCTGAGAAGTAATTCAAAGACGTACGTGTAGTGCCTGAGACGGCGATAGACTTACCATCTGTCACATTGGTATTTAATCATATTCGGTGAAAAGTGGAAAAAATAAAACTTATGGATATCGACAAAAATAAAACTTGCATTCTATTAGTTACAGGGGTACTTTAAAGCCAGGAACATCTTATCGTCATAAACACTTATGTTGGAGATATCAAGTTGATAGTAAAACAAGTATTTAGTGTTATGGTAAATCTTTGAAACACTTTGGAATACTAGAGCTTTTCGTATTTTTTCCGGACTCGAACTTCCTAAAATTTTTCCATTTAAAGTTTTACACCACGCAATTTACACCAGTTGAACCGTTTACATATCCCGTGATTTCGTAAGTTGATCCCATTATGGGACTGGTGATACACGACGGGTCCATCGCGCAATCTGCCGAGTGGCGGTAATGAATTGGCTGGCCTATGATTGATGCTCTTACACCGCGTCATCCGCTAATGGCCGCGTGTACGCACTGGGGTTTTATATCGCTACGTCTATAGTTAGCACTAGCTGTGCCCCGCGGTTTCACCCGCGTTGACTTAATTTCATAGGTGGCCCGCGGAACCCTAATGTTTTTTTTAAAGTAGCCTAAGTTTCTCCTTGTATCACCAGCTATATGCCAGTGAAAGTCCCGGTAAAATCGGTGCAGTCGTTTCAGAGATTACTTTCGGAACAATCAAACAGACAGACAGACAGAAAAAATTTACAAATTGTATTTTTTATGTCAGTACCGTATATTATTTTGTGTGCATTTAGTGAATAGATGTTAATTTAGAATTGCAGGCAGACACTTAAATTTGAGTATATCACCAAAACCGCTGCGTGTCTTTTATACCGTGCGTGCAGATATTAAGGGTGTTTCATTTCATTACGCAACGAAAAATGATTCAGTGTCGACCATCGAGACGGAAAAGACGTTTAGGCCAATATGATACTATGCAATGCTGTGGTATTATGGATTTAATATCATTTATACGAAGACTAGATCAAATTTGGCTAATACTATGTACTTACCAGCTCTTATTAAATCCGTTTTACAGAAAGAGATAAAGTTATTTTTATTTAAAAATTAGCTATGCCCTGCGGTTTCACCCGCGTAGATTTAGTTTCTTCCTTATTAATTCCTTATTGATTATAAATAAAAGCTTAAGTTACTCCTTGAAACATCGGCTACCTGTTAGTGAAAGTCCCGTTAAAATCGGTCCAGCCGTTTCAGAGATTACCCGGAACAAACAGACAGACAGATGGACAGACAAATTTTTAAACTTGGTTTTTTAGTGTCAGTAGCGTGTATACTTTCATATGCATTTAGTGAAAAGCTGTTATTTTGGAATTACAAACAGACACTTCAATTTTGTTTATCTGTATAGATGTCCATCACCATTCATGTCAATTGTTCTATAAACAATGAAAACCACTGTAATGCTAATCCCGACCACCATAAAGGTATTCGTGTAAAGCTGTTTAATTGGCACCCTAACTGGCTGTAAATGAACCGTGATAGGGCGCCGCCCTACTGGGCGGGCGGGAACTGAATGGGTCTTGTGGATTTACTTTAACATGGCATGAACCAATATACCTAGGGATAATATTAGACTTTTTTTTTTATCGACGTGGGGGAAACCTTCCAAAGGTCCCCGACCGCCCTGGGAGAGGCAAATCGGGGTATGTGGGATTTTTCCCCGGTGGCTCAGTGCAGAGGGGACTCCGGGTACTCTGATAGATCGCACCAGTCCCCCCCACACTTTGCCGGGGCACATCCCCGGGGCAGCTGTATCGCCGCCCCTGGAGACCTCGCTGTGCAAGGCAGTAGGGATAATATTTGACCCGACTTCAAGTAGGCAGTATATCTCCCACCGTAATTTTATTTCTTCGTAAACTAAATTTCATGGGTACCTTTATTTCCCGATCCCTTTAATCTTTTAAATAGGAGTACCCAAAATCTATACGTACCTTACTCCTTGTAACATTAGCTATCTGCTAGTTTAAATGTCATTACAATCAATCCAGCCGTTAGATATTAGCCGGAACAAACAGACAGATAAACTGAAGAAAATTTTAATAATTGTTTTACCGTATATAATTCCATATGCATTTAGTGAAAAGCTGTTATTTTGGAATTACAAACAGACACTTCAATTTTATTTATCTGTATAGATGTATAGATGAATAGATTACAGATAGCAAACCCAATAGCACATTATTTAACACAATCCCAATAATATGGAATGGGATGTCAAATAATCGCGAACCACATTGTATTTTTTCCATATTTAGTTACAACCTATGACGGCGGTTGGTAGGTTGGGCGACCGCCGCAGGCACTTTGAGATTGGAATATGCAAATATATCTGGTTTAACTTCCAAAACTGCTGTGACGGTATTTAAACCACCGTATATAGACTATGGAAGTGACATTAAAAATTGGCTGGATAAATCTAAAACACGACTCTGAAAAATCACGCCCTTATGAAACAAAGTGATTGTCAGAGGAAAGCCTTGCTCATATGCCATTATACTATTTGAATTTTAAATCTGAAGAGTTTAATTGCTAGAACTCGCTAATCTCAGGAACTACCGGTCCGATTTGACAGTGTGACTCAGTACGAAGAACAATATGTCAGTGTTAGATAGTCCATTTTTCGAGGAAGGCTATATATAGGCTATATATCATCATGCTAAGACAAATAGCAAATTTGGCCTTAGCCCAAAGTAACTATATCACGCGGACGAAATCGCGGACAGAAGCTAGTTCAAATTAAAACTTCTGAAAAATCACGGTTTCAAAAGTATGAAACAATTACTGATGTTTAGAGAAAAGCCGTGGTCATATTATGTCACATACTCTTACAAAATATACATTTTAATAGTATAGTGATAGATTGTTCAATAATCGGATTTAGTTTTTAAACTTACTTTTTATTAAAAAAAATTGCGATTATTTTAAAAAAACTTGTGTTTTTCTGAAAAATTTTAATATACTTATCATGTTTTTGTATAAAGTCATCATCTCCCTGGCCTTATCCCATGTGTTTGGGGTCAGCACTTGATTCAACCCGATGTGGCTGATCACCTGATTTTTATACGAAGCGCCTGCCATCTGACCTTCGCAACCCCTTTTTCGAGGAAAATCGGAAATCTGGGTTAAACCAGTTGTCAAACTTTCTTAGCCTTCTGACTGACCTGTAACGATTGCCAAAGATGTAAATTGTTTTTATATAAAGTCTACAAAGAAATAACTTAAATAAAGTCTAGCCATACAAACCACATTCGCTTAATTCCAATCCTTTCATACAGTTTCGAGCACTCTTCACATTATATCGTTGAAAATGAAAATGAAAATGAAAAATATTTATTCAGTTTAGGCCCTGGTACCACCAATTTACCACCGGTTCGGAAACTAGTTAACGTTCTATTCTCAGTCTTAACAAAATAGCCTTAAAGTAAAATGGAAAAGTAAATGGACACCCTATCTATCCAGTGGGAATCAATCCGGTGTATCGTGTAAATCAGTTAGCGAAGATTGTTTGTGAAGATGACGTTGTAACGATGTTTGCGCGGTACGCTACCGTTTAGTACGGTGCTAGGGCTGCCACTAAACTGTTATGTATTTATTTATTAATTTATATTACACAAACAGCTTGAGATCAGCAAAAATATAAATACAGAATATGAAAATAGATATATTGGAACTAAATAACAACTACATACATCATCATCATTTATTTAAGAGCTAGGCTCTTGTCGGTGAAGCAATCTCTTTTTTTTGTAAAGCTAAGCGTTATGTTTACTACCCTTTTTTTGACGAGGGGGAAACCTTCAAAAAGTCCCCGACCGCCCTGGGAGAGGTAGGTCGGAGTATGTGGGATTTTTACCGCACTAAAACCTCCCCAGTGGTCATCCTCCGTGCTTAGGGGGACTCCGGATACTCTGATAGATCGCACCAGTGTCCCTCCGCACTTTGCTGTATCGCCGCCCCTGGAGACCGCGCTGTGCAAGGCACCATCCCGGGCCCGCGGCTCGGTGATCAAGACTCCCACCCCGACCACCACCAGCAGGCCCTACGGCCCCCTATGACTCGCCTCTTACGACAGGCAGGGGATACCATAGCCAAATTCTTAGACCCTGGCTGTTTGGTGATTTATACCCTGACCTAACTATTCCAAAGCTTTCAAAATAAATCCTTTTAAATAAACTTTTCCACTCGTGTGCCAACCCTGTGAACTGGCAGCGTGGGTAGCCTAAAGGGTTTCACTCCCCGTCAAATTGTCGTTTAAAAACAACGCTTTAAACAAACCGCAGCGTGATGCGTTTTGCGAAACTCATAAATATTAAACAGATATTTAGTAACGACCTTTTGTTCTGGCCAATAGAGTCTAGTTTTGTTAGTTAAATTGATATGTCTACACATTTAGAAGTTATGAAACCAAATTATTTATGGTGAGTTGAGAATTTAGCGTCTATGTTCGTTTTGTTGGAAAAGTATATACCTTTATATAAAATAGCTTTACTAAAATGTAGTTATTTTGCATTGGCATGAAGCAGGGGAGGCCTATTATGCCTATGGTTCCCTAAACTTTTTGTATTTAATTAAATATTATTAATTAGCTGTGCCGTGCGGTTTCACCCGCGTAGATTTAGTTTCATGCTTTACGTTGCGGAACCCTAATATTTTTAATAAATAAAAGTAGCCTAAGTTACTCCTTGAAAGATCAGTTACCTGCCAGTGAAAGTCCCGTGAACATCCGTCCAGCCGTTTCAGAGATTACCCGAAACAAACAGACAGACAGACAGAGAAAAGTTTTAAAACTTGGTTTTTCAGTGTCAGAAGCGTGTATACTTTCATATGCATTTTGTGAAAAGCTGTTATTTTGGAATAACAAACAGACACTTCAATTTTATTTATCTGTATGGATTTTATCTCGAGTCAAAGTCAAACTCAAAAATATCTTTATTCGATTAGACTTTTTACAAAGTACTTTCAAATCGTCAGAATGACATTAATTTACAGGATTATACACTCTACCGCCAGGTTGCGAATGTTGCTTTTACTGAGAAGAACCTGGCAAGAAACTCAGTAATTACTCTTTTCAAAAATATTATATAATTTTAAAAAACAAAGTAAATCATTTGAGAAATGTAAGCCCATGGACACAGTTCCAATGCACAAATGTCGATAAAAATTAACATAAAGAAAAGTCTAATAGTTGTACTTATATATGCGTGGTATTCACAGTTTAATTTGATCTACTTAAAATAATAATTTGTATATTTTGAAATTTATATGTACCAGCAACCCAAGCTCTGCGTTTTTTGCATAAAAATAGCTTAAATTGTAATTTAAACCTTAAAAAATATTTGAAATTGCAATAATATGTCTAAAATTCTTCTTTCTTTGATTTATTTCCTCAATAATGACGTGAGAGAAACAAAGCAAATTTCCATGCCATTAGACAATGAAAAAGCGACATTAGACCATATCTATGCATCCGCCTCGACAACCACACTCGGCAACGATTCCTAGGATATTAAAGGCGTGATGGCTACATACATGAAGCCATAAGCCATTAGCCAGGTGAGTTAAGGGGAAGGTTTAGAAGGAAAGAACACAAACCACCTTACAATACCACAAATGTAAGAGTCTGACTCTTGTCGGTGTAACCGATGCAGTTTCTTTCATTCGTCTCTATCAAGTGCCATAACCGTGACCTTACTATTTTTTGTGATACGGATTCCAAAAGATATGGACATAGTTTTAATCCGAGTTTGATCTATTTTTGATTTATATGCTTGTTAATAAGAAGTAAAGAGGAAGAAGTAATGTAGGAAGAACCAAAATTGATAGAGATCATAGAAGGTTTCATTCTTGAGACTTTCAAGCTGTGGAATAGGCTTTGCGACCAGCCGCGTTATTCACTAAGGTTTCTCGCGTCGGTTTTAAAGAAGCGAGTATGTGAAACAACCGTATATTACTCCCGTATGTCCACGGACTATTTGCTGGCGTTATGTTATTACAACACATTTTGTTTCTTTTTTATCCTACAAAGATGGCAGATAAGCTTACAGTCTGTCTGTTGGTTAGCGGTTACAGTCAACCTATGACGGCTTGCAGTAGGCTTGTGCTTTAGGACTTCACTCATACACCTTATACAATTTGTAATTACTATGCATCTCTCTGCCCTGAGCTATAGCTGTTATTTGGCTGCGTTCTTCTGTAAGGTGGATCATTTGCAACATATGATAATGTTATGTCCCCATTCTTATGGCTATGATATATGATGCACTAGCTTGCGAACGCAGCTTCACCTACGTGGCAGTAAGCTTTCACATACAACATTTTTAACGCCCATTTATGGAACAGGTATTTCGAGAATCTTTAATGAATTACACCTCACCAAGTACACAACCTATAATTTTGATGTATCTTAGATTAGATAATTTAGGCTGTGCGTTGATTTATCAGTCAGTCAATCTGTTAGTCAGGTATGAATGGGTTTGAATGTTATGTGCAGACAAGCTGTGTCACGGTTTCGCCCGCGTAGACTTGATGTCAATCGTGGCCCGCGCAACCCTTTTATGTTTTTTTAATAAAAGTAGTTAAAGTTACTCCCTGTAACATTAGCTATATACCAGTGAAAGTCCCGTTAAAATCGGTCAATAAACATATAGACAGACATACATACAGACAGACCGAAAAGCAAACAGATTTAGAAAAAAAAAATCGGTTAACCTATGTCGATGCCGCGTATAATTTCATATGCACAAGATTTCATAGCATGTACAAACAGACACTTAAATTTTATTTATCTATTTAGATTAAATTAAGAATTAGATTATGATCATATTTTATTACTTCAGTTCAAACAACTTCCACTTAATATCAGTTTCAGAAGAGCAAATTCGATAGAAACCCGCGCAACTTGTGGCGTGTTCGGAAAAGCTCGTTATTTGTGTGCTCACTGATTCGTCCAGTATGATAAGATAATGCACCAAGTCGGTACTGTTAGTTAGCCCAAACCTGAATTCAATTAAAAACCGACTTCTTCACGTTTCCATTCAAACTGGTGTTTATTGGTGAAATAACGAATGGAAATTCCCTGCCTTGTCATCATCATTGTCCTGAATTTACAATGTATACATAAGACCTTATTACGATAGACAGACACCAACATTATCAGCATTTTCTCTGCATCACAATGAAAGAAAGAAAAGGACCAAGAAAGGAGAAAGGAGCAAGAAGAGGACCTCGTAACACAGTTGCTATTGCGCATATTCAATAAGCAAATTGTAGCAACCCTAACCCTGAAAATGAAAATGAAAATGAAAAATATTTATTCAGTTTAGGCCCTGGTAACACTTATGAAAGTTGAGAATTTACCACCGGTTCGGAAACTAGCCTTCTGAGAAGAACCGGCAAGAAACTCAGCCAGGCATCATGTACATATCATCGAAACAATATAAATCATAATGAAATCATCATGATTTATATTGTTCCCATCCCTAGCCAGTAATTGGATGGGTGACCGCACGAGTTTCCTTCATGCATTGGAGAGCACGTTAAGCCAGGTCAGTCGGAGGCCTAAAATAATCTGACAACTGGTTTTCACAGATCATAGATTTTCCTCGTTAAAGGGGAGCAAAGGTCATATGGCAGTCGCCGCAGATCGCAACAGTGTATGGGATAAGGCCAGGGACACAAATACAGGTGCCATCACGAGTTAATAGTCTCTCTATTAATTATCATTATATAAACGATAATTTCATTAGTGAAACCTGCACAATGGAAGTTATCACATTTCGGGTTCGGCATAAGTCATTAACTCTGTTCACTAATTAGTTGACACCACGGAAAAGTTGGATGTTTTCATTGAACACTGATGTTTTTATCTGCCTAGCGGTGTGAGAGGGCATTCGACTGGGAGGGAACTCGGGTGATTTGTGCGATGACGACTCTACTCGGAAAGTTAGGAATTATTCCGCGATTTGTGGGGACCGGCTAATTTTTGGTCCAAATTAATGTGTTTGAGATGCAAAAGATACTTATTATGTTATTCTTGATTGTTTTTGAAGTATTTGTGGTTTTTTTGATTTAATAATTCTAATAATAATTATATAATATTTTGATTATTTAAATCTATACTGATAAATATTTTGGAAGAGTCTGTTTGTAATCCTAAATTAACAGGTTTTCATTAAATATATATAAAAGTAACATAAAAATAATATGTTTAAAGTAAAGCATGTTTCTGCTGGCTACTCTCTGAAATGGAGGGGACCAATTTTAAAGGGACTTTCACTGGTTTGGTGGATTTAAAAAATTGGATTCCCCGAAATGAAGTCTAACTGTGGGGCACAGTAATCTTATATATAAAAATGAATCCCCATTTCCCTTGGTCACGGCATCACGCGTGAACGACTGGACCGATTCTACCGGGACTTTTACTGGCAGATAGCTGATGTTTCAAGAAGTGTTTTAGGCTAAATTAAAAAAAACAGCATGGAACTAAATCTACGTGGGCGAAACTGCGGGGCACAGCTAGTTTTATAAAAGTTCAAGAGTAATTTGTTAGTCTATAATAAAAAATAAGGAACATAGCGAAAAAAAAATCTGAAATGAACTCTGGGTGTGTTCACTTCTCTAGTTTCTCTCTTATCCCGAGTAATCTCTTGATACTAGTAGCTTGACACTTAGGGCTAAAAGTGCAACGTATTTACTTCAATGTAAGTATCCAAATCAGCTAAGATCTTCATATCCAATTCCTTCCTAGCGAAGATATTTCTCACAAGCAATAAAGCCTGTAATTTGAGTATTGCAATGAAATTAACAAATCAAATCAAACAGCTAAACAATGTAACCGGCACGCAGCCGGAACACTTAATGATCGGAACGAGTGTCCGGCGTTTCATTCTAATTTCGATCGGACGGGGGCCGGACGCGAGCCGGACACGCCGCGACTAATCACCGGGCCGGCCTATTTCACATTTGGGAGCTTCACTTTATGAAAAATACTTTTATATTATATTTTTTACCAATATTTTACGGGTGACCGCCCGAGTTCCCTCCGTGCCTCGGAGAGCACGTTAAGCCGTCGGTCCCGGTTGCCAATTTAACATCTTTAGCAATCGTTACAGGTCAGTCGGAGGCCTAAAAATAATCTGACAACTGGTTTAACCCAGATCACAGATTTTCCTCCTAAATGGGGTTGCGAAGGTCAGATGGCAGTCGCTTCGTATAAAAATCAGGTGAACAGCCACATCGGGTTGAATCAAGTGCCGACCCCAACAATGTATGGGATAAGGCCAGGGAAATGATGACCAATATTTTACATTCTTCTTCTTCTAGAATATAGAAGTTCCATCACGAGTTGCTTGTGGGGGCTGGTCAACCTAGAAATTTAGATATATAGAATTACTAGACTTTTACTTTATGATAACTTTTACGATATTTGTGCTTTGGAACTGTGTTCATGGGTTTACTTTTCATAAGTGACTTTTTTGGTATATTTAAAATTGTATAATATTTTTGAAAAGAGTAATTACCGAGTTTCTTGCCAGGTTCTTCTCAGTAATTTTTTGTTGTATATAGAATTTAGTACCTACTAGGCAATTTTTTAAGATCATGAAGGTAATTTATTTTAAATTAATTGAATAGATTTATTCGGTTTAGGCTCTTATGAATGTCGAAGTATTGACCAATTAGACACAGAACTTTCGTGTGTTCTACAAACTATATAACTTTCCTGGCAATATCTAGACATATATACAGATACTAGTAGCTACAGTAATTTCCAATTAACAGTTATTCACTAAATAATACTCACATAAAAAAAAACTATTTTATAAATTAACTGTCTGACTTTCTGATTGTGTGTTTGTTCCGGCTAATCTCCAAAGCGGCTTGACCGATTTAACGATAGTTTTACTGGCAATTACAAGGAGTAACTTATTTACTTTTTTTTTTTAAACTTTTCATTTAGGGACCCTCCCTAATTAAATTAGGTACACGTGGGTAAAACCGCCGGGCCCAGATAGTTATAGATGAAATAGAACATGTTTGGTACTGCATTCACATTTTTAAATCGAATTTAAATAAAGTACACACATATATATAATATAATATCACAGTAATCGAACCCGTACCCTTGTCACACGTTAATCGCTAAGCGACAGGGGTCGTCAGCTAATATCCTCAGGTGAGATCTGAACGAACCGCACACCGGCCATTGTTCTACTGAAATATTGCACGACAGAGGTGCAGCACCTTTGGTTCAACATCAAATTCTTTAAAATGTTGTTTGTAGGTCAGTAAAAAAATGTATTTCTTTAATTATTATTGCACACTAGCTGTGCCCCGCGGTTTCACCCGCGTAGATTTAGTTTCATCCTTACTGTCGCGGAACCCTAATATTTTTTATAAATAAAAGTAGCCTAAGTTACTCCTTGAAACATTAGCTACCTGCCAGTGAAAGTCCCGTTAAAATCGGTCTAGCCGTTACAAAGATTACCCGGAACAAACAGACAGACAGACAGGTAGAGAAAAAATTTAAAACCTGTTTTTTTTGTGTCAGTATCGTGTATACTGTCATAGTGAAAAGCTGTTATTTTGGAATTACAAACAGACACTTCAATTTTATTTATCTGTATAGATAAAATAAATAGCTTTGGCAAAAATCAAGGTATTGATTATAGATTGTCACTGTGTATAGTTTTTTATTGGTGTTTATTCATAAAAATAATTACATCCCAACACTTAAAGGTACCTATAGTTATATAATAAACAGTATTATTATTATATACAACTCTTGGCAACGAACGCAGTTGATTTTGATGCGCTTATCTCTAACAAAATATGGCTAATTTTATCCGAGAAGTGAGGACTCAACACACGCTAATACTAAAAGTGCCAAAGTACAAGGTAACCACAGCTAGTTGATAATATTCGATTGATTTAAGGTGAAGAGTTTTATAAAGGTTTTTGACTGTGTCTGGTGGGATTGTTGTTGCAATTGTGAACAAACGAAACTATTTTCTAAACATTTTTAAAGCGGGTATCATGCGCAAAAATCAAAAAAATATCCACGGTTAGCGCAGTACCCTCGCCAACTCGAGTGTGGCACCGCAATATTCTTCTATTTGGAGCGAAAAATACATTAATTTATGACAATGTCAGTCATCCCTTTTTAAATTCTTTAAAAATATATATTTTTTATTTAATTCAAAGTGTGTAAACAATATAATATTAAACTAGCTGTGCCCCGCGGTTTCACCCGCGTAGATTAGTTTCATCCTTATTGTCGCGGAACCCTAATATTATTGATAAATAAAAGTAGCCTAAGTTACTCCTTGAAACATCAGCTACCTACCAGTGAAAGTCCCGTTAAAATCCGTCCAGCCGTTTCAGAGATTACCCGGAACAAACAGACAGACAGACAGAGAAAAATTTTAAAACTTGGTTTTTTAGTCTCAGTAGCGTGTATACTTTCATATGGATTTAGCGAAAAACTGTAATTTTGGAATTACAAACAGACACTTCAATTTTATTTATCTGTATAGAGTATAGATAGATAATAAAAACTTAATAATTTAAGCCAAAGTTTACTCACCCCTGCCAGCCCGCGTTGTCATTAATTCAACGAATCGAGTATTGTTTCCTGTGGGGCTAGTATCAACGACACCACATTCAATTTTCGCTTGCAACCCTCCCGTTTCAACCCCCATGTTAGAGAGAGACGGGTGTATTTGTCAATTGCGAATTAAGCCCGTTGCTATGGTTACTGCGTCCGGTTGAAACTGAAAAAAGCTTTCCGCGCAACACTGTCTCTCTTTGTAAATGATTAATGGTAGGCGTATTTTGTTTTATCTGCATGTTATATGATGAGCTCTTATTGCAATGTTAATTCATTTGTGCGACAGTGACAGATGTATGCACGTCACATACATCTATCTCATAAATGAGTGAAACTATCATGGCAATAAGAGCTCATGGTAAGGCCCCTGTTTTCATATTATATTGTAAGGTTGCTGTATGTGAATGAGAAGGACGAATGGATATGTTTTATGGCAGAATTCACTATTCGTCACATAACTGAGTGCCTAGTGCGAGTTTTCTTAAAATCGCCGTCACAAGTCACCGCGTCGACGTAAACGCAGATTTGTCATCATCATCCTTCTGCCCTTATCCCATGTTATTTGTGGTCGGCGCAATGTGTTCTTCTCTTCCATTTCTATCTATCAGCCGTCATATCTGTATTCACTCCCATTCTAGTCATATCATCTTTCACACAATCCATCCGTCGTTTCTTAGGTCTTCCTTTCCCCTTGTAACCATCCACATTCATAAACAAAACTTTTTTGGCAACGCAGATTTGTATGGGCTCATACGCGGTGACTTGTGACGGCGGCAGTGAAAAACTCGCACTAGGCACTTCATTCTCCGAGATAAAAAGAGTTGTGGTGACCGTGGTGTTTGAGCAGTCGCCCGCTACTCATGCGACGTAAGTTCGAATCCTAACAGGGCCTGTACTAATGATATTTTCTAAAACTTAAGTACAGTGATTTCACGCCACGTGCTTTACGGTGAAGAAAAACATCGTGAGGAAATCTGCACATGCCTGAATAGTCATTCAAAGATGTATGTATAGTGCCTGAGACGGTGATAGACTCATCTGTTGGCACTGAATTATCTTCGGTGAAAAGTGGGTGTTGTTATTACAACACCTCTGCCTACCCCTTCGGGGAATACAGGCGTGCGCATATGTACGTATGTATATACGTATTATGTTGGTAGCGAACGAGCATACATAACACATTACAAATAAACTGCACTATAGTGAATTGTGAAGTTAAATATGATGTAAATATTAACGACTCCATTCCTAAATAAACAGAACAGAGTATCTTTAAAAATGAGGAAAAAACAAATACATCCGAAAGCAATAATTCTCGCGTAGGAAATATTGTTTCGGCTAAATTTATTCGACAGTCTCGCGTTCGCGTTGCGACGCCGAATAAAAACCGTCGAAGCATATCTTCTGATACCAATAAAATATTGACGGTAATGCAAATATTGTATACGATAGCGCAAAATGTCTCACCATTAAATATGTGGATGGTTAGGCGAAACCGTGGGCGGTACGATATGGTATTCTTATGAATTATTACTTACGTAGTTTACAGCGCCTTACATATAAAATTATCTTTTTTGTAGTTGATATGTAGTTAAGCATGTTTGTACTTATATAAAATTAATCCTTTTATTTTAAACATTAGATGCCAATACAGTTTAAGCTAAATAATAATAAGATTAAAAAAGATAGAATTGAAATTAAATAATCGCAGTTAATTTACATGAGTCGTCACTGTGCCAAGATGTCAAAGAACCTTACCTAATGAGGAAATAAGTCATTTAGCAGGCTTTTAGTATATAAGGTTAGATAGTATATTATATAGCTCACTGTATGTTGTTTTCGAGGACTAAGATAGTCATCATCATCTCAGCCGACAGACGCCCACTGCTGGGCATAGGCCTCCCCCAACGATCTCCACGAAGACCGGTGTAGTGCCTCCCACATCCAGCGGGTTCCCGCGATCATCACCAGGTCGTCGGTCCACCACGTTGGGGGCCTACCCACACCGCGCCTGCCGGTACGCGGTCGCCACTCAAGTACCTTTAGGCCTAAGATAGTAATTTGACAAAAAACATACTACTTCTTCTTAATAAAACAAGTACAAACAAAAATGTTATACTATTATATATAGTATGTGTTATAAACTTAACTTGGAACGTGTCACCAAGTGTATAATCAATTACTTAGGAGGTCTCTTCGTCTTGCGAACAATCAAGTAAAGCACATTTTCAAGCAATGTATAAATCAGTGATCACATGACGCGCCGACCATTTGACAAATGCAATCATATTTTTTTGTTAAGATGAAGATTGCCATAGAGAAAATGTTATTATATGGAAAATGATCTATGTAAAAATATATTAAGTAAATTATTTTGTAATGTCTTAAAATATTATGAATATTTAGCTATTTCGGTACCGAGAATAAATATTTCGTGAATCAGTATTTGATTGAAATATTTCTCACAATTAAATTTTTATTCATATAATGTTATATTTCGAAATTAAAAATTTTCTTTCAATTTTTTAATATTAACTCATGCGGATTATATCAAGAAATAAGTATAGCATTATTACTCATTCAATTCCACTGACGTGAGCCACAATAGTCAAAAAATATATTCGTAAACCCATGTCATATAAATGCTAAATACAAGACCTGTCAGTATATTATTTTAATATAATATGTATTAAACAAAAGCATCGCCTTAACGGATTCATATAATATTTTAACACGCCGTCGGCACATAGATCAAGCTAATGTGATGTTCGATTTATGAGCCGAATCGAACCTTAATGGATCACACGCAATTCAATTTTATAAGAGACATTTATTCAGCGGATCTTCAGTTACTGTTGGAACCTAACTAGGAGTTATGTACTTAGGTTCCTTTATAACTGCTTTGTTTAAACATATATATGTTAAAATCGTGTGGTAGTGGTCGCCTCGGGGTTAGAGCAGTCGCCTGCTACGCAAGCGACGTGAGTTTTTCTAAAAACATATGTACAGTGATTTCACACCACGTGCTTAAGGTGAATAAAAATGTAGTGAAACCTGTATATGTCTGAGGAATAATTCAAAGACGTATCTATAGTGCTTGAGACGGCGATGGACTCACCCTCTGTGACGTTGGCATTTAATCATATTCGGTGAAATGTGGGTGTTGAAAATTACAACACCTCTGCCTACTCCTTCGGGGAATACAGGCGTGAGCATATGTATATATGTATGTTAAAATAATAAATTGCTAGACAATGAGTATTTTTTTTAATTTGTGATGCCACTCGAGATTTACGGAAAAAGAAAAAATTTTAAGGAAACCTGAATATTATATCTCAGACTAGCAGACATCGCGTTGTTTCATCCGCGTAGTTCCCGTTCCCGTGGAATTACGGAGATAAAGCATAGCCAATATTATGCAGTGATAATGTAGCATTCAAACGGTGAAAGAATTTTTTAAATCGGTGCAGTACTTTTTAGCAAATTCGTTACAAACATACATACAAACCTTTCCTCTTTATAATATTAGTATAAATTAAATTAAACTTTGTATGGCTTACGATCTGATTTTTTTATTGCCTCTAATTAAAAAAAAATGTGTATTAAATTATTGAGTTAAAGTGTTACATTATTCCCGTTTGATTGTGTAACTACGTTAGGACGATATGAATTTTCTTAGATATGAATCGGAGTTCTTCGGAGTACATCTTCTATATGTTAGTAAAACTCATACCATGATCCGTAAAATAGTTAAGAAGAACCATGCATTCAAACATCCAAAACAATTGTGTGGTAATGGCGGCTTCTATTTATATTTATTACTGGCTGTGCCCCGCGGTTTCACCCGCGTAGTTTTAGTTTCACCCTTATTGTCGCGGAACCCTAATATTTTTAATAAATAAAAGTAGATTGCTTACTCCTTGAAACATCAGCTTCCTGCCAGTGAAAGTCACGTTAAAATCCGTCCAGCCGTTTCAGAGATTAGCCGGAACAAATAGACGGCCAGACAGAGAAACTTTAAAAAAATTGTTTTTCTTTGTCAGTACCGTGTATACTTTCATATGCATTTAACCAAAAGGTGTAATATTGGAATTACAAACAGACACTTCAATTTTATTTATCTCTATAGACTGTATAGATTTATTTATTTATATAAAAACTTCATATTCACAAAGTATATAGGCGGACTAAATGCCATGGTCATTGTCTCCCAGTCTACCTTAGAAGATTTTAAGATGTTCTCTCTAGCTATAAACACGTTGATTTATATACCTGTTCAGATACCTTTACTACCCCTTTACCCCACATGAAAATTATGTAGGCCTCAAACAAAAGGTTTAGTTAATAAATAACGCAAACTAACGCACTTCCGTCGTGACAAACTAACAAACATTGTTACAAAACAATAGTATGTTTGCCACAATGCGTCCCACTCAACTAAACAAAACCTTATGACTTCCGAGGTACTGTGTGTCCAAAAACCATTAAAGACTAGTTAATGCTCCGCGGTTTTGCCTACTTGGGTCCATGAGCTCTTTTATACAGGCCTATTCAACATCTACGAAAGATGGGGCCTTACCATGAGCTCTTATTGCCATGATAGTTTCACTCATTTATGAGACAGATGTACGCGACGTGTATACATCTGTCATTGTCGCACAACTGAATTATCATTGCAATAAGAGCTCATGGTTGGGCCCCAGTGGT
Source organism: Watsonalla cultraria (assembly GCA_964035505.1). Classification (NCBI taxonomy): domain Eukaryota; kingdom Metazoa; phylum Arthropoda; class Insecta; order Lepidoptera; family Drepanidae; genus Watsonalla; species Watsonalla cultraria. The sequence goes on from OZ037715.1 coordinate 959,687, forward strand.
TAGTTGAGTTGTCATGCTCACTAAAATGCCTTTGCTAACAGCGGCGTCAGGATGACGGGTCGCTCACTTCCCTCTATAATGCTGGCATTCTCGTCATACTTGTGAACAGGTGCTGCTTGTGGGGGCGGGTCATCCCAAACTACGCATTTAGATATAAGTACAACTACTAGATTTTTCTTTATGTTAATTTTTATCGACATTTGTGCATTGGAACTGTGTCCTTGGGCTTACATTGCTCAAGTGATTTATTTTGTTTTTTTTTTAATTGGTACTGTTTTTATAATTCGCACGAAGGGTCTTCGTCCAAAGTCCGATTCGCACTTTATCGGTTTTTTCATTTAGTTTCGCAGATATGTCTTCTGTAAGTTAAACCTTAATATTTTCATAATCTGACCGTGCAATAATAACTCAACTAAATGCAAATAAGGTGATATAAATCACCCTTTCACTTCCCAGCAACCTTCTGCTAATACACTGAAAGCATTACTGCTATTATAATGGAGAATAATTTAAGTTGTACTTGCTTGTAAAGAAATAAACAACATTAAGTAAGCAAAATATCAGCAATTTTTTAAATGATATTAAATTTAAAAAAACGGAAAAATACGGCTTTGCGAAGTATTCAAAGACGTATGTATAGTGGCCTGAGACGGCGACAGACTCTCACTTAATTATTCTCGGTGAAATGTGTTTATTCTGCCTACCCCTTCGGGGAATACAGGCGTGAGCATATGTTTCTGTCTTTTGGGTTATTTGCAAGAAAATTTATTTATGCATTTGAAGAGAGCATCCTGACACGCATACATTTTTATTTAAGAGTTATAATTTAATATGATTTATTTAATCATATTTAGAGATAACGTTAGAATTGTAAAGGTCTTTGAGTAAGTAAGCTAGAATCCTTATCGACTCATCGAATCTATAACGGCAATAATTTCAAAACTACTTCACGGCAATATAAGCCTTAACATCTATCAAATACATACGCATAGAACGTTCGTTTTCCCATAAACAATTAACGCAGAATAACTAACGAAAATGTACAAAATAGCAAACGTTTGACAAAGCCTCGCATCTATTTAGCATATGAATTAAATACGGTGAAATATGGTTTAAATTAATATGGATATATGCCGCCGCGCGGGGCTCCGAAGAGTATGTTCCACTTGACGCTAAACAGGGTACAACCTCATAATTATTAATTGACTAGCTGTGCCCCGCGGTTTCACCCGCGTAGATATTGTTTCATGTTATCTATACAGATAAATAAAATTGAAGTGTCTGTTTGTAATTCCAAAATAACAGCTTTTCACTAAATGCATATGAAAGTATATACGACACTGACACTAAAAAACCAAGTTGTAAACTGTCTGTCTGTCTGTCTGTTTGTTCCGGGTATTCTCTGAAACGGCTGGACCGATTTTAACGGGACTTTCACTGACAGGTAGCTGATGTATCAAGGAGTAACTTAGGCTACTTTTATTTATTAAAAATATTAGGGTTCCGCGACAAAAAGAAAACTGAATCTGAAACTGAATCTACGCGGCTGAAACCGCGTGGCACAGCTAGTTTTCTAAATAAAATTAGCATAAAACACTCCTTGAAACATCAGCTATCTGCCAGTGAAAGTCCCGTTACAATCCATCCAGCCGTTCACGCGTGATGCCGTGACGAAGGGAAATGGGGATTCATTTTTATTTATATGGATTTTTACATGCCCTGTATGCGACTGAGGTGACAGTTGGTTTCATATAGTCGCCTGCTACGTAAGCGACGCTAGTTCGAAGTCCAACAGGCTGCACCAATGAGTTTTTCTAAAAACTTATACGTAGTGATTTCACTGGAATACAGGTGTGAGCATTTGCATGCATGTTTATTTCATACAACAACGGTGGCAATAGCCGGTAGTAGCCGCTACAATATCGGCCTATATCAAGAGTACCACTTCCAAATGAGGAATGTGTCTGAATGTAGATTGGGATGTAAAAATTATGAATGAAATCACATTTATGGAAATTATCATCACGCTAAGAGTGATGTGATATACAGAAATTTTACACAATTACAGCTTTATAACGATATTGCCGAAGACTCAATTCTGCAGCATTCGCAGTAAGAACAATTCGACACCAAACACGACTTTGATTATGTCCATAGCATCTTATGGCATTATTTTGTAGGGCAATACTACATACATCGGTTGTATCTTTGTGCTGTTCGTGCAGTCATTAAACTCTTGAGCCTAAGTCTAAATATTAAAATCCGGGCTATAGCTGGTGGAATGCAGTTACGTATAAATTTAATCATATTAAAATCTTGCCAAAGTTCCAAGTGGAAGAGCCCAAAGTAAGTGTAAAATAATAAGCGGCCCGCGGCAATATTCACTGAATACATTACACCGAGACTTACACAACTTTCAGTCTTTCACAGTTAGGAAAACTTGCTTTATCTATACAATGTGAATACTTATTGTTCGTTCTTGTATGTATGTGTAAATGTAACTTTACGTATTTTAGTACAGCGGCCCTCGCATGACGTGTTATTACCACGACAGTTTAACTCAATCATATACGAGACAGATGTATAAGACGTGTATAAGTCTGTCAATGTCACACAGTGGAACTATGATGGCAATATGAGCTTATGTAGCATAATACTAACATATAATAAACAACTTATGATTATGTAAAATATAAAGATAAAAATAATGATTTATATTTATTGTACGCCTCCACCGGCAGATTGTGTTGATGCACTATACAAAACGATTAGGTATCTTTATACTTTGACATGCATTTCACGCAATAAATAAACTTTTGACTTTGGTTAGGCCCTAGGTCCCGTCACGAGTAAAGAACGCGCAGCGAAAAATAGTGTGGATACATGCAAATATTATTATTGTATTGTAATTGTTGGATAAAACATAGGCCTTTTTAGATTTTGGTGTTTTGGAAAAGATAAAAATAGCATTCGGAATTTACAAAGCAAAATTATGTTTTTTTTAAATCCAAAATAAATATATATTTCGTATACATTTCTATTGTTCAACTGCTCACAGTAATGAAAAGATCTTGGCAAATAAAATATTCTTTAATATAAATACATCACAGAGTAGTGCCCAGAGTGTGACCAATGATTTCCGTCTGTTTGTCTGTCGCATTGTATCCTACCCTTATGTTGTCGTAGGAAACCTCCTTTGTTTTAGCTCTCTGTGCTTGCTAAACTAATTTAAATTTCGAATATGTTCGTTGAAAAAAGAACACCTTAAATAACCTCATAACCTTAAAAATTAAATTTAAAACGATATTTGCTATTGTGGGTAATTTTGTGTCGAACAAATTATAGTGACTCACATTAGATCCCGTATTTTTATAGAATGAAAATTGTTGAGAATCTGTCAATTTCGTTGTAGAGGCAGGAAGTGGAGAGTTTACGTACGTACATATTGATTGTAAGTGTAGAGTGATAGATAATGTTCTAATACCATCTACCCGCCTTTCGTTAAGGGTGATAGCTGTCATTAATAGGTTATAGTCCAAAAATATCGTCGGACCAGGTGGCGGAACAATAGGCAATACTGGTGAAAGTCGCGTTCCACCATGCTGAAGATAGAGGGCGGGGGGGAAAATCTATTGGGACAGTACTTGCAGGACGTCACGATCCTCAGCAATGAGGGGCCGACAGAGAATTCCGGTCTACCGAGTCCCTGGACCTTCTTCAGGTTGTCAGTTCACCTTTGAAGATTAACCAAAAAATCCCAGAAAATTCAAATTTTTGGAAGGGATTTGTAATGTATTGAACTTCATCACTATAAGATATCACTTAACGCAAAAGCGTCACTAAAAATAAGTCCTATAATCACTAAACGGATCCCCTTAATTCAATAATACCGATCCCTATCAACAATACCCTGTTATCTCTTCGCCCCCACACACCAATTTACATACAAATACATACAAATCTGTACTGAACCTTAATCGGTTCCGGGTCACGTGTCTACCGTAGAGAATTGGTTAAAGAGAGCATTCGTTTACGGTTAATAAAGTCACAAGCTTCTAACAATACAAAACAGCCTGCCAGAATGACTGGGTGCCACGGAAAAAAATAACGGAGGGTAGAACAGATTCCAAATTTGAATTTGATTATCGAAGTGTGCCGACTATTTATCATTTGTAATGACGCATCGGCGCTGGAAGGACGTGCGCTAATATTGTAATATTGTAAATGCGTTCGGAAAATAAATACATATTTATTATTTCTATTCCGCGGAGTCGTTTGAGTGGAAAATATTGAGCTTTTCATTGATTATGCATGACTGTCAAATGCTTCTACTGATCGCGTTTTGGTTTTGATTTACGTATGTTTGGAAATGGGAAGTTTAGCTTATAATTGCAAGTCACTGAACTGGACCTACATTATAGAGTCTAACTCTTGGCATAAAACTTGCTCAAGGTATTCGTTTTGAGTCTGGTTACTGACCTTAGTGTACGTATCGACGGGGAATTACTGGTATATTTTATAAAAAGTAATGTAACACAACGGGATTTCTTATTCAAAATTCGTAGGTCCACTTTAACCTGGCAACCAAATAACTTTTTGAAATACTCTGCAGTGAGTTAGGTCTAAAGCTGCAAAGGGAAAAGAGTAGGTATTAAAAAAGTATCAAGACACACATACATTTTTAACCGACTTAAAAAAAAGAGGAGGTCATCGATTCAACTGTATTTTTTCTATTCATCAATTTCTAGTTCCCTGATAAAAGAAAACGGGTATAATTTTCAATTTATTTTCTACATAATATCTCAATTGTTATAAACTAAAACTAGCTACCTAAACAAAAGGTTCTAATAGCATTCGTCCCCTCCAAAACTAGTATAACCGTACGGAGCGAGTCGTGAGTAAGCTCAGTATCTCCAGTGCGGACAATATTCAAATGTAGCTCCCTGTATTACGGACCACATCCGTCATAAGGAACTGCCGTCTGCAAACATGGGTCGTGGTATAGGGTGTTACATCATCAGCAAAGTGCCAATATAATAGAGGAGTAATTGTTGAGTTTCTTGCCGGGTTCTTCTAAACAAAATCACTTTCACGAACCCGGTGTTAGAATTTATAATCCCATTTAATGTATTTTATGTGTCTTTCTGACGATTTAAAACTACTTTGTAAGAAGTGTAATCAAATATAGATTTTTTTAATTTTTTTTAATTTTATCACGTTACTGATATTTCTCGAGAAATTTACTTCTTAATTTTAAGGATTTAAGACAAACTGAAAGTAAGTGTAAATTATTGACTGCGACCAGTAGGAGATTCACTTCTTAATCGTCGATATCACAGCCTGTGTATAATGCTACAAGTATAGGTTAACATCGCCGCGTAGCCTTGAGGGGGGCACAAGATGTGTTGATACTTTTTTTGGTTGTGGTTGAATGCCAAAGGTCCGATCAACATATTTTGAAACGCTCTATAACGCAAGACACTAATAAATTTATTAGTGGTGTAAAGGTAACTCGGGAATCTCTTTACATTCCCAAGATATATAGACAGAAGCTTGCTACATTGTTAGCTTATAATATTAACACTGTTATAGCCAATATAACAAAGCATAGGTTAAGTGACGAGCCAGTGGTAGATAGATGTTCTACTACCACTGTGACTAATCTTATTGATTCTTTAAACCATTAAGTCAGACAACAGAGAAGTCAGGTGCATGTATTATGCGTCTGCTACACCAGAATATTAACCGCTTCTCTGGCAAAATTCTTGATCTAGAGTTATTACTAGACAAAATACCTATTGATTTTCTCTGTTTTACTGAAACTTGGTTGAAACCAGATACCATGATGTTTAATATTACTAATTATACCATTGCCAGTTCTTATAACAGACTCTCAGCGGAGGGAGGTGGTACCATCATCTTACTGAATAGTAACTTTAAGTCCAAAGAGAGAAAGGATATTACTAGTCTTTCTGTAGAGCGAGTCTGTGAAGCGGCTTGTGCAGAGTTGGATAATTATATAATTGTATGCGTATACAGACCTCCATCCTCTGATATTCACTCATTTTGTTCAACAATGGAGGTCATTCTTAAGAAAATATTTCGAACGAATAAACAAATATTGATATGTGGTGATTTTAATGTAGACATTTTAAGAAGGTCTTCTGAGGCGCGTTTATTTATATCTCTTTTTAAATCATTTAACCTGGACTTTGTATTTAATGAGCCCACGAGAATAACGGCCACTTCCTCTACTTGTATCGATAATGTAATAACTAATGGTAGTATAATAAAACAGTCTCAGATAAGTGGAATTCGATCTGACCACATGGCTCAACTAGTTGAGTTGCAATGTAATAGGCAACCTTCTAAATCTTTTAGGGAATCTAGACCTCTCTCTGTCCATAGACTGCTGAAGTTTAAAAATAATGTTGAGTTAAAAATTAAAAAAGCAGAGTCTCGCGAACCAAACAAATATTTCAATAAATTACATGATGTCATATGTACAGAATTCAATAAGGCATGTCCTAAACAACAATATAAATTAAATAACAGATTACAGTTCAACAACTGGGCAACCAAGGGCATAAGGAAAAGTAGGGACACTTTATATGAGTTATACCACAAGAAAGCCCAAACAACTAATGTTGCTTTTCATAGTCACGTTAGAATGTACTCAAAATTATTTAAAAGAGTTTGCCAGATTGCCAAATCAAAACATATAAGTAGTGAAATTAGCCGCTCTGATGATAAAATAAAAACTGTTTGGAAAGTTATAAACAGGGAGACTGGTAGAAATAAAACTAAAGAGCAAGTAAGTAAGCTTAAAATCAATGATAGTATTATATCGGATAAGTTAGAGGTCGCAACTGCTTTTGAGAATTTTTTCGCTAACATTCCCACAGAGACTACCAAACATCTTAACTCTAGTCCGAATACAGCTGAAAGCTTATTGAAACAATCGTTACGAAAAAGCTTCCCAGATTTTAGTTTTAAACATGTACGTCCTATTGATATCATGAAGGCATTTAAATCGCTTAATATTAAAAATACGGAGGACTTATGGGGACTCTCAATTAAAAGTATCCAATCTATTATAATAACGATTGCTCCCGCATTAGCTTCTATTTTCAATTTATGTATAGATCAAGGTATATTTCCTGATATTATGAAATATAGCAAAGTAATACCGATATTTAAAGCAGGCTCTAAAGAAGATCCTTCTGATTATAGACCTATATCGATTCTTCCCGCGCTTAGCAAAATATTTGAAAAAATTCTGCTTAATCAGATGTTAGCTCACTTTAACGTACATAACATCTTGCACGATCACCAATTTGGCTTCACTAAAGGTAGATCAACAACGGACGCGGCAGCAAAATTAATAAAACACATTTTTGAGGCTTGGGAGGGCGCCTATGACGCAGTAGGAGTCTTCTGTGACCTTTCTAAAGCTTTTGACTGTGTGGATCATCGTACGCTACTTCTTAAGCTAAACTATTATGGAATTCGCGGAAATGCTCTCGACCTTTTATCCTCGTACCTATCAAATCGTCATCAGAAAGTTGGCGTCGGTGGTGTAACATCCAAGGGGTCAATAATCAAAACAGGCGTGCCGCAAGGCTCCATACTAGGCCCATTCCTGTTTCTAGCGTATATCAATGACCTACCACTTGTTGTAGAAAATATCTGTGATATTGTTCTATTTGCAGATGATACATCTTTAGTTTTCAAAGTGAGTAGAAAAGACAACGATCTTAAGGCACTAAATAAAACTCTAACATCTGTTTCAAAATGGTTTGATGCCAATAATCTCGTTTTAAATTCTAAAAAAACAAAATGTATCCGATTTTCACCACCTAATACATCGCAAATAGATACAAATATATCATTAGTTGGGAGTCAATTGGAGTTGGTCGAAAGCACAGTATTCTTAGGTCTTACCTTAGATTCAAAATTACAATGGGGCGCCCATATTGAAGCATTGTCAAAAAAGCTTAGTTCAGCTGCGTTTGCGGTTAGAAAAATTAAACAAATGACGGATATTGATACTGCTAGATTAGTCTACTACGCTTACTTTCATAGTGTCATGTCATATGGCGTATTGTTATGGGGTTCCGCAACAGACTTAGATTCAATTTTTATACTTCAAAAGAGAGCCATCAAGGCAATATACTCGCTGGACCCCCGAGATTCTCTTAGAGATAAATTTAAAGAAATAAATATTCTCACCCTACCGTCACTGTACATTTATGAGAATTTGCTATACATGAAAAAAAATATTCATCTATTCAATTTAAACTCGGACATTCATTCAATTTCAACACGAAATAAACACAAAATTGTAGCTCCTAGATTCAGGTTAGCAAAGGTAAATAAATCATTCATGGGGAATTGTGTTCGTTTCTACAATAAAATCCCACAGTCAATAAACGCGTTAAATTATGATAAATTTAAGACACACATTAAAACTGTACTGATGAAGAAAGCTTATTATACAATTTCGGATTACATAAATGATAAAGACATATGGAATTAAAACTCTGCACAAGTAGCTCCTGGCAATGACATGGTATGCAAACATGATATGTAAATCATTTGGTATTGTTTTTACGTTTTTAATTATTATTTTTTACACATGCATGCTGATACAATTTTCACTATTGTGAATAATTTATGATGTTTTTTTTTTTTTTTTTGTAATTATTATTATTTTACTGTGTAATGAAATGTACATGATGCCAGCTGAGTTTCTTGCCGGTTCTTCTCAGAAGGCTAGTTTCCGAACCGGTGGTAGATTCCTCGACGTTCATAAGTGCCTTACCAGGGCCTAAACTGAATAAATCATTTTCATTTTCATTTTCATTTTCAAGGTCATGCGATGACGCGTGAACATTTACAAATCTATACTAGGGGTAATTCTGCATACGACAGTCATATTGAGTTGAGTAGTAGGTTGACTGACTCGTTGGTCTAGTGATTAGTTCGCCTGCCGATCACGAGGTCCCGGGCTCGATTCCCGAGTCGGGTCATTAACAGATATTGGGTTTTTCTGTCTCTTAACTTAAAATGTATTACTATCGTAATAAGTACGAAGTTAAATAATGTTACCACACTTCGAACCCTTAAAAGAATGGAATCACAAAACATACTAACTATTTAGTCTGGCCCTATCCATCAAAACTATTTAAGAAACTACAAAATGTTTCTTGCCTTTTACTAAGCACGCTGTATACCGTACCAGGGCGCCGCACACTGTCCCCAATATGAATATTTTCTATTGAATTACTCACGGTTCGACGAGCGAGCAAAAATATTGTTCTCCTCGCACTTATCTCGAGACACCCTGTGAACTTTTCACATTTACACGTACGTACTTGTGTGCGTCGAGTGCAAGATACGCTTGATCTTAATTAACGGTACCTTACAAGTAGCTTTATTATTTGGACTGAAAAGAACCAAGCCTTTTGAGTTAGTTTAGTGCATATAGTGAGTGCTATTTATAAAAAAATACAAGAACAATTTGTATTTCCCTTGATAGAGACAGTAAGAAGAGTGTTAATGAACACATCTTAATAATTCAATTAGCAATTAAGGTCATACTCGAATAGCTTATTAGTTTGAAATTAGGCTAGATTTTTATAGCAATGTCGTGCCATTTATTGATTGTAGATAAGCACGTCATTACAAAAAAAAATTTGTAAATATTTGGTTACGAAATGATACAATAATTAATAATAGGGATTTTATTTATTTTCTTTTTTCAGCAAGTATCTTATCTTTATAAATTAGTGATTGAGCTTACTCTCTCACGTCGATAAGGCTGTAGAATGAGGTCCCTGTCTTGGTTTTCCCAAGCGAGATCACTATGGGGTACTTCAAGGACGGTGTGAAGAGATTCTTACAGGGTTAGCAACTTGCCCTTGGCATAGCTAGCGACTATAGACGGTAACCAGTTACCACCAGGTGTACCCACCTTAATGGTATAAAGAACAATAAGATACCAAATAATTATGGCATAATTTTATTTTGCACGTAAGTTTATTGCTCAAGAGACTAGTTTTTGAACCAAATGTTCTTAATGTTCCTTAGACTCTACAATGAATAAATTTCCAAATTCCTAAATACCGAGATTACCAAAGTATTGCATTTGGTAGAATCACAATGTCCCATTCCCATGGTAATTCACCACGGCCGTGCAACCAGTGGTGCGGAGTTTCCACGACCCTGGGAACAAAGTACGGTGTTTAGACACGCTTGTTTCTAGGGTGATTGCCAATAAGGGGTAGCGGTCGAAAATTGCTTTATAAACTGGGCTTTGGTTTTAAAAATTAGTAGGTTTTATTAGAAGGTTCTTGACTGGCTGGTCATCTCAAGCAACGCTTTTAGATATAAGTAGAACTACTAGACTTTTCTTTATGTTATTTTTTATCGATATTTGTACATTGGAACTGTGTCCATGGGCTTACATTTCTCAAGTGATTTACTTTGTTTTTTTTAAATTGTATAATATTTTTGAAAAGAGTAATTACTGAGTTTCTTGTCAGGTTCTTCTCAGTAAAAGCAACCTTCCGAACCTGGCGGTAGCATGTATAATCCTGTAAATTAATGTCATTCTGACGATTTGAAAGTACTTTGTAAAAGTCTAATCGAATAAAGATATTTTTGACTTTGACTTTGAAGTAAAATTATAATTCATCGCTGAGTATTTTTGTGTCTGCAAGTCAAGTCATAAGTTCCATCTTTCACCTACTGGTTGAGTGACTATTTAGTTGAATGCTGTATGCATTTCAATGATCTTGGGTGTGATTTAAGACATTTCAGACCTCTAACAATCAGATCTATGAAAGAAGAGGTATATTACAATACTAACTAATTTTCCGGACCTGTTTAGGTGCCAGCATAATTTTATAGTGGTTGATCAATTGCTCTCACAGCGTTTAAAAATAGTTCACTATGTGTTTTCTTTACCGTAAAGTATGTTCTTCGATAAAGCTATACGTCACTATTGTCCTACTTATTTTTTACACTATACATTTAAGTTATATGTTTAGCCTATAGCCTTCCTCGATGAATGGGATTTCCAACACTGAATTTTAAAATCGGATGAGTAGTTCCTGAGATAAGCGCGTTCAAGCAAACAAACAAACAAATTGTTCAGTTTTATATATTAGTATAGATTTCACCAGTGATTGTATTCAAAGCTACTGAACTAAATTTAAATGTGACTAACAGACAGGGGTAGATAATATGATGACTTTATCGTAGTCCCTACCCTTCGCACGTAAATTAGCAACGCTATGCCTAGTTAGCGATAGCAGTGTTACAAACTGCGAGCTATTAGCAGTTTTCACATAATAGGGTTTACATGTTATGGGAACAAAAGTAATTTTGTCCATTTGAATTTGGCATGACTTGATCGGATTAGCGTATGGATGATTTGAATTGAATTTGGTATTATGGAACAAATTATGCTATGAATTTAGTTGGTTTGGAGTACTGAGAATTATCTATACTATGTAATTAAATGTACATGATGCTAGCTGAGTTTCTTGCCGGTTCTTCTCAGAAGGCTAGTTTTCGAACCGCTGGGAAATTCTTCGACATTCATAAGTGCCTTACCAGGGTCTAAGCTGAATGAATCATTTGCATTTTCATTTTCACTCAATACAGGTGACAATGACACAACGCGAATAATAAACGCAATTTTCACTGGGCCCTCGTAACTCGTGACAGCAGCTGTAAGTGGGTTGTATATTTTAGAAAATTTACTTTCATGCTTCTGAAGTCTAGTAGTATTTTTAGAGGTAATATTTCGAACTTTTAACGTTTTCAAAAGGTAATCTTTAGTTGCTTATATTAGTTTTTCAGATTTTTTATATTATAATGTATGTATGTGTGTATGCGTGCTTGTAGGTAAAATAAAATAATGTTCAACAATATAGTTTGAAATCTTAAAATATTTAATGTTGAAGACCTACTAAAGTGTATGATATTTACAAAATAAATACTTATTAACTAATATTGCACATAGATAATATACTTAACTAAATAACAACAACGATATTCATTATCAAAGAAACAATAAACGGTGCTCAAATTCAGACACAATTCCGAAATTTTCTAAATATCTTTAGTGAATGATTTGGATAATATTTTGTCCGATTAAATCACATACCCCATTACAAAACATGGTTTAAACGAAGTCTAAACCAGACTTGGACTAAAACTATGTCCCTTTTCTAATCCGTATCACAAAAAGAGATTCTTCTTCAAATGCCTCTCCAACTAATGAAGGTTCGCTACCTGCTCCGCATATTTTCGTGGAGTAACTCTGGAAGTGTTTTTGATTCCGGTCCATTCGCGAATGCTTCTCAACCAGGACTTCTTTCTGTGGTCAACTCCTCGTCTGCCGGCTATTTTGCCCATCATGATGAGTTGAAGTAACTCGCATCGCTCGTGACGAAAGACGTGTCCGAGATAAGCGACCTTTCTCTGCTTGATGATTAGTTTGGGTTCTAACAGAAAGATATAGAGTTACTCTTAAGGACTATCGTAGTCTTTGTTTTGTAAAGGGGAATAGCGTTTACTAGCAGCAACATCTCACTTGTGAACCATTGAACCGCTATTATGAGGGAATAATTGTTTGGACTTCTTAAAGTTCTGCGCCGGTACATCATCTAGGTCGCCTTCCTTATCTTGATGCGCTGTCATGTGTCTGGTTAAATGGTGCCTCTCTCTAAAACTCTCGTTGCACACAGGACATTTCAGTTTCTCCTCCCTCTTTCTTCTATGTGGGTCAACAATTGACTCACTTTTATGATGTGTTCGCATATGATATACTAAATCGGATGTCATTCTGAAACTGATACTACATTTGGCACAAACATTCTGTGCAGGCAAAGAAAATGCAGCCAGGGTTGGTGGTAGTAGCGTACTAAGAATAGCAGCAGCTGGATTAGAAATCAAAGGGTTGACCGGCTCTCTTGGTGGGCCAGGAAATTTCATAAAATCTGCATTGGGAGGTTGAAAATTTTGCACTGCAAAAGGATAAGATGTGCCAGCTTGAAGATATGGAATCTCAGGTCGGAATGGTAGAAAGTTCAACTTATTCGGAGATATCTGTTGCGTTTTATTATCTGCTGTTTTTTCATGATACTCCAAGCCTTTGGTGAATGCTCCACTTGAACGATGCTGGACTGAGGGTTCTGGATAATTTGGAGAAGTAGATGGAATATTCTGGCCTTTGAAGAAGTTATTACTGTTCAGCAAATGAGCTGGTGTTAGTAAATTGTTGAAGCCTTTGTTGAAGGAACTTGAAGAAGCGCTAGCCGCAGAGAGCGGCGGACTCACAGAGTTTTGATAAAGAAGATTATCAGGACTTACAGACGGGTTTGGAGATCGCGTATTGAAGTTAGATACTTTGGTGAATGCACTTTTTGGCGACATCTCAGGTAGTTTTTCCGAGTACCTTTCGTACCTAGCACGTGATTGCATGCTGATCAATGTCGGGTCATCAAATATTTTATTCTTATACTCCGGTAAAAATTTAGGAGGCTTCGCAGCACTTTCATTTGAGTTTGGACGACTTCTAGATCTGTCAGAATTTTCCGAGTCACTACAATACACAGTTTTACTCGGAAACTCGTCTGTTCCAACATCAATATTGTTATCAGACCCAAATCCTGGTGATATGTTGCTGTTCATACGGATCCTGTCTTCTTCTTGATCTCTTAGATCCATGGTATTCTCATTAGAGTATTCGTTGTGCTTGTAAATATCTGGAATCCTTTTCGGTGCCTGCTCCCACTCTACGTTATTAAACAGCTGCTTAGACACTCTCAGCTGCCTCTCGGGTTGTTTCTGACGTAACTTTTCATCCGGCATCATCAAGAAAGCCACATCGAACGATCTTTTAGATGTTTTCCCTTGATTCACCACCGTCGACTGCATCTCTTTATTTTGCATAATTCTGGCACTTTCAATACTTGAATTTATATCTTTCGTATCAGGCGAAGTGTCTTTGTAATTTTGATAGCTATTTTGAATGTCCATTGTCATTGTTCATACATTTAATATATCGCACTCGATCGAAAACTTTATACACTTATACCGCGGCGGCGGGATAAAGACGCGTGCGTACTGCTCGGAGGTTGAAATACGAATGCGAGGGCGACATAAGGGTGAAAATATATAAGTGGGGTTTCGAACTACCCTTAACAGACTTTCAAGTTGGGAAGGCGTATTCGCGGCCAGCCAATGAGCGTCGCGAGGGGGGCGTGGTGGAACTGGTCGACCAATAGGGTAGGACCGCGAGGATAGAGAGCAGGAGAGCTCAATCACCAGGTCAAGATAATAATAAATGCTGTGAATTGAGAGCGCATTGAGTTGTAGTAGGGTCAGCGCGACAATAGCGAGGTGATATTGAAAATTGCGCTTATTTTGCCGCTCAATGTGTACCGTCGGAATAACTGTTCTGCCGGCGATTCAAATTATTATCGTTCTTTGTTTTTGAACTTTTATTGAAATTATGATTATATAAAAATTTTTCAGAATGACTTAATCACTTTGTCAAAGTTTGTACCTTACGGCGTAGTCATACATATTGTACATTATGAATTACAAGTACTTAGTTCATACAATGTTTTTAAATATCTTCAAAATTATGAATTTTGTGTAATTAACGGGCTTAAAGAAACAAGAGTGATCTAATAGATAAAAGAGCCAAGTTGCACCATTACATTCTATTTATCTCATCCAAACTAGGAAAACTCAAACGATTATGATTGCAATAAATATGTTTTATATGTCACATAAAAAATGATACTTCTCCCATAGTCGGTCTAACCCCGAGTGTATGGATGAGATTGCGAATAATGCTATTAACACAGACGCTTCTTCTCAAATTGATATCCTACTCAGCGATCTTACAGACGAAATTGAACTTAAACTACAAGTCAACAGAATCGATATTGCTTTGGCACTTTCAGAAGCTAATATTTCCAAGAAGAGCAAAGTAAAAGGTGTCCTGTAGTGTACAGTAATAGAGTTGAAAATTCTTTGGTATTTGAGAAAGTTAAAAGAAGACCCAAATGAGTTCTGTTCAGTAGTCAGTAACGATAATAAGATGGGCGCAGACGTTAAAGGAAAGCCATTTGTCAGGTTTTAGCCATTTTTTTGGCTATTCGTTCGCTCTCAATGAAAATCTGTTCCATTTATTTTGTGAGGGTATTAATGAGATATTTAGAGGTATCTTTGCGGACACAATCTTAGAACGGATATTATTAGATACACATTTGAGGAATCTGTGAATTCTGTGATTGTAATAGTTTAGATGATCGGACTAGATTATTTTTACTTCGTTGATAACACACACAAACACCCAATTACACCATGTAAGAAATATAAAATTTCGAATTATTTTCTACCCAATAATTTTTCAAATTGCCTTTACAAATTAAATTAAATCAAAAATATCTTTGACAGATAAGACTTCTTACAAAACACTTTCAAATCGTCAGAATGACAAAAAAAAATACTATAAAGGATTATAAACGTTACGACCGAGATCGGAAGGTAGTTTTTGCTGAGAAGAACCTGGCAAGAAACTGAACAATTACTCTATTTTACTCTATCTAAAACTTTTATCGGTGTATTTTGTACGCCTTACATTGTATCCCCAAGCTGTTAATCCATCAATCTGAGAACGGGCGTCACATTGACACCTTATTAACAGGAATCGACAAATGTTCTCCAAGAAACAGCGGGCTGGACATGTTACGATAGTTAGATGGATAATGTCGACTTCGTTTAGTGATGGGTTCAATTGGAATACTATATCTACTTACATCTATATGTCCTGTGATTTAGGGATCAAGAATCTTGTCTTATAGTTACTTAAGTAGGACCCTGCTAAGCAGTTGACCCAGATTTATATTTTTATCAGTCTGAACCAATTAATTTTGGTAGGAAACTAAGCACATTGTTACAACACACACCAAGAGCTTTTACTTGAGAGTAAACCTGCACAATCTGTTTTCATTGGACCTTCTATGTGAATTTATGTTCCGTGTATAGTCTTTGAAATTGTTCAAGTTATAAAAAGAAAAATGGGCATGATTTATATTCACTTAATTAATAAAACATTCAACGATTCTAGAGAAATAAGATCATTTCTTCGAAAATGTTATCCAGACATTAGTTTTGTAGGAAACAAATTTTGATATTACAAAATGAAACGTCAAAGCTAAGTTATTTATACGCTCTGCTTAAAGTGCGATGATAGTAGATCAAAATTATAGTTTTCACGAACAACAGTGCATTCAATACACATTTTAATAAGACAATATTTGTTTCTTTATACACGTAAAAATGGCATAAGCCAAACATAAGCACAAAACCCTGCTCTTATATTTGTGGCGAACATACTCACTTGGTTTCAGCTTTGATGCCTTTATATTGTGCCAACGACATGACAAATGACTCCCAACTGAACCGACATATCTCATGTTTTTTGGACCGTTTTTTTATTTGATATGGTGGAAATATGGAAAACACACTGCTTTATGTTTCGCTATCGAGAATGAATACATTTGTGCCATCATGATGTGGTGAAGTTCTTGACTATCATCCATCAGGCATATTTCCTACTAGACATTAGACTGCAATCTATATCTATATATTCTATACAGATAAATAAAATTGAAGTGTTTGTTTTTAATTCCAAAATAACAGCTTTTCACTAAATGCATATGAAAGTATACACGCTACTGACACTAAAAAACCAAGTTTTAAAATTTTTCTTTGTCTGTCTGTTTGTTCCGGGTTATCTCCGAAACGTCTGGACAGATTTTAACGGCACTTTCATTGGCAAGTAGCTGATGTTTCAAGGAGTAACTTAGGCTACTTTTATTTATTAAAAATATAAGGGTTCCGCGACAATAAGGATGAAACTAAATCTGCGCTGGTGAAACTGCAGGGCACAGCTAGTTTTTAACTATGGATGGATTCTGTTCAGCTTAAAAGTGGATGGAAAATTAGTCAAGAAAGTGTTTTTATTAGTTTTGACAACAACTCTAACCCACATTGCAAAACATGTTTTAAACCAAATCTGTCCAACCCTTTTGAAATCCGTACAACAGAAAGTGAAGAAACTATTTATAAACCATAATTATCTTAGAATTCGATTCGTAGTAACCCCTCTAGAAATGAAAACTTAACGAGGATTGAAATTCGGAATTCACAGAATCTCCTTGATAGATCGGGTAATAGCTTCAACTGCTGATAGAATGTGCTAATTAGGAAAAGCTAGCTTTAAGTATATTAAGTGTCTTATCATTTGAGGTGATACTATACTTTTGTCGCCAACTGTACATATGGAAGATTCAGTATTTATTCTGTTCCCCGAAAGAAATGCCGCTTTAAAATACATCTCAAGCACCTAATAATAATAAAGAATAAATAGACCATTCGGAACCGATTTAGATAAGGACAATATAGTAAGGATTTAGTTTCAATCAATACTTTGACACATTCGCTGATAACTAATCGTAGGCACGTGTCGGACTTTAAAGGGGTCTAGAGTTGATACTGATTGTTGAATGTTGAGTATAATCCTAAATATTTCTACGGGCTTTCCAACTATGAAGGGGTTATTGACTGTAAGAATATTTAATTTTGAAGATCACGAAAACAGAATAGGAATTACTTTAATTGAACCTTGATTTTTTATAACGGGATCTTCTCATCTATTATAAGATAATGATATAATATATTGCAGAAAATAAATGCCCGAAACCAAATTCCATTTTCTCCCAAGAAGACGCGGAAAAAGTCTAAACGCGTTAAACGTCTTATAAAACACAAGCCAAGTAATGACATCAAATAATTCTGTGTTACTCATGCGGCTTATTTTTCTTTCAAACTTGTACTTCTAAAGTCATGTAACGAGATTGTCCTTTCCATGTCATTCCTACCTACATCTACACTCGTACCTACATCAATAATTGATGGACGACCGTCGGTCGAAGGTCACATCTGCAACTTTGATTGAGCAATCCACGAGAGAGTTGCTGACGACAGATTAGTTGGTGTTACTAACGTTCTTGAACGATTGTTTCTAAGTCCCAGTAGTCGAGATTGTTGATTAACGTCGCTGGGCTATAGACAATGATGAATACTTTCCACTTGGTAAGTTAAGGGATCGCATTTTTGGATGAAAGGGTATCTTAAAACTTGAATCATATCCCCTTATTACAAAACATAAACTAAGATAGTCCTTGGTTTAAGAGTAGTCCCTTTCTGTGATGCAGGTTTAAAAAGGGAACAACATAGTTTAAGCCTGAGTTTGGTCTAGTCTTTGTGTAAATCATGTGTTGTTATAAGGGGGGTGGTGTTTACTTTGAAATTTAATGAACCCAGATATTCAGACATTTATACTATTTAAACAAAAAGGTCATCATTCGTTATAAGCAATGCCAATTCCACAGGATCCTTAAAGTTATGCTAGCTCTCGTATTTCTAAGGGGCGTAATTATCAACAGTATATTTCATTTCGTATAAATATTCTTCTCCACTGTCATAATTAATCTGATTTGAGGATGAATTAGTCTTAATTTGCTTTTTATCTCCCTGATATAGTAATGACAGCAATTAAATATGTATTGCTATCGTCTCGTAGAAGCCTGCAGTGACAAGCGCACTGGGGCTTTTCTCGCTCAGAGAATCAGCAGTGCTAATCAACGTGACGATGCTGCCAACCTTCTTGGCACAATCCCGAGAGACATCGATTTGGATCAAGTTTTCTACTTGTAATAAGTAATTGTAAAGTAATTTAAGTACTGTTCCCGTATAAACAAATGTGTGCAATATTGACTTCCATGTTGACCATGAAAACCCTATTTGAAGTAAGTTTATTCATGAATATTTGCTTCAGTTGTATTTAACCAATATCGTCAACTCGTTCATTTCAATTAAATAGGGCTAACTTTCAATAATAATATTATATTTCGACAAAAAAAAAACAATAACAATAAGATTTACAAGACCGATATTAAATTCAATAGCAATAGTAATAGAACAAAAAAACAAAAGACAATCGAACGATTTTTAAATTTAAATCATTCTTATTTTTAATCATAGAAGGCCAGTATTCAAATAGGCCCTGGCCTTCTTGCTACTTACTATAATATAAATTAAACACTATTTATCAAAACAGCACCTGCATCGTTATTAAAACATGTTTAACTGAATCCCTCAAACACAGAATAGAGAACTAATACTGGCCTACCATATGGTATCCCGGACTCCAACAATGGTACACAATATAACCCGACTAGCTGTAATCATCCCCTTTATGCTTTCAATAGGTCTCTCTTTTCGATCATTCACCCTATTAATTGTCAAAATTTCTTTTACAACACCTTCCATTGTTAAATCAACTCTAACTACACACGTTTACGGACTATTTTCAAATATAATTTCAAATAATTTACAAGCACGTTTATAGTAGTTCTTTCGGTTTCTAAACTAGCATCAGCACTTTAGCATTTGTCATGGCTCTCATTTAAGGCATATTCATTTTTATTTCATCAGTGTTAAAGTCTAGTTTTGGACTGTCGATAAAACTGATCGAAATTAGTATACGTTTGAGTTTATTATAAAGCCTTATTGCTTTTGAAATAGGGTTGAAATTAGGGTATTCATCAAAGTAGTAATCGCAAGCATTAAAGTGGGATTTGGTGAACACTTGTTTACGAATTTTTGAACCATATGGTGTAAAAGCCGCCTTGGACAATATGCCCCCATAGCTGTATTACCATATGGGACACGTTAAATGCATTTTCAAGAGAATTGTATTGAACTCGATGACCTTGGCAGGGTGTAAAGTTATAATATTCATTTAGGAGTCTTCAAATTGTATCTCTATAACAATATTGAAAACTTTGTTTGTTTGGTGAAACGCGCTAAGGAACTTGATTTAAAGCGAAAATAATAATTATGTTGAGAAGCTGATTTACCGAGGAAGATTTTAGGCTTTATAATATCATACTGCGACCAATAAGAGCTAAGCATCAAATATGATCACTAAGTAACATTGTTTTCTTCCTATGCGGGTAAAACCGAGAGGCTTAAGAGTTATGAGAGAAAATTAGTCCTTAACAAATTTGATATTACAGAAGGTGATATTAATAAAGAATCATATTTAAATATTCTCATAATAGCCATAATTTATCTAAGCAACATATTAACAAAGTAAATTTTATGAGAACTAATATTAACAACTGTATCCACTTGCCTATCCATAATGTTTGCTCTGAACGCATGTTCAAATAAACAAGTTTTTGCACAATGCCATTACAATAATACATATTGTATGGTTTGACAATGACATTGTACTGGGATCGAATAGAATTGAGCGTTCAAATATAAATTCCTATTTAATCAAATGTTTTCTATTGTATGTAGTCTCAAGATAGTCTCAATTTGTCCTAAACTAGGTATTTTTTATATGTCTTTTTTGTAAAAACGTTGTGTAGTTCCTTCTGTCTAGCTTCCAGGTCGATGTACTTCTACTATTTCTGCTTAACAGTTGTAAATCCTTAATGTTTTTCTTCTTCTTGGCTTTAAATATCGGAACAAATATGTTTTCATCATCAGCATAATCATCATATTCAGCCTACATTTTAGAAAACTCAATCAAATTGTGTCATAATCATTTTAAGAATTCAAGTATCATAACCACTTGTAAAGCTATACTTTCCGAATCAGACAACATATGCGCTGGCGGTGAGGCCATGTGATCACAATGATCGTAATGACCAGCATCCCTCAGAGAGATAGTACTCGTATCTGTAATCAGAGCGATCTACTGTTAGTGCACTGGCTCGCAGAATACAATCATAATTTACGTTTATTGATTCATCAGGAACGGTTCTTGAAGACTGCACAGTTCTTGAACACTACTTAAGGCTTAGAAATATGGACTGAACAAAACTGAAGATATTAATGATAGATTTGTAGGGTTACATTTGTTAGAGTAGTGTAAACGATAGATATTTGTGAACTTAACATTAATCGAGAAGAAACACAGCTAACATGACAACCTTATTTCGATCATCTGGTAATTTGAGAATCAGGTATAAGAGGAGCAAAGGTTTTATTGAAAACTAATTTTGAAAAGTAATAAAAACTACAGGAACAAAAAACCATAAACAATTACCAAGTAGTTTTTAATAATGAGAGTGTTCTGAATTTCAAGTATGAAATCCATAAAGCATATGATCGTGACTATTAGGTAATAGATCACGATATAGATCTCCCGTTTGATATTTAGAACTACCCGAATGTATCTCAACAATGTTACCTAAAATATGAACCTTCGTTTGCCACCTTCGTAGAACAAAAAACAGTAGACGCCACAAATATAGGCGATGATAAATGGAGACTTATTACAAATTGTCATCTAATTGATGATAGCCAAGTATTAAGAGTACTATTGATTAGTGAAGACAATCAAACAGAACCAGGGCTACATCAAACCGCAATGATATTGCATATTCAAACAGTGCACTTGTAAAGGGGCCGGTGCAATACGATGGGCATTTACACGCCATATGTACGTTTCTGCTTACTCTAGAGACTGCACCCCAATGAAAACGAAGCACTTAGGGTTTTGCTTTTGTGTCCAGAATACGTTATCAATGCCATATTACTTTTCGTCAATACTTATGTATGACTGATGTTTTGGAACAAATTCTAAAATAAAAAAAATAGTGAGTGTCTTATGCTGATGCTCCAATTTTTTTTTACCAAATTGTTTCTTTAAATCATACCAGGTCTATCAAACTAACTAAATTGTGGATGATTCCCGAAATAAATGAACTGGCAATCTCATCAAATTCCAATGAAATGTTCGTTCCCAAAACATCAGATGCAGAATCTTTTAAAAAACCGCATGCGTTCACTCCACTTTGATGCCCATATGTCGCGAAAAATTCTGCTGTAATTGCATTAAGTTACCCTAAGCTATTCCCGGCTTTTAATTACGAGCTCCCACTTAGACATATGTGGTGCACTCGCTCTTTAGGGAGTACGTTTGAATCGATTATTTTGCTAGTCATATTCATTCTTTGATAGACTTTTGGACCAAAATGTACGTGTTGAACTTTTGTTGGAAGAACTAATGAAGTTATATGAATTTGTGAATAATGCAATTAAGAATCGTATGTAGATAAAAAGGAGAGAGCCATTTCATGTCAATGAAAAAGTCAAAACGGGCTTCGAAATTGTATTTTCCATTAAAATGTATCTACTAGCTTCTGCCTGCGACTTGGTCCACGAGCTAAAGTTACTTTGGGCTAACGATAAGTTTAACCCGCAATTGGTCTTAGCGTAATATAAAGCCTATTGCCTTCCTCGATAAAAGGGTAAACTATCTACCACTGAAATATTTATTTTAAATCTGACTGAGTTCCTGAGATTGGCACGTTCAAGCAAAAAAACAAACAATCAGCTTTATCTATACTTCTATACAGTTAAATAAAATTGAAGTGTCTGTTTGAAATTCCAAAATAACAGCTTTTCACTAAATGCATATGAAAGTATACACGATACTGAAACTAAAAAACCAAGTTTTAAAATTTTTCTCTGTCTGTCTGTCTGTGTCTGTCTGTCTGTTTGTTCCGGGTAATCTCTGAAACGGCTGGACGGATTTTAACGGGACTTTTACTGGTAGGTAGCTGATGTTTCAAGGAGTAACTTAGGCTACTTTTATTTACTAAAAATATTAGGGTTCCGCGACAATAAGGAAGAAACTAAATCTACGCGGGTGAAACCGCGGGGCACAGCTAGTATTTTAATATAGAAAGCTGATGAAAGGTGATTACTTTTTTGAAGTTCTAAAGTGACTTCTGCAAGATCGTCATTCGACGCTTTGAATTCAGATCATCGTATAGTCGGATGTGGTGGAATTAAAAATTTAGAAAATTTCAAAGTAAACAAAATCACAAAGCATAATTAAAAAGCAGGTAACAAAAAACCCTCAAAGGAAAAGCTTAACATAAATAAAGAAGTAATGGAAGCCGTGGATGCAAATGAACAATATGAACATGAAATACGGGTTCAAGAAATCCTGCTGAACAAAAAATGGAAACAAATGAACAGAAAAGTTCTTGGTAAAAATACTGTGGTGCGGCAGGAAACGCCGCGTGAATAAGTGCTATTGTACGGCGCGGAGGGAAGTTCTTTCTGGTTATTTCAGGTTGATACAGTTATTAAAGTGTGTTTATTTCATTCAGTACTTCGACCTTTAGCTATCTTTGTTGATGCAAAGTTAAAATGCTTTATCAGAGTTGAGACTCTTCTTCTGAATCAATGCTCTTTTCTAGTTTTCTTTTAAAAGTTCAAATTGTTACCGAACCTTTAAAACTATTGAGTAATTAATTTTGTATTATTCATAATTTTTTTGCAAAATCTACTTACAACAATACAATATATGTTTGGCTTTACGCACTAAGCACCCGTACCTAGTAATATATATATGTTATGTACAGCCCGAGCGAGACACAGGTTCAACCTAGTTCGGGAAGGAGCTTAATGTTAGCTACACATAAGGAAATTATATATAAATTGTATGGTTTAATAAATAAATATTGTATTCTTTGTCTGAATGTTAATTCAGTTGTGCGACAGTGACAGATCTATGCACGTCACATACATCTGTCTCATAAATGAGTGAAACTATCATGGCAATAACAGCTCGTGGTAAGGCCCCTGAACAACTCGTTACGAATTACACATACGAAGGAAATCTTAGGAATCACTAAAAAACAAGTAGGTAACCCTCAAATGACTGCCTTCATTACATATTCCAGTGGTTCGCCCGTCTGGCTCGCGTGATTTATGAACAATTTTTTATTCATTTTCTCCCAGATATTGCCAAGTCAACGTTCTTTAAGCTCGTTGCCAAATTCTTTCAGCAGCATATTGACGGCAACTACTGCCTGTTTTAGTCCGGTTTATAGTGTACAGACATGACGAAACGTATGTATCTATACAGATAAATAAAATTGAAGTGTCTGTTAGTAATTCCAAAATAACAGCTTTTCACTAAATGCATATGAAAGTATACACGCTACTAACACTAAAAAACCAAGTTTTAAAAATTTTCTCTGTCTGTCTGTCTGTTTGTTCCGGGTAATGTCTGAAATGGCTGGACGGATTTTAACGGGACTTTCACTGGTAGGTAGCTGATGTTACTCAGTTACACTACAATATGCTTTTTCATAAAGTTTTTGTTTGACGATTGCCTTAAAACTTAAAAATGGTAGTTCACACATTTTTAATGTTAGTTTATTGAAAAGGCGTATACTTTGCCCCACAAAAGAGTAACCAGTTTTGTGCAGTCTAGTCACAGGGACACGGAGTTTATCTCTCTTGCGTGTATTTATATTGTGCTTATCACTATTTTTCTTAAAACTATCTATATTCTTTCTTACATTTTCAAATATGTATTGACATGCCACAGTCATTATCCCTATTTCTTTAAACTTCTCTCTGAGATAATCTCTAGATTTGAGTTTATAGATTCCACGAACAGCAAAATAGACCAACCGAGCTGTGTTTATATCAGTTAGGTGCCTAATTTTCCTTACTGCGAATGCTGCAGAACTGAGTCTTTTCGACAATCCAGCTATATGGGACCCCATTGCAATTTATTATCCAATGTAACTCCAAGGGAACTACGAGGATGAAACCGCGTGACGTCCGCTAGTATTCAACAGAGAGAGTATCTCTTTAGTATACAGAGTGCGGGTTGAGAAGGAAATGGAAGTCTAACTAATCTTAAACAGAACGCAAATGACGTCTGAAGAAAACGACAAATCTTGATGTAAATTTCTTTAAACGCGGGGCTGTTTGATCCCCAACCATTAGTACAAACGTTCAATGTTTAATGCCTCAATTTAATGTTACAACCGTGTCGCCCTGTTGCGGTCTTTATAGCCCACCGTCGGTTTTGAAGGGTTAATTCGATGGAAACATTCACTAGGCACGTTCAATCCTAACGGTGGTCTTTTGTTTAATGATTATAAGTATACCACAATGGTACAACTTAAGTATAAGCTTTACATGTTGTTAGTTATCTAGGAACATCTATAGGTACTAATGATGGAACGAATGTCATTTTTTAAGCGAATGTGAATGCGAATGTATAAGTTTTAATGAAAATTTAATTATTAAGCCCAAAGTAAAATAATGAATAAATAATACCAAAATGATAAAGTGAAGACTGTTAATGTGCTTATGAGGTAAACTTACTTTTTCTAGCATTTAAAACATAAGAAATGAATGGATTTTGATTTGAGCGCAAAACATTCGCAGAAATTTTGTGAATGCGAATGCGAATACGAATATCCAAAAATATGCGAATATCCGCGAATGTGAATGCGAATGCGAATATTCGTTACATCACTAATAGGTACATATAAATAAAATTTAAGTGTCTGTTTGTACAGCGTTTCACTCAATGCATGTGAAAGTATACGGTACTGACATAAAGAAACCAATTTTAAAGTTTTTTCTCTGTCTGTCTGTCTGTACCGGCTAATCTCCGAAACGGCTGGACCAATTTTAACTTTTACTGATAGATAGCTGATGTTACAAAGAGTAACTTAAGCAACTTTCATTTAAAAAAACATTATGGTTCCGCGGGTTATGCATGAAAAGTGCGGGGCACAGCTACTTACTCTATATTAATAAATATAAACTAACAGCATCTTCAATAAATGCATTGATTGGGTAACTTATTCATAGCTCGTGATATGAGGCAACCACCAACGCTACTTTTATTAGCAAGGCTTTTATTCTAGACTTTTATTAATAAATTTTGCTTTGCTTGCTAAAAACAAATCTATTGCAAAAGGTCAATGTTTGAAAATAGTGAGAAATATACGTTTTTTACATATCTCTCATTCTGCCATGTTTCTACGTAGTTGAGTATTAAATATCTTATTAACTAAACTAGCTGTGCCCCGCGGTTTCACCCGCGTAGATTTAGTTTCTTCCTTATTGTCGCGGATCCCTAATATTTTTAATAAATAAAAGTATCCTAAGTTACTCCTTGAAACATCAGCTACCTACCAGTGAAAGTCCCGTTAAAATCCGTCCAGCCGTTTCAGAGATTGCCCGGAACAAACAGATAGACAGACAGAGAAAAATTTTAAAACTTGGTTTTTTAGTGTCAGTATCGTGTATACTTTCATATGCATTTAGTGAAAAGCTGTTATTTTGGAATTACAAACAAACACTTCAATTTTATTTATCTGTATAGATATAGATGTATAGATTCAAAAATGTTTATCTTCGAGTTAATTAGTATTGCGAGATATAATCTGACATATCTCTCATTCTGCCACGAAAGAATCTCAAAAAGATTTCATACGTAGTTAATTACATAAAAGTCCTCGAATTGTTAAGACCGCCACAATATTTGCCGCACATAAATTCACCTCTCATACATAACTCATAAATATTATCTAAGTACAAGTCAGCACTCCGCACACAAGACGCGTCTACTGAAATGTTTGCAATATGAGTTATTTGAATATATGGTATTAGATGATAGTTATTTATTGCTCAGGGCTTCCTAGAAGAGTTTATAAAGGGGTAGGTTTGTCATTGTGTGGTGAGAAGATGAAACGATTATGTGCCAATGTGGTAGGGCTACTAAGAAGAGCTCGTAGCACAGTTGCTATTGCACATATGATTCGATCAGCGAAGATTAGCAACCATACGCCTAGCCAGTAGTTGGATAGGTGACCGCCCGAGTTCATTCCGTGCCTTGGACGTTAAGCCGTCGTTCCCGGTTGCCAATTTAACATCTTTGGCAATCGTTATAGATCAGTCAGAGGCTAAGAAAGTCTATCAACTGGTTTAACCCAGATTGCCGATTTTGCTCGAAAAAGGGGTTACGAAGGTCAGGTGGCAGTCGCTTCGTATAAAAATCAGGTGATCAGCCACATGGGGCTGAATTAAGTGCCGACCCCAAATACAAGGGATAAGGCCAGGGAGATGATGTGAGAGGGCCACAAAGTAAGTCCAAAGCCGTTTAATCTATATCTCTATATACAGATAAATAGAATTGAAGTTTCAGTAAATGCATATGAAAGTATATATGGTAATTAAGTAAACAACACAATAAAAAAAATGAATTTTTATCTGTTTGTCTGTTTGTTCCGACTGATCTCTGAAACGGCTGGACCGATTTGAACGGTATTTACACGGGCTGATAGCTGATGTTACAACGTGTTACTTATGGTAGTATAATACTACTTACGAAATGAAGTCTAAGCGGTAGAAATCGCGGGGCACAGCTAGTATACCATACAAACGTCTTTGAATCTCTTTTCAGACAGGTTGCAGATCTCACGATGTTTTCCTTCACCGTACATTGAAATGTGACAGTATGTCAGTGCGCTTAACTTTATGAAAAACTCATTGGGGCAAACCGCTGAGATCTCAAGCTTAATGTATCATGGATTCTCGTTCTAAACTCAAACTCAAAAATCTCTTTATTTGATTATACTTTAACAAAGTACTTTCAAATTCAAATTCAAATTCTGACGAATAGCATAATTTTACGGGATTATACATTCTACCGCCAGGTTCGGAAGGTTGCTTTTACTGAGAAGAACTTTTAACCAAATTGAAGAAAGAATATCATACATTATGTAACCCTTTGTTTTTATGACTCGCCACCTCCAAAACATAACGTTTGGTAACAAATCTCTTTTGTCCTTCACTACTAATTAAAGGAAATGGTCCAGAAACAAGATTGCGATATTGTTCTCTGTAAGCTCTCTGCACTTTTCTAACACGTCTAACGCTGGATACGTCCGTCTCTCTCACCCTAAACGTTCCGGAGATGTCAGTCATTATGCTAAATATCCTCCCCTTTGTTCGCGGAGAGATCAAGATATACAAAAATAAAAATTTTGCAGAAGACCGTCTTCGCAAGTTAGTCGAGAAATGTCGGACGCACAAAAATCAGGTTTATTGGTAACTTTTGAGCGAGACGCATGTATTAGGTACTGCAAATATTTATTTTCAATCATTGTACTTCACATTTAATGTTAGCGCTCATAGCCCGTGGCGACCTATAATTATTTGTCTGTCTGTGATCGCTCCTTCGTGGCTTGGAGACCACGTAATGATCAGGTCTAGTCGCCAATATCATCTTTTGACTGCAATTGTCAAAGACAAGTCTTTCGACTGACTTGTCTTTGACAATTGCAGTCAAGCTTTAGATATTCTGAGCACAGATTTAAATAATCGAATTTAAAATATCAACATCAACAATATCATTGCAGGGCAATTGCGAAAGTGCCTAGTGCGAGTTTTTCACTACCGCCGTAACAAGTCACCGCGTTGACGTAAACGTAGATTTGTATAAGATCGGAACAGCGCCTCTGTCGGCCTAAACATGACACTATTGTGAGCCCATACAAATCTGCGTTTACGTCAACGCGATGACTTGTGACGGCGATTTTAAGAAAACTCGCACTAGGCACGCATATGACAGTTTCTTATTGTAAAATTCAGTCAATATAGAGTTGAATCATGTGCCAACCCCAGTAATACATGGAATATAGGCCAGGAATAATGACCAATGTAGACCGACATTCAGTGAATATTTATTTTTGTGGATAAAGTGTCGGTTTTTGTCTTTTTTCTTTTCGCCTGACAGTTGGTATATGGAGTGAAATTAAGATAATTCGCTCGAGGTGGTTTTATAAGTCCCCTAATTGGTTGGACTGCAAAGATTTTCTTTGTTAAATTATTTTTTTTGCGGAGAGAAAATGTCACTGTTTTAGGTCACTTACGCTCACTTATTGTATTAAAAATATACCAAACTTAAATTTTATTTTGGTAACACTTAATAATCTGTCTAATAGGGAGCTATATCAATACAAAAAACATGAATGTGGTCTTTAAACATACGATGAAAAACTATTAGAAAAGGGTGACAAAAGAAAAGATATTTGAAATGGTAACATTTCAAACTATTATATGCTAGCTGTACCACGTGGTTTTACTCGCGTAAAGTTAATTACATGTAATTAACTTTACGCGAAATCCTAATGTAGTGTTTTTTGTATAAAAGTAGTCTAAGTTACTCCTTGTAAAATTTGTGTAGGATTTGTACTATCTGCTAGTAATAATCCCGTTAAAATCAGAACCGCCGTTTCAGAGATTAGCCGGAATAAATAGACAGACAGACGGACAGATAGACAGACAGAGAAAAAAATTAAAACATGGTTTTTTAGTGTCAGTAACGTGTATACTCTCATATGCATTTAGTGAAAAGCTGTTATTTTGAACTTACAAATAGACACTTCAATTGTATTTATCTGTATAGATGGTTAGGATTAGTAGTTCCCTTTTTAAAACATTTCAACTTCCTACGTTAGTAGCAAGAACAGAAAAGAAAACGAATCAAAAAAACCGAATGCCGCATATTGAAAAACGGTCATTTAGCATAAATCGTCCCAACTGCACCATTACGGGCAGAAATACCTTATTTCATTACGGCAGCCCATTAGTAAGATACCGCGAATTCTATTAAACTCTTTTTCTAACAAAGCACTTCAAAAACCACCTGAATCCTCAACCTTATACCTGTGTAATAGAGCTCAAAGTCTGGGATGATTTCGGTGTTCGTTGATGATTTTTGAAATACAATGGGTGAACAGAAAGGGTGTGCGATTCTAAATTTAAATTTATGTTTTGTTAGATTTGATCGCTTAGCGGCATGCGCCATTCCGAATGTTGCGATATGATTTTTTTTAAATATGATTTATTACGCTAAAGGGTTTCCAAGTGTTACGATTTGTGTCGAAACACAGTGTCGGCTTTTTGTGTTATTAAAACTGTTAGTGTAATTATAATTACTAAATGGAATATTAAGATATTTTTTTTTAAATTTCCAGTAGATACTATGCGATTTTTTTTTATATTGTCTTAAATTTGATTTTATTCTTTGTAAAATAACTTTCAATATTGGTTTTGTAGATCATCAGAAATTACTCTCTACGAACTATACTTCTTTATAATATTAAGTACCAATGTGTCCTTCAAGCTAGCGTACACATGTTAGAATTCTCACTGTATTTTGAGAATACTCCCGACCAGACCTTTAAGTACAGATGACCAAAGTTCGAAAAACACACACAAGTTCAACATGAGTTTTAAAGTCGACTTGACTTGCTACGAATCAAAGCGTAGCAGCCTACGAAAACTAAGATAATAGAAGAGCTACGAGCTCACCTATGCTACGCCGCTACAAATCGCTACGAAGTAATATATTATGCTACGTAGCGCTCAACGAGAAGTCACTCGATGCAAAGAACGTTAAAATCTATACAGATAAATAAAATTGAAGTGTCTGTTTGTAACTCCAAAATAACAGTTTTTCACTAAATGCATATGAAAGTATACACGCTACTGACACTAAAAAACCAAATTTTTAAAATTTTCTCTGTCTGTCTGTCTGTCTGTCTGTCTGTCTGTTTGTTCCGGGTAATCTCTGAAACGGCTGGACGGATTTTAACGGGACTTTCACTGGTAGGTAGCTGATGTTTCAAGGAGTAACTTAGGCTACTTTTATTTATCAAAAATATTAGGGTTCCGCGACATGAAGCATGAAACTAAATTTACGCGGGTGAAACCGCGGGGCACAGCTAGTCATAATCTAAAAATAGATTGCGAAAATTAATGATTTTTCGATTTTACCTTTACGAATCTTAATACAAGTTTAAGGAACATTTAAGACTTATACTCCGATGTGTTTAAGTGGAGAAAAGTCGACTTATTGTGATAGTCTTAAAAAAATATAACCCGAAGTTTAAGCGAGGGCGGGTTTCTAGTCCATACACATATCTATACAGATAAATAATTGAAATATCTATCCGCAATTCCAAACTAAGAGTTTTTCACTGAATGCATATGAAAAAATATACCTACGGTGACATATAGAAAAACAATTTTATAAATTTTACTCTGTTGTTCCGGCTAATCTCAGAAAGAGCTGGACCGATTTTAACCGGAGTTTCACTGGCAGATATCTGAAGTTACAAGAAGTTACAATTAACTTATATTTATTTAAAAAATGAGAAATATGAGAGTGAAGCCTACCATGAACTTAGCCTACGTGGGTGAAACTGCGGGGCACAGTCATCATCTCCCTGGCCTTATCCCATACATTGTTGGGGTCGGCACTTGATTCAACCCGATGTGGCTGATCACCTGATTTTTATACGAAGTTTAGGAGGAAAATCTGTGATTTGGGTTAAACCAGTTGTCAGATTATTTTTAGGCCTCCGACTGACCTGTAACGATTGCCAAAGATGTGAAATTGGCAACCGGGACCGACGGCTTAACGTGCTCTCCGAGGCACGGAGGGAACTCGGGCGGTCACCCATCCAACTACTGGCTAGGCGTATGGTTGCTTAACTTCGCTGATCGAATGATATGCGCAATAGCAACTGTGCCACGAGCTCCTCGGGGCACAGTATTATAATAAAGGTTGATATTGGCAAGTTAATATACAATGTATGAATTCTATTTCAGTTGAAATCTCACCGAGCAGTTGTTCGGCACATTACGAATAATAACACCATTAAATAACGCTCGATTGGTTGTCCAAAGCGGAATTTACAATATCGCATCGATTTTAATTCGATTTCATATCGATATGGGAACATTTGCTCGCAGTTTTAACAGACGACCAATGTTTTTGAATTGATTACTGAGTTTGCGGTTTTTATGTGACATTAAACTATTCATTTGTATTTATATTATAAAGGAAAAAGAGTAGTATTGTTGTAGTTTTATCTATACATACAGATAAATAAAATTGAAGTGTCTGTTTGTAATTCCAAAATAACAACTTTTCACTAAATGCATATGAAAGTATACACGCTACTGACACTAAAAAACCAAGTTTTAAAATTTTTCTCTGTCTGTCTGTCTGTCTGCTTGTTCCGGGTAATCTCTGAAACGGCTGGACGGATTTATCGGGACTTTCACTGGTAGGTAGCTGATGTTTCAAGGAGTAACTTAGGCTACTTTTATTTATTAAAAATATTAGGGTTCCGCGACAATAAGGATGAAACTAAATCTACGCGGGTGAAACCGCGGGGCACAGCTAGTCTGTAATGAATAATATCAAAAAATTCTGGACATTTTTAGACATATATTTCTTTACTAGCTGTGTCGCGGAGCCCTAATATTTTTAATAAATAAAAGTAGCTAAGTAAGTTACTCCTTGAAACATCAGCTACCTGCCAGTGAAAGTCCCGTTAAAATCGGCCTAGCCGTATCAGAGATTACCCGGAACAAGCATACAGACAGACAGAGAAAAAAATTAAAACTTGGTTTTCCGGTGTCAGTAGCGTGTACACTTTCATATGCATTTAGTAATAAGCTGTTATTTGAAAATTACAAACAGACACTTCAATTTTATTTATCTGTATAGATATAGATTTATAGACATTAACATAATGCCCCGTTATCGCTGAGAAACATAATATTGTTAATCGAGATCAAATCACTAAATACATATGAAAATATATACGGAACTTACATAAGAAAAATATTTAAATATTTTTTTCTCTGTCTGTCTGTTTGTCCCGGCTACTTAATCTCAGAAACGGCTTAACCGAGTTTAACGATTTTTTCACTGGCAGATAAGCATGGCAGAGCTGGTGTTAAACGATTAAGTTTTACAATTTTATTGCCATAGTGGCCGAGTGAATCGAGTTGTTACTTACATAAGTGACGCAAGTTTAATTGGCAGCACTGTATCTATAAGTTTTGCTAAAAACGTACAGTGAATTTGAGCTTTGACAGGAAGGTAGTAAAAGTAAGAAATCTGTAAGTACAGGTCGGTGAAATTTTAAACTGCTAAGCCTTAGGGTTTCGACTCATAGTGTCCTAATTAATAACATATCCAATCTACGTTCCAGGGATTATACAGAGCTGTGGACAGGTGTGCCGACACATGTGGCTCCCACCGTCTTGGTTTACATAAGCCGGCGATGGACCCCCTTGTCTTGAGCTCTACATACATCTATATCTATACAGATAAATAAAATTGAAGTGTCTGCTTGTAATTCCAAAATAACAGCTTTCACTAAATGCATATGAAAGTATATACGAGACTGACACGTAAAGAAACAATTTTTAAAAAATTTCCTTTTCTGTCTGTCTGTTTGTTACGGGTAATCTCTGAAACGGCTGGACAGATTTTAACGGGACTTTCACTGGCGGGTAGGTAATATTACTAGGAGTAACTTAAGCTACTTTTATTTAAAAAAACATTAGGGTTCCACCGGACACCCATAAAAATAACTCTACGCGGGTGAAACCGCAGGGCACAGCTAGTATTACATATACAGAATGTTCATACACCATGCTTGTTATTGTAGAACTATCTCTAGATAGCTGAAGATTATTCGAATAATCAACAGTATAATGATTGTTAGGTACAAAAGGAACTACATAAAGTATATTTAGAATACTTGTATGTGCTTGCGTTTTATTTTTATTAATGTGATTAAAATGTATTTTTGCTAAAAACATCAAATTATATCTACTACTAGCTTTGACCCGCGGTTTCACCCGCGTTGATTTAGTTTCATCCTTATTGTCGCGGAACCCTAATATTTTTAATAAATAAAAGTACCTGCCAGTGAAAGTCCCGTAAAAATCGGTCCAGCCGTTTCAGAGATTACCCGGAACTAACAGATAGACAGACAGGCAGACAGTGAAAAAATTTTAACTTGGTTTTTTAGTATCAGTAACGTGTACACTTTCATATTCATTTAGTGAAAAGCTGTTATTTTTTAATTACAAACAGACACTTCAATTTTATTTATCTGTATAGATTCACGCAAATTTTTGGGGTGTATTGCACTCGTAGTAAGTAGCTAACCGGTAGGTACTTACTTGACCAAAGATTTTTCTAAAGCTTATTGCGAAGCGACACATCACGATGATACCTGCGAGAGAATGTTAATTGACATAAATCAGTCACGTGACATATGTCATTCCCATACATTTTGTATCGTTTCTACAAACGAAGCGCGAGGATACTAGGATAATGTTACTTTGTCTACAATTCGATGACGTCCACCGTTTTTCGAAATTTCAAATGCAAAAGTTCAATTGTATTTTGATTGTTTTCTTAGACACCTTACGATTTTGGTGAAATGTGGGTAGTTTTTTGCTATATACATGACCAAACTCGAACCTCCAGTACAATCCTCCATGCATATGCGAAGGAGTTATGCGCAGTCTAAGTTCCAAACACCGGTGTTCTAATTCAAACCGGGATTAACATGCTGAATACTAACTGGTATTTTATTAACTCATAGGATCTAACACAGAGGTATCTTATCAGTTTCGAAATTTGGTGTGTGGGTAAGATTCGTCGGGAGATATATTTTTATAACATCGCTCAGCGCCTTGTAGGGGACTTACCATGACGTCTTATTGCCAAGATAGTTTAACTTTTATTATGAGACTAGCTGTGCCACGCGGTTTCACCCGCGTAGATTTTATTTCATGGTAGTCCGCGGTTCCCTAAAGTTTAAAAAAAAATTAAGTAGCTTAAGTTATTCCTTGTAACATTAGCTATCCGTCAGTGAAATTCCCGTTAAAATCCGTCCAACCGTTTCGAAGATTACCCGGAACAAACAGACAGACAAATAGACAGAGATTTTTTTTTATAATTGGTTTTTCTATATCAGTATCGTGTATACTTTCATATGCATTTAGTGAAAAACTGTTATTTTGCAGTTACAAACAGACACTTTTTTACTTAACACAGTTTTATCATCTGTATAGATGTATAGATATGGTATATGACGCGTATAAGTCTCTCACTGTCACACAGTGGAACTCTGATGGCAATAAGAGCTTGTGGTAACGTCCCTGGTCACTAAATAAGGTTATAAAATAATAATACCTTGGTATTGTTAAACATACATTTGACTTCTCATTAAACTAGGAAAAGGGATGTAATAAACAACCACAGCGAATCGAATTATGAACTCCTTTCTGTAATATTTTTACTTTATACAACTCTTGCAGAACATATTAATAGCGTGCTATATATTTGATAAGCGCCATCTAGCGACGAAAATAAGGAACTAACGTTTTTGCATATTCATTCCATTTTGCATTGATTGAAATTCATTGTTAGTTTACTTTTTTCTTGCTCGGAAAAGAGGCATTTTACCCTACTGCCCCGCCCAATGCCGCTAGTCAACTAGTTAGATACTTTACTTTACTCATACTTGTTCCTTACGCTGACAACTAAGTGCATTTTCCCACGTAAATATTGTCTGTATGGAGTAGTGAAGTGAATATCCGCAATAAATTATCCGCCTTGTGTTAATCCGGTCCCGCGGGCAGCACTATCTGTGCGGGGCACGCCGCAACCTTCCGCGCTTCGCTGCGAATACGGCGCGGTCCGACTCTATTCGGTCCCAAGTAAGGTTTGCAAAAAAATTAAGTACTTTGACAGTTCACATCGTTAATATTCGAATGAACGAAATGTCACTTAAACATAAATAGTGTGTTATTGTAAACGACTAAAGTATTTTTTTTATTTAAAAAAAAATATTCTGTTTAAGAACACTACTTCATACCACTACTCCGAAAGGATACTTTTCGTTTACTTATATAAATAAAATATTGTGGTCTTTACAAAATATGCGGGAGATGATAGAATATAATTTTACTTTAGATGGCAAGGCCTCTTCGCTCATATCCACAATATTTAAAATAATTTCTACAAAAGTGTATGCATAAGCTTATTAATTCTTCTTTGTTCCTATTTCTGCCGACGGTACAGCCCGTCTACAGTGCCATTAATCACGGTTTATCAAGTGCTAATCCAGGTTTAAATAGATAACTATTTGAGCCGCGCCATTGTCACCCTCGCGTAGGGCTGCCACAATTGTTTAGTTATTATTCCTATTATTAATAAGTCCTACACATTGACTCATAAATATAAATGAATACAAATTATCCTAGCGCATAAAAAAATATATTCCGAACAATTTATGTAACTTCTCAAATAAAGGAGGTTATTAATTCGACTGTATTTTACTAACACCAATGGTGGTTTTTGAAACATTATACAACAAAAAAAATAACAATATCGATACGAAACATTTTGCGAATGGATGTACCTAACAAAAATATGAAGAGTTACAAGTTAATCGAAAAATTTGTTAGGTATTCCCAACCCTACGGGGCTTAAAGGGGCTATTGTTTGAGCCTTTATGTTCGTTCACGTTAAATAATTTA
Organism: Watsonalla cultraria; assembly: GCA_964035505.1. Taxonomy (NCBI): domain Eukaryota; kingdom Metazoa; phylum Arthropoda; class Insecta; order Lepidoptera; family Drepanidae; genus Watsonalla; species Watsonalla cultraria. The sequence continues at coordinate 996,062 of OZ037715.1, forward strand.
GTTTTGACTCCAAATGTTTGAAAACGTAGTGTATAGACTATAATTTACATTGATGATGACTCACATACACTAAGTACTTACAACTTTAGATCATACTATTTCATATTTAATGTTAGTAAGATTTCACGTAGAAACTCTTTTCATATATTACACCTCACCAAGACCACACCCTTCTAATTTCATGTCTTTGGGTACAACGGTTTAGACTGTGCGTAGATATTTAAGTCAGTCATGATTTGAAGTTTATATGTATAGATGTTTTTTTAATAGTACGAAGGTTATTATTAATTAGCAATTCATTAAATTGCCTACTCCAGTTTGCCATCTCATTTTGGATTTAAGTATAAAAATTTACAGAGAAATGATTCTTCTCTCTCTACATTTCATAGTGCTTTGGCTACTGTATACATTCAAAAAGCTGTCAATAAAACCACACGGTTTTATTAAAATATGAGCCAAAACAAAGATTCCAATTACCTCAATAAATTACTTTCATTTGAAGCATATTTCAAGGAAAATAACAAGTGGAAGCACATTTGGCGCGCTAAGCGGCTTACCGTCGGCCATTTTCTCAAGGCGGGCGTCACGACAAAATGGCGACGGGCGCGTTTGGTGCCGTTCAATTTGAATATAGAACAGCATACGTCGCCCGCGCTCCACGACACTAACTCATCGGATTGTGTGAGATGGCGCGAGAATCGTAAAAATATATTCCTTTATTAGAACTACAAGGGAATGGAGTAGATGAGAGGTAAATATATATTTAGTTACAACTAATGGGCAATCCCTAGCTTAATTTATAGTGCCTTAAAATCTAGTTCAAGTCTAGTCAGACTAGCCTTCATTGACCTTTTTTTATCGCCTAGGGGAATCCTTCAAGAGGTACGCAAGAGGCCTGGGAGAGGCAGGTCGGGGTATTAGGGATTCTTACCACACTAAAACCCTCCCGGAGGCCATCTTCCGCGCTTAGTGGGGACCTACCTTTATCATGATTTTACTTATGTCCTTTGTGAACAATACATCTACACTAATAATATTAAACAGGAAATATTTGATTGTTTTTTTGTTTGTTTGCATTGAATAGGCTCCCAAACTACTTGACCGATCTAAAAATTCTCTCAGCAATTGATGATAGGCTATATTTTATCCCCGTACTCCACGGGAACGGGAACTACGCGAGTGAAACCGCGTGACGTCCGCTAGTTTCTTATACAAATAGAGACTACGACATATTATAGTCCGCTTAGGAATTTGCTCAGATTGCCTCTTCTTACGAAATTTGCTAGCAAAAATCTCATCAAGCTGCTCTAACCAAACGTTGTTCTATAAGTGAAGGTCGTAAGGCAGCGCTAAGAATATGTCGGTCACAGCACGGCGGAGAGAGATAGGGGCAAATCTCACCAACCAGCCAACATGGCGGACATCTCGTAAAAAATATACGTATTAACTGACCCTTACTGATGGAGATACCGCTCACATTCTGTTTTAGGGTAGCCTTGGAACTCTTAAAGATCGAACGAAGAAAGAACTTAATAAATGATCTTTTTGGTACTTTTTGGTGAATTAAGACTGCCCAAAAGAGGAGTTATCGCGGTTCTTAATGGTCTCAGTCGCCTGAATTCTCTTGTTTTAGGGTTAATGTGTGTGTGTATGAAACATTCTTTATTACATCATAACTTTGAAATACTTTAAAAATTTTGGATTTATGGAGTAAAACTGGGTATCTTTATTGACAAATACAATTTGGCAGTAGTATGGTACTATCTATACATCTATACATACATACATACATATAAATAAAATTGAAGTGTCTGTTTGAATTTCCAAACTAACAGCTTTTCACTAAATGCATAATATGACAGTACACCCAACTGACACTAAAAAACCAAGTTTAATTTTTTTTCTCTGTCTGTCTGTTTGTTCCGGGAAATCTCTGAAACGGCTGGACCGATTTTAACAGGACTTTCACTGGTAGGTAGCTGATGTTTAAAGGAGTAACTTAGGCTTACTTTTTATTTATTTAAAATATTGGGGTTTGCGACAGTAAGGATGAAACCAAATCTACGCGGGTCAACCCGCGGGGCACAGCTAGTATAATACTAAATTATAAACTTATGCGACTCATAAACATTTTGCCAAAGAAATAAAGGTTATTATTTATTTTGGATACCTACCTCGACCATGTTGGATTTGCCGTGGTCATGAGCTGATTCACTTGGATGTTTCAGACTTGAGTCAGCTCGTGATTTGTTTTATAAATTGCTTCATAATAATGGATATAATAAGATTCGTCTTCAAATGTAAAAAAACATAGCAGGCAATCTCGTGGGTAGCTAGAAACGTAATACACACTAAGTTGTCCATAAAAATTATCCTCTTAAAATAAAATTCCCACAATAAAATATTAAACAATACCACGGGAGGTAGAATTTGTTTTTAAAATTGCGGTGTCTTACTCTGAAAGGCACTCGAACGAAATATCAAGAGTTCTTAAATACGTCGCTTTATATTGAACCATTTTTCCGATACCCACTTACACCCCTTAACAAACTTTGTCTGCGGTCACTGTAATGTAAAATCAACCTTATTGCTACTTGCAAAAGGTCGTATACGTATTGATTGAATTGTTTTTGATATATTGGTGATTTTCAACCGTGCAATGCGATAGGCACTTGACGTATTAAGTGTGGTAAAATAATAAAATTTATATATTAATTACGAGAGACAACGCATCGGTGGTTTTTGGAGATTTTTTTAATGTTTTTGTTCGTTTGTCCCTGTTTGGTGTAGTAGTTCGGAACCGTTGGGGGTTTCTGTGAGAATATTGGTTTGGAGAGGATTGGGGGCAGTATGGAACTGAACCAATTCGATGGAGATTGCGTCAAGTGTGGGGTCCATAGAAAAAATATTAATTTCACAATAGACTTGGATTTAGCATTAGCTAGTCCTAAAATTGGTGGAAGAAATATGTTTCAGAGAGCTACATATTTTTTTTTAAATAGGACATTCATTTGTTAGTTAGTAGAAAAGTTACTTAACTCTTACTTATTACACTTAAGCTAAACATATCACTAGACTAGCGAACGTCACGCGGTTTCACCCACAGTTCCAGTTAGCGTGGCAGTACGGATATAAAATATAGCTCATATTAGTAGCTGAGAACATAGCTATCTAATTTTGAAATAATTAGCGAAGTCGGTCAGTAGGTTTTAATCTGATTCGTTTTATACAAACATACAAATCTATGCTTTGTATAATATTAGTTGCATTAAAACACGAGCATGATTTTAACTATTATTCACTTTCAAATTGAAACTAATCTTAACTCAAGCGGGAAAGTACAGTTCTATCAGAAAATCAATCATCATCCACATTTGCCGGTAAAAGGTTGAGAGCCCAATATTTCTTGCTTCCGTCCGACAGTTGAGCCTTGAGACCGCTAAAAACTAAATACAGTATTGCTTTCACAGCGAAGTGGTGGTATAATGTGGATAAGACTTTAAACTGGTATGAACTAAATTACCTTTGTCAGTCAGATTATATAACGATTACAATATATAACGATTCTAAGTCGATTATGAAATTATCCTAGCAGCGTTCTTCCACTCGCTAAATAAATAACACACTCATATACTCGATAACAATTGTAAATTTTGAGTACAAATACACGAGAACTAAAATCACGCAATAAGAGTTTTCAAGCGCATTGCCTTATTTATACAAGTTTCCAACTCGAACAGTTGGAGTCGCGGTTCCCCAGACATGACACCCGCATGGCTGTAAGATCTTCCCTTTGCTGGGAATGAGCACGATCACTTGCTCTCCATGCAGTCCAAAACCAAACGTTTACGTGTGACCATCGCAAGCATTGTTGTTTAACCATTACGTTACGGGTCCTAAAATAAATAAGTAAAGTAGCAACATAGTGTGCACATATTACGCTACGAAGTCCCGAACAAAGTACCTACCGTAAGGATGAAATAAAATTAAATATTATGACCTAATTAAACCATACGGCGAATTCCATTGAAAGGCCACAAAAAGTCTTTTTTTTTTATTGTAAAATATTTGAAACACCTTTTTCAAATTTAAAAATTAAATACACTAATAAATACCTTAAATTATTTTGAGGTATTTATTAGTGAACTGTATAATTTTATGTATTTGAGAAATAAGAAAGAAACAAAAAAGAAAACTTTTATTTATCAAAAATATTAGGGTTCCGCGACAATAATGATAAAACTAAATCTACGCGGGTGAAACCGCGGGGCACGGCTAGTGTTAAAACAAGATTCAACAATATTTTTTTACAAAATCTTATCCTCATTTTCCCCCAGTCTGCCAGGTCAGCGCGACAAGTCGTGGACGTAACGAGTTTAACAGAATATGATTTTCCCTCCGTCGAATGACGTTTTAGCGTCACTTTTTATATATCCCCATGAGATTTACTCTGCAGACTGTACTGCGGGGACCGACAATGAGAAGGGTATAAATCCATTTAGTCATTTTGTTCGACACTTTATATTAATGTTTTTTTTTTGCTACAAGTGTATGAAGAGATGCATGAATGTGGATGAAGCGAAAGAACTACGTAAGGATCGTAGCATGTGGCAAACAGTGGTCTCTACCTACCCCCATGGGATACAGGCGTCAGCATATGTACGTATGTAAGTACAAATATTGTAAATGCACACAGAAGATTTCTTGACGGTAAGCGGTTACCGACGCTATGAACTTGGATCCTATTTAATACTGGGGTGGTTTGAGAAGGGTCGCTTACCAACCAACTTGATAGAAAAGTTAAAATCGAAACATTTACTGAATCATTAGTAAGGGTCATCTTAAACATATCATTCAGCAGTGGAACATAACTAATAGGTATGTATTTTATGCTATAAAATTTAATTTATGATAAGTAACGAAAAATAAAAAAAAGTGTATGGTCTGTGTCAAAAATGTGCGTACCCTATATATCCTATGTTATTCGCTTACCAACGACAAATATAATAATAATTTTAAATATCTACTTAATATACAGTACTTTTTAAAAATCGCTATAAGCAAATTCCTCCTTAGAATATTAGTTCACAAGTATAAATAAATAAGTATCATAATTTCCACCACCAAACGAACCCACCGTGAAATTAAACTGTATTAAACAAATAAAAACACCTGTACAATAAAGCCGGTAACATACTTAAAGCGATAATCCCCGCGATGCGAAGCGTCATAACACGGAGCTATAGTTCTAAGCCGTTAATTTGCCCGCGACACCGTCCAGCGTCAAATACAATTTTACGCCACGCTGCGCTCTGAGCCGATTGGGAGACAACAAGCCTGTGGGGTGTTGAAACGATGTTAAATTGTTGGATGTGGCATTTGATTTTTGATCATTAATCGTTAAGTAAAAGCTGTCAAATTTCTTACAAACCGCGTATACTTAATTTTAAATGTAGGCTTACTTTATATCGCGTTACACTATTTTAAAATAAAATGTAACTTCGGCCATCTGCTACTGAAAGTCCGGTTAAAATCAGTTCAACCGGAACAAACAGGGGCCTAACCATGAGCTCTTATTGCTATGATAGTTTCACTCATTTATGAGACAGATGTATATGACGTGCATACATCTATCACTTGCGCACAGCTGAAGTATCATAGCAATAAGAGCTCATGGTTTGGGCCCAGACAGACAGAGAACCTTTTTAAAACTTGGTTTATTGATGTAAGTACCGTACATAATTTAATTTGCATTTAGTTAAAAGTACAAGTAATTTGAATTACATACAGACACTTCTATTTATCTGTTATAGATAAAGGTAAAGACTTGTCTTAATATTTTTACACAAGTACTTAAAAATATTTCACACATAGCCATCGTTATAAAGGTAACGTGTCCACGTATTTATAGATCGTAGTGAATAATGCTAGCGGTCACGTATTGGTTAAAGGGTACGGTGGTGAATGTTCACAGATTAAAGCGATCGTTCGGCTCACAAGCGATGCTATCACATAGCATAACAAGCGAACTGGATAACTGGCTTTTGTTTCTATTTGAGAACAAACAAGAGGAACTTGAAAATATCCTTGTTATTTAAGTACTAGCTTTTGCCTGCGACTTTGTCTACCTAGATAATATCTAGTTATCAGATAAGACATTAGACATTTTTGTTGAACGATTATCCCATACTAGTTGGGGTCGGCACTTGATTCAACCGATGTAGCTTTCACCTGATTTTATACGAAGCGGCTGCCATCTGACCTACGTAACCCTATTTACGAGGAAAATGGGTAATCTGGGTTAAACCAGTTGTCAGACTCTAGGTCTCTGACTGAACTGTGACGATTGCCAAAGATGTTAAATTAATTACCGGGACCGACGGCTTAATCTACGCACGGAGGGATATCGGGCGGTCACCCATCCAACTATGACTTGTTGCTTAACGTCACTGTTCAAATGATATGCGTAATAGCAACTGGGCCACTAGCTCCTCCTTTTAACCGACTTCAAAAAAGAATGAGGTTATCAATTCGAATGTTTGTTTTTTATATATATACTAGCTGTGCCCCGCGGTTTCACCCACGAAGATTGTAATTTCATGATTGCCCGCGGATCCCTAATGTTAAGAAAAATCGGTAACCTAAGTTACTCCTTGTAACATTAGCTATCCGTCAGTGAGAGTCCCGTTAAAATCCGTCCAGCCGTTTCGGAGATTACCCGGAACAAACAGACAGGCAGCCAGAGAAAAATTTTAAAACTTGGTTTTTTAGTGTCAGTAGCGTGTTATACTTTCATATGCATTTAGTGAAAAGTTGTAATTTTGGAATTACAAACAGACACTTCAATTTTATTTATCTGTATAGAGTATAGATGTGTAGATGTATAGATAGATAGCTGAAACTGAACACCTTTATTTTGTACAAAAGCACACATGCGTGAACATCACAATATTAATACCGATATTAATAAACAATCATTTTTTATCATTCCACCACATCGATACGACACAAAAAAATAAATAAAAAATTAAGTCGCTTTATACAGAGTTGTTGCAGCGTGAAAACGCATCAGCTTACTGTGAAATAAATTATATTTTATTGTCGTAAGGAACGTGTATACTTGTACTAAACACGCAGAAATAAAACGTAAAAATAAAACGTTCGTATGACTGCCAAGTGCGCGTGGTAAATAGTAAATGGGAATTTCACGATATTTGAAAATAATATATCCTAGTTTAATGATATAAATTTGCGACTGGATTAAAAAAATGCGTTATTTACTCCATATATCTTATGTATTACGAAAAAAAACTATTTATTTATAACTAGCTGTGCCCCGTGGTTTCACCCGCGTAGAGGTAATTTCATGGGTGCCCCGCGGAATCCTTATTTTTTTTAAACTAAAAGTAGTACTCTTTGTAACATTAGCTACCTGCCAGTAGAAGTTCCGTTAAAATCGGTCCAGCCGTTCCAGAGATTACCCGTAATAAACAGACAGACAATAAAAATTTAAAAACTTGTTTTTTTGTGTCAATAGCGTGTATAATTTCATATGCATTTTGTGAAAAGCTGTTATTTTGGAATTACAAACAGACACTTCAATTTTATTTATCTGTATAGATAGTACCTATTCTCCCAGCACCAGAATAAAACAATATATCAAAAAGTTAGAAACACCATCTAAAGTATCCAACATGTGTAAACGATCCTTTATATGACGAGAGAAACCCGATAAAAGATAATCAGATGACGGTTTTAATTCTGCGGTAAAAAATATTACTTGTATTAATAAAATGACTGTGTGAATGGCAACACTTGTCGCGATCGTGGGGTATTTTCGATCACTTTTGTGGGGTTGAAGTGAGGGTTATTTTGATTAACTAGCATTAAGATATGTACTCTAAATAAGTTTTTTATGCTACAACGGAGAAACGAGAAAATGTGTGGTGAGTTAATAATGACTGTCGTAGCCTATAAACAATATTATTATATCTATACAGACAAATAAAATTGAAGTGTCTGTTTGTAATTCCAAAATAACAGCTTTTCACTAAATGCATATGAAAGTATACACGCTACTGACACCAAAAAAACAAGTCTTAAAATTTTTCTCCGTCTGTCTGTCTGTCTGTTTGTTCCGGGTAATCTCTGAAACGGCTGGACCGATTTTAACAGGACTTTCACTGGCAGGTAGCTGATGATTCAAACAGTAACTTTGGCTACTTTTATTTAAATGTTAGGGTTACGCGACAATAAGGATGAAACTAAAACTACGCGGGTGAAACTGCGGGGCACAGCTAATTATATAATATTTTTCAATAATCTCCTTTGGCTATAAGGTTATAATTACATACATCCATTCAATTAATAATGGTTTCTTATTACCGGCGGCAAACATTTTCATGATGTTACAATTGACATACAATTTCTAAAAAGCAATAGTTTAACGCCTTAGCGATATAATATAAGCTTAAGTAGGTATCTAATTCATATAAAAGTATTTATTACATAATCCGCAGTATAACCGATAATATTATCATTGTTGTGGAAAACGTCCAAACTTAACTAAATCCGTATTTAGCGTTGAGGGCGATTGTTAGAGACACTTCAGTACGGTAAGTTGGTCCGAGCTGAGCAGAGCTATCGAACAGTGCATTTATACCTCACGACGACACCACGACGGATATAAAAATATTGACGGATATAAAATATACATGTAGCAAGAAGGATACGGAATTCAGAGCACTGAGTGCTCTTGCGCATTACACATTATTAAAGTATGATACCTTTGACCTTCTTCATCATCTTATATCCTGATAACTATCGAAGAAGCAGGAAACACAATTTTTTTGTCGTATCTGCAAGTCGCATGTTCCAACTCTCCTGAGGGCCTAGTGCCAGTTTTTCACTGCTGCCACCGTCATTAGTCACCGCGTCGAAGTAAACGCAAATTCGTATTGGATCGGAACAGCACCTCTATCCTAAAGATGACACTATTATGAGGCCATACAAATCTGTGTTAACGTCGACGCGATGACTAGGCCCTCTGTTCCCCGTACACTCGCTAGGTGAAAATGATTGAAGTCACTAGCAATACCGGTCCACTCTCTGATGTGTACCAAATCGGCTGACGTGTCCTCTACCCAACGGTAACCTGGGGGCCAACTTGTTAATAATTTATAGGCACCATTAAATTTACGTCAAAGCTATGAAGAGTGCTTTTTTCTAAGGTCCTTAATGCTACTGCAGAATATGAGGTCTTGGGTCGGGCAAAGTATTATTGGGTACAGTATTTGTCAGTCATTTCCCAGTTGCAGCCTAGAATCTGGATTTGTGCCTTGTTAATGATAATAGGCACTGCTATTACATGGCGAAATGTGGATATGTCAGCCTCTACCCCTTCAGGAAATACAGGCGTGAGCGTATGTATATAATTATACAACTATGTACAAAACTGACTGCAGGACTACATGGTCATGTGCACGTCCCAAAAGTCATATCAGATAATAGGTTTATTATTTCAATTCCAATAGCAGAAATCCAACGAGTAGCAAACAAAGCAAATCCTTCAATCATCACCAGAACCCTCCAACTTTCACCCATGACTAATGTAACATGATAATACAAAGTTGAATTTAAAATGACACTCGTAACGAATCCGTCACGGGGCCGTGTCGTATCAAACTAAACATCCCTATTCAAGTGTCACATTAGAACTCGAACCACGCGCCGCAAACGAATGCAGCGGCTAACGCGAGCGAATCTTCTATCTCAATTGTTGGAATCTTGGGGACTTAACTCGATCAAGTAAGTTTCGTTGCCAAGTGATAAACCGCTTACAGAATACGCCCTTTGGATTACGTAGAGATTTTTCTAAGCTTTGTTTCGTTGCTTATTAGTAGGGAAAGGGTTATTTATGGAATTACCTACTTTTAGTCACTAAGGTTCAGGGGCCCAACCATGAGCTCTTATTGCAATGTTAATTCAGTTGTGCGACAGTGACAGATGTATGCACGTCACATACAAACTATCATGGCAATAAGAGCTCATTTTAAGACCCCAGTTATTGACCAAATTCTCTCTCAAAACCAGCGTTGTCAACTCTACGTATTTTACGTAGGTTTACATATTTTAGGCCTTTACTGCAAAGCTACTAATTTCAGTCTCAGAATGCAGGTATTTTGAAAAATATTTGCAAAATAGCTGTCATTAGGCTAAATGGGCAGTATTACCAGCCACGTTATTCACTAAGGTTTCTCAACGTCTAACTCGACGACGAGCGTTGATCTCAATCATAGTAAATTTATACATATTACATAGAAGCTAAAGTTCAATTTTTTAATTTTTATAAGCAATTTTTACAAATTCAACGTATTTATCAAACTCCATCTACGCTTTTTTAAAAATCTAAGTTGGCAACACTGCTCAGAACGTCCGTATTAATCCATTGTAATACTAAGACTCATTTGCCGAATGTTAGTGTATCACATCAGAACATCAGCAATTATTTTATGTTGTTAACTATTTGTGCCCCGCGGTTTCACTTAATTAATGGATTCATGGCTTTATTTCGTGGAACCCTAATTAAAAGACCCGTTAAAATCCGTCCGGTTGTTTCAGAGATTAGGCGGAAAAACAGACAGACAGAGATTCTTTCATATGTATTTAGTGAACAATTGTTTGGAATTACAAACAGACATTTCAATATTATTTATCTGTAAATAATTTTTTTTCTATGGTTACGACACGGTTCGTGTGAAAGGAATTGTTTAAGATCGTACGAAATAAAAGTGAAAAATTTGGGTTGAATATCTCAAACGCCTTTAATATTTAAAAATGCATGAGATACAAGAGACAAAAACACGTCTTATAATTACAACATTAAAGTAACCTTCTATTAAAAACGAGATAAATAACCATAGGTAATCAAGGTTTCGGCCATTCATTTGCGTGCGTTTAAAATAACAAAATTAGAATCAGCAGTCACTTTATGGTAATTCTGGAATATTCGAGAAAAGGTTCGATAAAATACAAACGTTTGATATTTTATTGATTGTGCCACCTTTAAAGGCTCATTATACTTCGAAATTCGAAGCGGAAAGGCGAGCCAACCCGCCAAATTTGAATTTCCTCACCGCAAATTATCGACGAGACAGAAGATAGGTCTTCATCACGTGTGAGCGGGATACAAAATGTTATTCCGAATATAAAAATGTGACTGACGAATTCAGCTACTTACATATTTTTGCGTCTTCAAAAGAAGAGGTTGAGGAATATATTTTCAAATTGAGAATAAGCTTTGGCGCCCAGTGCCTTTTGTGCAATCAATATTCAATGTTGGCAGCACTGCTCGCTACGTTTGAATTTCAAATCAATCATTCGAATTTTGAATATTGAGAATAATATTTTTTCTGCAGGTGTAAAGTTCTATAATTGAATTAAACCGTATTCTAAATAATAATTTATTATTATAATAATAATTGTATTTTTTAACTCGTCAAGTTTCATTAGCGTATTTTTTGCTACATTTTTTAAAGAAACCCGATGGCCATGTGATTAAAGCCTGCTACGCAAGCAACGCGAGTTCGAATCCCAGTGAGGCCTGTATGACCAATGAGGTTTCTAAAAATGTTATATGCAGTGATTTCAAACGACGTGCTTGACGGTGAAGGAAATTGTGAAGAATCCTACATATGTCTGAGAAGTAATTCCAAAGACGTTAGTGCCTGAGACGGCGATAAACTCACCATCTGTCACGTTGGCACTTAATTATCTTCGGTGAAAAGTGGGTGCTCTTATTACAACTTTTTTTGCTTTTATTATTTAGTTTAATTCCAAGAAGTATAGACCTATATTCGGCCTGCGAAACTAAAACACCTTAGGTAGTACCTACTTACGGCATCTTTATTCAAAAACGGGTAACTATCATATTCCCTATGAACGTAGTGACGTAGCCAAAATCGTAGCAAGCAACCCAAAGCAGTCGACTTTCACGCCCTCTCTTAACTCTTTCGCGAACTAAATCAACATAGTCATCAAAAGATGAGATTGTGGCGCCATCTATGTATTATACCTTGAACTAAAAGCTACTGTGAGGCTTTCCAACGAGCTTTCGCAACTGATAAACGACGGAAAGCTCGAGATGTATTCTTTTTATTTTGTAGGTAGATGGCGTTAGGCGTACAAAAGTTGATGCATTGTGAATATCGAAAGCGAGGAGTTGGTTAGTCCGAGTTTGGTTTTCGTTTAAACCATGTTTTGAAATAAGGGGATTCAGAAGGAATATATTATGATTTTATATAGTGAAAACCTTTGGTAGTCTTTTAAAATTTAGAAAGTACTTACTTTGATATTTTGAATTAAAGTTATCGATCTCTATGCAAATATTATAATGAAGAAAGATTTGTTTGTTTGCATTGAATAGGCTCTGACACTACAAGACCGATCTTGAAAATTCTTTCAGCAATGGATAGCTACATCATCAGCGAGTAACATAGGCTATATTTTATCCCCGTAATCCGGGAACGGGAACTACGCGGGTGACACCGCGTGACGTCCGTAGCGACGCTAGTAATTTTATAAATCCGATATTAACTCGAAATTAATGTCGGTATATGAAACAATAATTAATCTGATTGATAATTGTATCCAAAAAAACTTAACTAAAGTACCTACCTACTACCTACTACTTAACATACGAATGTCAAAGTCAAAAATAACTTTATTAGATCAGACTTTTCACAAAGAATTATACAGGATTATACATGCTACCGCCAGGTTCGGATGGTTACTTTTACTAAGAAGAAAGAATAATCACTGTATAATGGTATACTCAAAATACAAAGTGAATTACACAAAAAGTGAGTGTCAACACAGTTTACACACACTTATCAACCACCATAACACATCGGGCATCTAAAACCCATCTTGAATCAGTACCACGGGAGCGACCGGGAGGAGCGCACGTTTCGTTCACTTGTTTTTAATCGTTCAACTTACGCACGTGTTCATATTAGCTATGGATAATATTTTCAATGTCTATATTGTGCTGTAGTGTTTATCGATGGATTTAATTTGGGATTTAAGGCTGCAGTGATGTGTGTGAATAATGTTTTAAGGATTTCCTTGCTGTTAATCATGATTTTTGGATCTGTTAAAAATGGAGGTAATTTCTTTTGTTATTTTTAGAAAATTAAACCAGAGTCATATTATTATTATTTATATTATTATTCCGAAGGTTGTCCGATAATGATCTTGCATTAGAAAACCAATCTCTCATCGATATCGTAAAGGATCTTTGGATGTCTCATTTCAATAATGTTTAATACATATTGTGGAAGACCGAATATAATAGGAACGTATAGGTGCGTGTAGTTTAAGATTTCAAAAATTGATTAGTTATTTTAGACTTTATAGAAATAACCCTAAGAAAGAGTTATCGCGTATTATAAGATAAGATAAATACAAATAATGTGTCTGTTTGTAATTTCAAATTAACAGCTTTTAACTAAATGCATATGGAAGTAAGTATATACGATACTCATACAAAATTAAATCAATAATAATTTTTCTCTGTCTGATGTTTGTTTGTTTCGGCCAATCTCCCAAACGGCTTGACTGATTTAAACGGGACTTTTACTGGCTGTATTCCCCGAAAGGGTAGGCAGAGGTGTGTATAACAACACCCACTTTTCACCGATGATTTAAGTGACAACGTGACAGAAGATGAGTCTATCGCCGTCTCAGGCACTATACATACGTCATTGAATTACTTCTCAGACATATTCAGGTTCCCTATGTTTTCCTTCGCCGAAAAGCACGGGGTGTGAAATCAGTGCACTTAAGTTTTTAGAAAAACTCATCGATACAGGCTACTGGGATTCGAACTTGCGTCGCTTGCCTGCAGGCGATTACTCAACCACTTGGACCGAGTTGTCTGACGACTTGGTCAGTATGCAAAATAAAGTGCATCGATTATTTTAATAAGCTTGCAAACCCTACCCTACCAGTGCAATTTTATGAGTTTCCAAGAGTTTCAAAACACGTCGATTGATTGAAAGATAAAAGATAGCGCACTGTTTATTTTATAATTAACTCAATACTACTTTTTGTATTCACTTTTCGATAATAATCCTTATCGCAAATATCTTTAAACTTGCTATTCCCGTTTTTAATAGCAATTTTTTGTCATTACAATGTAGGTAATGTCAGATACTTACTCCCGCCTTTATACCCCTAAGGAGTAGGCAGAGGTCTAAAAATAATACACCCACATTTCACCAGTACATTTCCTAGTACGAATCTTAGCAGGGCCTGTATCAATGAATTATTCTATAAAAAACTTAGGTGCAGTGATATCACACCACCTGCTTTACGGTGAAGGAAAACAGCGTCAGGAAACCTGCATATGTCTGAGAAGTAATTCAAAGATGTATGTATGGTGCCAGAGGTGGCGATATACTCGCTATCTGCTGTTGGTACTTAAACATCTTCGGTGGAAAGTGAGTGTTGTTATAACAAAACCTTTGCCTGATGATCTCTCCTACCGAATTTCGGTTACGGCGGCTAATCTCAACGAGGATCAGCCATGTGCGCAAGAGATATTATAGTGCACAAGTGTGTGCGCAAACACAGGTGCACTCTTTATTGCCTCACTCTCATTGTCCGATGGGACGGCAATCCGACACGACCGGAGAGAGATCAGGCGTAGGACCAACGTCTTAACGTGCTTTCCGAGGCACGGGGGTGGAAACACCGCCAACTTCCAAACTCCGGGCATTTTATTGTGAATTTCTTGACAGAAAAACCCAATATCTATTTTTGACCCGACCCGGAAATCGAACCCTTGACCTCGTGGTCGGCAGGCAAACCTACTAGCCACTAGACCAACGAAGCAGTAACCTCTGCCTACCTCTTCTGGGAATACAGGTGTTAATAGCCACGAGGCATTTATTATCTTTAAATTATATACCAAGATGTTACAATCACTTCAAGTTTTATTCAGACTTTAAACTGCTATCCAATATCAAAGAATGTATCCTTAGATAGCTCCTTGCGTGACCAGGAATAGTAATTTTATGGTAATGTTTATGCTTTTAGTTTAAGTAACATCACCGAATAAAACGGCCATAAAATAAGGTTTTGAGTGGAATTTAAGTGATTGTAAGGCAAAGCGTATCTATAGAAGGGTATCCCTCGGCACATAAACTATTTAATTTAGTGTCATTTTATTCTGTGTCGTTGGTCTAGTGGTTACAAACGCTACCGCAGAACACAAGGTCAAAGGAAAAAGGGGTATTGGGTTTTCCCATATCTTCTTCAGTAATAATCCAGAGTGTGGGTTAATGCTTGGTTAGTGGTCATAGGCTCACCTCCTATTGCCTTGGAATTAAAACATAACTGGCGAAAGATAGGGCATAACGGGATCTCGCGAAATATTTGTGTCTTCTGTGAGGTGGAGGACCAAATTTTTGGTTAAGAAAACCAGCTACCACAGCTCTTAGAATAAATACCTGGTTCTTTCGGTAGGTTACGATCAATACGACTAGACTTTAAGTTGCTACCTTTGTAGTACTTATAAAAAGGATTCTTTTAAATTTATAAGTACATTCTATTATACCACCGTCTTCAAATAAAATAGACGAGAAATTACCAGTAGACATTCAAATCTTTATTATCTAAGAGTTCTTAAAATTTCACCTCTGGTGTATGCTACAGGCTTCGGACAGGTTTTGATTTAGTTTCAAGAAATGGGTTTTAATCATAGATACTATTCCGTCCCTTTCGGAATGTTTTTCTTCGTAAACATAGTAAAAACGACTCTAACTCGTTAGCATTAGGATTTATTATCACAATCATAGCAAAAATCTTAAGTCTACTCACGGTGCCTACTAACACGATTTTCTTCCTACAGACACAGAACACACAACCAAAGAAACCAGACCAGAGTACATCCATCCAGACGGCTTATTGACCTTCGACCCCTACCTATCAGACTTCAAACCAGAAATGGATGAAGACGACTACATCCCGTTACCAGAAAATGATGAAACTGTAGACGGCTTACCAGTATTTCTATTAGAACCCAAGAACGCCTATGTATTACGAACAAAACCAGCAAGTTTGCTTTGTAGAGCAGCTAACGCTTTACAAGTATTCTTTAAATGTAATGATGTTAGGGTTGAAAAGACAGTGCAGTTGGAGCATGTAGACCCTCAGAATGGAGTGAGAGTGGTAGAAGCAGAGCTTAATATAACGAGGAATGAGGTAGATGAGTACTTCGGTGGGAAGTTCAGCTGTAAATGCTACGCTTGGAACAGTAAGGGAAGGATCGAAAGTCAAGCTATCCACATCGAGTTTGCTTGTAAGTATGAACAAAAATTCTAGGTATGCTAGGCAAATTCTAGGCATAGGTAAATAAAATAATATTAAAAATGTTCTGTTAAAAAGACTATAAACAGATAAAAGAAAATGTGATTATTTCATATACCATCCTGCTTTTGGTGCCATCTAATGGGTAAAAGCCTTTTCTAGCACAATCGCGGAACTGATTTTGAAAATTCGAAACGTTGATTGTAGATATCTAACTACATCTTCATGGGTAGGTACGTAATAATGTAATGTCTGGATTAACCTTTAATATCAATTAACTCTTTAATTTACTTTAGCATATCGTCAGTATACCTTCATACTTTTAATCATCCTCAATTCTTTGCTCTTCAAACTGTATAGCTCTGAATCGCAAACAATTATTACAAAAGCGTTTGTCCAAATGTTTTCCAAACAACGGCGTTAAACCTGAATGCGAGCCAAGTAGAAACATTTAAGACCATATAGAGGCAGTCTTGGCCCTCACTCTCGCAGTCAGCTCGAAATGCTGTTTGCATTCGCATTTGGCGACAGGCTTTGTAAAGTGTTTTCGCGAGCCAACTGGGTCTCTCATTATTTGCTTGCTATTTGCCCCAAAACAGACTGGATTAAAGTGTTAACGGTGCGACACAGTGTGGACTCATTGTTACGAAGAATAAATAAATAAAAAATATCATCGCGTTGACATAAACACAGATTTATATGGGATCAAAATAGTGCCAACTGTGTCATCCGATGGTGCTGTTTCGATCCTATACAAATCTGCGTTTACGTCGACGCGCTGACTTGTGACGGCGGCAGTGAAAAGCTTGCACTAGGCCCTCTGATTTTACGTGTAAGTATTCCGTGCAAGACACGGTGCAAGAGAGTTGCCATATGAAATATTACACAGACATTCTGTAAATAAATGTAGTGTTGCCAAATTAAATAATAATTATTTTTTAGGTACTTATATATATATTTCCTTGCCGTACATGTTTCCTTCACCACTGTATCATGATATTACATCACGTTTGAAAAGTAATTGACGGGGATCTATAAGTAATGTGAGACCGGATGGGTGCGCTTGATGAAATGTAAATGACGTCATTAAAGGTACATAATAGTCATTAGCATGCAATATAGTCTCATGCTCAGTAACTTCTAAACGTGTAATTAAAAGTTTTATTAATATCAAACGGATGTCTCACGGTCTATTTACGATTTAATTGCTGTTACGATTAATATTTTTTTTACCGTGGGCAGGAAAGTTATTGGTTTGTACTTAAATTATCGAACGGATATTCGTTCTTCTCAGTAAAAGCAACCTTCCGAACCTGGCGGTAGCGTGTATAATCCTGTATAATTATGTAATTCTGACAATTTGAATGTACTTTGCTGAAAGTATAATCGAATAAAGACATGTTTATTATAATTATTATATTTTTTGACCTGTTAATGTATTATATTTAACCAGCTGTGCCCCGCGGTTTCACTCGCGTAAATTTAGTTTCATACAATCCAGATCCTTCCAGTGGTTTGGGCTGTGCGTTGATAGATCTCTATGTCAGTCAGTCAGTCACCTTTGAGCTATATATATTTAGATGATAGTTTAACTCTTATTATGAAACAGATGTATATGACGTGTATAAGTCTGTCACTGTCACTGTGGAACTATGATATTAAAAAAAGCTGATGGTTGGACCCTGACTCTATACTATTCCCATAAAGTAGAAAAGTAGACTTGTACGTTGTGATACATTTTGTTCAAGTCTTTCTCAATATAAGTGCAATGATTAGTAACACCACAGAACTCATGAAAACATCGTGAATCGTATTTGCATTCGCTGAATTTCGGTGACGTATTAATCTTGCCTGAACTTTTATAAAATGTGTGCTTTCTTATACTCTCCCTCCCTTCCCTTTTGTAAAGGATAAATAAATAATACTCCTTATATATATATATATACAGTATTATATATACTTTACTTTAAAGTATTTGCTTATCAAATACATACTCTGTTAACTTTAACCCCACTCCTTCAAAGATAATTTGTCCATAAATAATTCTATTTGAACGGTTAAACTCGACATAACAAGAAACCAGCGATCTATATCTCATCTTAATTAAAAACGGGAAGCGTCAAAAAAACGAATCCCAATATAAGAAAATGTGTACAGAAAGCCGTTTACCTACATTAATCTTTTTTATTAGTACATGCTACATTCCGAACGCAGTAGTAACATGTATAATCCCCCTGTTATGTAATTGTTTCGTTGTTTTGACTGTTCGAAATATTATCTAATAAAAATATTTTATTTTATAAAAAAATAGACAATTTTATCAATAATCATTGCGCAAATGCGCACAAAGTGACGTCGAACTCGATTAATTCCAGAAAGAAAGAAAGAAACAAATACTTTAATTCCAGCAACTTTCATTTTAATTTTAATAGTAGCTTTTAAAGCAATTCAGTTTGTAAATAAGCATCTTTATAGCAGAGTCAAGGCATAATACACTCGTGAAACTCTAGTGTTGAAGTTCATATGCTGCAGTAGTCGCCTACCATCAGGCGGACTGTAGGTATGATTGATTGCCACCTTAGTTCTAAAAAAAAATGTTTCGTTGGAAATTTGGAACTTACTTTTCTGGACTGTACCCACCAAACACGGGGGAAGAGGACGATATGATAATTTCTTTCAAACATTTTAGTGGTAATTTCATAGTAACATGTCGCAAAAATTCATAATATGCACTTGACATCAATTGGACTGTATGCATCCCTGAAAAGGCGCCTTTTCCTATTACTCAGCTATGAATGTAAAGAATAGCCGGTCTTCCGTTTGTATTTTATTTTATGCCGAACTCGAGTTAAGGCGGAGTGCAGACAATTATCAGACACGGTTATTGTCTGGAAATAACACCCCCCCGTCACGGCTTGTCAACTGCGGAATAAATTGTAATGACAACCACATTTCGAGTTTTCAAAAGTATATTTGGATTAATACGGGTTCGGTTCGTTCACGAGTAGGAGTCCCATCTGTCAACGTTACTTTACTTTGTGGGTGGGTTTTCTTTAAGGATGTTTGACGAATTACGCTTATAGTTAAAAACATTAACGTATTTTGTGAGGCTAGGTTATACTCGTGACTTAATCCACGTAATTCAAATTCATATCATATAACATCCACGATCAAATTGGGTTCAGTAGTATTTCTATGAAGAGTTAAATATCAACAATTGCACAAAATAATAATGAATATGAAAATTAAAGTGATTAATTCAGTTTAGGCCCTGGTACTCATAAGTCAGTTATGAATGTCGAACAATTTACCACCGGTTCGGAAACTCTTTAGTAGGGTATTACTTAATACTGGAATAGTTTTTTAGATCTCTCAATCTCTCCACCATGTCTAAAACTTGAGTAGGTAAGTTAACTGATTTTAAGCGTTTAAAGTGCAGGGGTCTACCATCATCGGTTTAAGCAGAACGTATTAAGAATTTCTCAGCTTTGACGTTTCATTTAGGTAACGTAAAATTAAAAGTCAAAGCTAAGAAGTTCTTAAAACGCGCTGCTTAAAAATAGTTAGCCCCCAGGTCATGTAATATGTTGACGTCACATTAAGCACTTCTATTATCCGAAAGTGTAAATAAAATTTACTTTAGACGGTGTTATCAAAAAAATCATAATTTTTAACGATTCTTTTTATCCCCTACCCTTGTCTTACGGTAGAGCGGAACCATTAGTGACGGGAAACATTATTTCCGCGAGCTAACACGAGTACTTAATAGATGCTATTCGAGTATTTGGGGTGAGAATAACACTTTAGATGAACAATGAAGGATTAACCAGCAGGGGTTCATTTAAAGGCTTCAACTCAAACTCAAAAAATCTATATTTAATTAGACTTTAAACAAAGCACTTTTAAATCGTCAGAATGACACAATTACACAGGATTATACATGCTACCGCCAGGTTCGGAAGGTTGCTTTTACTGAGAAGAATCTGGCAAGAAAGCGAGTAATTACTCTTTTCAAAAATATTTTACAATTCAGGAAATACAAAATCAATCACATAAGAAACGTAAGCTTATGGACAAAGTACACGTGGACACGTCTACATTTAAATAATAAAAAACTGGACATGGATGCTTAAGCCCAGTCCTTGTTTTTGTGGAGTCATAGACATTCATTTCTTAATATCTTCTATCCAATAGATTTAAAGAAGCAGTTTATCCAACAACCACTATCAGCGACCATAGAGTCGGGTCGTGGGGTTAGTTTCCGATGCGTACCACCACCGGCGGCGCCTCCCCCTACCCTTAAATGGACCAGGAATGGAGTCGTCATAGAACCTACTGATGAGACCCTTGTATTACCCAAGGTTGGGTTGCAGGTAGGCAGAGGAACATGTTTATACTTATCATCATCTGGCCTCATCCCACACATTGTTGGAGTCGGCACTTGATTCAACGCGATATGGCTGATCACCTGATTTTTATACGAAGCAACTGCCATCTAACCTTTACAACCCATTTTACGAAGAAAATCAGTAATCTGGGTTAAACCAGTCGTGGACATGGAGTTGTAGCAGTCGCCCTACGCAAGCGAGGCAAGCTCGTATCCCAACGGCCTTTAACAATGTTTTTTTCTAAAAACTTAATTGCAGTGATTTCACATCGTCGGTGAAGGAAAATATCGTGAGGAAACCTGCATTTGCTTGAGATGCAATTTAAAGACTGCAATTGCTGAGATGGCAATATACTCACAGTGTCAAACTCTCACTCACGGTGAAAAGTGGGTGTTGTTATTACAACACCTCTGTAATAAATACATAACCTGCTGGAGAATACAGTCTATAATGGTTTGGCTAAGGCGTGTAGACAATGGTATGTTTATAGGACATGGCGAACTACACCTGCATAGCTGAGAACATCGCCGGCCGGAGGGAGTCGGACGTCGCTGTTTTGGCTGTCTATGGTATGTTATCAATCACTTTCATGAACAACTTAGATTCTATTTGATAACTGTGACGTTAAATAATGGGGTAATTGTACTCTTTGTTATATTTACTTACTGAAGAAGCATTTTTTTATAATCTATTTATCCAATGCCATTGAACGAGCAATCCTTGTATATAAATATAATCTGATTCTTGGAAACGGCTCCAACGATTTTCATGAAATTTTGTATGCAAGGGATTTCGGGGGCGATAAATCGATCTAGATAGGTTTTATTTTTAGAAAAGGTAAAAAAAACAATTTTAAAAATGTTCCTATGGTCGTCTGTCTGTTTATTCGGTAATCTCAGAATCCGCCCATCGCGAGGCACAGCCAGTTTTTTTACGTGCACGCGCGTTTTAAGTAGCAGTAATCGCTAAAGAATAAAGCCTTGCAAATTAAACTAGCATCTTTGTAGTGAACGGTGGGTGGTCAGACTGGTCTCCTTGGCTTCCTTGCCGCTGCGGCACTCAGACCAGCGGTCGACGCCGGTCTCGTACCTGCACTGAACCGGCGCCGGCCAACGGCGGAGCGCCCTGCAGGGGGCCGTCGGCGCAGAATGATGACGACTGCTTACGATGTCAGAATGGTAAGAATAAATAAACTTTTGATAAAGGGTTAAAATAGTATGAAGCGAGAATTTTAATTTGAGAAAATAAAAAGTTGACGGGTTGTTTTTTTTCGATTTTTTTTCGAGCGATGTGATTGGTTTTCGAAATAGGTAAAATGTTGCATTTTATATTTCTTGGCGGCTCATTGAAGACATACGAAAAATTTAGTAAAAAAAAAAAGTATTATGTTTTAATTTTGTAATATTTATTGAACAACTTTTAATAGTTTAAGGTATATATATATGACCAGGGTGTAAAAAACACCAAAAAATTATTTTTCCTTTTAATCTGTGTTTGTTCCGGCTAATCTCTGAAACGGCTGGCCCGACTTGAACGGAACTTCTACTTATGTTAAAGGAGTAACATTGGCTACCTTTATTTAAAAAAAGATCTCTGTGTAATAAAATCTACGCAGGTGGAACCGCAAAGCACAGCTGTTATGGAAGTAAAGACTAAAAATACGCTTATGCCCACAAACATTCTACCGCTCATTCATCCTAAAAACTGATCTCCTGACATCAGTGCCCGAAGGATTTGACACGTGAAGGTCGTCGCATCGACCTTGCGCTCTGCGCTTTCTTTGTAACGTTCCATACAAAATGAGGAAAATATATAATACTAGCTGTGCCCCGCGTAGATTTAGTTTCATCCTTATTGTCGCGGAACCCTAATATTTTTAATAAATAAAGTATCCTATTTTACTCCTTGAAACATCTGCTACCTGCCAGTGAAAGTCCCGTTAAAATCGGTCAAGCCGTTTCAGAGATTACCTGGAACAAACAGACAAACAGACAGACAGACAGAGAAAAAAATTATAAGTTGGTTTTTTAGTGTCAGTAGCGTGTATACTTTCATATGCATTTAGTGAAAAGCTGTTATTTTGAAATTACAAACAGACACTTTAATTTTATTTATCTCTATAGATGTATAGATATAGTCAACGGAAAAAACATGTTAAACCTGTACTTGAGGCACAGGTAAACAATAAATTCATTGATTAACTTCCAATCGGAGTGTTAGTGGATATCGCTTCCCAGAACAGTAGGCAACAGGAAGCGCCATGCCATTGTTATCGACACTCAGGGGAATGCGAGTGTTGCGAAATCTGATTAGCGCTCTCAGATTGTGTCGATAGATTGATCAGTATCCAGTGCAGATCCTATCGACTTTATTCGTAAAAGCACTTCTAGTTCTATGGCATTCTTTGTTGTAACGCCAGCTGCGTTATTCTGTATTCTCAGCGACGTCGCTTGCGAGTATCGGTTTCAAACATAATATTTTGAACTTTATCGTTTATGTATTGCAGCTCAATTTTCAATAATTGAAACTGACAGTCGTCTCCAACTTACCTCTGATTGCAGGTGCTACTTCAATTCCCACGTCATGTACTGGTATCAATTTACTTGCAGTACTCATTGTAGGCGATTTCTATTTGTAATCTTTTTCGAGGGTAGCTTATGAATGCTTTTGTGATGGAAACAGCTGATAATGGGCTTAAAATTGAGTTGATACAAAATTATTACTAGCCTGTAGGTACTGAAATCTGCAAACGTGTATTATTCCTCAGGATTAAAGTATTTAACGTAAAATTTAACTTCATGCCTGCCCTGAAATGTTGCGGTTAAGTGTTATGATAATTCGTTTCAAAAGTATTATTATATTTGTTGTCAAAGTAATGTCGATTCGTTGATTTGATGTTTAGAGTCGACGTGTACACAATCGGCTATGACGTGGCTACGACCCCTTACTTGACATTACACCGATGCCGCTTATACTCTCATAGCTGTCATGTCTGTGTGCGTGGTCATTTCGAACGATTGGTTCCTAGATTCCGTTCTGCTTATGATACGATTCCGTAGTTATAAGACAGTAGTTTAAGTATCATAAATATGTATGATAAGTAGCTGGCTCCTGGTCACCATGGAGTTCGTGGTCTTCCTGCACTGGGGATTGCGTCAGGGTGCGCAGAAGACAGTGTTCTGGACCTGCTTGCTCGGGATCTACTCTGCAACACGCCGCTTGCTTAGATGGGCTATGTGCTACAGGAATACGTGAGTTTTTCAAATTATTGAGCTAAATTAGGGTTTTGTTTGGAGAGGGGTTCGTTGCCATCCCAGTCACTGTAAATGATGCACTTACCTTTACTGGGGGCCTACTCGTTTTCTCTGAAAAACAAAGCCTCGGCCGAGAGTTCGCAAAGTTCCTACGGTTCTTATTCGTTCTAAGTTTGATTTCCATTCGTTTACGGAAAAAGAGAGTAGACCACCAGTACTTGCACTATGACGAATATTCAACAGTGTGTATGCACGACAGTCAGACGAAAACAGAATTTACCAATTATAGAAAATTGACGTGTCGCCTTTTGTGGGCGAACGATTAAACACTAGGAACAATGTAAATTGTCATGTAATATAAAACCTTAAGCCTTCAAAAATAAGTTGCATTTTTGATCCATCTCAGCAACTGTTTACAAAAATAATTGTCTTTAGGGTTGTACAGCAACAGCACAACTCTATACGTCGGCGTTGGCATCACAGTGGCTATGCTAGCGGCTGGGGCAGCCATACTATATGTGTGGTGCAAATACAAGTCTACCAGGCCGGGATATACAGCTGCCAGAATAGGTATGTTATTACTAATCTATACATATCCATATAAATACATACATACATATACATACAGATAAATAAAATTGAAGTGTCTGTTTGTAATGCCAAAATTACAGCTTTTCACTAAATGCATATGAAAGTTATACACGCTACTGACACAAAAATACCAAGTTTAAAATTTTTTCTCTGTCTGTCTCTTTGTTCCGGGTAATCTCTGAAACGGCTGGATGGATTTTAACGGGACTTTCACTGGTAGGTAGCTGGTATTTCAAGGAGTAACTTAGGCTACTTTTATTTATCAAAAATATAAGGGTTCCGCGACAATAAGGATGAAACTAAATCTACGCGGGTGAAACCGTGGGGCACAGCTAGTATTGTATAAAACGAATTAGTAGTTTAGGTTCTAATACAGCACATGTGTAGGGCGCCCTGCACTAGTTTTTTTTTGTTTTTGTATGAATCGAACGCGATAATACATACGCAGTAACACCCAATATTTTCTCTGATATGATAGGAAGCTGAATGTGATGATAATGGTAAATTACTCCTTAGGTAGCAAAGCAATATACTCGTATATGTATTCACTTGCTTCTCTGTAGTTGTGCAAATACAGCGGTTCTTTGATGTCTTTCAAGTTTCGCCGCGTGAAATTTACGACGATAATTTTATTGTAACTCATGTGCGTTCCCTTCTTTTTGTTTGTCGAATAATTTTCCTCTTGCTCTTTTATAAGTCGTTTTGGCAACGAGATTGGAAGATTTATAAAACAAGTGTATTGGCAATGTGTCTGAGAGTTTACAAGAAGGATGATAGACTGACGATTTGACAAAATATCAAGGATACTCGATTTTTTTTGGAAATAAGAAGAGAATGGTGAAGATAATTAATAAATCTATCTATCGTCGCCTATCACGATTTGAAGTTTTATAACTATGAGTTCTGTACAAGATTCTGGAAAAGTAATAATCAATAAAGATATTACTTACTTAGATAATCTTTTCTCAGACTTTCGTCAAGATTTCTAACTTTTTTTTAAGGCAAAGACAACTTCAAGAATATCTTCACGATGGGTCAGGACTCACTGGGCCCCCAATATTCGTCGTTTGGAATAAAAGTTGTAGATTCGGTGCCCATTGGTCCCCCAGGAGGAGAACAGTCAGTTATTAATATATTTTAAGATACCCACTCGTCTCCTGGTATAAATATTACGTTATGATACGGACATATAGTCGTAAAACATTGAAGCTACCTATTTAAACTTCTGGCGCTCTAGTGCTTTAGATCAGGGGACGAGTGGACACCTCAAAAGATTAACGGTTTGAGAGGGCACAGGGTGCAAATTTCAGGGGATGAGTTTCTGTCCCCGATATCGTCAACGTTAAAACAGTCATGGTAAGCCCTATGGGGCACAGTGGTTAGTTTAAAATTATGACAAGCTGTTAATGACGTAGGTATTCCCAAATCTCATCCGGGTCGGGACAAGAGCTCCGCTGGTCCTGATCTGACGAGAGCTTGCAACGAGTACTGGATGCAAGGAGCTGATAATCACTACGACATGCCGCATGTTAGGGACAGGTATGTAAACATTGAAACACAATCCCGGAGAAAATCCGAATCATTAATATGAAACATAAATTGTTCTCCTCTCTTAGCATTACAAGTTTTATGTTGATTAAAAACTTAATCATATATACAAGGAACAGTAGTAATTAAAGGTAGAAAACTTGGCCCAAGTCGGTGTCTCTCGGGATCGTGCCAAGAAGGCTGGCAGCATTGCCACGTTGAATAGCAATCCTGATTCTCTGAGCGAGAAAAGCCAGCTCCCTTGTCACGAGAGGCTTCTACCAGATTAAGTGCAACTTGTATGAAAAGTCGATGAGCATCTGGGCTCGAAGGCCCTTGAGTTTACAAGCTTCTTAATACCTTTCAATGTATAAATGTCTGGGTGAAATCTTGTAACAGAATTTAAATCAGTTATTTCAATCGATTGAGCTGAAATTGGAGGGACTATGCATGCTTACGTGACGTCATTTTAATTCCAATATGGCGGATGATCCAAGATGGCGGACTTATTATTTATTAAGTTGAGTTTGTTCTCATTGTAGTTATTCTTCTCCGTTCGGCAACAGGAGTAGGCAGCAGTCGTCGGTAGGCAGCAACCATTATGAGATGAAGCCTTATAGCCCTTCAGGGGAATCTATCTCCAGCTGTTACACTAATTGTAAGTTCAAAGTAATTGTTTATCGAATATAATTTGAAGCATGTAAAATTGTTAGACTTGAATTAGATTTGAATTTTGAATCTTTTAGCATTCAATACATTCTTATATGGCTGTAAGCAGACTTAATATTTTGTGTTTTAGTATAGGTACCTTATACGATAACTAAGGTTTATTGAGTAAGTCTTAACAAGAAAATTAGATAATTTGAAAGAAAATACTCACAAAATTTTAAAATATTTAATGTCCGTTATGGGATTTTAAATATTTTTTTATTAATTCTACCAAAACATTTAATTTTAGAAGTCTTGGTACACTATCATATAATAAAGTATAATCGGTATTTTGTTCCAACCACAGCACGAACAATGACATCACGTTCAAGCGAATGCTCGTCATCCCAGCTGGCAGAGTTGGTGACGTCATCACCAACATCGGTGTCAAAAGTGGACGTCGCCGTCACCTTACCCCAAGGATCTATGGATACTAGTTATAGGGACAAAATATGTTTGACAATCGTGAAGTAAATAACAAATCTTACATTATTATTTTTTCCTTTTTTGAAAATGTTTTTTTTAATTTATGTATCAGTTTTGATTTAAAAATTACAATGTGCTAAAATAGCTCGCATTTAAATTTGTATTAAAGTATTATATTTAAGGATTTTTGGAAGGTGAATTTGATTGTATTCTTAGCCGACTACGGCGAAACAAAAAGAATTATGATTTTTCCATTGAATAACTTTTATTGATTTTACTTCATTCTAACCCTCGAACGAAAAACCGCATACTACTTCAACAAAAACGAAATCTGAATCTATCTATGCATGTAAAAAGTCCTGACTGACTGACTTATATATTCAGTGCACAGTCTAAATTGCTGATCCTAGAGACATGAAATTAGAAGGGAGTGTTATTGGTTGTTTCACACCACGTGCTTTACGGTGAAGGAAAACATCGTGAGGAAACCTGCATATGTCTGAGAAGTAATTCAAAGACGTATGTATAGTGCCTGCGACGGCGATAAACTCACTATCTGTCACGTTGGCACTTAGTCATGTTCGGTGAAATGTGGGTGTTGTTATTGCAATAACACCTCTGCCTACCCCTTCGGGGAAATATACAGATAAATAAAATTGAAGTGCCTTTTTGTAATTCCAAAATAACAGCTTTTCACTAAATGCATATGAAAGTATACACGATACTGACACTAAAAAACCAAGTTTTAAAATTTTTCTCTGTCTGTCTGTCTGTTTGTTTGTTCCGGGTAATCTCTGAAACGGCTGGACGGATTTTAACGGGACTTTCACTGGTAGGTAGCTGATGTTTCATGGAGTAACTTAGGCTACTTTTATTTATTAAAGATATTAGGGTTCCGCGACAATAAGGAAGAAACTAAATCTACGCGGGTGAAACCGCGGGGCACAGCTAGTAATAAATAACAGTGCTTAATAAAAATCGCATAGTAAATCCGAAGGCTGATACTTAGGTGTTGTGTTACTGCATTTTCACTTAATTTTAATTTAATTTTTAAGATCATGTTTTAAGCGTTCTTTTGTATGTAATGGACTACTGTTATAGATATGTACTTGTAAATAATAAATGATGTATTTAATCTGTGATATTTTATTAAAATACGTAAATTTGTCATATTGTTTCATTTATTTTTCTTACATTTACGAAAGCATTTCTATTATAAAAAACAGATATTTTCTAATGATAATTATAACAGACCGACAGTCAACCGCTAGTATGTATTGTAAGTACATATATTTAAAAAAAATATATCTACATTAATATTATAAAAAGAAAAGATTGATTGTTTTTTTGTTTGCATTGAAAAGGCATCGAAAATACTTGACCGATCTTGAAAATTCTTTCAGCAATGAATAGCTACATCATCAGCGAGTAACATAGGCTATTTTAACCCTGTACTCCGGGAACGAGAACTACGCGGGTGAAACCGCATGAGGTCCGCTAGTATATAAATATTTTATCTGTTGTCTATATTATAGATAGCACAAGCTTTGTTTATTTTTGGAATTAGATGACTGTGTGTGATAATGTCAGAACATATTTTTTAATCCATTTCTATCACACTATGTAAATATGTATATATTTAAGTTCCATCATTAGGTACTAGTACGGTAATCCGTACCTTGGCTTAAGTTAATTGAGAGTTAGTTCGAATATAAACCACTTCATATTAAAAGTTAAGTGCCACGATGGTTGATGTAACCAAGTGATCTTAATACTGAGGATCTATCAATCCGTTCCTCTTTTTAGACATTGAGACCACCCACAGTAAGTACCCACCCAATTACTTGAACCCTTTTAGAAACGATAAGTCCGATCGAGTACTACTACTCGCTTTTATACGGTACGATATTCTCTGTCACACGATAATACAAAAATAATATTAGACGTACCTACTGAGAGACGTGGTAACCGTAACGATATCTAATTAAATACTCACAAGTTGCAATCCCACCGATCTTTATTCATGAACTGTTTAATAACTTTAGTGCAGTGATGTTACACCACGAACTCTGAAGATTCAGTTTAGGTCTTGGTAAGGCACTTATAAGCGTCGAAAATCTGACCACTGTTTCGCAAACTAGCCTTCTGAGAAGAACCGGCAAGAAACCCAGCAGCATCAGGTACATTTCATTACACAGTAAATATTTGTTAATTACTTATAATAAAATTATTTGAAATTGATAAATATAGTGAAAATTTTATCAGCAAGTTAATTTAGTCACGAGGAAAACATTGTGCGAAAATCTACATACATCTAAAAAAATATCAATGTAGGCATAGCGACTGCGACGGCGATAAACTCCATAATACATCACGATGGTAAAAACAAATTACGAAAATATTTAATTTAAAAGAACAAATAAATCGGATCGTAATCGTATCGTATAGCTAAAACCCGCGTGTCATGTAACAAATCAAAGCGTTATTTTTGTCCAGCCATTAGTCAAACCGTGTGAGCAAAACAAAAGTTCAGAGTGCCTTCGGGACAGCACATTTGTCAGTTAAACTCCTCTAATTGGGACAGTTTAAGTATGTTTGGGGATAATAAAAATGTACTTGCAGTAAGTAAATTATTGCATAGAGCACTGTTTTTGATGTGTCCGTAAGAAGTTTTTTGTGCCCTACAAAACTTACAGGCCAAAGTTCTGCAAAGTACTAACCTGTATAAAGTAAAAGTCCTATAAAACTAATACTATTCATGTTCGTTGGTTTGGATGTTGCGAATCATCCCCAGAATACTTTATTCTATTCCAAAAAATGATTGCGTTGTCAATCATTTTTTCGACTATCTTTTAACGAGTTTTTTTCGAACAGATCTGAGTGTCTAGTGCGAGTTCTCTTAAAATCGCCGTCACAAGTCATCGCGTCGACGTAAACGCGTGTGTCTATTGTTGTGAATAGTGTCATGTTTAGACCGACAGAGGCGCTGTTCCGATCTTATACAAATCTGTGTTTACTTCAACGCGGTAACTTGTGACGGCGATTTTAAGATAACTCGCACTAGGCAGTGAAAAACTCGCACTAGGCCCTCTGTTCGTTAAATCTCATACAGTGATTCAATGATCCAGGATATTTTACAATTATTCTAGAATTGTAAGTATTAGAGAATGAAAAAAAGAAAGAACCTTAAAAATATTAGAGGTTATTTCTTAAAGTCTATAAATCCTTTAAAGTTCTTACAAAGACTAGTTGTTATAGGTATAGGTAAGCAATACGCATGTTCGGTATACGAAAATAGTATTTTTCTTTTAGTTTTTGAGTCATCCCGATAATGGCTTATTTTGACAATGATTACTCATGCATTCTAAGGAATCGTAGGCAAATGGTACAGGAATGAGGTCAGTGACTCATTCTATGGTGACACATTCGAATGTATCATAGTTGAGGTACAGTTTTGTGAAGGATTTGAGATGGTAAGGAATCTCTGGGAAATTGTTACAAGCCTATAATTGCTTAAAAATAAAAAAAATGTATTGAATTGAGAACCCTCACGTTCAATGGAGCAAATATTCTTATTTCAAAGAAGAGGTTTCTACTTGTATATATAGGTATACATATACTAGCTGTGCCGTTTCGGTTTCACCCGCGTAGACTTTATTGTGGTATATATATTGTCCTTCTCCTGGTTCTAAGCTACCTCCTCACCAATTTTTAGCCAAATCGATTCAGCCGTTCTTGAGTATAAATAGTGTAACTAATAGTTTCTCTTAAATATATGTAGATATATATATTATATGTATATACTGTTCAAGTACTGAGAAGACGTAGACATTTTCCCACCATAACTAGTCGACAACATTTCATATACGGTAGCACTCGCAGAACAATAACCCTGTACCAGTAATCAATCAATTAACCAATTATACAGAACTGAACAATGGCCTGTCTGTCTGTTGAGCGGTCCGTATTGATTGGGTGACGTAATAGTAACGTTTATTGACTAGTGGTCCTGTCCGGATATGTACGGGTAAGTGGCACCCCTAAACACAAATACCGATTCAAAACTTTTCGATTTTACAGCAATTCTTTTGAGATTTCCTAATGTTAGATTCAATTCGATGAAGCCGTTTTTATCGATGAAGTAAGAATGCTTGTAGCCAAATAATAATAAAATTAATGATGCGACATAGAAAGAAAATCATGAGAACAGTGGAAACAAAACGGCCTTATCGCTATTAGCTTATTTTACGGTACCAATAAAAAACGTCAAAGCTCAGTAGTTCTTAATACGCTCTGCCTAAACCAATGATGCTAAGAGCCCTGTAGGCCTAGACTAAGTAACATTCTCTTGCATTTGCGCTAATAGAAACCACACAAAACGTATGGAAATGACATAAATCAGTCACGTGACGTGTGTCATTCCCATATATTTTGTATCGTTTCAATTAGTGAAGCGTGAGGATAATGTAACTTTATCTACATTCCCTGATATGCAAGCTGTTACGGCGCTATAATATGCATTGCTGCACGTCTAGTCTTATTATAGTGAGTGTGTATCTAATAAGGTAATAGTATTTGACAGGTGCATACACAGACATGATGTCTATTTGTCCAACACAGTGCTACCTGCATATTCATTAAGTTAATTGTTCTCTAGGACGGACCTATTACCGGAATTAGTAATCGTAGCTTTGTCTTCGTTGGTGTGAATTTAACGTCGACATTTCGATGGAAGTATTTTTGAGGAAGGTTTTTGAAAAAAGTTATCAACTGCCGTGGTGGGCTTGGGGTTAGAGCAATAGTCTGCTACGCAAGCGACGCAAGTTCGAATCCCAGCGGGGCCTGTACCAATGAGGTTTTCTAAAATACTAATGTACAGTGATTTCACACCACGTGCTTTACGGTGAAGGAAAATATCGTGAGGAAACCTGCTTATGTCTGAGAAGTAATTCAAAGACCTATGTAACTATGTGTCTGAGACGGCGATAGACTCACCATCTGTCACGTTGGCAGTTAATTACTTCGGTGAAAGTGGATGTTGTTATTACAACACCTCTGCCTACCCCCTCGGGGAATACAGGCGTGAGCATATGTATGTAGTCATCAACTGATTATTATTTATAGGAGTTTTTAAGTGGACTGCCTGCTCCCAAGATATCAACCATAATACTATAGGAAAGTTTCCCATCTTTAGAATACTAAAATAATATGATATAGGTACCGTCACGAGTAATGACCGCTAGCCTTAAATACGCAGCAGTCATTTTACGAGTCTGCCTCTGTCTGTGTATATGGCGCGTCGCGAATAAAATATAATTATTCGCAATTACTACTGCTATTAAATATTTTCGTTGAGCGAAACATTACGATATAAATTTTTTTCACCCAAATCTAAGTCCTTCTTTAAACTATCATATTTTCAAAAATCAGAAAATGTATGATAAACGTTACCTCTTAATGCATAACAGCCTTCGAGCTTTCCGATAGCACAGCTATTGCAAATTAAACTTTTTTGTATGACGCGTACGGTTCAGTATCGCATGCTTGTGGGGATTAGCTAGATCTCCGTTATGCGGTGTTATAGTGCAGAATGCACCGGAGATGTTCAATCGCATCGGATTCAACGTGCCGACTGCGAGACTCGAACTTCGTGCCGCTAAAATGCTGCGATATATTCAGTCGTGTTCTATTTCAAGTTTAAATTTAGACGAATATTAATTTGCAGTTCTGAATATTTTTCAGATGGTAATAAATGAAATGACTATTATATCAAAGTGTTACATACCAAGATAAAAATAGTACTAAACAATTTGGTACTAAACTTGTTGTTTTGATTTTATCTTCTTAAATATCATTCCTTTGTATTTTAAAACCTGTATAATATTCTTGAAAAGGCTTCTTGCCAAGTTCTTCTTAGTAAAAGCAACCTTCCGAACCTCGCAGTGGCATGTATAATCCTGTATAATTATGTCACTCTGACGATTTGGAAGTACTTTGTATAAAGTCTAATCAAATAAAGATACTTTTGAGGTTGAGTTCGAGTCCAACGCCGTCTAAAAAATCAAATTTAACTTGTTAAAAATACCTTTAAATCTTGTAAATTTTTGCACAAATATCACCTGTCAAAATAATAAAGAAAAGCGCAATTTTAGTCGTATGTCGAGTACGTCCTCCTCAGACATCCGGCGTTTGCTTCCGAGACGGAGAGAATGCGTGGACAGCCTGGTGCGATGCCAGATATTACCAGTGGATTGTTTGTGCAAGCATTATGGCCATACTTGACCAGGATATGGTGACAATTTATGAAATGGCTGAGATTCTGATTCAATCAGATATGCCCCAGCTTACATTAATAATCTTATATCTATACATACATACACATGAATAAAATTGAAGTGTCTATTTGAAATTAAAAATTAACAGCTTTTCCCTAAATTTATGTGCAAATATACTATTATTACTCAGCATTTGTTTGGTAAATCGTAAACTCAAGTGTTGAACTTTTGGAGTCTCGCTATTGTTTTAATTATTCTTGCATGTAATATTGTTATTATGTTTTTCATATTCTAAATCCTAACTATTCTATTTCAGTTTTTGTACGTACTGCCATTATAAAGTAAGCATTGTGAAATGTGTTTTCTCATTAAGTGAATTATTGTTATTCTTTTGAGAAATAAATTATCTTAAACCCAAATATACTCACATGAAAAAGCAAAAAATTTTTTTTCTGTGCCTTGCTGTCTATTTGTACGGCTATATACGACACAAACATAAAAAGAAGGCAATTTTTTTTTCTCCAGACAGTTGTCTGTCTGTCTGTCTGTTAAAATAGGTCCAACCGTATTAGTCGGAACAAACAGACAGACAGACAGAGGAACATTTTTAAAATGGCTATTTTTGTTCAACTTCGTAAAAAAATTTAATTACAAAGAAGATGATGTTTGAGTTATGAGATGAAGTTTAGTGATTTAGAATTACAAACAGACACCTACATTTTATTTAACTTAATATATTATATTACACCCTTCTATTTAACAGGGTAGATGCCCAATCACTTATGAAACTAATAATCTATCAATTCCATCGTTAGAGGATGGACATTGAATCGAGCTCAGCAATTATTCACGAAACAATTCGATAATCGATTAAACCGTATCTCGGTTAGGCGTCAGGGGATCGGTGGTGTGGGCTTGCGATTGTATCGAGACGATTACATTAATTATTCTATTACTATCGCGTATCAAATGTAGTATGTAGAGCTGTATAAGCTGTTCATTTTTCCATTTAATATTCCTCGCTGATTATTATACATGGCTACATCTATATCTTTACAGATAAATAAAATTGAAATGTCTGTTTGTAATTCCAAAATAACAGCTTTTCACTAAATGCATATGAAAGTATACACGCAACTGACACTAAAAAGCAAGATTTAAATTTTTTCTCTGTCTGTCTGTCTGTCTGTTTGTTCCGGGTAATCTCCGAAACGGCTGGACAGATTTTAACGGGACTTTCACTGGCAGGTAGCTGATGTTTCAAGGAGTAACTTAGGCTACTTTTATTAATTAAAAATATTAGGGCTCCGCGACATGAAGCATGAAACTAAATCTACGCGGGTGAAACCGCGGGGCACAGCTAGTTATCATATATATTTATTAGGCAAAAATATTGGGCACAGGGCATCGATAGGTGGTACATATCAAATAAAAAATATATGCAACGCATATGATTAACCGCTAAAGTGACAGATGGTGAGTCTATCGCCGTCTCAGGCACTATAGAGACGTCTTTGAATAATTTTCCTTCACCGTAAAGCACGCGGTTTGAAATCACTGCATATAAGTTTTGAGAAAAACTCATTGGTGCATGCCCCGCTGGGATTCGAACTCCACTTGCGTAGAAGCAACTGCGCAAACCCACGACCAACCACGGCTCTTCTCTAAATGTTACAAACGCTTGAGCATGCGAGTGCTACTACGGCTCATAAAAACAATGCACAAAACCAATTCCCATCGTTAAAGCAATCGTGAAACAATAAACACGTGTTCATTACTGACTCCGCATTCGACACTCAACCGACCGTGCTAAACACTTGATATCGGCGCGAGTTTCAATTCGGCGTCCATGCCATATGCATAATTCGTCATATCAATAGCGCCTAATGACCTGCAGCTCGTTAATTAGACGTCATTTCATTCATCAAAACCCTGCAGCGTCGAATATGGTGGCTGTACACTGCATGCTACTTTTATTTCTATTCAATATCAGGGGCCCAACCATGAGTTCTTATTGCAATGTTAATTCAGTTGTGCGACAATGACAGATGTATGCACGTCACATACATCTGTCTCATAAATGAGTGAAACTATCATGGCAATGAGAGCTCACGGTAAGGCCCCAGCTTCGGACCGCGACTCCGTCAGCGTGGAATAGTTACTTTGGGCTAATGATAACTTTACTTAGCGTGATATATCCTATATTCTTCCTCGATAAATAGGCTGTTTATATCGAAATAGTTTTTAAAATCAGATCATTAACTATAATTAGCGCGTTCAAGCAAACACGTTACACAATTTTTTTACTTTATTTGTAAAATTGTTTTTTTTTTATAGAAGTCTCGTATAAACTTTCATGATGTAGTAAATTAAAAGTTGTTCATTTGTATAGCATGCATATCGTCGTTGCGCGTGCAAAAGTCGCTATGTGTATTTCATGAAATCTGTATTAAAATTTCCATTAATGTTTAATTTTGTCATTATTAATAATAATGGCTATCCAAAATTAATCTAAAAAAAACTATGTAAATTTGTTATATGTATCAATAGAAAGTTTTTTTTTGAATACTCGGGAAATATTTCGAGAAAATCATTTTCTGCGTCTCCTAAAGTGTGTACACATAGCTACTTTTGAACGCGCAACGACGATATATAAGTACATACTTACAGAAGATAATTTGATGCTTATAAAAAAGTGTATAACTGCATGCACACGATGCCTATATCTGTACGAGAACATTTCAGTTCAAAACGTCACGAGGGCTGAGTGAATTGTTTGGAGTTGGCTACTAGCGTAATTTGGTCGCATCATGTTTGCAAGCTGAATTGGATTGTGATGAAGGCACCCTTATTATCAATTGATACATAAGCAGTGTTGACTTAGAAAACAGAGTGTGCAGTAGAGTCTAATTTGCAATGGTCAAAAATAGCTTTTCTTAACATGCTAATGCTTGATGGCAAATATTGTATCTTATGCCTTCGTAGTTTTGAAATGTATGTAAAGTTCAATCAATAAAATCCAATTTAATTTTGATGTGTGATGACTTTTGCCATTGACATCTTTGCCAAATTGCCATTACCAGAGTCTGGTTTAACCCAGATTCACGATTTTCCTCGTAAAAGGGCATACAAAGTTCCGATGGTAATCGCTACGTATCAAAAACTACGTACCAGCAAAATCAGGTGATCAGTCACATCGGGTTGAATCATGTGCCAACCTGAACAAAGTATGGCATAAGGGCAGGGCGATGATGATATGAGCGATATAACTGCCTCGTTTTTCTAGTGGTCGCAGGCGCTATCGCGGAACACGAGGTCCTGGGGTCCATCTGTTATTTTCTGGTAGCAGGCCGGAGTCTGGATTAGTGCACGGTTAATAACAGAAGATTCCCCCCCCCCCCCCCTATTACATGGGACTTAAATATAACTCGCTCAATGTTAATAGGGTGATTATGATGAATAGTAAAAAAATGGTTTTAAGCAATGATTACTTCCCCTATTAAGGGTTAAGAAATACTTAGTGGAATAATTCTTTACTTTGAACGACAAACTTAAAATAGAGATTAACTCAACAAAAGTTCCAGTTGATAACTCACCAGAGTTAATAAAAGAGTAGTACCATAAATAATGTCGTACGACCACTGTCGGATGACTCGGCTGTCATTTACGCGCCTATAAACTGTTTATGGCAATTTCGGCGGAGAAATACACAATACTCCAGAATGACATATCCATTCAGTTATGGAATTTTAATGGGTTTTTTGCCATAAATAATATGATGGTCTAAAAATAGTTGATTGCAAATTATGAAAGTGTTGAGGTGCGGAATATTTCTTTAATTTTCTGTCAATTTTGACGTGTTTTTGTATAAGTTACATCTCTCTGGAGCCAATATTATCCTAAAGCCTAAGATCGTATCAGGTTGCGCAAGTGTAAATGCAGAATTGAACACAATATAATCTGATACAGTCTCCGAATTGACATATTTTATTATTGTTTTTTTTTTTTTCGAAATGAATCTTTTTAGTAGTAGGCTGATCATCGATAATGATTTTTTTATCTGGAAGTAAAACAACTTCAATAATTTGACAGTGTCCGAATTGTCAGCGAAATAACATTAAATTAAAATGAGTCAATTCGGACCCTGTCCGTATTGTCAGCAAAGGGTATTCGATCGCAATGGGAATTTTTGGTCTTTTTTCCACTATTCCCCATTGATGGGGATTTTCAATGGGGATTATTGGAACAATCCAGCGTCTCATCTTACTACTGAGAAAGGGCGATCGATTGATGACGGATGCAATTGATTTCAAAATGTGTGTTTAAAACCGCGGGGCGCAGCTAGTACTCAATATAAACAAATCCCTACGTCTATGAAATTAAAGAATTAAAATCACCACACCATTCAAATATATCAAAGCTCGAACCCAGTAATTACACTCCATGAGGCCACAGACGTAAGATCTTGAATCCATTGCAATCATGTATATTCTAATATATGAAAGGCCTTTAATCATTCTCGTTAAATACAAGCTTACAGAAGGACGGATATACGAGAAGCGAACTCGATACGCCCGTGCGTGAATCTCAAATCGAGTAGCTTTCCAGTGTTTGTGCTACGAGCTGATAAATTAATTTTATTTATTATTGAGATGATAGTTTAAAATTAAAGTTTAATGATTGCAAAACAAATAATGGTATTTTACACACGAGAGGCCGCTATATGTCAATTATTTATAAGATTTATTGTAAAGCGACAGCCCGAGACACAGGTTCAACCTAGTTCAGGAAGGAGCTTAATGTTAGCTTCTACGACACTATTTTCTAGTCTACACTTAAGGAAATTATGTACGAATTGTATAGTTTAATATTCTAATGTAAAATTTAAAATTAGCACGTGATGTGAGGATTCACGAATACATTCCAGCCACTAGTAGGTACTGTATAGTTATAGATGCTTGTTACAGGTGCCATCACGAAATATGAGCGCTGACTTTAAATGCGAGTAGTAATTTTATAAGTCTGTCTGTACGGCGCGACGCGTATTAAATTCATGCGCAGTTACTCCACAGTTTCTACCTTGTACTTTTCCCCGTATTTAAAAAACATGGCGTAATCTTGGGCACTTACCTTACTTGGACATTTCTGTGAAAAGGAACAAGAAAAATATATATATTTTTATTGTCTTTAAGCTGTTATTCATCATGAATTTAAGAGTAATTAGACTGATGTCGGTGTTACCGATACAACTCTTTCCACTTGTCTCTTTCCAGTGCCAGCTCTTTGACCTCCTTATACGACATGACAGACACCTTTTCTTTAACTGGTCCCATGTATGTTAGCCTTGGTCTTCCTCTTCCTCTCCTCCCTTCTACCTTTCCTTCTACTATGTTTTTAAAGAAGCTGTCATGTCGCATGAGATGGCCAATCATCTTTCCCCTTCGAAGCTGTTATTAGCTTAAGCAAGCATTCGTGATTGCTGTAGGCGACTAGGCGTCAATGTATGCGAGCTGACATTATGTTAAGTTTTATTCTGTATCAGTCTCCCCACGATCTAGGGACGTCTGGGGATGATTGAAATGCTTTCAAAGTCTGCAATTATGGTATTATCCTCTATTTTTCTATTGAAATATTGTGATTGTTCGGAGTTAGACCCTTGGTAGTAATTTGAAATGAATCTATAGGAAACATTGCTTTTATATTGTCAAGCAGAGCGAAATTTTTAGACGAATAAAAATATATGTATATATATATCTGAGTTTCTTGCCGGTTCTTCTCAGAAGGCTAGTTTCCCAGCCGGTGTTAAATTCCTCGACATTCATAAGTGCCTTACCAGGGCCTAAACTGAATAAATCATTTTTATTTTCATTTTAATTTTCATTTTCATATAGGGAAGAGTTTTCGCCTCTTCTTTATTGTTGTCTCTGGCAGAGCTAGTACCAGGCAGGGGCATGCATTGGATTTTCAGAAGGGTAGGCATAAACAATAAGTAGGTAAGTCGGCAGGTTAGGTTGACCAATGAGGCGTGGCGTAAGTACATACGTTTTGGTAAACATCCACACGAGTGTATTCAGCGATCACAAATTGTAACTTTTGTTTATCTGCTTATATGCAATTCACGCTGCTGGTACCATGCCTAGTGCGAGTCACAAGTCATCGCGTTGACGCAAACGCAGATTTGTATGGGATTAAAATAGTACCATTTGTGGTCCAACAGATGGCGCCGTTTCGATCCTATACAAATCTGCGTTTATGTCAACGTGGTGACTTGTGACAGCGGCAGTAAAAAACTCGCACTAGGCCCTCAGGGGTGGTGGTGAATTCGTCACAAAGACTGGCGGCTGGTCATCTCAAGCACATTTATACGTAATACCTACTTTTAGTTTTTTATCGACTTTAGTGCACTGGAACTGTGTCCATGGGCTTATTTTTTTTTGTATTATATTGTAAAGAGAAATAACTGAGTTTCCCTGCCAGGTTCTTTTCAGTAAAAGCAACCTTCCGATCCCGGCGGTAGCATGTATAATCCTGTATAATCTTGTCGTTCTGACGATTTGAAAGTACTTTAATATCAAGTCTAATTAAATAAAGTTATTTTGAATTTGCTACCTTTTTATTGGAAAGAAGCAAAACATTCTTCCAAATTTAAATACGAAACCAACAAGAATAAAAAAAAACAGCGAACTCAAACAAGCATTGTCAATTAACTTTTTAACAAGGAAAATAAAAACCCAGGGAAATCTCTGTTGGTGTAAATAACATTAAGTTTTTAACCCTCCAAGGCTCGCGGTAAATAACAGGCGCCGTGGTCGCCAATAAAACACTAATTCTTCCCTAAGGACTGTTGGACAGTGGAAGCGATAGAAGCCTAATAAATAGCTTGTATTTTCCAAAAGCTAGCTTAGAAATTATTGGGGAAAAATATTATTCGAAACGTAGATAAGTCAAAGTCAAAGTCAAAAATATTCGATTAGACTTTTTACAAAGCACTTTCAAATCGTCAGAATGACACAATTTACAGGATTATACATGCTATCGCCAGGTTCGGAAGGTTGCTTTTACTGAGAATAACCTGGCAAGAAACCCTGTAATTACTCTTTTCAAAAATATTATACAATTTAAAAAAACTAAATAAATTATTTGAGAAATGTAAGCCCACAGTAGCAATGCAAAAATGTCGATAAAAAATTACATAAAAAAAAGTCTAGAAGTTCTACTTATATCTAAATGCGTAGCTTGAGATGACCAGCCCCCACAAGCAGCACCTGTTCACAAGTATGACGAGAATGCCAGCCATCGCCCTCCTCAACCATTATAGAGGGAAGTGAGCGTCGATAAGATAAGTATATTTTTACAATATGCATTAGATCTATAAATAAAAAATCATACGAAAGTGTAAGATTTATTGCCTGCAATATAAAATCAAAATTGTATACAAGATAAAAATTGTTTTTCCAAAACCTGTACAAAGTCACAATAAATTAGGTACATAATAAGGGAAAATAATTACGTTCATTTTATCTTTTACTTACTACAAAGATGCCAGACACGCATACAGCCTGTTTGATGGTAAGCGGACACCATAGCTCTGGATTATAGCTTGTGATGGATGGGTGCTTTATCTCGTCGACTGGACGAAACAGGAAATTAACTTTCGCCCTCTCGCGTGACAAGTTTATTAAGAATACTTTCATTACTTACTCTCGTTATTTTTCTTGTTGTTCCATTAATGTGACAAAAGTCGCCGGTTTGGGAGAGCTTGGTTTTTAATTAATATTCTTAGGTATTTGTTCATAATTAAATATTTGGAAGGAAGAGCCGTGGTGGCCGTGTTTGAGCACACCTATTACGCAAGCGACGCAAGCTAGAACCTCAGCTGCTGGCACCAATGAGTTTTTCTAAAAACCTATGTGCAGTAATTTCACCTCACATGCTTGACGGTGAAGGAAAAGATCGCATCTGCATATGTCTGAGACGTTACTCAAAGACGTATGTGCCTGAGACGGTGATAGACTCACCATCTATCACGTTGGCATTTTTTTGTTATAGTGGCAACAGTAATACTCAAGTGTGCAAATTTTATCTGTGTAACTAGCCTGGTGACAGACAGACGGACAGTCTTAGTAATAGTGTACTGTTTCTTACCCTTTGAACACTAAAAACCGGTAGAATGGTTTGAAAACCATTAGTTCCTTAACTCTTCGGTCGCACATAATTATAGTCTATAGTGAGCTCGAATGTCATTGGCCATTGCCTCTGAGTTCTTCGAAAGAGACGTAAAATTTGATTTACGACGCGGAAGCGGGCCAATTTGCACAACCCTGAGTGGTCGCGGCATAGACTAACTATAAAAGATAGTTTAATCTAATATTGGTTTAAACTTTTATTTCATTTGTTTTTAAATTTAAGCATTGTTTTGGTGATGAATAGACATATCCATTTTTTGGCGAATGAAAACGAATTATTCAGGCCTTAATTTTGGTCCTTGGTAAGGCATTGACGAACGTCGAAGAACTGACCACCGGTTCGGAAACTAGTCTTCTGAGATCCGCTGAGAAACTCAGCTGGCTTCTTGTACATTTGACTTGAAGTGACACTATGTATAGGTTAAGGCCAAGGTGATGATAATGATGAAAGGGTTTGACAACAGTTTGATCAGCAGTTTCTCAAATCTGTAATTCAAATCATTCAAATCATTCATTTATTCGTAAATACAAATATAATATAAAATACAAAAATGTTACAGCGCAGTCAAGTCCCAAACT
Source organism: Watsonalla cultraria (assembly GCA_964035505.1). Taxonomy (NCBI): domain Eukaryota; kingdom Metazoa; phylum Arthropoda; class Insecta; order Lepidoptera; family Drepanidae; genus Watsonalla; species Watsonalla cultraria. The sequence continues at coordinate 1,038,367 of OZ037715.1, forward strand.
AAGCAGAGCTTGTACTATGGATACCAGACAGCGGATGTTACATAAATAATTAATACCTTAAAATAGTAACATACATATTATGATAATAAATATACATTATAAAATATATGTAATGGCTCCCCATTAAATCATGCTCAGACGCAGCGAAGAGATCGTCCCACCCAGTGGGTCTTAGCGTGGTGTACGGTCCCACCAATTGCAAATTGTGTGCGTAATGTACCTACTTAAACCATCACAGACTTTTAAATTAGTTGTTAATAAACTAGTGATGTCATTAATAGCGCCATCTATGCAGCGAGCAGAGAAGCGTTTCGTCGGCTTTAACGACTAGTCTATTTGTACGGTTTATTTCTAAACCACATGTCACTTCTGCACCTTACTTGATCTTTCAACAAATTATACATTTAACCGTGAACAAAACTCTTTGAGCGTGCGACTCCTGAGTGATGGAAATCTGTGAATGACAATGTACAGTCAGCAACAATGTTGGTCATGTTTTATGGTTATACAATATTTTATATCCCATACAAACCCATTGCGTTTTGTCTTACTTTGAAAGATCAGCTTTTTAAATGGACCTCCATACATCTATACAGATAAATGAAATGAAAGTGTATGTTTGTAATTTCAAATTAACAACTTTTTACTACATGCATAGGAAAGTATATACGGTGCTCACAAAAAAACAACAATAAAATAAAACTCTGTCCATCTGTCTGTCTGTCTGTTTCGGCTAATCTCCGAAACGGCTGGACTGATTTTAACGGAACTTTCACTGGCAGATCGCCAATGTTACAAGGAGTAACTAAACCAAAAACTTTTATTTAAATAAAAACCTTAGAGTTTCCCGGGCTCAGGTAATTTATAATAAATTATAATATTATTATATATATATAATGTATAATCATAATAAGGAGAATAGATTGAAATAATCAAATGTTCCTCTCCACCCGTTACTCGGGACCGGTATGGTGGCAGATTTTTCCAGATTTCCCAGTGAGTAAGACAAACTGCCGCAATCTGTCCACATTACCGCGGCCTACTGATATTAATACGGGTATTACGTTGGTCTGTTTCATTCTGTCTTCTGCCAACAGTTTTTAGGTCACAAGTAATTTGTTATAATTTACTTTGGTCGTATACAACGGGGGAAAAATTGTAAAATTCGCTGTTGTTTTGTTTAGCAAATGCATATATCTATATCTCGCTCACGACTAAATTCCCCGTAGGGGTAGGCATAGGTGAACTTCTTGTACATTTCACCACGCCATCTATACATGTAAGCATAAAACCCAATAATATTTGCCCGAATTCGAATCCATGACCTTATGTCCCGCAGTAGCGCTTGCCATAGACCAACGAAGCAGCTTCTCTTATGCGATGACAAAAATATTACTTATTAGTTATCTATCCCATGTGGTTATTGAGAAATTAATTACAAATTTAAAAACCCCGCAGTTGTCACCATCTTAAAAACCTAAAATTTCAGTTAATTAATTCTAATGTTTAAGTTACAGTGATAGAAGTCAGTTTTTTCAAAAAAAGTACCGTAAAATTAAACTTCAAAGCTAAGCAGTTCTTAATACGCCCTGCTCTATCGATCATAGTTGGCCCCCTGAATGAACTGAATATTACTTTCAAGATGCCAACAATACTAATTACAAAGAGCCTTAATATTAAAAATGTTAACCACGATAATAACCACATCACGCTCCTTTTAGAAAGTAGAGCAGTTAGTGCCTGATCATAAAGGCCGACTTCGTTAACAGCTTTAAACAAAGGAAAATAATGAGGCAAAGTGATTTTCAAATTATCACCCGTTTGTTAGTATGGGAACACTATTACAGTAGTACATTTATTGAGTAAAAACTTTACTATATATACAAGGAACAATACTTAAAACTAATTAAAGGTCGAAAACTTGTCCCAAGTCGGTGTCTCTCGGGATCGTGCCAGAAGGCTGGTAGCATTGCCACGTTGAATAGCAATGCTGATTCTCGGAGCGAGAATAGCCCCAGCTCTCTTGTCACGAGAGGCTTCTACCAGACGACGTGCAGGTTGCGCTTTGAAAAGTTGATGAGCAGTATTATGTAACCTATGTTTATGTCCTAGGTAAAGAAAGAGCCAAAAAGAGAAAAAGGAAGAGTGGTGGCCTTGGGGCTTTAGCAGTCGCCTGCTACGCATACTGCAAGTTCGAATCCCAGCGGGGCCTGTACTCATGAGTTTTTCTAATAAACTTATGTGCAGTGATCACGTCGTATACTTTGCGGTGAAGGAAAACATCGTGTGGAAACATGCATATGTCTGAGAAGTAATTCATAGACGTATGTATAGTGGCTGAGACGGCGATACACTCACCATCTGTCACGTTGGCACTTTATCATCTTAAGTCGCAATAACCAGGGTTACGGAACAAAAAGACACACACACAAAGATTGAAAATTTTGAAAAAATTATTGTAGCATGACTTTCATATGGATTTAGAGAAAATTTGCTAATTTGGAAATATAAACAGACACTTCAATTTTATTGATCTGTATAATTAACCGGATATTAGCCAGAATTAGACAAAATTTTTGGCCACTTTTAAAGTATAGAATTTAATTATCTGAATTTTGGCAGAATTTTCATGACAATAACTTCATGAATAAGACACGTTTACAATTTCTACGTCATGATAGGGAATACCTATTTATATCCAAAGTGTATCAGTAAATGTTGACCGATATCAATCGATACGGGCGAGGCAGTGCGTTGCACAAAAAGGGATACTAATGCAAATAGGGGTGGTCTGCGGGTAATTTAACAATTTACCACTATGGAGCTGACGTGTGCTTATTTGACCACTAACACTATGAACTTTGATCCCTTTACAAGGTAATTAATTAGTAAAGCTTTTATTTATTTCAGTTAGAACAAAATAATGAAAACAGCTGAATACTACAAATTACGCTCATAGAAGTGCAAAACGAAAAAAAGATTGAGGTAAATGCAGTACTGGTGAATGCCGGCGATATATATTGCACATCGACTTCAGATTGTCACGTTTTTAAGTAGCGAACTCGACGATGAGTGTCGGTTTCAAACATACGAAATTGAACAATAATCGTATACTAGTCTGTATGTCTGTCTGTTTTTTCCGGCTAATCTCGAAAACTGCCGGACCGATTTCATCGGGACTTTCATTGGCAGATAGCTGATGCTAAAGGAGTAACTTAGGTAATTTTTATTTAAAAAAATTGGGTGCTGCGATATAAAGCGACCCATGAAATCAGGCCTGCACGGCTAATTTAGATATCTATCTGTACTGACCTTTCTATATCCTATTGTTTGATTATTTTTTGTACAAGTTCAAAGTCTTGGTAGTCATTATGACTGAACCCGAAGGATATGCAAACAGTATATTGCGAACGAATGACTGACGAAGGGCGCAAACAATTCATCAACTATTTAAATATACATAATTTATTCATATTGTTGTATGTTAGTTACCTTTGTAATTGTTACCTGTGTTAATTAATATTAATTTAAAGAATGTAATGTATTTTGTCAGCGCAATTAATCTAGTCTTCGTTTAAATGTTCTCTTGTAATAAGTGTGTTAATATCGTAAACATTACAGAGCTTGTAGACAAAGTTACTAGTAGAAACGATACAAAATGTACGGGAATGACATATGTCACGTGACTGATTTATGTCATTTCCATACATTTTGTGTCTTTTCTATTAGCGCAAGCGCGAGAGAATGTTACTTTGTCTAGGCCTACAGATCATTTTAATTTATAGTAAGCGTAAATTTCCAATGAGATGTTTTGTGATCAAACTTAAATCTATACATACTTACACATAAATAAAACTGAAGTGTCTGTTTGTAATTCCAAAATAACAGCTTTTGACTATGCATATGAAAGTATACACGGTACTGACACAGAATTTTTTTTTTTAAAATAATTGTTGTCTGTCTGTCTGATTATTTGTTCCGCTAATCTCCAAAACGGCTGGACTGATTTAACAAGATTTTCACTTACTTTTATTGAAATAAAACATTAGGGTTCTGCGGGTCACCCATTAAATTAACTCTACACATAGCTATTATTCCATAATTAACAATATCTAAATATATATAACTCAAAGGTGACTGACTGACATAGTGATCTATCAACGCACAGCCCAAACCACTGGATGGATCGGGCTGAAATTTGGCATGCAGGTAGATGTTATGACTTAGGCATCCGCTAAGTATGGATTTTGATTAATTCTACCCCCAAGGGGATAAATAGGGGATGAAAGTTTGTATGAAACTAAATTTACGCGGGTAAACCGCGGGCCACAGCTAGTCAATTTAAAAACTCGATATATCAAAGCAATACCACCCACAGCGGCCATTAACATCAAAATATAAGTGATATTACTAGCGGATATGCCACCATAAAATAACGTGAAAAATGTTCATATCAATACAAGTTTTCCAACATGGCGTCATTTCCTTTGCGATCCACACTGCCGGTCGGCTGCTACTTCATTATTGCACCGGAAATGTTCGCAATAAAACTGAAAACTGAGCTCTGAATTTATGTGGAAAGTAAGTTTATATCGAGCCACTCTTGATGAAGGTATCTTTATTAACAAGTGACTTAACATTTAATTAAACTAATTGCACTTTTTCATTTGGTAGTTTTCCTTTAGATATTTAAAGAGCCGTGGTGACCTCGGGGTCAGAGCAGTCCTATGATTTTTCTAAAAACTTTTCACACCACGTGCTTTACGGTGAAGGAAAACATCGTGAGGAAACCTGCATATGTCTGAGAAATAATTCAATGACGTATGTATAGTGCCTGAGACGGCGATGGACTCACTCTGTGTCACGTTGGCACTTATTCATATTCGGTGAAATGTGGGTGTTGAAAATTACAACACCTCTGCCTACCCCTTCGGGGAATACAGGCGTGAGAATATGTATGTATGTATGTAGTTATTCTTAGTGGTACAATACATTTATTTATGTTTTTCACTAATATTTGTATGCTTCTAAAAAATACAGAATGATGCTGACATATTGTGTATAGTAATGGACTCACCTACTGTCATGTTGGCAATTAATCATCTTCGGCATAAAGTAGGTGTAGTTATTACAACAAGTCTGCTTATCCCACCGGGGACCCTTCTGGGGTTGTGCATATATATACGTATTAAAATTTCCGGGTAAAAGGCTGGACCGATTTCGAAATATTTTTTTGGTTTGTTCGTTATTGTCAGGAGATGGTTCATATGAAAGATTATCTAATAGGTTCTTATCTATACAGATAAATAAAATTGAAGTGTCTGTTTGTAATTCCAAAATAACAGTTTTTCACTAAATGGATATGAAAGTGTATACACGCTACTGACACAAAAAAATCAAGTTTAAATTTTTTTCTCTGTCTGTCTGTCTGTCTGTTTGTTCCGGGTAATCTCTGAAACGGCTGTTCACTGGTAGGTAGCTGATATTTCAAGGAATAACTTAGGCTACTTTTATTTATCAAAAATATTAGGGTTCCGCGACAATAAAGATGAAACTAAATCTACGCGGGTGAAACCGCGGGGCACAGCTAGTCTAAGATAATTTCGTGGAGAATTTAAGAATACATAACCATCATATTAAATTATTTCTTTCTTCTTAAATCTAACCTTAGCGCTTTGGACAATAAAAACTTTTTGATGTAACCTTATGACGATTGACAAAATACGTGTTGCATTCTCATAATTAAAGGGCAACGTCTGCCGGGTAAGCTACTCCTGTATAATTATATCATTCTGACGATTTGAAAGTACTTTGTAAAAAGTCTAATCGAATAACGATATTTTTGACTTAGAGTTTAAATGAATCCAAATATTGAATGAATTCAAACAAATCATGACAAAAGGAATGAAACTAACAGCGATTCTACCAAACGATGCTTATTCTCGATAATCTCTGGGACTAGACTATTGAGTGCAGACGAGCGAAAATAAACAAAACGTTATTCAATACACCCTCTGTAAGCAATCACTTGATGGTAGGGAGGTTTGGGGCCACGAAACCGACGCGCAGTGTTGCCAACTCAGATTTTGAATAATGCGTAGACGAGGTTTGACACATACGTAGATTTAGTAAAAATAGCTTATGAAACGTGTTGGTTGAGTACATATAAGGATAATTTTAAAAAAAAAGTCGCAGTTAGAATTTACTATCTCGTCAGGCGAACTAAGTGTGCGTTTGTTATGAACGGGACGGTAAGAAACTTTTGAAACTTTTTTGCGCGAAGGCATAGGTACGTACTGGTGATTACGTAAATTTAGCCTAATGAGACCTGTTTTGGAAATTTGTTAAAAAATACGTAGATTCCGGACTGAAATTAGTAGGAAAGGCCTAAAATACGTAGATCTACTCAAAAATAAGAAGAGTTGGCGACGCATATCTTTACGACGCAATAGCAACTGTGCCACAAGCTCCTCCTCGTGATTTTAAATCCAGTTGTAGGCAAGTAATTGTAGTTCTCGTTAGCTAGTTTAATGGCCCCATTTTCCCCTGTACTTCAAACTTCCGACGTGACGCCGCGACTGACATATCCGAAATCGCAGCGACATTCTTCCGAAAATGTCTCCTCAAACAATGCAACAAGGGTCCAGTGACATGCTACGATAATTTTGCACCACATTCACTCCTATTCCTCAAAATTTAAGGTGTATTCTTGCTTAGCAGATACCACTTTTTAAATTTGTCGCACAGCAAATTTGCTACCCGTTTTTAAAGTCTTATTGACTGTAAACTTAAGAGCGATTTTTGCGTGAAGGTTTGATTTTTAATTTGGTTTCTCGTATCTTAGGGATGCCACAGAAAGTTTTGGACTCGTAGTAAAGTGACAGATTCGATCTGAAATTTGTTTATTGTTAACGTTTCACGTGGGGAGGGTGTTTTTGAAGGCGCTTGTTAGATATTTATTTGTAACTAGCTGTGCCCCGCGGTTTCACCCGCGTAGATTTTAATTTCATGGTTGCCCGCGGATCTGTAATGTTTTTTAAAAATCTAAGTAGCCTAAGTTACTCCTTGTAACATTAGCTATCCGTCAGTGAAAGTCCCGTTAAAATCCGTCCAGCCGTTTCGGAGATTACCCCGAACGAACAGACATACAGACAGACGGACAGAGAAAAATTTAAAAATTGCTTTTTCTATGTCAGTACCGTGTATACTTTCATATGCATTTAGTGAAAATCTGTGATTTGCAGTTACAATCAGACACTTCAATTTTATTTATCTGTATAGATGTATAGATTATAGGGAGAGTTAGAAATATTGCTTTCAGGTAAATAGAGAATTGTGGTGTGATTTTTATTAAGTAAAATCAAATGGACAGAAAGAGTCACAAATGAAGATGTACTCAAAAGAGTACTATGGAATACAATCCAGGATCGAAGAGGAAAGATGATTGGCCACCTTGTACGACATAACAGGTTGTTTAAATACATATTAGATGGAAAAGTAGAAGGAAAAAGAGGAAGAGGAAGACCCAGGCTAACATACATGAGACAAGGCAAGGAAGTGTCTGCCATGACGTATAGGGAGGTCAAGGAGATGGCACTTGATAGAGACAAATGGAAGAAGTTGCATCAGTTACACCGACAAGAGTCACAACTCTTAAATTCATGATGATGAAAATAAAGAAGAGTAATGACGCAGAAAGATAATAAAGTGAATCAGACAAAAAATAATAATTAATCTAACCTAGCATCTAGCTAGTAAAAAATTATGTTCAATGAGTGTTCCAAGTGTCTCTTATGTTATTTTTTTTTAATGAGAATTATCCAAAAATCCCTACTAATATTATAAATCCGAAAGCAACTCTGTCTGTCTGTTACGCTTTCCCGCTTAAACCTCTCAGCCGATTTTGATGAAATTTGGCACAGACAATCTTTAGACCTTGAGAAAGAACATAGGCTAGGTTGCAGCGACCATAAGGATGAAACTAAATCTACGCGGGTGAAACCGCGGGGCACAGCTAGTATAATATAATCCTTTTTTTCAACTTTCCACAATACTTCTAGAGCTTTTCTGTCACTGTCAATAAGTACGAAATGTACATTAAAATGTACAATACCAGTCTGGTAGGGAGCCACCCTTTGCTAAATGCTTGCACACTTCAGATTTCCAGTGTACTTATCCAGCGAGCATCAGAGCTTTCAAATGGCCTTAAAAGTGCTACAAATATCTGTATAATGCATTTTTATTTAGCTATTTTTTATGGGCTCTCATCCTAACAATATTCTGATCGCCTTTTTTAGAAAGAATGAGCATAGCTACAAGTGTAGAATTTCAGATAATTTTTTTTCTTGTAAATATTTTCGGTAGCAATATATACCATATGTAAATAAATACCTGTGGATTTCCCCATAGTTTCTGTTTCTGTTCAAAATATTATTGAATTTTGTTTGTAGAAATATAAAAATCTGTAAAAATACTCATATTCACACAATAAAAATGCATGTATTCCTCGGAGTGTAGTAGTAGAGTGGTAGGCAGAGGTGTCTTTATAACAACACGCGTTTTTAGAAAAACTCATTGGTTCAGGTCCTGCTGGGATTCGAACTTGCGTCTCCTCGACTGCTCAAACCACTCGGCCAGCACGGCTCCTCCGGCTCCCAAGTAAGTCTATTTTAAGTATTAAAAAGATTTGGTGATAGGCTGAGGATTTCGTAAGAGAATTTCCCTTTGTAAACCGATTACAAAAAGCTCTTTAAGAAGATCCAAGACCTCTAATCTGGGAACGGGACAGATCTCTTTAGGGCTTAGAAAGAAACGATGAGAATACGTTTGATTTAAGCAAGTATCTATATTTCACAAAGTTTTGTTTGATTCATCTATACAGATAAAAAAATGAGTTATGCCTTAAGAGCCTGTTCATAATTCCAAATTAATTTATCACTAAATGCATATGAAAGAATATACGGTGAAAAAAAAAATCTCCTTCTGTCTGTTTTCTCCGCTCATCTTCGAAAAGGCAGGGCCGTTAATGTTACAAGTAGTAACTTAGGCTGCTTTTATTTTAGAGAGTTTTTATTAAAACCGATAAAAATGGGCAAGACTAGTTATAAAATATTCACAGACGGACTTAATGGCAGAGGCATTCTCTACCAGTCAACCTTTGGGTGATGCAAAGACAGACATATGGCAGGTGCTAGATTTTTAAAGACAGATTTGTGTATTAACCTCACATCTATATCTACACAACTACATATATAAATGCATTTTAAGTGCCTGTTTTTAATTCCAAAATAACAGTTTTTTACTCAATGCACATGAAAGTATACACGGTACAGACATTAAAAACAAATAAAAAAATACTCTGTATGTCTGTCTGCTTCTTCCAGCTGGACCGTTTTTAACGGGACTTTCACTAGCAGGTAGCTGATGTTTCAAGGAGCAACTTAGGCTACTTTTATTTAGAAAAAAATATTAGGTTTCCGCGAAATGGAGCATGAAACTAAATCTATATATCTATAATAATTTATGATGTTTTTTTTTGTAATTATTATTATTTTACTGTGTAATGAAATGTACATGATGCCAGCTGAGTTTCTTGCCGGTTCTTCTCAGAAGGCTAGTTTCCGAACCGGTGGTAAATTCCTCGACATTCATAAGTGCCTTACCAGGGCCTAAACTGAATAAATCATTTTCATTTTCATTTTCTATAAATAGTACAGTAGACTACTACCTATTTATTTATAGTGTACAAACAACACAATATATATTTACATAATTTTAAAATAGATTTTAAATAAGTGGCTTAGGTTTAATGATATTTCTAAAAACAATATTACATTTACGTCTATGTATTTCCATAATTGCAACCTGTAGTTATTCCAATTCACGCCTCAAGCAAACAAGGCTGGTGTGGCCAATTTGAGGCAAATTGCTGACTGTTGTTAATTAACGTTTACTTGCATCAAGTTCAGTTGTGGCCGCGAAATGAGCGGGTTCTTGCATCGATCTGAGTTGTGGCTGCAACGTGAGCGGGTTCTTGCATCAAGCTCAGTTGTGGCCGCAACGTGAGCGGGTTCTTGCATCAAGCTCAATTGTGGCCGCACAATGTGAAAGTATAAGCATAAATCTTAGTTGCGACCGCGAAATAAGCGTGCAAATAAATTTAAAAAAAAACATTACTCACAGATGCTAAAATCGGTTATTCAATATTGGCTTTCCAACGGCTGCATCTATTTCGATGAACTTATAGATAACGTATACCGTGTTTTAAAGCGTGGCCATTTATGCCGTTGCTGTTGCATTGGGACAAAAACATAAACATTATACTCTACTATCGACGGCGTGACTATGTTGGATACAATGAAAAAAAATTAATAATATGATTTTAGTTTAATACTTATAAATCTAAATCTGAATAAGCTAAAAAATGTGTTCATTGAGTGCAGTAATAAACTAATAAAAAACATTGCAAAAACTCGATCCGCTAAATGGCATATTCTTCCGCCGCCATTCTCATAGTTTCATGGCCTAACAAATCCACAATGGCGCAGTACCTAATTGATAGCTAGAAGATTTTACTTTGACTAGACTAGCTGAGAGGAAAACATGTTGACACAAGGAACATTGCAAATGAAACACCGAGGTATTTGTACTATTTACTGCTTCGCTCTTTGCGTCAAAGTACTTAATAAGAAGTTGAGATTTATTTTCAAATTGCGTAATGAAGAGTCACAGTAGAAAATATCCTCGGTGATTTGCAAGTAAAATACTAACTTGATTTTTTTGTTCACACATACAATTTTTTTTCCCTAAAGTGCTTCTCCTCACAGCTCTTTGGCATACTTCTAGTTAAGCCCATTAGACTGTAGGTACCAATAAGTGCAGTGATGTTACAACACGAGTTTAATGATAAACAAAAACGTCTAATGGAATCCTGCAATTCTAAAACATTATGGTCCCTAAGACGGGGATGAACTCATAGCTAACGTTGCCACCTAATCATTTTCGACATGCTATTACCTCTACATACTTCCTACAGGAATCTTTCTGAGGAGGTTGCCCTCTTCATAAACTTACTTATTCATTTTTGTTAAATTCGGGATTCTATCAATATAATTTTTACTCTTCCTTTGTTCTTTAAGTGTTTATATACTAGAAATTATTTTCAAAATGTGTACACATGAAAAATTATTTAGCTAAAAACAATTAGCGTACATAACACATTATTACGCAGATTTTTACATATAATATTGAATACTATTTAATGAAACAGAAAACTAAATCATTCCCAAATCCTCACAGACGTACACACATTCAGATTTAAGGATTAGTCCACATTACTGCGGCACGGGTCGCTAATCCGTTAATTGATGCAACGCGTTTGACCACCCCTTAATGCCTCGGCGAGAGGTTTAACTGCACTTGTGATTGGATTGTTTACACTGTCATAGCTCGTTCAATACGTGTCATTTATCTGTAACTAAGCACCTAAGTTCTGTGTACCAAGTACAGGTTTTGACGTCGGACGTCGTCACTTGACCTTGCGTTTGCTTTTCTGTATGGAGAAGAAGGAAAGATTTTTTTTGTAAGTAAAATTTCCTACACTTTTGGGCGCTTTTTTACTTTCCCATGTATAGTGAGGAAAATACGCAGGCGATATCGTCAGCGAAAATCATACTTAAACCTATGGAGCACTGAGTGCCTAGTGCGAGTTTTCTTAAAATCGCCGTAACAAGTCATCGCGTCAATGTGAACACGGATTTGTATGGGCTCACAATAGTGTCATCTTTAGGCCGACAGAGGCGCTGTTTCGATCCTATACAAATCTGCGTTAACTTTGACGCGGTGACTTGTGACGGCGGCAGTGAAAAGCCCGCATTAGACCCTCTGATGTGTTTTAAATTTCGTTGCATATTAATTTGGATACATACGTCTTTAAATTATTCCTCAGACATATGCAGGTTAAGGTTAAATAAGTATGTATATGTAAATAAATTAATTTGAATTTGAATAAACACACAGTATACTCCACCATTTATTATTTTCTAAACTAGCATGAACTTTATCAAGTATCTTATCAGCAATGAACAACTTTTATGTTCCTTTGAGGGCACACATAAAAACACACGGACTGTCCCGCGACACTGTCTGATTTATCGCTCGCTACGTGATAACGGAAACTGCAGAAAATTTCATACTTACTGATATTTCAATGTAAAGGAGGGTCTACATCGGTTATATCAAATTGTACTAGTTCTAAAGTCACATGAGAAATAGAGTTTTGAATTTCTTGCAGGTTTAAGCAGGTTTCATAATATTGCCCCTTCAATTCAGGGTCAGTCTCAGAATACAGATTCTGTAATGTGTAATATATAGATTCTGAATTTTGGGAGTTCAGGCTTTGATAGATCGATGAGGTGAAAGTACTTTGTATAAAATCTAATCGAATAAAGATATATTTCACGTCACGCCCTTAGACTTAGACATACGACTATTCTTTTCCTTAACTATACATACATATCTACATAGTTAAAAAACCCAAAGCTATACAGATAAATAAAAGTGTCTGTTGGTAAATACAAAATAACAGCTTTTCACTAAATGCATTTGAAATTATATACGGTACTGACATGAAAAAAACTATCTATACATCTATACAGATAAATAAAATTTAAGTCTGTTTGTCTGTCTGTTTGTTCCGGGTAATCTCTGAAACGGCTGAACCGATTTTAACGGGACTTTCACTGGCAGAAAGCCAATTTTACAAGGAGTATCTTAGGCTACTTTTATTTAGAAAAGACATTAGGGTTCCGCGGGACACAGCTAGTATAAGATACGTTAAAAATAAACGACAAAAATTTACCTATAAAAATATTATTCTCAATCTAGTGTCAAGGCCTAACAAAGTTCGTCTCGGTAGAGACGCGCGCCATTCAGTTTGTCGCCTTGATTTATTCCCATAACAAGACTACATAAAGCAGTCTGGAACTACCTTTGTAGATGTAATTTATTTATTACTTTCTACGAACGTGTGATTTGTTTTAGATCATGTTTACTTCAGGTACCAAGCGATGAGTTTTGACAACTTAAAATTTTTTGAATTTATATAAATCTTATATATAAAAATGAATCCCCATTTTCCTTGGTCACGGCATCACGCCTAAACGGCTGGATGGATTTTAACGGGACTTCCACTGGCTGATAGCTGATGTTTCAAGGAGTGTTTTAGGCTAATTTTATAAAAAAAACCGCATGAAACTAAATCTACGTGGGTGAAACCACGGGACACAGCTAGTAAAGTATAATATACGGTAATCACATTAAAAAAAACAATAACTTTTTTTCTAACTGTCTGTCTGTTCCGACTAATCTCCGAAACGGCTGGAACGATTTTAACGAGACTCACTGTCAGATAGCTGATATTACAAGGAGTAACTTAGGCTACTTTTTAGCAGTCGCCTGCTACGCAAGTGATGCAAGTTCAAAACCCAGCGGGGCCTGTACCAATGAGTTTTTGTAAATTTTTTGTACGGTAATTTCACACCACATGCTTCACGGTGAAGGAAACCTACATATGTCTGAGAAGTAATTCAAAGACGCTTGTATAATGCCTAAGAGGGCGATAGACTCACCATCTGTCACTTTGACACTTAATCATCATCGGAGAAAAGTGGGTGTTGCTAATACAACACCTCTGCCTACCCCTTCGAGGAATACAAGCGTGACCATAATAATATGTATATACGTACAAAATAAGACATTATTCAAACGAAATAGAAATGAAATTGCAGTAAAATCCGACGTTAAAGTTTTTATTTATTCTTCGGTAAAAGCAAAATTTATTTTAATCTCCCGTCACTCTTAATGCCTAGTTATTATGCACTAGAATCGCTTGAAAAACGGACGATAAAAAAATTGCCGGACTGAGTTTGTAACTATAGAAACGGCACGAACTGTCAAGCCTTATAACTTTACAGTCGTGGAAATTTTATATACAATTGTATAAGGTTAAGTAAAAATGTGGAGTTGAATTGGACAATGGTATAAAACTGTTTGCGTCGTCCAGAGTGGACTTAAGGGCTATTAGATATGTCTACGAGTCTATAAAGGGCTCTAGCTTTTCCCGGTAGATGTTTACTCAGAGATTCTGTGCCCAACTTTTGTTTGCAGGACATATTAAGAAAAGATTTGCTATCGATGAGTTTTATATCTACCTATACAGATAAATAAAATTGAACTGTCTGATTCATATGAACGTTTTTATTGTAATTATCATTGTTTACTGTGTAATGAAATGTACATGATGCCAGCTGAGTTTCTTGCCGGTTCTCCTCAGAAGGCTAGTTTCCGAACCGGTGGTAAATTAAATTCCTCCACATTCATAAGTACCTTACCAGGGCCTAAACTGAATAAATCATTTTCATTTTCAACGTATAGGCGGTACTTATATTTAAAAAAAAAACAATTAAATCTATATCTGTCTGTCTGTCTGTCTACTTGTCCTGCTGAGAACCTTGGTGGGCTTGGGGTTTGAGCAGCCGCCTACTACGCAAGCGACGCAAGTTTGAATCTTAGCGGGGCCTGTACCAATGAATGTCTCTAAAAAAACTTGTGTGCTGTGATTTCACTCCACGTGCTTTACGGTGAAGGAAAACATCGTGAGTAAGCCTGCATATGTCTGAGAAGTAATTCAAAGAAGTGTGTACTTAAAGTGCCTGAGACGGGCAATAGACTCACCATCTGTCACGTTGGCACATAATCATCTTTTGTGAAAAGTGGGTGTTGTTATTACAGCACCTCTGCCTACACCTTCGGGGAAAACAGGCGTGATGTATGTTTTGCTAATCTCTGAAACGAATGGATTAATTTTTGTGGGAATTTCACTAGCAAATAGCTAATGGTACAAAGAGAAACTAAGATAACTTTTATTTAAATAAAACATGAAGTTTCCGCGTCTAAGCAAGTGAAACCGCGGCACAGTTAATAAGTAGTAAGTTCCTTTTTGCAATGTGGTCAACGCAATGTACTCTTTTTTCTACACTTCCAAATATAATGTATACGAAGGTGTGTATGTCTGTCTGTCGTTTGTGTTTCACGGCTAAACTTCTGAAATGACTTTACAAAAAAATTAAACGAAGTATTGACTCCAAAAACGGACTAGACCTTTTGGTACCAAAACAAAGTGGACATAAACGAAGTCACAGGCAGAACCTAGCTCGTTTATGTTCCATAAAAATGTCACACAAATTTAATACAATTGTACTCAATTACTTCGTATCTACGCCGAGATAATTAATGTTAATTAAATTTCTTTAATTCTTTCTTTCTAAAAAGAAAAAGTTTGGGAAAATCTCCGCAAACTTTTCATTCCTTCCGCTTTATACAAATAAAATTAATTACACATTTTTGAGATAAAATCTACGAATCTTTTGGGAACTTGGAGTAATTAATTATATATTTGAAGCTAGCTTTTTCCCGGGAATTCGTATGCATAACATTTCCCTGGGTTTTATGCTATCTCTATTACAAATTAAATAAAAATACTTTTCATCTGACATCTTTTTCCAATCTATACATACATACATATTCATACATTCATACATACAGATAAATAACATTGAAGTGTCTGTTTGTAATTCCAAAATTACAGCTTTAGACTAAATGCATATGAAAGTATACACGGTACTGACGTGATAAAAGCAATTTAAAATTTTTTTTTCTGTCCGTCTGTCTGTCCGTCTGTTTGTTCCAGCTAATCTCCGAAACGGCTGGACCGATTTTAACGGGACTTTCACTGGATTTTAAGGTAGCTGATGTTTCAAGGAGTAACTAAGGCTACTTTTATTTAATAAAAAATATTAGGGTTTCGCGACATTAAGCATGAAACTAAATCTACGCGGTTGAAACCGCTAGGCACAGCTAGTTAATATTTGAAGCTAGCATACATAAATACATAAAAATCTACTTCATCAGACATATATTTTTTCAATTACAATATTCATTCAGATTTTGACTACGTTTCAAGTAATTCGGTAATAGGTTCGGTAGTATAGGTAAAATATCTTGAAGCTTAGGGGAATAGTCATTATGGGAAGTGGTCTTCCAGACAAATGGTCCCACATTGGGCGCTTTCCCACTGCCACGATACCTGTGACACTGTGTACGCGTTCAGTAGTAATTGTATCAAACTACTAGTACGACGATATCGTCCGCCGATACTTGACTACAACGACACAGTGTGAAAGCGTTCAGTAGTAATTGTATCAAACTACTAGTCCGACGATATCGTGTCGTTACCATTATCGTCCAATGTGAAGGCGCCCATTGCGTGACGAAACATTTTTACATATATCCTCACCTAACCAATAATTTCCTACTCCTCCTTATGTCGGATAAATTCTGATATATCTTCGTACGTGACACGCCGTGTGTCATATCTGTCGCGGCTTCTTAATTGGCAACTGCGAATATCGGGTTTAATGGAGTTAAAATTAACATTTCCTTAAGCTTCAAGATATATTTTTGCCACGCAGTCTACCTTTTTTTTTTAGTGGGAAATCCTCTTAGGTTACCTGCTTGCCACGGGTGAGGCAAGCAGATTATGTCAGAGTTCATCATCTCCCTGGCCTTATCCCATACATTGTTGGGGTCGGCACTTGATTCAACCCGATGTGGCTGATCACCTGATTTTAATTTAAACCCGAAGCGACTGCCATCTGACTTTCGCAACCACATTTAGGAGGACAATCTGTGATCTGGGTTAAACCAGTTGTCAGATTATTTTTAGGCCTCCGATTGACCTGTAACGATTGCCAAAGATGTTAAATTGGCAACCGGGACCGACAGCTTAACGTGCTCTCCGAGGCACGGAGGGAACTCGGGCGGTCACCCATCCAACTACTGGCTAGGCGTATGGTTGCTTAACTTCGCTGATCGAATGATATGCGCAATAGCAACTGTGCCACGAGCTCCTCTGATTATGTCAGAGTTGTACTGACTAAAACCCACTGTGTTCCTCTCCCCGCTCTGTTGAGGGGCCGCGGTTTCTGGTCGCATATGCGTCCGCGGTCCGTCACCATTTCACCTCACCAATATAAGTGGTAGGCGTAAGTCGCACCCGTTCCCGACGCCCCCTGACCCGTGTTACGGTGGCATCAAGCGGGCATATGCTCACCTTCGGCCGCCACGCAGTCTACCTAACCTAACTACCTAGTATCGAATTCCTTGTAGCAAAAATCCGTATGAAATCTCGATACGCGACATGAGGCCTTACCTTGACCTCTTATTGCCATGATAGTTTATCTCTTATTATGAGACAGATGCTTTTGTCTGCGGAGTAATTTAAAACGTATGTATAGTGCCTGAGACGGCGATGGACTCACCCTCTGTCTCGTTGTCACTTAAACATATTCGGCTCTGCTTACCCCTTCGGAGACCCTTCTGGGATGGCGTGAGCACATTTTTTCTTTTATCATAAATATATGACGTGTTTAAGTCTGTCACTGTCACACAGTGGAGCTCAGTCAGGCCCTTGTACTTATTTGTTTTTCTCAGTAAAACATCAAACAATTTGAGTAACACTAAGGTACTCATCGGGTACGTTGTCAAGTCATGTGCTCTCGAACCATGACGTCACTGATCTATTCTAGTGCTTAATTAAAACAAAGACGTTCGTCTGTTTGACCACGGTACGTTTATTTTGACTAATGGTCCTGTTACTACAAGGAGACATTTAGTTTTAATTTTAACTGACTGTACAGTACAAATGTCTTCATTAGTAATGGATATTATTTATTGTGAGATTGAAATATACTGTACTCGCATTGTGCGGTTCTAATAAAGATTCTTATTGATCATGTCAGGTCTTACTTCCAACTCATTCTCCGAAGAGGTAAGCAGAGTTGTTAATTAGTAGACTCACAGTTCACCAGTTATGTTTAAATCCCATTTATTAGGGAACCTATTGCCATAAACCTTTGGGCCCGGTTAATGCTACTGGGATATTACAGATGGAAACACTTTGCACTACCCGGGGATCGAACCCAGGAGCTTATAGTGCTATATTATAGAGGAAGTTCAGACTACACTCCTACTCCTCCCCTCCAAGGAGCACTGGCGATCTTACTCTCCGTGGGAACACAACAGTACTCTAAGGCATTATTTGGCTTACATTACTCAAGTGATTTACTTTGTTTTTGAAAATTGTATAATATTTTTGAAAAGAGTAATTACTGAGTTTCTTGCCAGGTTCTTCTCAGTAAAAGCAACCTTCCGAACCTGGCGGTAGCATGTATAATCCTGTATAACCATGTCGTTCTGACGATCAAGTACTTTCAAAGTACTTTGTAAAAGTCTAATCGAATAAAGATATTTTTGATTTTGACTTTTGACTTTGACCTTGACTGTGATCTTCTGTAAGGTGGAAGTGCAATGGTACTAGTCGGGCAGCTCTTAATATGGAACCGGAGTTCCCGTTTTGCCCTACATTACTTAATACAGGATGTAGACTTTTTAAGAGTCATTTTTTGCCACAGGGTATGAGTAAGTGGTATAATATCAAATTAAATATTCCAAAAAAAATCCTTCGGATATATTTTTTTACTTATACCCATACTTATGACATGTTTGTGGTTAAGTGTAGTTGTCAGGGCTTATTAAAGGTTGCTTATTCTTGTTGTAAATTAAAAAGAAACTACCGCAAAAGTAAACATGGGCGAAAATATAAAAAAAACGGTTTTGTGTTTTTTTTTAAATTGATATGTAACAAACGAGCCCTGTGCCAAAAATGTATGCCTAAAAGTCTACATCCTGTATACAAACAAACGAATAGGTATATTTTTGGTCCCATGGTTATTAAAATACTTTGTCAATTGATTTAATTCCATTCACAAAACAAGCCCAATAAAACAGAGAGCGCGCCGTAAGAAACGCGATATCTCTGAAATTTGATAACACACGTCACTGCGTCCAACTGACAAACACCCGCATGTCAATCCATTTAACTAAAATTTTAGTCTTAAAAACTCTTAGCGTTATTAAAATAGAGTTCAATATCGATCAGCAATGTTCCTAATACATTTTTTGTGTAATTATAATTGTATTATCTGCGATATAAAGTTGGAATTCGCTTAGCAATGATTTCATACATTCACATGCCCTGTTAGCCTTTCCCACGTTGCTTTATTTCATCAAACATTCTGCCACGCGTATTATGGTAATAGAAAGAAAGAAATTATTGTTGGCTACTTTGCATAATCCACGAGTGACATCGTGACATTAAGTTGTTTGCTTCGCTAACATCTTCGAACCCGTGTCGTTGTAAAACCAACTTTAACCTGCTAGTTATAAGTGTTATAAAATGTAAAAAGAGGTGGTGATTCACTAACGGTCCTTAGATATGATGTGTCAGGGAGTGTGAAGTTTGTTTTTGTTGATTTTTGAGTTGTACTGTTTTGCTTCGCGGAGTGTAAGTGCCTGCCACTTGTTAGCTACCTGTTTTGATTTGCATATTTGCAAATGTCTGAGGCAAAATATGTTCTAATATTAAACTGTCGTCTATAATGTCTGTACAGATAAATAAAATTGTAGGGTCTGTTTGTAAATAAAAATTAGTTTTTTTACTAAATACCTAAATGTTAAAGTACATAAGGTGCTTATATCTTATATATATAAATCAATCCCCATTGCCCTTGGTCAAGGTATCACGCCTAAACGGCTGGATGGATTTTAACGGGACTTTTAGGGGCAGATAGCTGAAGTTTCAAGGAGTGTTTTAGGCTAAATTTATTTAAAAATACATGAAATTAATTCTAAAAAAAAAAATAATCCAGTAATTTTTAGGCTTCATTTATTTAAGAGAAAAACACAAAGTTACATAGATTTTATTCTTAATATATAATTAATAAGCCGAGCCGATGGAGAGAAAGTGGAATGAAAACACATGTCTTTATAAAACTATTTAACTTTTGGGCATAAGTATACTAACATCAAGTAAGAACTTTGCAAAAAATTATTTGCAAATTTAATTATTTATCTACAATTAATTTAAAGGTAATGTAGGTAACATTTCACTAGCACGATCTTCACGTTTGTTAATCACGCAACAGTGTTTTATATCCTTCCGTCAGAAACAGTTCTGAGACCGTGAGGGTACTTTCAAACTCTTGGCCACTACAACGTTTACGACCGAGGAATATTAAGCTATGTGAAGTACTCGATTTTAAATAAATACATTTATTTTACATCTCTTACGCTGTTGACTCACCATCTATTACGTTGGCAGCAATCCATCTTCTGTGAAAGGTGGGTTTTGAAGCCAAATCATTTAACAAGATATGTTGAATCGATCAGTGTATATAAGTCAAGATAGATACTTAAAAATCTAGATTTAATAGTTATGCTCACGCTTGTATTCCTCGAAGGGGTAGGCTGAGGTATTGTAATAACAACACCCACATTTGACTGATGGTGAATAAGTGCCAACGTGACAGATGGTGAGTCTATCGCCGTATCAGGCACTCTACTATACATACGTCTTTGAATTACTTCTCAGACATATGCAGGTGTCCTCACGATATTTTTCATTCACCGTAAAGCACGTGGTGAGAAATCACTGTACATTAGTTTTTAGAAAAACTTATTGGTACAGGCCCCGCTGGGATTCGAACTTAGCAGGCGACTGCTTAAACCCCAAGGCCACCACGGTGTTTTTTTTTATTTGCCTGTCTGTATGAGTTAAGGTAAAGCCTGGATACTTCTTCAGCTCTAAGAAATTTACAATCATAACAAATTTTATCTCAATAATATTATCTCTCAAAAGAAGTTGCCTTATCAACTTTAATGCAACTAAATATACTGTTATCTCACCTGTCTTTCACCATCAAGACGTCTGTGAAGTGTTCAGATAGTAATATACGATAAAATATGCCAGAGATGGCGTCTATCTATGTAAAAGCCATTAAGTTATATTTAGGACGCGTTTCAAAACGCATTACTAAATTTGTGCCATTTAAGTATTTTTTTTTTAAATAAAAATATTATGACATGAACCCAATAAGGTCGTCTTATCGTTTCAATAGACGACCTTATTGGGTTCCACGTGTATAAAATACAAAAATCATATTTTTTTTACTACTCTATTACTCACCCAATATTTTCCGTTAATTACCCATAAATCAAAAAAAAAATATTTTGCAGTGTTTAATTCTTTTTTTGAATTTTTACAAGAAATTAGCAAAAAACCAAGCACTTTCAATACAGATGCCGTCCAAAGTTTTGAGAGCCCAGCACAAAAAAAGTGGAGACTGATATATACGTTTGCATCACTCCATAAAAAACCCCAAAAAAATGCTAATGCGCATCCAAAGCCAGCACCCAAAATTCATGACGGAACCTATTCACTTAAGTAAGTAGTCTCAAAAAGTTTTCAATCTCTTAATCATCTTCAAGAAAATTTTGGAAACACTTTTTCCAATACACCAAAATTTTTCCTCGGAAATTTCCTCCGAGACATTATCCAACCGTTTATGATCAGTAACACTAAATACATAAAACATCGCGAGGGGAGACAAAGCAAATTTGGTCTTTATAACTTGTTTACCCTGGGACATCAAACGTCTCTTTAATAATGCACCGTTTTATTATTGAAATGCTGTTTACGATGAACGATACGTTATTGAATTACTTATTACTGCGCCGTTCGTGAAGATAGAAGATGGTTTTTTTAAGTTTGTGTGCATATAGGCTTCCATACATCTATATTATAAAATTGAAGTGTCTGTTTTAATACCAAATTAAGAGCTTTTCAATAAATGCGATTGAAAATATATACGTTAGTAGCATAAAAAAACAATTTCAAAAAAATCTCTTTCTCTCTGTTTGATCCGGCTAACCTCCGGAACGGCTGGACCGATTTTTACGGGACTGACGGCAGATAGCTAATGTTATAAGGTGTAACTAATGCAATCTACTTTTATTGAAATAAAAAACATTAGGGCCCTGCGGTCACCCATGAAATTTACTTACTACACGGGTAAAATCGCGGGGCACAGCTAGTAGAGACATTAAATTTTGACAGGTGTGTCCTTAGTGAAGTCTAAATATATACACATATGAATATATACACTAAGAAAGGATTTTTCGAAATTTCACCATAAAATTTAAGGGGTGAAATGGAGGTTGAAAGTTTCTATGTGAAATCTTACCGAATAAAATCTATATATATATATGTATATAAAAAATAATCCCTATTTCCCTTGGTCACGACATTAACGGGACTTTCACTGACATATAGCTGATGCTTCAAGGAGTGACTTAGGCTAATTTTATTTAGGAATAATATCAGGGATCCACGAAATAAAGCATGAAACTAAACCTACATGGTTGAAACCACGGGGCACAGCTAGTGCTTTACAAATATGACAACGATGCAAATGATCTCAGGAAAAACCAATACAAATGGAAGCAAGGTCTTTAGAGAAAACGAATACATCACCGTTTATAAGCAGGGCGTAATACGTAAAGAAAGTTTTCTTAATGCATTCGAGTAAGATCCCCGAGGGGGTCGTAGCAATTTCCGAAGAAAAACAAGGGGCTGCATTACACGAAGATTATATAAATTTTTGATAAATTCAGATCCATTATTGAGTGAGTAAGTTCGTTTTGAAAAAGGCATCGTGTTTTTATTGCATGAATAGTAGCAGCGTTTCTTCACTCACTACCTAGATGGCGTTACTCGCAATTCGCAATGTTTGAATACAAATACACAAGACCTAAACCGCGCAATAAGAGTTTTCGAGTGCATGGTATATATATATAAGTTTCCAACTAGAACAGTTGCCAAACCGACCATTGTTCCGTCCTCGCCGGGGAGGCTCGTCGCGAACTCTACGTCATCGTCCCCCCCGTCCCCTGCTAGGGCCGGCGCGCGCCGAGCCACTAGCCTTAAACACGTCCCTAAATAATACAACTCAGATCCAGCTCCCTAGCTCATCCCCCAGCAACGCCCTAAGCCGAGGTCCGAGCCCCGCACCGGGGCGCCCTTAGCATGACACACCCTCATGGCTGGAAGATATCCCCTTTGCTTGAGATAAGCATGATCACTCGCTATCCCCACAAATTTATCAACAACTAGTACGATTAACAATAAAAATTATGTGACTTATGTTATTGCTTTAAGTAATTATTTTTCAAAAATAAAAGTAGCCAAATTTTCCGCTTCAACATTAGGTATCTGACAGTAAAAGTCCCGTTAACATTAATCTAGTTATTACAGAGCATAGCCGGAGCAAAGAAACAGATAGACAAACAATTGAAAATGTTTTCTTTTGGTCTATATAAATAAAATATAAATACATTGTGGTAACTCGCTAAGTTAGAACTTGAGTTGCTTGCGCAGCTAACCAATAAGCCACCTGTTTAATTTCAACATAGTAGCATAAAATATGACGATGTATAATATTATAATAAGTATCTTTAAACCATCGATACAAATCAATAATCCCCAATCAATAATCAACATTATTCCGAACTAGCGTAGGTACAAATTAATACATCCCGGATGCAATTAAAAGCAATTTATTAGCCATTCACAATGATTGCCCGCCCCGGCCCCGGGCTCTTTATTAAAATCAACAAGTGTTTAGTTGGAACGAGTGATGATTTATATTTTCAGTTGTTAAGGTGAAGTTTGTATTATAATTTCTATTTTTAAATTACGATGATACATATTTATTAATTATTATTATTTATTAAGCCTGATGTGTCCAACTGCTGGGCAAGGGCCTCCCTTTCCATCCATTCCGATCCAGGGCTTTTGTCCGACCCGGGGATCGAACCAAGGAAGTTGTGTTGTGCAATTGCGCTTGCGACCACTAGACTACGAAGGAAAAACTTGCATTTCTGAGAAAATAAGGAAAACAGTTTGTGAGATAGTGAAAGATCACGATTCTGTGAAAACTCGGTCACCCTTAAAGGTAAGTTTGAATTTTCAACGCAATTTTTTTAGATCCTTATAAAGACGTAAACTAAATAAACATTTTCTTGACAAATTAATTTCCGCATCAAATAATGTCCATGCCTTAAGTCCAAGATGCGTTTAGGATGATGTACTCGAAGCTATGTTTTTACGAGAGACAAAAACATGAAAAGGGCGGTGTCCATAACGTTATTTTGGACATGGTCCAAAATATGACGCATTCTGACAACTGGTATTTCTTAGTTAAATATTTCAGTTATGCGATTCTATTAATGGTTCAACTATGCTCTAGAGAAATGTTAAGACGGTCATAATTTAAGACGAATAGAAAAAGAACTTGATTTGCTAGGAAAATGTGAGTGAGCTGATTAATTTGCCCAATAAACAATACTGACATTTGTGCATTGGAATGTGTCCATGGGTTAATATTTCTCATGTGATTTATTTTGCATTTATAAAAATTGTAATTGTGAAAAGAGGTGTTACTGATTTTCTAGTTAGGTTCTTCTGAGTAAATTCAACCCTCCGAACCTGGCGGTAGCGTGTATAATCTATATATATAAAAATGAATCCCCATTTCCCTTGGTCACGGGATCACGCATGGCTGGCACGGCTGGACCGATTTTACCGGGACTTTCACTGGCAGATAGCTGATGTTTCAAGGAGTGACTAGAGGATTCCGCGGGAAGCCATTGAAATTAGCTCTACGCGGGTGAAACCACGGGGCACAGCTAGTCCTGTATAATAATGAAATTCAGACAATTTGAAAGTACTTAGTCTAATCAAATAAAGATATTTTTGAGTTTGAGGCTGCTTGCTATTTAAGTTCATGGTGTGACATCACTGTCTTTAAGGTTTAAGAATTACTCAATGGTGCAAACTGTAGAAATCTACGTAGCAGCCGACTACTCAAATCACTTGGGTGGTAACCAAGTGACTCGTATGTTTAAGTGAAATAACTCATCGAATTGAGCAACGATGTAGTATCTTTCAAAACAAAATAATTACATTGAAATCCAACGGTAGTTAAATTATTATTTACACGCTACAAGAATCCATTAATCTCACGTCGCGGAGGTATGAGTGATTGCTTTATTATTTGGAAAACTGAACGTATGACCGCAAAGTGAAAACATACACACAGCCGGCTCCCTATATCAGTTGAGGTTTGCAAACAGAATTAGACGCATGAGTCTGAAAAATTTTTTCATCTCTGAATAGGCACTGTCTACCCAAGAACGGTATTTACTTCTTTGATATTTTTGTTGCTTTGATTCTGAAATATTCATGATTCTTGGTTGACTTTCTGCAGTGTCTGTTACATAGAGTATATGAATAGTGGATATGCCATTAAAACTCAGTGTCAACGTCAATTTATCGATATAAAGTACTAGTGTCTGTGGAAACACACTACAATTTTTAATTTGCCTCGATGAGGGCCACATTGACCACCTTTTTTTCTGCTGCCCAAAATTAAATTTCTCCTTGTATGACGTTCTCCCTGATAATATCCCTCGTCCTACAAATATGAAATGTCTCCTCTCTCTTGTAAATACTCCCTTTATTAAATGTTTAGCCCATTTTATTAAAAGTAACAATATTAAGCTTTAATTCATATACAACTAACGGCATGCCCTAAATGTTGTAACATTATTGTTCGTCTGTAGTAAAATTTTTGTCTGTACTTTGTGACGTCACTTGTTTTTATAGATAAATTCAGTTGTTTTGGACTACTTCTACTTTGGGATCTTGAGCCTAGTTGCATGTTTCAATCCTCATCCCACCGAACAATCTCCGTCGTTTATCCACAACAACCACGTGACATTGGCGGAATAGCTGCACTCAAGCTCGTCGCCACCATTAAAATAAGAAGAAGAAGAAGAAGAATTTTTAATTTGGACTTGATATGGAATCAAAGAATATATGGGAGCTGTATGTGAGTATGGGGTTGACCTTGCATGTAAATTTATTATGTCATGATGACCACATGACCACACAGGTAATTGGGATATTTCTTCATTTGATTATGAGCTGAAAGTGAACTTAAATAAAGTGGAAACTGCTTTGAATTGGAAAATGCTGCCAAATGATACTATGTCTTCATTCCTGTTCGTCTTGGATACATTATAATCAAGCGCTTAGAATTGACATTTGAAAGACCAACCAGCATAACATTTAATAATAATAATATAATAATAATAATAATGTTTATTTCCACAAAAACCATTTACACAAATCTTATGAATTCCCTGACTTCTGAGCTAGGCTTGAATGCCTGTGTTACAGAAATCAGTGTCTTCTCACATTAATTTTCCTAAATAATTTCTGTGATAACAAGGTACACTAGAAATGCAATTTATTTTAAGAGTATATTTATTTATATGATAGAAGTAAAAATGGATGCAACGTCGTGTGTGTGTGAGTGTGTGTGTGTGTGTGTGTGTTGTTATTTAATACAGAAATGATTAAGGATTTTGGGGTTTTTTAATTATTAGGTTTTTTTAGCGCCAGTTGACTAGTATCATAACTATAAAAGCAAATTTAACATTATTGCATCGTATTTGGTTTTCGCAAAAAAAATTTTTAGGTTATTTTGTTCCAAAACTGGATTTTGTACAGACACCATTTACAATTTTATTAGAAGATACAAAATCTAATTAGATAGTAAGAGAGCAAAGCTTGGCGGATGCTATTTTGAACATTCATTTAAATGAGTTATGAGCGATTCAGAGAAACACTTCACGTTGTTACGACTCAAATAAATTATCTTCTGTTTTTTCTTGGAAAACGTTCATTCATTCATAATTATAATTTTTATTGGAGGGAGAAATTCAGGAGAGAGTTTACCCTTAGTGTAGCTAACCAGTAAATTATTGCTAAAAAAAATTCATACCATTGTTAGTATCTCTACATATATGCAGATAAATAAAATTGAAGAAGTTTTAAATTTTTTCTCTGTCTGTCTGTCTGTTTGTTCCGGGTAATCTCTAAAACGGCTGGACCGATTTTAACGGGACTTTCATTTGCAAGTAGCTGATATTTCAAGGAGTAACTTAGGCTACTCATATTTATTAATTATATTAGGGTTCCGTTTCAATAAGAATAAAACTAAATCTACATATCAGCTACCTGCCAGTAAAAGTCCCGTTAAAATCAGTCCAGCCGTTTCGGAGATTACCCGGAACAAACAGATAGACAGACAGACAGACAGACAGAGAAAAATCTTATAACTTGGTTTTTTTGTGTCTGTAGCGTGTATACTTTCAAATGCATTTAGTGAAAAACTCTTATTAAGGATTTACAAACAGACACTTCAATTTTATTTATCTGTATAGATGTACAGATTAGGTGAGTGTTTATTCAACAAATGTAAATTTACTTGTTATAAATTACTTCCATTTTCATTGTAACTCTCTCGAATACTACCTACCATAGCATAACTGTAAAATAATTACAAAATTTCCACAATGCTAAGGCAATGGATCAACGAAGGGCTGAATTCGATTATTTGATAAGGCCCCGTATTGAATCGTATGGGACATCCCATTAAGTCCAGGAACTGCGAATGAGGTGTCATTCTGAACTCGGGCAGTTAATATCCGGGATACTAGACGCTTTGAATATTTCGGGATGATTAAAATTGGCGCAAATCAATGTGTATTTGGGATACAAAGGTTGTACTCAATAAACGCCTGTATTCCCGTAGGGGTAGGCAAAGAGCCAAGTGACTAGACCAACGAAGCAATCCTCATTTCTATCTTCTAATTGATATTGTGAAATTCATTCAAAAATCTTTATTTGATTGGACATTTAACGAAGTATTTTCAAATCATCAATACAACATGAATATTCATGCTACCGCCGGGTTCGGAAGGTTGCTTATACTGAGAAAAACCCAGTAATTTCTCTTTTCAGCAAAAAAATACAATTTTGTTTTACAATAAAAAATCACAAAAAATATACATATAATAAGCCCATGGCCACAGTTTCAGTGCACAAAAATTTATAAAAACCAGATTCAATTATAGAGACCAGAGAGAGATTAGGTTCTAGTACACCTATCCGTTCAGGAACCCTTGAAGGATAATATAAACAAACAAACCTCCCGAAAGTTAAGGATTATATATATACCAAAACATCTTACAATATTCGATCCATATATTTCGAAGACGCGTACGAAGTAGGGTAAACTCTCCAGTTACCGTCTTTCGAGTTCCGAATTAATTTTCGTAAATGGTGGCAGGTGCCTCGAAATGCTTCGACGCGCTCTTAACTTTTCTATTACCTTTAAAACCCGTGATTTATGACGTAAACAAAATGTGAAAATTGTTTCCGAACTGTTTATTTGAGTGTATAAATAATATATGACTCTGAACACGGTTATTACGCTAACATTTCTTTTGAAATGGCTATAATTTAATTTTATATGGGCGGGGTTTTTAAATTGTGAATAGTGTTTGTTTTTGTAAATATTTTTAAGTTGCCTTTTATGATTTAAGTCGTTATTGTCGATGAACCATTGAAAATGGCTATGTCTGTCTTTATGAAAAAGGCTCTCTCCCTATCACATGGCACTTAACCATAACTGGTGAAATTTTGGTGTACTATAAGTAAATCTCCCGTGTATATAACCCTTTCCAGTTTATATTATGTACCTAACGATAGCAAAAACGTAAATCTTTATAAAAAAGAGTAATTTTTCTTCTTGCCGAGAACTTTACGGTAATAACTATATGGTGTGACGACATGAAACATTATTTTAAAAGTCTTAGTTTGTATGATATATTTTTGAATTTCAATTAGAATATTCACTGCTGGAATTATAGTGATCTCTTTGATTTTGTTTTATAATGACTTGCATGCTAATACAATTTGTCACTATTGTGAATATTTATACCTATTATCAAATTTGATTTTGGATGATGATTTCATTAAGATTTATATTGTTTCGATGATATGTACATGATGCCTGGCTGAGTTTCTTGCCGGTTCTTCTCAGAAGGCTAGTTTCCGAACCGGTGGTAAATTCTCGACTTTCATAAGTGCCTTACCAGGGCCTAAACTGAATAAATATTTTTCATTTTCATTTTCAGTGAGTGGAATTATCGCCTTACAAATAACATAAATGTAAAAAAAATTCACGGTCACGGCCTTAATCTTCAGTAGGTATAGCAACATAAATATTATGTTCATAGCAGGAATTTTTAAATAATTGAGAAAAGGCAGTTCCTATTTAAAACAGAGAAACCGTATTTTCCGATAATATTATGGACCTTTCCAGCAAATACATAACTATTAACTTCATAATTTCAAAGCAGTCTAAGTTCTTCAAAGTTTCGTCTCATTATGCATCTAGTACAATATCCACAATCAAACATCAGAGAGTAAATTCGGTCCATTAGTGGTGTTTGTTATCGATTAAGACAGCGTTAGCTCGTTCCAGTCGATTCAGCAGCAAACAGACAGTTTGCTAACTTCGCCAAATTGCACCCATTCATGAGTCTAGTCAGCGGTTAGAATTGTTCCGAATAAGGGTGCCTTTACCCTACGTTAATAATTTTGTAACAGTCTGAATCGTAATTATTTCTTATTCGATCATTTTTGCTGCCTTGTGGGCTCTATATATCTATTGGGTGAAAACGCTACACTGTCCTGTTTGACTCTCGGGTCGGACTACGTTATATAAAATTTAAATTACAAAGTAGGTACATTCAAATCTAAATTTATTTTGTATTTTTAAAACTGTATAATATTCTTTAAAAGAGTAATTACTGAGTTTCTTGCCAGGTTCTTCTCAGTAAAAGCAACCTTCCGAACCTGGCGGTAGCATGTATAATCCTGTGTAATTGTGTCATTCTGACGATTTGAAAGTACTTTGTATAAAGTCTAATCGAATAAAGTTATATTTGAGTTTTTTTTTGAGTTTACAGAAGGACACTAACATACATGATACCTACAGGATTATAAGTGTTACCACCGGGTTCGGAAGGTAACTATTGCAGAGAAGAACCCAGCAAGAAACTCAACAATTACTCTTTTCAAGGCTAAATTACCCGGTAAATGGCAAGAGGCTCACCCCCTATTACATGGGACTTAATCGTAACTGGCGAAAAGTGAGTGAACTACACACCTATCTCATAATCATTGTCAATCTATCATTGCATCAGGTCACGGTTTGGCCCCTGGCACTACAATTAAATTTTAATGTTCACGCCATCTCAGAGGGGTCTCCGAATTGGTAAGCAGAGGTGTATTAACAACAGCACTCACATTTTACTGAATATGATTAAGTGCCAACGTGACAGAGGGCGAGTCCATCGGCGCCTCAGGCACTATACCTGCATACGTCTTTGAAATACTTCTTAGACGTATGCAGGATTCCTCACAATGTATTCCTTTACCGTAAAGCACGTGTTGTGTAATCACTGCACGTAAGTTTTTCTAAACTCATTATTTCAGGCCCCACTGGGATTTGAATGTGCGTCGATTGCGTAGCGGGCCACTGTATAAACCTAAAGACCACCACGGCTCACTAAAAATAGATCTTAATAGAAACGTGTATGCTTGAAAAGAAAACATATCCATTTCCTCAACAGAACTGCCAATTTGCGATCGAAACACTACATCAATGTCTTACGACGTTGACGCTCCGTGCCGTCGTCAAGGCAACGTTCCCCCGACCTACCCTAAATGGAAAATCTAATAAAAACACACATCCTACCGACTTTATCGTACATCCCAGTAGTTCTTAATAGCTAGTTCTTAAGGGTTATAATAGCTTAATGAAAATGCAAAGTTTACTGCTTGGTATTTGAATACCGTAGGTTTCCTTTTGCTTGTTTAGTAATGGGATATTATTGTATGTACATTAAAATGTAAGCGAAATATTTGTTTTTTTTGTTTTCTTTTACGACAAATGTTTTTTTTTTAATTAAAAGGAAAAGTTTGCATTCGATTTCAATTATTAGTAGCTCAATGTGGGAAAGTATCACGGAACAATTTAATTTTACATACATGTTCAGAAACAATTTTTTTTAAATGTTGAGAAAACTCGAACTGAAAAAACACTCGAACCCACGACCTTTGCAAACCGTGCAGTTGCTGTACCAACTTCACAGCCCCACAGCTGCATGGGACTCAGCATTTTAAGAAATAGAGAGTTGTTCAATATTGTCAAGAGTACTCGTTTTTACCTTACCATTGTGCAATATATCCATAAAGTAGGAAGTATATATGGGTTGTGGTAACCGCTTATCGAAGGTGAGTGACGTTACGTTGTCAATGTGATGTTTAAGGAGAAACAAATCGTAAACATACACTTTTCAAGTTGGCTCACCGCAGATTTTATTATTTCCAGAAAATAACACTAAAATGTACTTCAAAACTCGGGGAAGACAGTTTTGCAAAAAATAAAGGTGACATAAGGGCAGCTCTTAAATTAGTCAGGAATGACATCACTGACATCTAATATGAAGGACTGGTTAGTTTTCGACTTGATTCGTGCCATTGTAGCGAGCATATTTTAGTAAAGTTCTCGATACAATAGAGAGTTTCGCAGCGAGAGATTGAACATTACAAATGAAATGAACATTATTTATTCAGTTTAGGTCCTGGTAAAATATTTATGAACGTCGAAGAACTAACTATCGGTTTGGAAACTAGTCTTCTGTGAAAAACCAGCAAGATTTGTGATCTTTTGTAAGTAGGAGAAGGTATACTTCCCAGTGGGTCAGCCAAGAATTTTGAACGGGGATCCCTTAATGCCCTGACTTTCTTAATACATGGGAGTTGGACTTGTGTAAACATTTATTTTGAGACTGTTTTCATGTTATATTTGCATGATATTGCTTCGTCGTATTGTGTCCTTTGTGAAAGGTATTATATTCAACAATATCTCGGGACAATCCCGCCAGTTATATTTGTTTGGAAATCTCTTTTATTGGCCTAAGAGGCGGAGATAAAACAATATTACGTTTTAGGAATTTTACTATGATATTGTAGGTACGAGTACTGTTTTTGAAGTGCAACCACTAAGAGCGGTATACAGTATACAGGTCAACGTATACAGGTATTCAAGAATCACACTTGTACGGTTAGGCAATTTAGGCATAGAACGTATCTCTGCGTTCTCTTTTAAATCTATACAGATAAATAAAATTGAAGTGTCTGTTTGTAATTCCAAAATCGATTTTTTTTTTGATTTGATTTCAATTTTACCGGAAAATGAAGTATGAGGTATTACTTATATACAGGCAAAATTGTACGTACCTAATGCTATAAAAACTCCATGGTAAACTGTTTCTCATAGTGTAAGCGTTGGCATGAATTACCACCCAGGAACTTATAGTGGCGTGCTCATTGCAGATGACGTGTTGAGTTAATTACCGTACTGACACGTGTGCCTCGTTAGTTACAGCCCTTTGGACTGACCAAGGGCTTGCTATGACTGGGGATAGGGTATGGGCGGCAGCGGAGAGAAATTTCAAGAGATGCAAACATTTTAAAGCATGAAGATTTTTAGTAGCAAAAAGAATAATAAATAAAACAAAAAAAAATACTAGTGTTCTAAAATGTTTGAAATTAGAATGAAATTTTATGACTGAGTGCTGATTTTAATGAATAATTGAAAAAAATAAAAATAGCTTTTTGATTATTCATATTAAGTAATTGTTAGAATATGTCATAAATATAAAAAAAATAATTTTGATTTATTCTTTAAGAAAGTGGTTTTTTTGTTTGAAACTGGAGAATAAAGAACATTTTCGGTCAGAACTGCCAAAAGGGGCAGTGAAAAAAATCATTCAGCCACACTTTTTTTTAAAATTCATAGCTTATAATGTTTGTGGAGAAGAATGGGTAGCGTGGTGGAAGAAATACACTTAGTTCGTATTTATCCTTGTACAAACAGTTTATTTACTCGTAATTTATACATTAAGAATAGTCAACACACACCACACAAGATAGCCACAAACACAAAGCGAAGGAGTACAGCGAAGAAGAGACAGAGTTATAAAATATCGACTAGATAACAGTATAGCGGAGCGATAGACAAGCGACACGGGCTTCGCGGGCTGAGTACGTAAGCCGACTGGCCGCGGTGCGCAGGCGCATTCCAACCGGTGGAACCTGCGCATGCGAGCCGCGCGTGATCGCTGCATTGTGCGTTTCCAATGCACCGTTTCGAGTTATCGAAATAAATATCAAATAATATATTTTACATGTTACGTATGACTATGAGTGTCGATGTGTGTGTTGTA
Source organism: Watsonalla cultraria (assembly GCA_964035505.1). Lineage (NCBI taxonomy): Eukaryota > Metazoa > Arthropoda > Insecta > Lepidoptera > Drepanidae > Watsonalla > Watsonalla cultraria. The sequence continues at coordinate 1,071,595 of OZ037715.1, forward strand.
TGTGTGAATGTATGTATGAATGTATGTATATTTGAGTGGAGTATACCACATCACTCCCCTCCAGAGACCGTCACTACGGGCGATAAAAATCCGGGAAGCGGACTCTGCGGCCTGAGCGTGTTCTTCTGACATCCTCCTGGATCTGTGGCTTTGGATCAGGAGTGGTTTTGGAAGGATAGTCAGGACCATGGTTGGGGAGAGGGGTAGGAATAGGATTTACAGAGGGAGTCAAAGTGGGGTTGACAGATGGGTCAGACAATATGTAGGCCGGTTTGAGGCGGTCTACAGATACTGTGACGCTTTTCCCTTTTAATAAAATTTTGAAAATTTTGTTGTTGCGTTCGATGACTTCATATGGGCCCGAGTAAGGTGGTTGAAGGGCACCACGTAAAGCATCGTCCCTAATGAAAACGTGACTGCACGTCGCCAATTCTTTATAAATAAAGATTTTACTTTTATTGTGCCGTGCAGCTGGTGTAGGTTGTAGCTTGGAGGTAATTTGACGGAGTCGAGTGGTGAAGTCTGATATATCAGTGGATTGGGGAGCCGCAGCCTGGAAAAATTCACCAGGTAAGCGTAACGGCTCGCCGTATACCAACTCGGCCGAAGATGCTTGGAGATCCTCCTTGAAGGATGCCCGTATACCAAGCAGTACAAAAGGTAATGTGTCCACCCAATTAGAATCTGCGTGGCACATTATCGCTGCTTTTAACTGTCTGTGGAATCGTTCCACGAGGCCGTTGCAAGCTGGGTGATACGCGGTTGTCCTGCGATGTTTGAATCCAATCACTTTTCCGAGGTACCGGAAAAGTGAAGATTCAAACTGTCGACCGCGATCGGTGACAATATCCGTTGGACATCCAAATCTGGATGTCCACGATATTAATGCCTTCCCAACTGTTTCGGCTGTCATATCGGTCATCGGTGTCACTTCTGGCCAGCGAGTGAAACGATCCACAGCAGTAAAACAGTACCGGTATCCCTGAGAAATAGGGAGGGGGCCGATAATGTCAACGTGGATGAAGTGAAAACGAGCGCGAGGTAGGTCGAATGTCCCTAACGGTGATGCGACGTGGCGATGAACCTTGGCGCGTTGGCATGCCAAACACTGACGAGTCCACTCCCGACAGTCCTTGCGCACTCCAGGCCATACGAATCGCATAGCTATCAGCTTTGCGGTGGCGTTGGCACCTGGGTGGCTGAAGCTATGTAGGCTGTCGAAAAGCTTTTTCCTCAATGGCTTGGTGATAAAGGGCCTTGGTGTAGGAGCGCTAACGTCGCAATACAGCTCTGTTTGTGAGTTGGGAATTCGCAGTTTTGCGAGTTGAAGTGAAGATTCTTCTCTCAGAAGTTGAGCCAACTCTAGATCAGACGCTTGGGATGAAGCCAGCGTATCCAGGTCGATTGGCATCTGCAGTTCTTCGATACGCGACAATGGGTCTGCTACAACATTGTCCTTACCCGATATGTGGCGGATGTCGGTTGTGAACTGCGAGACGAAATCGAGGTGGCGGTACTGCCTAGGTGAGCAGTTTGCTTTCCTCTCGCTGAATGCATAAATGAGTGGCTTGTGGTCTGTGTACACGACAAAGTGGCGAGCTTCTAACATATGGCGGAAGTATTTAATGCTTTCATATATGGCTAGAAGTTCGCGGTCGTATGGTGAATATTTCTGTTGTGAGGGGCTCAACTTCCGCGAGAAGAATGCTAAGGGCTCCCAAACATCGTCTCTCAATTGCTGCAAGACTGCACCCATGGCCAGATCGGACGCGTCTGTCACCAACGCGAGGTCAGCCTGACAATCTGGGTGTGCCAGCAGTGCAGCATTAGCGAGGTTTTCTTTGCATCTGTTGAAGGCTAGCAGTGCGTCGCCGGCTAGGTCTACCGGGTGAGAAGATTTCACACTGCCGGTTAACAAGGCGTTTAGAGGAGCTTGAGTTGAAGCGAAGTCAGGTACGAATCGTCTATAAAAATTGATCATCCCCAAGAATCGTCGTAGCTGCTTGACTGTTTTGGGGGGAGGGAACTCGCTGATAGCTCTGACTTTGGATTCCAAGGGTTTGGTGCCGGACGCGGATATGCTGTATCCTAAAAAGGTTACTTCCGATGCACCAAAAACGCATTTGGAGGTGTTGACTAGTACGCCATACTCCTTCATGCGGCTGAAAAGTTGGTGAAGGTGTGCTTCATGTTCCTCTGCGTTCCTGGAGAAGACTAGGAAGTCATCTAAGTAGGAGTAGCAAAAATCAAGGCCACGCGTCATTTCATCGACAAACCTTTGGAATGTCTGTCCGGCGTTACGTAACCCGAAGGTCATAAAAGGGAATTCGAATAGTCCAAAGGGTGTCGTGATCGCAGTCTTCTCTATATCAGCCTCGACTACGGGGATCTGATTATAGGCCTTCATGAGGTCTATTGTGGAAAAGATTGTGCAACCAGAAATGGAGTGGGCAAAGTCGTGAATGTGCTTAATGGGATAACGGTCTGGAACAGTCCGTGCATTAAGCATGCGATAGTCGCCGCATGGGCGCCAGCCGTTATCCTTCTTAGGCGCGAGGTGTAAAGGAGAAGCCCAGGGGCTGTCAGAAGGACGCGCCGTACCACTAGTTAGCATGGACTCAAATTCCTGCTTGGCAATTTTCAGTTTGTCCGGTGCGAGTCTGCGGGGAGTGCATGATATGGGTGGGCCTGGTGTGGTCCTAATGTGGTGTCTCGTGTTGTGTGTTGGAGTAACGGGGGTGCCTGAAGGGCGAGTTATATCTGGAAACTTACTCAAAATGGCATGGAAACGCGTGTCGCCTGTCGAAACCTTAACAGAAAATACATTATCGTTAGCAAGAGAAGCAGTGGTCGTAAGCGTAGTAGTATTATCAATGAGGCGTTGATTTCTGCAGTCTACTATTAAATTATAAAAGCTGAGGAAATCAACGCCTATAATTGCCTTAGTTACATTGGCAACTGTAAAACGCCAAGCAAAGTTGCGTCGGAGGCCAAGGTTCAAGTTAAGCTCGATAGTGCCATAGGTGTCGATGATACTTCCATTGGCGGCGCTGAGTTGGAAGTCCGTTTTGGATCGTCGTTCTCGAAGAGCAGAACGGGGGTAGACACATAGGTCGCTGCCGGTGTCCACCAGGAACTGTGTGTTAGAACTACGATCGGTTACGAAAAGGCGACTAGAAGATGATGGGCAATCGGTCGTCGCCATTAGCGAGTGCCCGAGGGGTTTCCCGCCTTCTTGTAGTCGCAAGGTTTGATGCACTTGTTTGCATTTGAGCCAAACTTGCTGTGGTACCAGCATATTGGGTACTTTTTGTAGCTGGAGCTTGACCGGTTTCGGCTTCTGTGACGCGATGGGGAGCGGAAGCGTTCGCGTTGTCGTGAGCGGTCTGTAGAACACGTCGAGCAGCACGACGCATGGGTACGCTCCTCTAGTCTGCGGGTAAGTTGTTCCACCATCTTCTTTAGCTCTGCTATTTCCTCAGCTGGATTAAGTAGATGGCCACCAGTAGCCGCATGAGATGATGAGGCAGCAACCGTTCGCGGTGTCGTCAGCTCCTGTATCCGGTCAGCCAGATCTGCTAGTTGCTCCAGGGAGTGAGTGGGTTGGGATGCCAGTACCGTCTGGATGTCATGGGGAAGACGGTTGCTCCATATTGTTCGGATGAACTCCTCGGGGACAGATGGTCCGGCAAGGTCTTGGAGGTGCCTCAAAAATTGTGAAGGCTTTCTGTCTCCTAGGGCTTCATGTGTAAGCAACCGTTTGACCTTTTCCTCGTGGGAAGCAGAAAGGCGCTTGATCAGAACAGACTTGATTTTCTCATACCTGTTCGTGTCCGGAGGTTTGGCTATTATGTCCTTCACCGTTTTAGAGTACTGAATCCCTAAGTTGTTGATCACTTGCGTGTACTTCATGGAGTCCTCAGTGACGTCGTGGTACTCAAACTGGCCCTCTAGTAACGCAAACCAAAGTTCGGGATCCTCAGGTGAAAATTCAGGAACTTTAATTTTTATTCGCCGAATATTATATTCTCGTGCAGTGGAAACGCGCACTTTCCTTGCCGGCCGCGTGGTAACATGGCTGGCTTTCGGCGAACCCACAGTTTTGGTCGAGTCACTACTGCTACTATCACTCATTTTAATCGCCTTAATCTTCGTGTTCTTCTCGGGGTCACCAGTTGAGGAGAAGAATGGGTAGCGTGGTGGAAGAAATACACTTAGTTCGTATTTATCCTTGTACAAACAGTTTATTTACTCGTAATTTATACATTAAGAATAGTCAACACACACCACACAAGATAGCCACAAACACAAAGCGAAGGAGTACAGCGAAGAAGAGACAGAGTTATAAAATATCGACTAGATAACAGTATAGCGGAGCGATAGACAAGCGACACGGGCTTCGCGGGCTGAGTACGTAAGCCGACTGGCCGCGGTGCGCAGGCGCATTCCAACCGGTGGAACCTGCGCATGCGAGCCGCGCGTGATCGCTGCATTGTGCGTTTCCAATGCACCGTTTCGAGTTATCGAAATAAATATCAAATAATATATTTTACATGTTACGTATGACTATGAGTGTCGATGTGTGTGTTGTATGTGTGAATGTATGTATGAATGTATGTATATTTGAGTGGAGTATACCACATGTTTGCTATGACTTGTACCAAACGGGTCGAAACTAAAAGGTGAAGCCGGCCTCAAACTAACGAACATTTTAGGGGTAGATCTGGGACTTGGGATTTGAATTTGATTGCAACTTGTCAGACACAGCTAGTTGTTAGTAACATGCACCATTTTTCTATAATAGGTACTTCTATTCTGACTGACCGCGCTCGCTTCATAATACGTTGAATTTCCTGTAGGTCTTTTATGTATCTATAAGTATAATCATTATGATTTTAGCTTTCGGAGTTTAACTCCTACATGTGGGTAAACACCGTATCAAGACCCGTAACGTATTTTAGAAGAACGATGCTTTCTAACAGACAAAATAATCTTGTATGGAAATGGCGACTTGAATAATTTTACAGTTTATACAAAACCTAACTATAAAGTGCAGTTAAGTTGTAAGTGCCGCTGTAATCGACAGTAAGTGGGGAATATTATTTTAATAATTTGCATGCAACTAGCAGTTGTCTATTTTTATCTCTTATCTGAAGCCTGTATTATCCTGCGCAAAGCATTCCTTTCATTTCGGTACCGTAAAACTAAACATCAAACCTAAGAAGCTCTTAATACGCGCTGCTTAAACGATCACAGTTAAGTCCCCGTAGTACTTACATTTCGGCCTTTCACTTACAATGAACGACAAATCATCTTAAATACTATTTTCATCACAGTAGCCAAGTTGTTAAATAATCAAGTTAAATAATACCAAAAAGTTAAAAATGATCACTTGAAAACCGTCAAAAAATCACCCCTGTGGCGCGTGGCCACGTCATTAGAAACAGATGCCCCGCGGTACTGTGAATAATAATCATTGGGGTGACTAATTGACGGCCGGAACTGACACTCCCGTGGGATGACGCATCTACCTACCGATTTATATACTGCTACTGTGCCTACAAGATAGATTATAATACATTTACACATACATGATATGCTGGGGTTTTTCTCGCTCAGAGAATCAGCATTGTTATTCAACGTGGCAATGCCAGCCTTCTTGGCACGATCCCGAGAGACACCGACTTGGGCCAAGGTTTCTACTTGTCAATTTTAAGAACTGTTCTTTGTGTTTATAATTAAGTTTTTATTCAATAATTATAAAACAAAAATAATCATTAAAAAAATTCTAAATATCTTTATTTGATTAGATTTCTAACAAAGTACTTTGAAATCGTCAGTGATTAGACAGAATTATACATACTACCGCTGGGTTCGGAAAGTTGTGTAAACTGAGAAGAACCTGGCAAGAAACACTGTAATTACTCTTTAAAAAAAGACAATTTAATCATAAAAAATATATAAGTAATTAATTAACCCAGTGCACAAAAGTCGATAAAAAATATGAGAACCAAAATTGGGTACTATGTATAATTGTGTAGCTTGAAATGACCAGGCAGCAGTGAGCTGTTCACAAGTATGACGAGAATGCCAGCCATCGCCCTCCTCAACCATTATAGAGGGAAGTGAATAATTACTAGTTTCTGCCTGGAATTTGAGCTAACTCTTACTTTATACGTATAGATAACTTAATTTGTGAGAGTTTTACAGTGCAGCGAAAATGTTATGAAGATAATTCTTTTAGTGACAGTGCACTAACGTAACCCAATTATAATATGAAATTTAAAATTTTTAAAAAAACATTTTTACTCCATCAGACTGGAATAGATTTTGCTCGTGTCGGCGCCAGATTGTCCATTTAATAGTTTCATTTCCATGTGACAAAAGTGGAGCCAAAACACATTTTAACTAAAACCAATTCATTGGGTTAACTTGATTCCACTAATTGAATGCGGATGAGTCAAATTCATATAGAATCTATACATCTATACAGATAAGTAAAATTTAAGTGTCTGTTTGTAATTCCAAAATAACTAAATGCATATGAAAAACCAATATTTAAATATTCCTCTCTCTGTATGTCGGTATGTGTGTCTATTAGTTACGGCTAATCTCTGAAACGGCTATACAGATTTTAACAGGACTTTCAATGGCAGGTAGCTAATGTTACAAGGACTAACTTAGGCTACATTTAATTTAAAAAAAACTTAGGGGTTCCGCCGGACACCCATGAAATTTACTCTAAGCGGTTGAAACCGCGGGGCACAGCTAGTATTAAATAAATTAAATGCTGATTTTGGTAGCTTATTTATATGATTAATTGATGTGAAAGTTAATTTATTAAACTATTTAAAAAAATCAGGCTTGGATTATAAGGGAAGTTATATTATCGGTTTAAGCAGAGCGTATTAAAAACTTCTGAGCTTTGATGTTTCATTATAGTACTGGAAAATTAAACGTCAAAGCTAAGTAGTTCTTAATACGCGCTGCTTAAACGATCATAGTTGGCCCCTTGTACCCCTAGTAGGTTTTAACATGCTTTAACGTTGAAAATATGGATTGCTTATTTTCCTCATTTAGCAGAGAGTGTACGAAGTTATCTAAATACAAAAAAGCGCAGATCATAAGGTCAAGCGACGACGTTCGAACCGGTCAAATCTATACTCGGGGCATTGGTTCATGCACTCCTAGTTTCACGACCTAAGGAATTTTATGAAGAAAGAAAGAAACAAGATATTATTATTCAACCTTGATTTCCCAGGAAGCTGATAATTCCTAACAAAACTCATATCGGACTAGACCACCGGATGTAAAATCGATCTAAAAGTCAATAAAGGCAGGAATTGTCGGAACCGCTCAACATTCCGAGACGCGCCTCTCTACAATTATATTGCAATGCGACTCTCGTTTGACAGGCGCAGGCAGACGGACGGACGAAACGCTGCGTTTTTGGTCTGGAGCAACAATACATTTATTACAAAATAAATATACCGATCTAACATATATATTAATATAAAGCTACATCAGTCTATTTGATGATTGATAATATTTGGGTCTTCTTAATTTCATAAGTTCCACAATTTATGAAAACAATACTAACCAAATGCCCGTTTACACGTATCTGTATTATAGAATTTGGCAATGTTTTCATTATTATGTAACTTAATAGGCCATTGCATTTGTAAAAAAAATATTGCAAGTATATAACAAGCTCGTGAACAAATTTTATTTGTTAATGATATCGTTTTAATGATGTACGACCTTTTTTGCCCTTGGTTATTGAAAACTATTTATAAAAAAATAAGAGCGTGCAAAAGCAGCGTTTCTACCGCTCGTATGTAAATGAATTCAAACTGTATGGCGTTAACCATTACCTCATGTGATTTACACTATATCTTCCACACTGTCTGGCGTATTTCCTTTACTGACTAAATATTTGCATAGATTGGTGTGCTTGCTTACAAATTGCTTGTCATAATTTGATGTTGTCCATATTTACATAGCTTACACCATTTACTGCACATTGATTTGCAAATTTAGGTGCCTTATTCTGTTTCAGATATGAATGAAAATGAAAATGATTTATTCAGTTTAGGCCCTGGTAAGGCACTTATGAATGTCGAGGAATTTACCACCGGTTCGGAAACTAGCCTTCTGAGAAGAACCGGCAAGAAACTCAGCTGGCATCATGTACATTTCATTACACAGTAAACAATTATAATTACAATAAAAACATTTAAAATTATTCACAATAGTGAAAATTGTATCAGCATGCATGTGTAAAAAATAATAATTAAAAAAGTAAAACAATACCAAATGATTTATATTTGTATATTGTTCTATATCTTTTTAGGGAGAGAGCAATCATCTATAGTGTATGTATAGATATGCATAGAGCCTAAGACGCCGACAGACTGGCTACTTCTTCAGTGAAAAGTGGGTGTTATTATAAAAACACCTCTGCCTGCCTACCCTTTTGGAGAATACAGGAGTGAGCATATGTATGTATGTTAACTTGTAGTATGTATTAAAACTAGATTCAGATGTAACAATGGTTGGAACATTAACTTTATTTCTACAAGCACACAAATATTTTTTAACGAATTCAAGACATTAAGATTAACAATCAAGTGTAAAAACTTCTCGCGAATAAAATTACGAAATAGTGCTGTTAAGAATTGCTATCTGTTGCTGTATCACTGTTCGATCCAATAGCACTGCTCTCTGTAGTAGTAGAATTGCTATAGCTATGTATCACTGTCTGTGCTAGTAGTATTGCTCTCCGTGGTAGTGGTACTACTATTTGTGGTAGAGGTGCTGCTACTGATAGTGGAACTGCTCTCTGTCGTAGTATCAGAAGCGGTGGTGGTATTAGAACTGCTTGATCCAGTAGTACTGTTAGTTGTATCATCAGTATCCGTACTACTAACTGTTGTGGTATCAACACTAACAGTAGTGGCACTGATATCTGTAGTAGTAACACTACTTTCCGTTGTAGTAGAATTGCTGTCTGTGGTAGTATTAGAGGTTGTGGTATTGCAAGTAGCGTCAACCCAGGCGGTGAAATTCATGGCGGTGATGGATGAACAGTTGACTATTTCATTACTGAAATGTAAATAAAAGAAACCATAAAATTTCTTAGATGCTACTTTTTTAAGCTATGACTGCTGACCTTGAATGCGCAATAATAATTCATCAGTCTGTCTATATCGCGACTCGAATAAAAACGTGCCCAGTGACAACTCATATCTCCTGACAGCCCACCTATAGTAAGGTCCCACAGCTAAGGAGATCACCGTCAGACAATCTGTATAATATTATGTTTGAGAAAAGAATCAATGACGTAAGTTTGGGCGTACTTACTCATCATCTGTCACGTTGGCCTAAACATGGTAACAAGTATGTAGTAACACCTCAACCCCTTCGGAGACCCTTCTGGGACGGCGTGAAGAATTCAAGCTTTATTCTCAAATGTTTAGGTATTGAATTTGCTTTAGGTATTGAGGAGCTCGTGGCACAGCTGCTATTGCGCATATCATTCGATCAGCGAAGTTAAGCAACTATAAGCCTAGCCAGTAGTTGTATGGGTGATCGCCCGAGTTCCCTCCGTGCCTCGGAGAGCACGTTAAGCCGTCTGTCCTGGTTGGCAATTTAACATCATTGGCAATCGTTTCAGGTCAGTTGGAGGCCTAAAAATAATCTGACAACTGGTTTGACCCAGATCACAGACTTTCCTCCTAAATGCGGTTGCGAAGGTCAGATGGCAGTCGCTTCGTATAAAAATCATGTGATCAGCCACATCGGGTTGAATCAAGTGCCGACCCCAACAATGTATGGGATAAGGCCCGGGAGATGACGTTTAGGTATTGAATTTTCAAATGCAGGAGTAAATAATCAAATTATAGTATACTAGCTCTTGAGTGAAATGGTAGTCCAATCTCACTGCCCACTCCGTAATTTGCATAATATTATTCCATCCATTAGTATTACATTATTAGAACTAGCTGCTGCCCGCAACTTCGTTTGCATGAAATAACTTTCGAAACCAAAACTATCTCTGTAGCTCTAGACAAAGTAACATTATCTCGTACTAATAGAAAGGGTTCAAAATGTATGAAAATTACATAAATCAGTCACGTGACATATGTCATTCCCGTACATTTTGTATCGTTTCTACTAGCGAAGCGTGAGGATAAAGTTACTTTGTCTACAGGCCCTGTACGTCTAGGTATGCTGTAATACCCAAAAAAATCTAGTACATAAGTCATTTTGATTATTGTAATATGTATGTACATACCCAACTGTAGGCATCCTGAAGGCGTGAGGCTGTATTTCAGTAACATTGTCACCGACTTCACATAGAATATAAGCAACTGTCACATTTCGTATCGCTGCAAGTTGATCTAAGGAATGAGAAGAGCATATTGTATACATCTTTCGCAAAAAAAAATATAAAATAATCTTCCTTGAACTTCAGGTGAAGATCAAAAAACATTTTCCATTCTGATTGTTGTTTGGTCAAGGACTATTCATAATGACCCTTTCTGATTTTGATGAGGATACCGCCTACCTGATGGTATAAAATTACCGCAGCCTAATGATAGACAAAAAACGTCATGAGGAAACCTGCATATGTCTGAGATGTATGTCTTCTCAGAAGGCTAGTTTCCGAACCGGTGGTAAATTCTCGACTTTCATAAGTGCCTTACCAGGGCCTAAACTGAATAAATATTTTTCATTTTCATTTTCATTTTCATTTTCAAAGTGCCACGTAAAGTACAAAAAGACTCACCGTCTGTCACGTTAGCACTTAATCATCGTCGGTGAAAAGTGGGTGTTGTTATTACAACACTTCTGCCTACCCCTTCGGGAAATTCAGGCGAGAGCATGCGATATTTCGATCATTTGTTTTACGTGAATCGGGGAAAAAGATACTCCTTTGGAATCGCATATCTAAGTTGATATCCTGAAATGAATTACTTACCTGAAGTAAAAGCGTGAGGCCTATTAGGGCTCTCGTACCAATGTCTGTTGGACTTCACAATGCGAGAGAGCTGTTCTATCAACAGGCAGTACAAAGTGTAGGGACACTCGGTACCAGGCATGAAGTCCTCTGCCCACATACCCACTATCAGTTCTATATCAGACACGTTCGAGTACAATTTCTTCAAGTTATGAAGTTTCTGAAAGTGATTTGGTAATAGGCACTCAATATAAAGTTAAGTACATTTGAAGCGACACTTGTTGAGTAATCGATACCTGATTTCAAAGCAAGGTGGCTGAGACAGCGATGGGGTGACTACCCCATCAGTCACGTTGGCACCTAAATCTTTTCGGTGAAAATTCTGCACCGTATGGATCCCTTCTGAGATATACGCAATACAGATAACGTGGATTCATATATTTTTAATGAAATAAACAAAATTCCACCTGTGGTTGTAGCCTTAAGAGAGCGAATATTAAAAGTGAATATTTTTCATGTTCTATACCTACAGATAAATAAAATTGAAGTGTCTGTTTGTAATCCCAAAATAACAGCTTTTCACTAAATGCATACGAAAGTTTACACGATACTGACACTGAAAAACCAAGTTTAAAAATTTTTCTCTGTCTGTCTGTCTGTCTGTCTGTCTGTCTGTTTGTTCCGGGTAATCTCTGAAACGTCTGGATGGATTTAAACGGGACTTTCACTGGTAGGTAGCTGATGTTTCAAGGAGTAACTTAGGCTACTTTTATTTATTAAAAATATTAGGGTTCCGCGACAATAAGGAAGAAATTAAATCTACGCGGGTGAAACCGCGGGGCACAGCTAGTCATCAATATAATTTTCATTTATAATTACTGCTTGAGATTCTTTAATGAAACTTACGTTTGGTCGTATGTACAGGGCAATGTCGTCATAAGTGGTATGGGTTAGGCTCTGATTGCAGTAATCTCGGTATTTGATGTAGGGTGCTACTCCGTAGTGTCGGCCTCTCGCTTGGTCGCTGGCTAGGATATCGGATGACCATTGCAGAGACCCAAAACCGTTGTCAGCCAACTACAAATTAGAATGCGTTGGATATGGCAAAATAATAAATAATAGCACCGCACCAGGTCCATCGGGGAATAAGGTATGTGATGAGATTTTTTTGTTTCAAACTCTAAAATATCTTTTTATCATCAGAATGATGTGATTACACATGCTAACGCCAGATGCTCTTGCCAAATATGTTACAGGTAAACTGTGATTCTGGGGTAAACGAGGTCTTGAGTGGAGACCGCGACTCGGCAAATGTAATATAGGACGCCCTCCGGTCAGGTGGGATGACGATCTGCGAAAGACTGCAGGCAGATGCTGGATGCGGCAAGCTGAAGACACGGCGCTATTGCACTCATACGCCTATGTCCAGCATATATTGTTTACAAGCTGTTCTCGAGAGTCATTACGAATCGTCTCGAACGCAGGTTTGATGACTTCCAGCCTCCCGACAAGCCGGTTTCCGAAAAGGTTTTAGTACCATAGACCACATTCACACGCTCCACCAGATTATACAGAAGACAGAGGAGTATAATCGGCCATTATGTCTAGCGTTTGTGGACTATGAGAAAGCCTTTGATTCAATCGAAACCTGGGCAGTATTGCAGTTTCTCCAATGATGTCATATCGACTATAGGTATATCGAAGTGTTAAAGTGCTTGTATAGAAACGCTACCATGACCATTCGACTTCAGGAAGAGAGCACGAAGCCAATCCAATTGCAGAAAGGTGTGAGACAGGGAGACGTTATTTCTCCAAAACTGTTCACGAACGCATTGGAGGACGTTTTCAAGCTCTTGGACTGGAACGGATTCGGCATCAACATCAATGGCGAATACATCACTCACCTTCGTTTTGCCGATGATATAGTCATCATGTCAGAGTCGTTGGAGCACCTCAATACTATGCTCAGCGACCTCAGTATCGTTTCCCAACAGGTGGGCCTTAAAATGAATATGGACAAGACGAAAGTCATGTCGAATGTTCATGCGGCACCCGTACCGGTTGTTGTTGGGACCGATACTATCGAAGTTGTAGACCATTATACTTACCTTGGACAAATAGTGCAGCTAGGTAGGTCCAACCTCGACAAAGAGATCGCCCGAAGAATTCAACTCGGATGGGCAGCGTTTGGGAAGCTACGTGACATCTTTTCATCGAGAATCCCGCAGTGCCTTAAGACTAGGGTGTTTAACCAGTGTGTGTTGCCAGTGATGACATACGGAGCCGAGACGTGGTCTTTGACAGCTGGCCTTTTAGAAAGACTAAGGGTCACTCAACGAGCAATGGAAAGAGCTATGCTCGGAGTTTCCCTGCGGGACAAAATCCGGAACAAGGATATTCGCCAGAGAACCAGAGTCCCCGACATAGCTCTTAAGATTTGCAAGTTGAAGTGGCAATGGGCAGGCCACATCGCTCGTAGAACTGATAACCGATGGGGAAGAAAAGTTCTCGAGTGGTGACCACGGACCGGAAGACGCAGCGTAGGCAGGCCTCCCACTAGGTGGACCGACGACATCGTGAGAGTCGCGGGCAACCGATGGATGCCAATAGCGCATTGTCGTTCGGCGTGGCGGTCCAAGGGGGAGGCCTATGTTCAGCATTGGACGTCTTCCGGCTGATGATGATGATGTCCAGCAGTGGACTAATATAGGTTGATGATGATGACGATGAATGAAAAAAATACTATATGTTTGAGACTATATAGTGGTGCTCCCGATTTTTTCTTAAGATTTTCTGAACTCAATGCAAATAGTATTGTTGGTCATTATTATACAACTAGTCTGAATTAAAGCTTAATACACCTACAAGACACATGGTAAGCACAAATCATATAAAATATTGTCCTTATTGTAACTTACATTTGGATCAACACGACCATTAGCAGCACCAAAAACGTCTCTGAAGCTTCCTTGAGTTATCGCTGCTATGTTCTCCGCTACATATCCAGTGCGCTCTGTTAGGTTTGTTACTGAAATTTCTTTAAGATAGTATCCTTCCTGATCAAACATTCTGGAAATATAAGAATAATTTATTTACGTGAAATATAGTAACAATATAATATAATTATGAAAATTATATAATTCTTCACCCTATCTGAGATTTGTAATTTTATTTTTAGGAAAAATACTAACGCAAGGTCGAGTTCAAACTATGCAAGTTGCACGCACTCATAGCGCTCACATAGAAATTGTGTGAATGTATTTATGATTCTCTTGCGTATTCAGGGTGCACTCTCTTTTTCCGAAAACGAAACTTCGCAAACGAACGAAAGTTTAATATAGTTTCAGTATTGCTTTGTTCTTTAATTTCGTTTGGTTAGTAATTGAACGCCAAATATTTTGCTCGAGGTCCACGTTCTAACATAAGTCTAGAACGAATAAAACCCGTGGTAGGTTGTCGCGTCGCCTTGTAGCTTGTACCTAGTGTTTGTATATTTCCTAGATTCTTCTCAGAAGGCTAGTTTCCGTACCGGTGGTAAATTTTCGACGTTCATAAGTGCCTTACCAGGGCCCAAACTGAATAAATATTTTTCATTTTAATGTTAACCATTGTTAAGAATATATAAACTGAGCAGGTTCGTCGTACATTAAAATCATAACAAGAAATTATAGATGCTTCATACCTGACCATTCCCGGTTGCATGGTATGGAACCATCTCCCTGTATACATGTAGTCGTTAGAAATCACCGACAGTAAAGAATCATTGTAAACATCTCTGCTGCTCGAATTGGATGATATTATATCAGCGTCCACCATATTTTGCCAACCTTTAAAAGAAACAAATTGCATATAAAAACTAGTCTGCAGCTTCATCTAGGTAATATTTTCAAGAAAGTTTGAAACAAAAATCCGGATTCAGGCTGCCCCACTGCAGTTATACTACCCTACCGCCTTAGAGAAGATGTCCGCAAATATTCAAAGTAATAATTTATATGTTCCTGTGGTCAATGAAAGTGCTAACTGAAAGTCCTAGCACT
Source organism: Watsonalla cultraria (assembly GCA_964035505.1). Lineage (NCBI taxonomy): Eukaryota > Metazoa > Arthropoda > Insecta > Lepidoptera > Drepanidae > Watsonalla > Watsonalla cultraria. The sequence continues at coordinate 1,086,595 of OZ037715.1, forward strand.
CATCAACTCTGAAAAGGATCGGCACCGTATCTACTCTGCCTTTCTGTATTATTTGTATGAGACTACTGCAACGCGTACTAGTCAGGATTGTAAAGGTATCCCATCGTGATACGCTCACGAATTAGGCAAGTTTCCAAATTGATATGTGTGCTGTGACCTTTAATTTGGGGCTCTTTCGTTATATTTGCACAGCGATCAAAATATATATGTAGAATAATTTAAAGAGTTTAAGTTTGTTTTTTTATTTTTTAGGTTCACTAAGAAGGACATAGGTTTTATTCGTGTCTTTGAATAAATTTGTAAATGAATTGTCTATGAATGTCAGATGTGAGAAAAGATTGTAAGAATGTTCTAAGATATTATTATTTACGATAAATATAAAATAAATAAGATTACAAAATTACTTCAATTTTAAATTACATGCCACATATATACCTTCGTTTAGTAGGTACGCTTATTATTAACATAACATATACTGATAGCACAGATAAAGTCAGGAACTCACCCAGTAGAAGAGGAAACATTTCATAGAAATTAATTTGTGACCAAATAGCGATCATAATGTCCCTTGTCGTATAGTATATCGTATCGTCATCCCAGCATGGATTGATACCTCCCAGTTTAGCTGCTATTACGTTGTGCAATCTATAAGACCAGAGACTGACCAGACTTGGACCTAAATTTTGATTTGTAGCTGCAAAAGGAACATTATTACTGATTCATTTTAAAAAAGCCGTTTAGAGGTGAAAAAAATCGTATTCCATCACTTCTAAGCTAACACATCTGCCTCTATTGACTTCTTTAGATAAAGTATTGGGTACACCAGTACTTATGAGGATTGATAAATATACCCTCCACATGTCAAGGTCACTACTGTTAGCGATGGACCCACCATCAGTCAGGATAGGACCCTGATCATTCTCGGTGAAAAGTAAGTGTTGTGACCACTGCCTACCACTTGTTTTAGTATGGTATACCATATGCAGTTCTAGTCTGGTTATCAATCATTAAGCTATGTACATGGGTCTTACCATGATCTCTTATTGCTATTATAGATTGCCAATGATTATGAGACAGATGTATATGGCGTGTTTAGGTCTTTTACTGTCACACAGCCAGATTATCGAGGTAATAAGAGTTTATGATAAAGCCCTCTGTTTGTAAAAGTATAAAACTCACTCGGCCCGAAGCATCGGGTTTCATTGGGTAGAACATTCGCCATGCAGTTATCATTGGTGTCAGCTTGTGGTGGCCATATGATGCCGTCTTCTTCTTCATACATCAAACTTCCACCTTCGAAGGTACTTATCTCATTCATGGTGGAAGTGGAGTACAAGAATGACATGTCTATTGCATGTGTGTAGCTTCCGATCTATAAAGAGCAGAAGTTTTCGATATTACACAGATGGCAGACATTTTTTGTAGAAACTTATAGCACATCCACATTTCGCCAGTTATGTTTAAGTCTCATGTAATAGGGTGCGAGCCTATTGTCCTTAACCGGGTTGTAATCCAGACTCCTACAAGGAAATTACTAAAAAACTCAATAATAATTTGTTGGATCCGGGGATCGAACCTAACACCTCGTGTTCCGTAATTGCAATTGCGTTCACTAGACCACCGATGCTTTATTTAAAATTTATAAGCACCTTTATAAATTTTAAGTAATTTTATCACCGGTCCATTGAAAGGTAATTAGTTTTCGTTTTCGTTCGAACACACCGCGGATAATGCCATTCAGTGTACTCAGCTGCTCTGTAAGACTAAAATTATGCATCATAATTTTAGTCGAAATACAAAAGAAATGCTTTTGCGACTGTGCAATAACATCCTATTATACGGCCCCAGACGACGTCAGGTAGCAGTTGGACCAGTTAAATGAGACAAGTCCAACTGAGGGAGACAAAACCAATTAAGGTTATCAGTAATTTTCTCACATAATAAATTTAAAAGAAATATTGATAAAAAAATAGCCTAATCGTTATATGGAACTCTTTCAGGCAACTTATGGGCACAGAAGAGATTGAAATTAATAAAGTTAGGGGTTATACTTACTCTCACAGGCTCGGTTCCTTGCTCAGCACATCCATAGTACTGGAAAGTGAGAGGCTTCGTCATGTTCATACATCTGAGTCCTGAGAACCTATGGACGGGGTCATCCTCGGGTACGTACATGGGCGCGCAAAGGTCATTATCCTTGCCTTCTGGAGTACAGCACGTCGTTGTGTTTGACAAGATGTTTACTGCAACAAAGGCCCATAGATTCCTTGATGATTTTAACGTGACGACTTATCTTACAGAAGATTGCAGTCAAATAATGCTTCTTAAGGGTTGTGTTGTGTTAATGCAGTGAGTAACATCGCCAGTGCTCGAGAGGCGGAGAGAAGTAGAAATGCGTTGTGCTAGTCATTGTAAGAATCTTTCGTATGTACAATTCTATTCTTCGTAACCTTGATACCTCCACGCGTTTCTCAGAAAAAGAGGCTTGGCAGACCGATATACAGATGGATTATAAAGTGAACCTATTAGGGTTACTTTTCCTCTTGAAGTATGGAAAAACTTTACTTACACTCATCGTGTATAGCTACGGTGTCCGCGTAAAATGTGTTAATGAAGTATCCGAAAAGCAAGGTCAAGTAATCATGAGCCGAGTCCCCAATGGCCAGCATTTCAGTGCGGCACTTTCTTTCTGGCATCAACGGATCACCATTTTGCATCTTCCTTATTGTATAATCTGAAAGTTTAAGAATCGAGTTGCAAAAGGTTTTACTAAACATTTCATGATCATAGTTTAGAGCATGATTACTTTTGGGAGGGATTTGAGAGTCTCCTGTTTTGCAAGCGACGCAAGTTTCAACTTATATTTTATAAAAACTTACGGGCAGTGATTTCACACCTAGAACTTTACGGTGAAGGAAAACATCGTGACTGCAAATGCTTGAGATGAAATTCAAAAACGTCTGACACGGTAATGGCGCTGTTCGTTGAAAAATGGGTTGTTGGTAGAAACCTACTGATGTGTATGAATAATAGCGCGGAACTTGACATGACAACAATGGAGACAAAAATTAAGCTGATAACAAACATGGTTGCGAATCACTGGTATATCGAGAAACGTAGTAAAGAAATAAAATTATTTGTTGCAGTTACATACTCTCGCCGAACTCAGAAGGCACCATCCAATAGGCTGGTGTATTATAGGCTCCCACTGCCGGGTAATCAAGGTTGTTGCATGATCCATCCAAACGACTGTAGCCGTTGGGGTCGCATGCTTCAATCTCCTTTGCGCAGGTACTGGAAAGTGTATTATATAAATATCTTCAAAATCTTCTCTTGCATATCCTGTTGTTCATGTTGTCTGCACTTTGTCAGTCCTATTCTATCTTAAACGCTTTATCACTGACTATCTTCATGATACATTTTAAGGCTCCATACCACGTAAGGGGATTACGGTTTATGTGTGTGTGTATGTCTTTCTGTCTGTCAAGACCTGTTTCTCAGGAGTGTGTGAGGGTATCAAGAAGCTGAACATATTCTAAATACTCTGATCTACCAGTGCGCCGACCCCAAGTAACATGGGATAAGGGCAGGAGGATGATGATGATATTTCAAATCTACCATGATTCGCAATTTAGATTGAGGGAGGCCTTAATCAAAAATATACTTTTAATAGCATTGAAGTCCAAAGGCTTTAGAACTTACCTATAAGTACCAGCTTCCTTGTACTTCGCTATATCTTCAGCACTCGCTGGCTCGGAGTTATAACAATTATACACGGTTACATTTTCATCCGTAGCAGTGACTATGTAAATACGAGCCACAAAACAAGTTAACATACAATATATCCGAAGCATTTTTCTTTTATCTTTCCTCGTAAATGGTAGGAAGTCGAGTTTTTATACTGACATACCAATTTATTCCTTGTTTACGCAGGTGAATTAATAACTTATCTCAAACAAGCTACAGATCGCAAATTCATTTGTATGGAAATGGTTGTTGATAAATATAAATTTAAACGAATTCACTGCATTAACACATCACTACATTGGAAAACGGCTAGGGACACCGGAGGGCCATGTGCGAGTTTTCTTATTACTGCCTTCTCACTCCGTCACGTTGACGTAAACGCTGATTCGTATAGGTTGTAAACAGCGTTATCTGGGAGCCGACAGATGAGAGAAATAGAGAAAATTCACAATTGGCACTCAGTTCTAATGGGTCGACGATATGGCAAAGATAATAGGTAAAACCTGGATTAGACTTACACAGGACGTAAGGACGGATAGCGCAAGAGCCTCAAACCCAGCAGTGGGTTGATTTAAGCAGATGATGATATAATGGTAGGGTTACTTGGCTGCGAATTTCACCACTACAATACTGGTAATGAAGGTACACCCCTCCAATCGGACAGATCAATACCAAAATATAAAAATTTTGAAACGGGCGGACCCATTTCGTTATTTTTTTATTGTTGAGGTTTTTATTTTTGGTAAAATGTGCTCATGAAAGAAGACACAGCGTAACACACAGACAGTATAATATTAATAAAGATATCTCAAGCCCTACAATTATACCCGTAGCTAAAACATCACGATATTCTTCGCTTTTTCATTTTAATATAAAAAGCTGAAAAGATAGTCGTCATCAGTTTTATAATCTAAGTCTCTGACACTTTTGTATTTATCATCATTGACAATCCCTTATAAATCACTCTTAATAAATGAAGGTGTTCAAGAGATGTCTTACCATTTGTCCCTAACTTTGGCCATCCTGTAGCCATAGATATTAGGTGGCATATGTAGAGACGTATGCAAGTAGATTAAAGTGCTTAGGTACTGGATGGATGCCAAAGCTTAGGGCAACCACGAGAACAAATTAAAAAAACTTGGACTATTTCTTCTTCGCTTATTAATTGGCACGCCTTCTCAAGGGATCGCTCATAAAAACGCTTTACCAAAATTGTATCCTGCCCTCACAGATAAGACCATCCTGAAGCTATAGATATTGTATGGCATACGTCAAGACGTGTGTAAGTAGGAAAGTGCTTACTTTGTCTTAGGGTGAGAACAGATTCAAGAAACTTGAACATCTGAATCGTTGGAATTCTTCTTTCTTTGGTACAAAATAATGTACGGCTATTGAGATTTAATGCTTTGCTTTTTTTGCTTACCTGTAGCATCGATTGTTAATACTGCATTAGGAACTTTTCGACATTGGAAAATATATATTTGTTCAAAGTTTTTTTAATAAGTTAAATGCAAGATTAAATTCTTACTCATCCAAAAGTCGTTGATCATCGAACTTCTACCTCGTAGACGAGTATTTAGGTTAAAGATTTTATTGCCACCAGCGATCATCAATTAAGTAAAGGATAATTATTTTATCATGTACTGCGTATGTTTTTTTTTTGATAATTATCCGTAGTTAAAATAAACAATATCACACTACTTTAAGAAAAGCATTTTGATAATAGTTATGTTTGTGGACGATGGAGATGCCTCTGATAAACTTTTGCCTAAGAAATAGGTAGCTAATTAGATAAAGGGTACAAAGAAATCATAGACAAGCAGTTTTTATTGTAATTGGTTATCATAAAAAAATAACAATAAATCGATTCGTATATTATGTAATAGTTTGAATTGCCTCCTAGAAGATCGCAATCAAATACAGTGCTCTAATAAAGATTTCTTAGGAGGTAGTGTGGACTGAACCATATTATTTTTATAATAGATATAGTATAAAAGCTGCAAACAAAAGGACAGCCCGACCACAGGCTAGCAGCTGCAATATGGACAGGGCTACTTTTCACTTCTTCTACAAGTTTGATCTTTCCATGCCCGAAAATTGATCTTAGGTATTTTATTGCAGCTCACAATTTCATTCCTGAAAAAAAATGCATAGGTATATAAGTTGTCCTCCCAAAATTTAATGCAATGAAGAAATAGACGAACGTATTATTGTCATAAAACCCACGTTTCTCGAAGATGATTAGGCTTAAACGTGATAGATAGTGAGTTCATCACCATCATCTTAGGGACTAAACATGCTTCTTTGAATTTCTTCTCTGATTTGTATTTTCTCACGGTGAAAACTCATCCATGAAACTTTCACCGTGAAACAAATGGCAAATCACTCCAGAATGAATTAATGGAACTGACTCGGAAGATTTGACACATTTCCCCTTATTACAAAACATTGCTTAAACCAACACTAGACCATACTGTGAAATTATGTCCACCCTAAAATATGGAGCTACTTTAAAAGCAAGGGTTATCTTAGACTATATTTTGTAATAAGGTGATTGATGTACTTGCAAGTCACGTAGTGCAATGAACACCAAGTTCCTTAACTTCTAACATAACATGAACATACCCTGTGCCAGGCAAGAGCAAGGCTTGAGGCTGAATATGAGTGATGCCGTCCCCTACAGCACAGAGCAATTGAGCTGCAGTCATTTTTCTAATCTGCAGAAGTTGAGCTGAAATAAATAGAACCAATTCTATTATGTATAGTTTGACCTCAATGATTTGTCATCAGAATTATTGGTTTTGGATACCTGAATAATTAATGTTTTATGTGTTGCAATATTCACAGAGTAAATCGGTCGGACTTTTCAAATCGTAATAAGCATTTAGGAACTTTTCAATTAGTACTCACATAACGTAAACGCATGAGGTCTGTTCGGTCGTTCGTACCAATGCCTGTCCGCGGCTACAATGCGTTGTAGACCCTTTATCATAATACATGAGACGGTGTAGGCACAGTAACCATTCGGGATAATCTTCTCTGCCCACATGCCAGCAATCATGTCTATGTCACTTGCGTTTTTGTACAACCGTTTTAAGTATGGAAGTCTCTGCAATGTTAGTGTTAATTCATTTTGTATGCTTACAAAGAACAAAATGCTGCAATGTTCATATGTACGAAAAGCTTTGTGTTACTTATATGCGTTCTTATACATAAGTTAAAAAAGAATCGAATGTACCAAGAAGAGGAATAAAAGTATCCTAATTATATTTCCATTCAGAATTTAACAATCATATTATTCACGAATTAAACAGTTATAAAATTGCGAAGTGTGCTTTTAATTCCAGCTATTTGGTCGTCTGATGGTCCATACTTACTTCTGGTTTGATATAATTGGCGATATCGTCAAAAGTTGAATGCGTCTTGCCATTTGAGCAAAAATCTCTGTATTTAACGTACGGTGCTAAACCATAGAGGCGACCACGAGCTAAGTCATTGGCCAATATGTCAGTCGACCATTGCCTCGATCCAAAACCAATACCAGTCATCTGAGAATAAGAAAATTTACTTATGAAAATTTTATTGCAAAAGTAAGAAATATTCAAGGTGAAGTTAACTGTGAGAGACCGTGCTATGGCTTTATCAAACTTGATTTGGCTGATCACCCAATTGCAATTATCTAAGATGTTCAATTGGCAACCGGGACCGACGGCTTAACGTAGTCTCCAAGGCACCAATCGGTTTGGGGTTCCCTACCAGCTCAAGAGCCTCTCTAGCTAAAGCATGTTACTATTTATATTCATATTACAATTAAACTTCCTTACAACAGGATCGACACTGTCATCAATATCCGCTAAAGGCTGTATTGTTGATCCTAGGGTTAGCATTTCTATATGTTCAGCGTTTAAATATCCAGATCTCTTTGTCAGGAATGAAATCGGTATCTCTTTGACATAATTGTAGTCACTGTCATACATTCTGCAAGATAAAAACATTTAAATACATTATTGATACCTTTCCAAAAGGGTCCTCTAGTAGGCAGAAGTTTATCAGCACCCACTTTTAAGCGAAGATGTTAGGTTAGGTTACCTATAATAGCCAGGGTGTAAGAATTTGGCTATGGTATCCCCTGCCTGTCATAAGAGGCAACTAAAAGGGGGCCGGAGGGCCTGCTGGCGGTGATCGGGGTGGGAGCTTTGACTACCGAGCTGCGGGCCCGGGAAGATGGCAGCGCGATGTGGCTCGCGCTGCCTTGCACAACGAGGTCTCCAGGGGCAGCGATACAGCTGCCCCGGGGATGTGCCCCGGCAATGTATGGGGGGATACCGGTGCGATCTATTAGAGTACCCGGAGTCCCCCTTGAGCACTGAGGATGGCCACTGGGGGGTTTTAGTGCGGTAAAAATCCCGCATACGCCGATCTGCCTTTGCCAGGGCGGTCGGGGACCTTTTGAAGTTATACCCCACGTCAATAAAAAAAAAGAAGTAGGTTACTACTCGACATTCATAACTCAAACTTAAAATAGTTTCTTATGTGTTCATTGTAACATGTATTTTACATTTACACAAAATAAAAACCTGAGTGAGTCAATCGCCGTCGCAGGTACTTGTGCCTTAAATTTACGCAGGTTTCCCCATGATATCTCTGCACTGTAAAGGTCGAAGTGTGCCTTCGTTTCACTTAAGTCTTTAGTACTGACCCATAGGATTGGAACATGCATCGCTAGAAGAGAAGGCGACTATCGAAACCACTTAACTACTATGTATCTCATTTGACAAACATACATTGTATGATGACATCATGAATGCTTTTTAAATTCTTTTGATCATTGGAATCATTACTCCATTTATGTTAATCCTTATCCTTAATGTTAAGCAATTTGTTTTTAAACTAGACATTGTCTTAAGAAATCTTATACCTGAGGAGTTTTGAAAAACTTACTCAACAGTTCCTTCTTGCATTGTGTGGAACCACCGGCCGGTATACACAAATTCTTCAGACACATTCGGTAACACATTTTTATCATAAATATCTCTAAATCCCTGTTCGAATGATATAATATCAGCAGCAATCATACTTTCTCTTCCTGGGGAATGACAATCAGAAATTTGCTTACCATAATTTAAAGAAAACATAGTTACAAAGGAATAAAAGGAATTAAGAAAGAATGCGAAAAATAACATAACTAGAAAGAGAGTGACTGCAAGAATGGCAGAAAAATGGAGTGAAATAGGAAAGAACAACAACCTCCCGCAAAGTGACATGAGCTAAAGGATGCTGATCCATAATGCACAAGTGACGAATATTAGACATAAGCTATGGTTCAAGCGATGATGGTCAAGATCAATCATCATAAGACTTAAAACCTTTCTGCTGACCTCTGGACGTTTGGCTTTAATATTTGGATAGTATATTTCTCAGAATAAGAGCCGTGATGGCCGTGGTGTTTGAGCAGTCGCCTGCTTCGCAAGCGACACAAGCTCCCAAAATCCCAGGATTTCAAATAAGTTTTTCTAAAAAAATGTGCAGTCATTGCACACCACGTGCTTTACGGTGAAGGAAAACATCGTGAAGGAACTGCATATGTCTGAAGAGGAATTCAAAAAGACTTATGTATAGTGCCTGAGACGGTGACAAATTTATCATCTGTCACGTTGGCACTTAATCATTTTCGGTGAAAAGTGGGTGTTTTTATTCCAATATCTCTGCCTAACCCTTCGGGGAAAACAGGCATGAGGATAATATGTAAATCTTGTGTGTTAGCACTATAATTTTTTTTTCTATAGTGCAAATTGTAAAACAGTATACATGGATTTGTATATTGAGATAAGCACTCTCTTAAACACTCTTAATATAAGGTCTCGAGCTAAATAGAACACAACCTTACCCAACACAAGTGGCAAAACTTCATAGAACAGCATCTGCAATTGCAATGCTATTACAATTTGTCTTGATTCATCGAAAATCTGTTGGTCACTCCAACATGGATTGATCCTGCTCAGCTTACTTGCTACGAAGTTATGCAGTCTATAGTACCAGATGGTCACCAGCGTAGTGCCTATTAAGCCGCTTTCGACTGTAACAAATAAAATTTGTCCAATTTAATGTATTTTTTTAAATAGTTACTTTTTTTACCAACGAAATTCGCGTTATTTACTAAGGTTTCTCAGCGTCGATTTCGACGACGAGTGTTGGTTTCAATCATAGGAAATTGATACATAATTCTTAGATGATAAAGTTCAATTTCGTATCAACGAGTGCGACGCTGAGAAACCTTAGTGAATAACAAGGCTGTACTATAAACTTTTAGAACCATGATCTTAAAAATATAGTGCAATAAAAGTTGACAGAAGCGCTTCTTCGTACTTGTTTTAAAGCAACGGGTTTCATTCGGTGAAACATTGGTTGGGCAGCCTTCAGTACTATCAGCATTCGGTGGCCATACAATGCCATCTTCTTCTTCGACCTTTAACATTCCACCAGCGAAGGTTCTAACTTCATTCATTGCGGTTGGCGTGATGTAGTACAAATACGATAAATCCAGCGTATGGGTATAGTTTCCAATCTGTAATGAAATTAATTTACCTTATGTAATTCAAATTTCTTCCAAACGGTAAAGAAGAATCTTTCTTTTAGAATTAAACATGAGACCCACAACAATGTCATGAATAAAAAATCTAATATTTATATAATTCTATCAACTGACTGATTTAAGTAAGTGAATTTGATGTGATGTGTAACTTGGTTAAGATTAGGTCTCAATTCATACTTTTATCTGCTTGATCTATCTCAATATCAGAGTCCCAAGCAACTGCTAAGTAGATACCTAATTTGACATCTATACATATATCCAGATAAATAAAATTGAAGTCTGTTTGTAATTCCAAAATAACAGCTTTTCACTAAAGTATATACGCTACTGACGCAGAAAAACCGAGTTTTAAGATTTTTCTCTGTCTGTCTGTCTGTTTGTTCCGAGTAATCCCTGAAATGGCTGGATCAATTTTAACGCTACTTTCACTGGCAGGTAGTTGATGTTTCAAGAAGTAACTTAGGCAACTTTTATTTATGAGAAATATTAATGATCCGCGACACAGGGCACAGCTAGTTAAATAATAAACTTTCTGTATTTTTTGGGATTGTGGACAAATTTTGAATAGATTACTATTATTCCTGAAATCGAGTGAAATCAGGTAAGTTTAGAGGTGTTAAAGAATAAAACTCACTCTTGCAGGCTCGGTGTCGTGACCAGCACATCCATAATGCTGAAAAGTAAGAGGCTTCGTCATGTTCATACATCTGAGTCCTGAGAACCTATGGACGGGGTCATCTTCAGGGACATCCATGGGTGCACAAAGGTCATCATCCTTGCCTTTTGACGAGCAGCAGCCAGTTTTTATGAGCTTACCTGCAATAATGGAATCACATCTTTCATTTCACTCTATTTAAATCACCTACCTCCGTATTACAAAACATCGCCTTAGATGATCCTTGGTTTAAAAGTCTCGACTCTTTCTGTGATACAGATTTCAATGTGGACACACTATTAGTCCAAGTTTAATGCAGTTTTGTTTTAAAAATTTTTTGTAAGAAGGTTGCATATTACAAAATAATTTGATAAGAATTGAGATATTTTCGGAGCGATTTATCACGAAAGGAGTAGACCTCCATACATCGTTCTCACATGTGTTGGTATGAATTAATATGCTTTTAAAGAATGAAGAAAAGCTGGTCGTCGCGGGCTATAAAGTGTTTTATTTCTACCATTTAGATAGCCAAGTAAAAACACATTTATGAAAACCAGTGCTAGTATTTGGAAGAATATGTGATATTCTACTTACTTTCATCGTGTGTTGCTACAAGATTAGCATATAAGGAGATGACAAAGTATCCAAAAAGCATGTTAAGTTTGGGATGAGAAGCTTTGCCTTCTAACAAAATTTGTGTACGACATTTTCTTTCTGCTGGTAAGCTTCCCCCATCCTGAGCGGTCCTCATTGTGAAGTCTGTAATGCCACAGTAAAGGAAGATGATAAAAATGTTACTTTAAGTTGGTTAGGTAGCCCACAATAAATACCCTAAGTCGTTTATGGGACACGATATCAATTCGCTAATACTACTAAGGCGAAACACAAGTAAGCAGCTAATGTAGCCTATGATTGCTTCTAACCTCAAGTGTCAAACGCGCATTGCCTACGTTACAAATAATTATATCCCTGTGCAAACATGATAAATATTTGCACAGCGGCGTCCCTCCTGTTCCTACCTTTCAGCACTGTTCTTCACCTTATTCCCCACAGAAACACTTCTCAAAGCTACCTTATATATAGCTATTTGTCTGGTATCTTCTATAAGTACGTCCCAAGCCGGCAGCTCTAAATATGGAACGGGAGATACCTCTCTTTAGCTCTCTCTCTCAGTGTGTGTGTACTTACTTTCGCCATATTCTCCAGGCACCATCCTGTACCTTGGTGTATTGAAGGTTCCAACTGCTGGATAATTGAGGTTATTACAGGCACCATCCAAGCGGCTGTAGTCGTCATCATGGCATTCTTTTATTTCCTTCATGCATACACTGAACACGTCATATATGAAGATTTAAATTTAATTGTTACATTCTGGTTTCATACGAAGTATACAAGCCTGCCTAAACGATTACGTATCTGCGACAAGACATAACTGCTAAAAATCATGAAATCTGTCTTAAAATTCAATAATTCAGTATTCCATTTCATTTTTAATTGGAATGATAAGACCTATATAACATTCTACTTCATACTTCCATATTTTTAATTTGAACTCACGTTAGTGAAAGTCAAATATTTGACACATGCCTTAGCATTAATAAATTCTTATGTGATTACAGCACTGAACATCGATATTTAATAACACCTTTGATTTGCTCAAGTGTTTGGCAGGAATTGTGCGAACAGTGGATTTTAAGTATGTAATTACGTATTAATTTTATTGAAATTCAGCTATCAATCTAACTTTGCGATGCCAAGTTGATCGCAAAGGTAACTTAGATACCATCCAAAACAAATTTAAAATTTCAACGAGTTTCAAAAGCTAGCTTTCAAAAATTGTTTCTATTAATTAATTTATTTATTTATTAGTGTAAAGGAAACATACAGTTTTATGTAAAATGAATTAAACTAAACACATTTAAATTAAACATAAACCAAATAAGTTTCTAAAATTAAAAATAAAATAAAATATACAGCATGTCGGTGGGAAAAAAATAACGAAAAAAACAAATTAAACTTTGATATACAACTGGCATGGGATAAAGATATTGATACATTTAGTTGAAATCTTTACAATTATGATCAGATTTGATCAAGCAACATCTGCTTTAGCAAAGTCTGAAATTGAGGTAAGTTTAAGTGGAAAATATCTACGTTATTGAATTTCTTATTATAACAGTTGGTAGTTCTGCTAATAAATCTATTAGTAGCATATAAAGTACGTGATGGTGGAACTTGAAAAACTTCTTTACTTCGCGAGGTGGGTCTTCTACAACGAATACCTATTTGATGAAGTAAGTATGGAGAATCAGTCAAATTGTGCAGTAATTTATGTAATAGTACCAAGTCTTTGTAAGTGCGACGTTTTTCTAATGAAATGACTATGTCTGCTTGAAAATTAAACTCTGAATTCCTGCTATTTTTAAAGTGTAATATGTGTATAAACTTGTTTTGGATGCGTTCTATAGATTTTTTATGGACAAGGTAATGTGGGTTCCAAACAGAAGATGCATATTCTAGATGCGACCGAACAAAGGAATTATAAAGGATAAGAAGCGTATGACATTTTTTAAATTCTTTACTCTGTCTTACGATGAAACCCAACATTTTATATGCTTTTCTAGTTATGTGATCAATGTGCGATCTAAATGTCAATTCTTTATCCAAGAGTACACCCAGGTCTCTCACCTCGTCCACTCGTTTAAGGCTGTGACCGCTGATGCTGTAATTAAATAATATGGGGTTCTTTTTTCTAGTAAAGCTAATAGTACTACATTTATCAATATTTAATTTCAAATTATTGGCAGAGCAGTAATGGCTAAGAATGTTTAGGTCATTTTGGAGAGAATTACAGTCAAACATTGAGTTAATTTTGGTAAATATCTTTGCATCATCTGCAAATAACAGAATTTTAGAATTTAGCTTTTTAGATAGATCATTAATAAAGATATTAAACAGGAGAGGACCAAGGTGAGAACCCTGGGGAACCCCAGATGTGACCGGCATAAAAGATGAAGTATACCCCTTTACAGCTACCGCTTGACTTCTGTCTCTTAAATAAGATTCAAGCCATCTTAGAAGATCACCATGAATACCTAGAATTCCAAGCTTGGATATTAAAAGAGAATGCGAAATCTTGTCGAAAGCTTTGGAAAAGTCCGTATACACGGCATCAATCTGTTGGCCCTTATCAAGCGCTACCGACACAAAATCGACTAACTCGCATAAATTTGTTTAATTAATGAAGTTAAATAAAATTTAAACTCAAACTCAATAATATCTAAAATATTTGGAGATTACCCTGAACAAACAGACAGACAGACAGAGAAAAAATTTAAAACTTGGTTTTTTATTGTCTGTAGCGTGTATACTTTCATATGCATTTATTGAAAAGCTGTTATTTTGTATTTACAAACAGACACTTCAATTTTATTTATCTGTATAGATTATATGCTTACCTAATCTCATAAAACTACTACTCTCAAAAAATGGTACCGCAAAATAAAACCCACATCACAAAGTTAAGTCTACACGGATGAAACCGCGGAGAACTAGCAGCTAGTAGTATAAAAACTTAATAATATTTTGATAATAACATCAAATGGTACTCACTTATGATTATCTTTATCCTCAAACTTTGTTATTTCATCTTCAGATGCTGGACGTGAGGTGTAAGAATTATAAACGATACCATTTCCATATTCATCGTAGTCATAATACGTAGCAGTAGCTATATTCAAGAATATAGCAACAAAACAAGTGAATACAAAATGCTTCAGTCTCATTGTCACCAAAAACGTTAATAAATACGGAGCCACTGCTAGTAACGTCGTTTTATAGTCAACATTCACTGCTCATATTTGTCCAGGTGCTAATAATTCAATATATGAGTAAATTTTTTGATTTACAAATACAAGTTTATGAAAAGAGACTTGTTAATTGCAATTTATCACTAACAATCAATAAAAAATACTATATTACAAAAAAGCTGTGACCCGCGGTTTTTATCCGCGTCGACTTAATTCCATGGGATTTTTCGCAAAACCCTAAGTTATATATATATAAATGAATCCCCATTTCCCTTGGTCACTGACCACGACTGACACGACGGACTGGACCGATTTCGATAATCTTTTTTTTGTTGTGTTCGTTATTGTCAGGAGATGGTTCTTACGAAAGAAAAAACTAAGAACATGGAGTGGAAAATTTGAAAATTTAAGAATACTTTATATAAAATTCACCATATAAAATTATATCTTTCTTCTTAAATCTATCCTTAGCGCTTTGGACAATAAAAACTGTTTGATGTAACCTTATGACGTTTGACATAGAATTGACAGAATACGTGCTGCATTCTCATAATTAAGACAGGGCAACGTCTGTCGGGTCAGCTAGTTTATAACGTTATTACTTGTAACATCAGCTATCTGTAGCAAAATTCCCGTTAAATAATTAATCGGCCCAGCCTTTTCAGAGATTAACCGAAAAGAGAAAATTTATAAATAAAATGTTTTATGGTACCGTAAAAACTTATGCATTTAGTGAAAAGCTGTTACTGTAGTAACGTTGATATTGCTTTTCTAGCTCTCCAAAGGCAGTATAATAAATACAAGCTTCCCCGGATGATAAATTACGAAAGCATGTAAGCTGTTAGATGTAACAGCACTCGCTACTTCTGTTAATAAGGTGCAAGCGCGTATAATCTCTAGTATAACTAAACAATTCTGCACCCCCAGAAGTATGCCTAAAGCGCGAATGCCTGTAGTTGTCGGCTTCAACCATTATCGGCGGCATTGGGTGTAGAAAAGTGGCGTTATGTAGTGGAGTGAGTATATTGTTGGTATTTGGGGAGGAGCTCGTGGCACAGTTGCTATTGCGCATATCATTCGATCAGCGAAGTTAAGCAACCATATGCCTAGCCAGTAGTTGAATGGGTGACCGCCCGAGTTCCCTCCGTGGTGCCTCGGAGAGCACGTTAAGCCGTCGGTCCCGGTTGCCAATTTTAACATCTTTGGCAATCGTTACAGGTCAGTCGGAGGCCTAAAAATAACCTGATAACTGGTTTAACCCAGATCACAGATTTTCTTCCTAAATGGGGTTGCGAAGGTCAGATATCTGTCGTTTTGTATAAAAATCAGGTGATCAGCCACATCGGGTTGAATCAAGTGCCGACCCCAACAATGTATCGGATAAGGCCAGGGGGATGCTTTGGGCAGTGTCAACGTCGTAGGTGTCGGATCATTAATTCAAATGCGGAGCTGATAATGAACGTGTATTCTGTGTGACAAAGGGTCGGTGCAAGAGATTATACATTACAAGGTTTAAATGTTGTGTTGCCAACAGTGGGTACCCCGTCATTTAAGTGATCATGACTGTTAGCCTTCGGGAGAAGGAAAAATGAAAGGGCACTTGCATTGAATTTAATTTCTGGTTGTTGAGGTAACAAAATAGTATCTCACACACAGTACACAGAAAAACAGCTTTGCTTACAATAACAAACAAAAATGGAAAATTAAACACATGCCATTGTATTTAAAGTATTTTATTGGTAACAATAAAGTTATTGCTAGCATTGTTTGTCCTTCCAAGCATTGAAATTGATTTTAGGGATTTCACTGCAGCTGCGCATGCGGTTTCTGAAAAATATATGAAATCGTTTTAGAAAATGGATTCAATCTTGCTCAGTAGGTCTAAAACTTTGAGAGAATCATAATGTGATCCGAATATGATTCAGGAATGATTCATATTTCGCAATTCACCTGTTTGACACTTTCCTACGAAGATTCATAAAATGGCCACCAAATTTAAATTGCTTTTGTGACAAATAGCAGAACCATAAAAAGTTAGTTAGGGACTAACATCTAAAATTATTGTAATCATTCATTAATCATAAATATGAATTGCACCTAAGTGACCATTTTGTCATTTCGGTGATGAATCATATTCGGATCACATTATGATTCTCCGAAAGTGGCCTTTTTAGAGCTACAGATATTCAAAGGCTATATTTTCTCTTGTTTTTTCTAACAAGGAGTTGATGCTCTGTACTATGTATATAAGAAACTAGCTGTGCCCCGCAGTTTCACCCGCACAGACTTTATTTTTATTTATGGGTGATTTTACCCCTATTATTTTTCAATTAACAGTAAAGTCCCGTTAAATATGTTCAGTATGTTAGAAGGATTTACAAACAGACACTTCAATTGTATTAATCTGTATAGATATATATATAGCTATTCTTTATGAGGCTATAAGCGGCAGCCTGCCTGGCTCTTACAATCAATCTGACTGCATGCTTCGTAGTAAAACAGAAATTAGGAGGCAAAAGCAAAACAATTCTCAGTTTAATTAGCGTTTGAGAAATATTAAAAGATCTTAACAACAGCTTTATCTGCCTGTACAACCCATGAAACTGTCACATACCCAGGACCTGCCACCCTAAAGGCGTGAGGTTGTATTTTAGTGATGCCATCACCAACTGTGCACAATATGGAGGCCGCCGTCACTTTTCTGATTTCGAGAAGTTGACCTGGAAAAAAAAACATATACATGTTTAAAAATATGTTCCTAAACTGGTTCCTTTGTAAAGGCTATTTTTAAGCAGTCTATTGTTATTTCCAAAATAATGACTTATAAAACTGTCTATTGGTTTGAAAGAGAGATGAGATAGTTTGGATATTACAATAGGTTGTGTGAAAGGTGATGAACGAAAGATATTTCATAGAGCGAACGTGAACAAAAGTGTATAGGCGGTAGAGGGCGTCTAAGGAAGCATGACTATGACCAGATCAACAATCTTATCAGAAAAGAGGAACACGCACAAGTGAAAGAAGAATATGAAAAGCAGCAAGACTACCAACGCAGCAACAGAAGTATCATAGCATGTCGTACCAAAAGTCTTCGTCTACCGCTATATGATACATTAAAGAAAACTTACGCAATTTAAAAGCATGTGGTGCATCCTGAAGCTCATACCAATGCCTGTCAGCCCTCATCATGCGTTTCAACTCCTTCATCATAATCTGACACTGCAGTGGGGTACAGCCAAGTGTTTCGATCGGTTTCTCTGCCCACATTCCCGCAAGCATATCTATGTCACCGGGTGTTTTGTATAATCGTTTCAGACGTTCTAGTCTCTGCAAAAAAATGGTATTTAGGGCTCCGTATCCAAAGGGTAAAAATTGGCAGTCTATTACTAAGCTTCGCTGTCCGTCTGTCTGTCTGTCTGCATCTGAACCGCGATAGTTAGACGGTTGAAATTTTCACAGATTATGTTTTTTTGTTCCCAATGTAACAACAAATACTAAACAACAGAATATAAATTAATATTCATGGGGGCTCCCATACAATAAACGTGTTTATTTTGCTCATTTTATATCTACCGGTTGTAATAAATACTAAGATGGGGCTATAGCATACATAAGATTATAATATTTCGCCACATTCGCAACAATATTTTCTAAGCTCGTGGTCATAATCATGGCTACACTAACCTGTGTTTAATAACTATTTCTTTGTTAAGATTGATGTTCTTAATTTCTGGAGTAATTTTGAACTCATTGTATTTTTTACTTACGTCATCATCAATGTCACCGCGCAGGTCATCAAATGTGTCATATTTCTTGTTGGGATTGAATAATTGTTTGTAGTCAATGTACGGTCGTAGTCCTACGAGGCGCCCTTTAGATAAGTCATTGGTTGGTACGTCAGTGACATGTTGGACTGTACCAAGACCGATTTCAGCCATCTGAAAAATAGAGAACCAATGTAATTCTTCTTCACATCTTTTTACAGCGTTTTCCATAGAAGTAGCCTGAAATGAGCCCTTTTTTTCTTTGAAGGCGTTGTAAGAAGCAAATATGGTAGATTGCGGTCTGCTTTCTCTTCTGTATAATGTATTGTCTGAAATATCCTCACAACGTTTTTTATTCCACTCTATTAAAGCAGGCCAGCCAACAATAACGATCGAAAGGTTTTCAAAATTTGTTTGAGCAATCATATGATCCTTATAAACGCTATCGCTCAGGAATTCACCATTGCTATTCAGTGTGCCAATGCTGCCATTTTTGGGTCAATTATTTTATGTGTTATTAGTACTGTTTTTTCTTTAAGTACAACATTAACTTGTGTTTAGAACTACTTACATTCGGATCGACCATGTAGTCAGCACCACCGAAACGCTGCCTCAGAGCTCCCCGAGTTATCATAGGAATGTGATTATCGATGGCCATGAATCCAGTTCGCAGGGTAAGGTTAGTCACTGGTACGTCTTCAACCAATTCACCGTCTTCGTTATACATCCTAGAAGAGTATTCATAAGTAACTTGCAGCCCAGTTATACGCCTGTGAGGCAGGAGAGGGGCCTGATAAATGGATATAGGCTCGCCTCCTATGGGACTTAAACGTAGTTGGTGAAATTTGGGTGCATTATAAGAACCTCCGGAAACAGACGTGACTATAAATGCATGTATGTATTTTTAATAAGTCATCCATGTGGCTCCAACGAACCCTTGCATTTTTCGGTCACATAGCTAAGCGAAGCCCAACAAGCTGGACAGATCCAGATGGTGTCATATCTTAAAAGATAAAGTGAACTAGGGTGGGGGTCACGACCCTCAGCAATGAGTTATATGACGCGAAGAGAGAGAGAGACCCTATTGCTCAAGAGAAGAAGTGTATTTTTGGATTTGTTTTTCGTTTTGAGTTTTGAGAGCATGCGCTCCGTATAAAAATCAGGTGATCAGCCACATCGGGTTGAGTGAAGTGCCGACCCCAACAATTTGGGATAAGGCCAGGGAGATGATGATGATATATTTGAGTTGTTTAAATTTGGAAATAATGTCGGATTTATAAAATGTTTTAATAGGTTTTCTTGATTAACAGGCCACTTTTTTTCATTCACGTAATGTTTGTTTAAAAAGAAAAGATTTTTTTTTGAAATCCTTGAAATATTTATTTATGTGGTGGTACTCACTCGATGGTTCCCTCTTGCATAGTGTGATACCATCTACCTGTGAATCCATACTCGACAGAAAGTGCTTGTGAATTTTTGGGCTTATATATTTTCCTGAAGCCCAAACCAAGTGATATGAGACCAGACTTAACAATGTTGGTCTTACCTGGGGAATGTAAATTAGTATAAATGACTAAGTAGAAGACTAAAGCAGAACAAAGCTTGCGACGCGCTTAAAGGTAAGGGGTCACAATATCACCACGTCCATGTCGAAGAATCTCAGACTATCCTGATATTCAGAACCTCCTTCAAAAGAACATATTGGATGCAAGATGCTTCAGATGATAGTGAATTGAGTGATTTAATATTTGTTATTTGTTCTATTTAAGTTAGCCCAACTAATATACTTATGATTATGATTACAAGAACTTCATAGTAGCAGTAATTTATCAGAATAAAAAAAAAAAATCATAATTTATGGTTGAAAGAAGCATACAGCGCACTTGGAGCTAAACCACGAGTAATGCGACAGTGACAGATGTATGCAAGTCATATACATCTCTCTCATAACATGAGTCAAACTATCATGGCAGCTCATGGTAGGACCCTAGATGGTAAGCTATACCATGGATGTAAGGCGAACGTTGGCAACCTCATAAAATGGAGACTATCTAGTATAACACATTTAGATTTTAACACATAGACATTAGATTGGACAATTTTTTGTAACATTTAGTGCCCCGATTCAAGTAAAATAAACGATCGAAATCCTGTCCCAATGTGGTATTCACGTGATCCAATATCCTAGTTCAACTCAATAGGACGTTTTCGCGGTGACCTCTGAACTATTCCGTTTTTTCATTGATATGATGAATACGAAAACTCTGTCACCAACTAGTCTCTACGACATCGTTACGATTTTTAGTACGAGTCTACTGCAAAGCAGGGTTGCTACAAACCACCTCCTAACATCCTTTTATGCCTTGACTGACTTATTCTCCCTTTGTGCCTTACCTGACTTCTTTCAAGAACTTACCCAAAATTAGTGGCAACAGTTCGTAGAATTGTATCTGCAGCCACATGGCGATGACAATTTGTTTAGATGTGTAAAATAGTTTGTGGTCACTCCAGCATGGATTCATGGCAGCAAGCTCCCTTGCAATCATGTTGTGCAGTCTGTAGAACCAGACGATAATCAAACTTGGACCTATTATACCGTTGTTCTCTGAAATAGAAGAAGGCTTTTGGACAAATCGAAAGGATTAGTGAAAGGCGATTACCGAAAGACATTTATATAGCGAACTAGCTGTGCCCCGCGGTTTTACCCGCGTAGATTTCGTTTCATACTTATTGTACCGGAACCCTAATATTTTTAATAACTAAAAGTAGCCTAAGTTACGCCTTGAAACATCAACTACCTGCCAGTGAAAGCCCCGTTAAAATTGGTCCAGCCGTTTCAGAGATTACCCGGAACAAACAGACACAGACAGACAGACGGACAGACAGGCAGACAGAGAAAAATTTTAACACTTGGTTTTTCAGTGTCAGTAGCGTGTATACTTTCATATGCATTTAGTGAAAAGCTGGTATTTTGGAATTACAAACAGACACTTCAATTTTATTTATATTTATCTGTATGTATGTATGTATGTATAGAGTATGTATAGGGTATGTATAGAGTATATAGATGTGAGTGGAAGTGTCGGTAGAGGGCGTACAAGGAAAAACTACTATAACCAACCAATTTTGCAAAACACTTTTGTACATAAGTTATTGCAATATTTACTTGTGTTTTAGTGCGTGAATAAACATAGAAGAAACAATTAATTTTTACTGGTATCTTTATTATAAGACCTGCTTAATTTGGGACATAATGACGCTGCGATAAAATTATTCACAAAAGTATCACCGCGAGAATAAGTGATTGAGAAAAATATCTCCATGTTCTGCGTATATTATCAAAAAATGTACTTACGAACTGCAAAACAGTAATTTTCCTTAGGTAAGACATTGGTCAGGCATCTATTTACACTTGTGCCGTTAGGAGGAAGTACGAAGCCATTTATCACCTCATATTTCAATAATCCACCCTCAAAGCTACGTGCGGTGTCCATCGCAGTAGGTGTATCATAGTACATTAGTGATAAGTCAATTGCATGTGTAGTGTTGCCGATCTGGAAAATTTAATTTTTAAATTACATGGCTTCCAGGACGTTCTTAATACGTGCTGCTTCAACGATAATAGACCCCCGGTTATTTACATTCTAAT
Organism: Watsonalla cultraria; assembly: GCA_964035505.1. Lineage (NCBI taxonomy): Eukaryota > Metazoa > Arthropoda > Insecta > Lepidoptera > Drepanidae > Watsonalla > Watsonalla cultraria. Next base: position 1,108,811 of record OZ037715.1, read on the forward strand.
TTTTAAGTAATTAGATAAAAGTATAATCTAATAAAATATGTTCTTAACTTACCCTTGTCGGCACAGTGTCATCGGCAGCGCACCCGAAGTACTGGAAGGTCTGTGGCTTGGTTTGGTTCAAGCACCTAACTTTTGAGAACCTGTGGACTGGATCGTCTTCTGGGACTTCAATAGGAGCACAAATAGGATTATCTGCACCTTCTTCTGTGCAGCAGTAGGTCGTATTTTTAAAAAAGTTTACTAAAATGTAATATAAAAAACATTGAAGGTTATTCAGCGTGGCAGGATCAAGGCAAGGCGAGGTTAAGACTCATTTATTTGGTGACAGCGTTATTTTTCTATTTTATTTAGCATAAGCCATATGTGTGTGGTGATATGTGGTGGCTATGGGATTTGGGCAGTCGCCTGCTACGCAAGTGCGAATCCGAACGGCCTGCACCCTAGTTTTCCTAAAAACTTTAATGCAGCAATTTCACCTCACTTGCGTTTACGGTGAAGGACAACATCGTGAGGAAACCTGCATATATCTGAAAAGTAATATAAAGACGTATGTAATGTGCCTGCGACCGCGATGGACATACTGCAAGTCACGTTGGCACTTAATCATCTTCTTATCCATTTGAGCGTCTTCTTCCTTTTGCAGACAAAGGCCTTAGAGCAAGAAAGAAAAAAAATATTGCTTGTTTTTGACAAACTAACTTGTATCGTGCACTGTATGGCTGTCTGTATAAAGTCCAACTAGGAAATGACCGAAGAGCATGGTGTAGTAAGGGTGAGAAGATTTTCCTTCGCCCAATAATTCAGTACGACATTTCCGCTCCGGAGTCAAGGGCCCACCGTCCTCCGCAGTCCTCACTGTGAAATCTGAGAACAAAAATATACTGTCCTAGTAGCTTTGGTCAGCATCTTAGTCCGATTTAAGATCCTAAATTCTACTCGATTAGCAATGTTACTCCGTGATTTTTTTGTGTTAAATTTGAGTAGTAATTATTGAAATTGGTCCAGTTGTTTTTGAGTTTATCTATTTCCCCTACTACCTTATTTAAATAGGACTTTTAAGACTGACTATTTAAGACCGAAATTTCGCATTATATTAATCATAAGGCGACTGGGACCGTGGTTCCTGTTCTTACTGGTTCCAGTTGGCTGTATCCTCAGTGAAATGTTAACTGTAATGAATACAGGGTGTGTGATACGTACTTGCACCAAAACTAGGAGGTAACAATCTGATCATAGGTGTGTTGAAGGTTCCTACAGCAGGATTATCGAGGTTGTTGCATGAGCCATCCAAACGTCTGTAGTCATCAGGGTTGCATTCTTCAATCTTCTTCGTGCAAATACTAGAAAAAATTACTGCCTCATTGATCTATTGGTCGCAAACTGCCTTTCGTTTAATCCCCGCGTCGGGCAAAATGTTTTCCGATCTACAACTTCCCAGTAACAGCCCGGAGTCTGGAGTACTCGTAGTAGCCCGTTAGTGGCTATAAGCTCGCCCGCTATTATATGCGACTGGCGAGATGTGAGTGCTAAGGGCACTGTTGGAAACTATTTTCTAACAAAATGTTTTCCGATCTACAACTTCCCAGTAACAGCCCGGAGTCTGGAGTACTCGTAGTAGCCCGTTAGTGGCTATAAGCTCGCCCGCTATTATATGCGACTGGCGAGATGTGAGTGCTAAGGGCACTGTTGGAAACTATTTTCTAACAAAATGTTTTCCGATCTACAACTTCCCAGTAACAGCCCGGAGTCTGGAGTACTCGTAGTAGCCCGTTAGTGGCTATAAGCTCGCCCGCTATTATATGCGACTGGCGAGATGTGAGTGCTAAGGGCACTGTTGGAAACTATTTTCTAACAAAATGTTTTCCGATCTACAACTTCCCAGTAACAGCCCGGAGTCTGGAGTACTCGTAGTAGCCCGTTAGTGGCTATAAGCTCGCCCGCTATTATATGCGACTGGCGAGATGTGAGTGCTAAGGGCACTGTTGGAAACTATTTTCTAACAAAATGTTTTCCGATCTACAACTTCCCAGTAACAGCCCGGAGTCTGGAGTACTCGTAGTAGCCCGTTAGTGGCTATAAGCTCGCCCGCTATTATATGCGACTGGCGAGATGTGAGTGCTAAGGGCACTGTTGGAAACTATTTTCTAACAAAATGTTTTCCGATCTACAACTTCCCAGTAACAGCCCGGAGTCTGGAGTACTCGTAGTAGCCCGTTAGTGGCTATAAGCTCGCCCGCTATTATATGCGACTGGCGAGATGTGAGTGCTAAGGGCACTGTTGGAAACTATTTTCTAACAAAATGTTTTCCGATCTACAACTTCCCAGTAACAGCCCGGAGTCTGGAGTACTCGTAGTAGCCCGTTAGTGGCTATAAGCTCGCCCGCTATTATATGCGACTGGCGAGATGTGAGTGCTAAGGGCACTGTTGGAAACTATTTTCTAACAAAATGTTTTCCGATCTACAACTTCCCAGTAACAGCCCGGAGTCTGGAGTACTCGTAGTAGCCCGTTAGTGGCTATAAGCTCGCCCGCTATTATATGCGACTGGCGAGATGTGAGTGCTAAGGGCACTGTTGGAAACTATTTTCTAACAAAATGTTTTCCGATCTACAACTTCCCAGTAACAGCCCGGAGTCTGGAGTACTCGTAGTAGCCCGTTAGTGGCTATAAGCTCGCCCGCTATTATATGCGACTGGCGAGATGTGAGTGCTAAGGGCACTGTTGGAAACTATTTTCTAACAAAATGTTTTCCGATCTACAACTTCCCAGTAACAGCCCGGAGTCTGGAGTACTCGTAGTAGCCCGTTAGTGGCTATAAGCTCGCCCGCTATTATATGCGACTGGCGAGATGTGAGTGCTAAGGGCACTGTTGGAAACTATTTTCTAACAAAATGTTTTCCGATCTACAACTTCCCAGTAACAGCCCGGAGTCTGGAGTACTCGTAGTAGCCCGTTAGTGGCTATAAGCTCGCCCGCTATTATATGCGACTGGCGAGATGTGAGTGCTAAGGGCACTGTTGGAAACTATTTTCTAACAAAATGTTTTCCGATCTACAACTTCCCAGTAACAGCCCGGAGTCTGGAGTACTCGTAGTAGCCCGTTAGTGGCTATAAGCTCGCCCGCTATTATATGCGACTGGCGAGATGTGAGTGCTAAGGGCACTGTTGGAAACTATTTTCTAACAAAATGTTTTCCGATCTACAACTTCCCAGTAACAGCCCGGAGTCTGGAGTACTCGTAGTAGCCCGTTAGTGGCTATAAGCTCGCCCGCTATTATATGCGACTGGCGAGATGTGAGTGCTAAGGGCACTGTTGGAAACTATTTTCTAACAAAATGTTTTCCGATCTACAACTTCCCAGTAACAGCCCGGAGTCTGGAGTACTCGTAGTAGCCCGTTAGTGGCTATAAGCTCGCCCGCTATTATATGCGACTGGCGAGATGTGAGTGCTAAGGGCACTGTTGGAAACTATTTTCTAACAAAATGTTTTCCGATCTACAACTTCCCAGTAACAGCCCGGAGTCTGGAGTACTCGTAGTAGCCCGTTAGTGGCTATAAGCTCGCCCGCTATTATATGCGACTGGCGAGATGTGAGTGCTAAGGGCACTGTTGGAAACTATTTTCTAACAAAATGTTTTCCGATCTACAACTTCCCAGTAACAGCCCGGAGTCTGGAGTACTCGTAGTAGCCCGTTAGTGGCTATAAGCTCGCCCGCTATTATATGCGACTGGCGAGATGTGAGTGCTAAGGGCACTGTTGGAAACTATTTTCTAACAAAATGTTTTCCGATCTACAACTTCCCAGTAACAGCCCGGAGTCTGGAGTACTCGTAGTAGCCCGTTAGTGGCTATAAGCTCGCCCGCTATTATATGCGACTGGCGAGATGTGAGTGCTAAGGGCACTGTTGGAAACTATTTTCTAACAAAATGTTTTCCGATCTACAACTTCCCAGTAACAGCCCGGAGTCTGGAGTACTCGTAGTAGCCCGTTAGTGGCTATAAGCTCGCCCGCTATTATATGCGACTGGCGAGATGTGAGTGCTAAGGGCACTGTTGGAAACTATTTTCTAACAAAATGTTTTCCGATCTACAACTTCCCAGTAACAGCCCGGAGTCTGGAGTACTCGTAGTAGCCCGTTAGTGGCTATAAGCTCGCCCGCTATTATATGCGACTGGCGAGATGTGAGTGCTAAGGGCACTGTTGGAAACTATTTTCTAACAAAATGTTTTCCGATCTACAACTTCCCAGTAACAGCCCGGAGTCTGGAGTACTCGTAGTAGCCCGTTAGTGGCTATAAGCTCGCCCGCTATTATATGCGACTGGCGAGATGTGAGTGCTAAGGGCACTGTTGGAAACTATTTTCTAACAAAATGTTTTCCGATCTACAACTTCCCAGTAACAGCCCGGAGTCTGGAGTACTCGTAGTAGCCCGTTAGTGGCTATAAGCTCGCCCGCTATTATATGCGACTGGCGAGATGTGAGTGCTAAGGGCACTGTTGGAAACTATTTTCTAACAAAATGTTTTCCGATCTACAACTTCCCAGTAACAGCCCGGAGTCTGGAGTACTCGTAGTAGCCCGTTAGTGGCTATAAGCTCGCCCGCTATTATATGCGACTGGCGAGATGTGAGTGCTAAGGGCACTGTTGGAAACTATTTTCTAACAAAATGTTTTCCGATCTACAACTTCCCAGTAACAGCCCGGAGTCTGGAGTACTCGTAGTAGCCCGTTAGTGGCTATAAGCTCGCCCGCTATTATATGCGACTGGCGAGATGTGAGTGCTAAGGGCACTGTTGGAAACTATTTTCTAACAAAATGTTTTCCGATCTACAACTTCCCAGTAACAGCCCGGAGTCTGGAGTACTCGTAGTAGCCCGTTAGTGGCTATAAGCTCGCCCGCTATTATATGCGACTGGCGAGATGTGAGTGCTAAGGGCACTGTTGGAAACTATTTTCTAACAAAATGTTTTCCGATCTACAACTTCCCAGTAACAGCCCGGAGTCTGGAGTACTCGTAGTAGCCCGTTAGTGGCTATAAGCTCGCCCGCTATTATATGCGACTGGCGAGATGTGAGTGCTAAGGGCACTGTTGGAAACTATTTTCTAACAAAATGTTTTCCGATCTACAACTTCCCAGTAACAGCCCGGAGTCTGGAGTACTCGTAGTAGCCCGTTAGTGGCTATAAGCTCGCCCGCTATTATATGCGACTGGCGAGATGTGAGTGCTAAGGGCACTGTTGGAAACTATTTTCTAACAAAATGTTTTCCGATCTACAACTTCCCAGTAACAGCCCGGAGTCTGGAGTACTCGTAGTAGCCCGTTAGTGGCTATAAGCTCGCCCGCTATTATATGCGACTGGCGAGATGTGAGTGCTAAGGGCACTGTTGGAAACTATTTTCTAACAAAATGTTTTCCGATCTACAACTTCCCAGTAACAGCCCGGAGTCTGGAGTACTCGTAGTAGCCCGTTAGTGGCTATAAGCTCGCCCGCTATTATATGCGACTGGCGAGATGTGAGTGCTAAGGGCACTGTTGGAAACTATTTTCTAACAAAATGTTTTCCGATCTACAACTTCCCAGTAACAGCCCGGAGTCTGGAGTACTCGTAGTAGCCCGTTAGTGGCTATAAGCTCGCCCGCTATTATATGCGACTGGCGAGATGTGAGTGCTAAGGGCACTGTTGGAAACTATTTTCTAACAAAATGTTTTCCGATCTACAACTTCCCAGTAACAGCCCGGAGTCTGGAGTACTCGTAGTAGCCCGTTAGTGGCTATAAGCTCGCCCGCTATTATATGCGACTGGCGAGATGTGAGTGCTAAGGGCACTGTTGGAAACTATTTTCTAACAAAATGTTTTCCGATCTACAACTTCCCAGTAACAGCCCGGAGTCTGGAGTACTCGTAGTAGCCCGTTAGTGGCTATAAGCTCGCCCGCTATTATATGCGACTGGCGAGATGTGAGTGCTAAGGGCACTGTTGGAAACTATTTTCTAACAAAATGTTTTCCGATCTACAACTTCCCAGTAACAGCCCGGAGTCTGGAGTACTCGTAGTAGCCCGTTAGTGGCTATAAGCTCGCCCGCTATTATATGCGACTGGCGAGATGTGAGTGCTAAGGGCACTGTTGGAAACTATTTTCTAACAAAATGTTTTCCGATCTACAACTTCCCAGTAACAGCCCGGAGTCTGGAGTACTCGTAGTAGCCCGTTAGTGGCTATAAGCTCGCCCGCTATTATATGCGACTGGCGAGATGTGAGTGCTAAGGGCACTGTTGGAAACTATTTTCTAACAAAATGTTTTCCGATCTACAACTTCCCAGTAACAGCCCGGAGTCTGGAGTACTCGTAGTAGCCCGTTAGTGGCTATAAGCTCGCCCGCTATTATATGCGACTGGCGAGATGTGAGTGCTAAGGGCACTGTTGGAAACTATTTTCTAACAAAATGTTTTCCGATCTACAACTTCCCAGTAACAGCCCGGAGTCTGGAGTACTCGTAGTAGCCCGTTAGTGGCTATAAGCTCGCCCGCTATTATATGCGACTGGCGAGATGTGAGTGCTAAGGGCACTGTTGGAAACTATTTTCTAACAAAATGTTTTCCGATCTACAACTTCCCAGTAACAGCCCGGAGTCTGGAGTACTCGTAGTAGCCCGTTAGTGGCTATAAGCTCGCCCGCTATTATATGCGACTGGCGAGATGTGAGTGCTAAGGGCACTGTTGGAAACTATTTTCTAACAAAATGTTTTCCGATCTACAACTTCCCAGTAACAGCCCGGAGTCTGGAGTACTCGTAGTAGCCCGTTAGTGGCTATAAGCTCGCCCGCTATTATATGCGACTGGCGAGATGTGAGTGCTAAGGGCACTGTTGGAAACTATTTTCTAACAAAATGTTTTCCGATCTACAACTTCCCAGTAACAGCCCGGAGTCTGGAGTACTCGTAGTAGCCCGTTAGTGGCTATAAGCTCGCCCGCTATTATATGCGACTGGCGAGATGTGAGTGCTAAGGGCACTGTTGGAAACTATTTTCTAACAAAATGTTTTCCGATCTACAACTTCCCAGTAACAGCCCGGAGTCTGGAGTACTCGTAGTAGCCCGTTAGTGGCTATAAGCTCGCCCGCTATTATATGCGACTGGCGAGATGTGAGTGCTAAGGGCACTGTTGGAAACTATTTTCTAACAAAATGTTTTCCGATCTACAACTTCCCAGTAACAGCCCGGAGTCTGGAGTACTCGTAGTAGCCCGTTAGTGGCTATAAGCTCGCCCGCTATTATATGCGACTGGCGAGATGTGAGTGCTAAGGGCACTGTTGGAAACTATTTTCTAACAAAATGTTTTCCGATCTACAACTTCCCAGTAACAGCCCGGAGTCTGGAGTACTCGTAGTAGCCCGTTAGTGGCTATAAGCTCGCCCGCTATTATATGCGACTGGCGAGATGTGAGTGCTAAGGGCACTGTTGGAAACTATTTTCTAACAAAATGTTTTCCGATCTACAACTTCCCAGTAACAGCCCGGAGTCTGGAGTACTCGTAGTAGCCCGTTAGTGGCTATAAGCTCGCCCGCTATTATATGCGACTGGCGAGATGTGAGTGCTAAGGGCACTGTTGGAAACTATTTTCTAACAATATTTATGGTTAGGTTTTTATTGTTGTATTTTTTATCTTTCACTTGTTTAGTTGGGAAGTTGTCAAATAAATTCAGTAATGTCAGCTGCTTTTTTCACTGCTCTCTCTATCTATATATTTTAATATTTGCTATCGTTTACAGGCACACTACTGCTTTATCTTTCGGGGAATATAGACATGAGTGTATGTATATCTATAAAGATAAATAAAATTTAAGTGTCTGTTTGTAATTCCAAAATAACAGCTTTTCACTAAATGCATATGAAAGTATACACGCTACTGACACTGAAAATACAAGTTTTCAATTTTTTCTCTGTCTGTCTGTCCGTCTGTCTGTCTGTCTGTTTGTTCCGGGTAATCTCTGTAACGGCTGGACTGATTTTAACAGGACTTTCACTGGCAGGTAGCTGATGTTTCAAGGAGTAACTTAGGCTACTTTTATTTATTGAAAATCTTAGGGTTCCGCGACAATAAGGATGAAACTAACTCTACGCGGGTGAAACCGCGGGGCACAGCTAGTTATTAAATAAAACTTTTTCTGAAACCTTCGTCACTTCTTTACCTACTTTAAACATTAGTATTCTGATGCTGTAGACGTATTTGCAAAGGTATTTTCACATCAACTTCATTTGCACTAATATAATTATAATAATAATCTACACTTATATTATAAAGGGGATAGATTTGTTTGGTTTTTTGGTTCTTACTTGAAATGTACCTTCAAATCGCCAGAATTAAATCCGGTGGAGGGCCCAAGGCTGGTATGTCCAAACACTGTCATTCCATTATGAGAGAAGATAATACACTGCCATTACGATTCATATAACAATCGCGAGTTCTGAATGTAAAAGTACTAAGAACATGGAAAGTAAATTTAAGTTACCTCCAAAATTTCAAATATTTGAAAAAATTCTTCGCGAAATTTTCCAAAATTCTGTCACTTTGACACTATTTGTAATAACAGACTCTAGAGCATGTATGCTACTTTGCCACTTTTGTACATACATATGTCCACGCCTGTATTTCTCAGAGGTGTTGTAATAATGACACGCATTTTTCACCGAAGATGATTACATACCGACGTGACAAATGGTGGATCTATCGCTGTCTCAGGCACTATACATACGTCTTTGAATTACTTCTCAGACGTATGCAGATTTCCTCAAGATGTTTTTCTTCACCGTATAGCATGAGGTGTGAAATCACTGTACGTAAGTTTTTAGAAAACTCATTTGTACAAGCCCTACTGTGATTCGATATTGCATACTTTTGTAGTATTAAAAAAAATTGTACTTACTCTTCAATGCTGGCCTTTCTATACTTCTGTATAACGTCTTCAGCTGCTGGTAACGACGTGAAGGAATCGTATACAATTTTTTTTCTCTCTATAGAGTTACTTATGTGAAAGCCAACGGTCACAAGGCAGAGTATCAGAAACCGCGACATTGTTATACATATTTTCTTGCCATAACTTTACACCAAAACTGATTCAGTTTATATAGGAATACTTAAATAATTTATTACCTTGTTTATTCAGTTGAAAATAAAAAATATGTAAGGCCAATAATGCACTTTAACATCTAAATAATAAGAACTTATTTCAAATGTGAGATTCAATGTCGTTATTTTATACTTTCACGGACTTAATTTGCCATGGTTCAAACTTGGTCAACACCTCATAATATATTGACACGTTTTTAATTGTTAAGCATACATATGTATTTATACAGTTGTATTACAAATATGTTGTTCAAAATTAGGCAATTTATTACTCATGTTCACGCCCGAGTAATGAAATAATTCGTGACCACGACCTCTGCAACTTAGTCGAAACATTGTAAGGTAATTATAATGTAAGATCTAAGTAGCAGTTTAGGTTACGCCTTGATAGTATGTCAGTCAGTCAGACTTTGAATTTTATTTGTATCATCATTATCATAGGCCACTTCATCTTGTCCGATGATTTTTGCAACGCTTTGTTCTGTCTCATGCATCTTCCCTTGTATTTTAGCAGTCCAAAGGCAGCACGGCATGTCTTGCCATTTGAATACATGTCAAGTATTTTATCACATGTCAAATATCGAGGGCAAGCTAGTGTGTTCATTAAGCCCTTTCATTTGATATCAAACACGGCACTAATGGAAGTTTATCATTTGGAAAACGGATTAAAATAAGACCAGGTAATAAACATGAAATTCTAATTCTTTATTTGAAATTATTAACAAACAAATAAAAAAACAAACAAAAGCCTACGGCAAAAAAACTATTAAATCATTAATGAATTTCATAACGGATTTTGAACATAATTCACTGACGAAAAACAAATAACATTGAGAAGCAGTTAAGTGCAGTCGTAGCTGTTATTCTTAACTGTCATCGCTGCAGCATGCTGAGTCCTTCCAAGCCCAGAGATTCAATTCAGGGATGTCATCGCAACTGCACATCTCGTTTCTGAAAATGAAAATGCTTTATTAGTAAACACACACCATGAAATCTATGATAATATTATAAAGAGGAAAGATCTTAGTATGTTTGTAACGAATTGGCACAAAAATATTGATTAAATATACGATTTAAAAATATCTTTCACCATTTGAATGCTACCTTATCACTGATTAATATATATTATTATATATAATCCGCTAGTCTTATATATAAAAATGAATCCCCATTTCCCTTGGTCACGGCATCACGCGTGAACGGCTGGATGGATTTTAATGGGAGATTTACTGGAAGATAGCAGATGTTTCAAGGAGTGTTTTAGCCTAATTTTTTTAAAAAAAAACATGAAATTAACTCTGCGCGGGTAAAACCGCGGGGCACAGCTAGTTAATTATAATTATGCTAATTAAAGGATTTTGTATTTAAGCAAAAGGTCAACACAGTTTAACGTCTAATCTATTAACTAAATTGGCAATAAAAATCAGTTCACAATTAATGCAATTTTTTTTGAAAAGAAATGTCTTCAATTTAGTATGAAATACGTACACTGGTGATGAGTTAATAATTGACCGAATTAGCAACTAGCTCACGGACTATTAAGCGGATTTTATCGATTTCCATCGAAACGGGGTAACGTCACATCGAAGTAACAAAAAATATGGTCGAATTGCAAATTTCAACAATTCTTTAAGTCACTTATGAGGCGAAATTAGATTGACAGGAATGTATTTTCAACATTTTTGAGTATTCCATCGAATTCCAAACAAAGCATAGTTCTTCCCATAAATACCCGAAAAGGGATTTTATATTAATTCTCGTACAATTATTTTTGAAAAAATATACTTTTATCAAACACGCGTTATAAGTTTTTCTCGCTCAAGGCAAACTCAAAATGCTCACCACGTATAATAATTGACCTGATGCGGGAATCGAACCCGCTACACCTAGTGTAGCAGTCAGGTGCACTATGTAGACCAACAGTGCCCACACTGCTGATAAGGCTTTAATGGCAAATAGTATACATACCCAGGCCCAGGGAGCCTGAAAGCTTCGGGCTGTATGCGAGTGATGTTATCACCAATTGTGCACATCACGAAAGCCACAGTCACTTTTCTGATCTCCGCGAGTTGAGCTGAAATATAAAACTGGATGTGAAAAAGAAATCAACTAATTTTGGAGGCGAGTGCTCTGCATTTAGTGACAAGCGAAAGTTCAAATATCAGGGTTCAGCTTCTCAGCTTTGACGTTTCACTTTAGTACAGTAAAATTAAACGTCAAGACTAATAGGTTTTTAATACGTGGTGCTTAAACGATCTTAGTGCCCCCCCCCATGAATTTATAAGATCTGATTAAATAATGACTCGTCTAGTAGTTTCAAGCGTTTCTGCGGAAGACGAGGTCCTGAGTCGAAACCCGAGTCGGGAAATGTTTGGGTTTTTCTCTATGTAGTTTCCCAGTAGTGGGCCAGACTTGATTAGTGCCTGGTTAGTGGTAATAGGCTCTCGCCCTAATGCCGGGACTTTAGACTTAAGACGGAGAATACAGGTGAAAGCATAATATTATTGTATTATAAGTAACAGAATCATCAAGAATTCAATAATCTCTGTCATCTCTTTGATCTCCTCCTTGAGTTATACATCATTATTACTCTTGCACATTTATTTATAGTTTTACACAGAAAACTCGACTTACAGGATGTTAGGGGTTTGGGTCCGTCTTTGTTTTCGTACCAAAACCTGTCAGCGGTTATCATGCGCTTGAGTTCCGTGATCATGAAATTAGACATCAGAGGAGTGGATGCTCCGTTGGGGGTATTCTTCTCAGACCACAAACCAGCCAGTAGTTCAACGTCAGCTGGACTTGGGTACAGTTCCATCAGGCGGAATATTTGCTGCATTCAAAGAGAAAAGTTGTAGTTACGAGTAACAAGCTTTCTTAAGCCTTAGTCAAATAATGGCAACAATTTTACTATAATGTTTAGGTTTTTTTTCTACTGTATCCGTCTCTCAATTCGTACCCTCAATTAACCAATTGTATAGTGTTTTTTTAAATATTACTTTACCTAATTCTTGGCAACACAGAACTTGGAAATGGCATCTGTCTGTGCCAACGTCTGTATAAAAATGCGAGGAAATTAAAAAAAAAATCGCGTCTTGTTAATAAGCATTATGATTACAATAGATCGAAGCGCATTCACTTCGTGACGCATCGTGTATGACGAAAATTATACATTTACTATATTCTTTGAACGGCCTTAAATGGAGATAGAGACATTCAACTGAGGTTAAACCAATATGTGCAAAACAACGAGGTTTCCTCCGCCCAAGGCTAGGGCCAATAGGGAGGCTAATTAGATGAAAATAATAAGGTGTCATTAGATAGATAATAAGTCCTTCCGCACATATTAATGAAGTATATAAAACTTAATAAAAAAATTACTTCGATATCTATGTCCTCGCTGAGGTCTTCCCATGTGTCAAAGCTCCTCTCAGGATTGAAGTATTTTTTGTACTCGGAGTATGATCTCAACCCATTGTGGCGACCCTTTGATAAGTCATTAGTTAGGATGTCAGTTGAAAGTTGCAGAGGTCCTAAACCAATTTCAGCCATCTGAAAGAAAAATACAATCATGCGAAGTGTTAGATTAGGAAAGTAGACGCAAATATAACTTTGAATACGACTGTATTTTATAGGTGACACGAGACGAAGGAAAACAAAAGTGTACAGTAAAAGAGTAAAATATAAACCATAAATAATAAACTATTATTAACATATATTTAAACTCTATGCTGGGTTTAGCCCAACACCTGCCCTTAAACAAAGCCAAGTGTGCCAAATGGGTATATTGGCATCTTCCGCTCGAATTGTAGACCGTCCCCCAAGCAGCATTGACGACTTCAAACACAACACTACACAAAGCTAGCGCTATTTGGCTGTGTCTTCTGCAAGGTGGTATGAACCCAACGGGGCTGCAAATTTCTGCGTAACATTGTATCGCCAATTTAAAGAATATTGCAGCCAAGACCTAATTACTTAGTGGTGTGTTCTTGCGGTGAAGCAGGTCGCTTTTGACATTTACTATATTGGCATAAAGGTAGGCAACGCGTTAGTGACATTCAGGTGTTGGTCACGTGCATAGGCTGCAGTAACTCCATATTTTTGAGGACAAAGTGTATAGTGCAAGCCGTCACAAGTCATCATGTTGTCGTAAACGCAGATTTGGATAGAATCAATATAGTGCCATTTATGGGCCGACGTATGGCGCTGTTTCGATCCCATACAAATCTGTGTTTGCGTCAACGCAGCGACTTGTGATGGCGGCAGTGAAAAACTCGCACTAGGCCCTCTGCACACTTGTTTCACACGGTTGTAGTCAGCTTAAAAATAAAATTTAGTTGAAATTACGTAAACATTCTGACTATATCGCAATATTTAAGTCTACGTACATTAGGATCCGCCGCGTAGCTGAGACCTCCATACGGCTGCACAAGAGATCCGTAGGTTATCATCGGAAGGTGAGTTTTATTTTTGAAGTATCCATTATGCAGAGTAAGGTTCGTTAGCGGAATGCTATTGACATATTCGAAGTTTTCGTTGTACATCCTGGAATATTTAAATGTTCACATCAACATTTTGAATTATATAAGAGCCGTGGTGGCCGTGGGATTGGAGCAGTCGCCTGCTTCAGAAACGAATCAAGTTCGAATCCCAGCGGCCTGTAGCAATGAGTTGTAATACAACATTTAGTTCAGTAATTCCACCCTATGTGCACTTTGAAGGAAAACATCGTGAGGAAACCTGCATACGTCTGAGAGGTATGTACAGTGCCTGAGACGGCTATGAAAATGAAAATGAAAAATATTTATTCAGTTTAGGCCCTGGTAAGGCACTTATGAAAGTCGAGAATTTACCACCGGTTCGGAAACTAGCCCTCTGAGAAGAACCGGCAAGAAACTCAGCCAGGCATAATGTACAGGGACTCATCCTCTCTCACGTTGGCACTTAATCATCTTCGGTGTAAAGTGGGTGTTGCTGCAACACCTCTGTTTACCCCCGGGACAGGATTACCCTTCTGGGATGGCGTGAGAGCATTTCTTCAGCTATAATATTGTAGCAGCGTTTCTCCACTCGCTCATAGATGGCGCTACTCGCTAACAAATGCGAAGTTTAGATACAAATACACGAGAACCTAAATCGCGCCAGAAGAGTTTTCAAGCGCATTGCAGTATATATACAAGTTTCCAACTAGAACAGTTGGAGCCGCGGTTCCCCAGGCATGACACCCGCCTGGCTGGATGATCTCCCCTTTGCTGGGGATGAGCATGATCACTCGCTCTCCCCACAGTGGTGACCCCGTTGAACCTGAACATCAACAACCTTCGCATCATTCTCCTCACAACCATCAGCAGCAGCAGCAGTCACACAGCAAGCCAGCATCGAGTATCTACAGGTCCATTACAGCCGACGCACCGCGCTACTGGTCCTGGCACTCATCTCTTCACCGACCCTGCACGTCCACCTCACGCAGCCCACGCCGGACGCCTGCTCATCGCTCCACGTGGCACGCCTGCGCTGAGCCTGCTGGACTCGGTCGGCATCTCCGCTCAGTCTCGACTCACCGCAGACTTCGAAGCACCCTGGCACTTGCAAGCTATCTCAAGCACGCACTGCACGCACACAAAGAAAATGGATCGACCTTCGGTCTTGGAGGGGAGTGATGTAGCAGCGTTTCTCCACTCGCTCATAGATGGCGCTACTCGCTAACAAATGCGAAGTTTAGATACAAATACACGAGAACCTAAATCGCGCCAGAAGAGTTTTCAAGCGCATTGCAGTATATATACAAGTTTCCAACTAGAACAGTTGGAGCCGTGGTTCCCCAGGCATGACACCCGCCTGGCTGGAAGTTCTTCCCTTTGCTGGGGATGAGCATGATCACTCGCTCTCCCCACAATATCACCGGAGTTCATCTCTTACATAATGATAAAACGCGTATCAAGATCATACTTGCACGTAATCTAGACATCTATACAGATAAATAAAATTGAAGTGTCTGTTTTTAATTCCAAATTAACAGGTTTTCACTAAATACATATCAAAGTGTATACGGTTCAGAATACAGATATATAAAACGCATTTTTTTCTCTGCCCGTCTCTTTGTCTGTTTGTTCCGGGTAATCTCCAAAACGGCTTGACCGAATTTAACGGCAATTTCACAGTCTGATAGCTGATGTTACATGGAGAAACTTAGGCTACTTTTATTATAAAAAAAATACAACAAAACTTAATACTTACTTCACTGTACCTTCTTGCATCTTGTGGAAGAATCTTCCT
Source organism: Watsonalla cultraria (assembly GCA_964035505.1). Classification (NCBI taxonomy): domain Eukaryota; kingdom Metazoa; phylum Arthropoda; class Insecta; order Lepidoptera; family Drepanidae; genus Watsonalla; species Watsonalla cultraria. The sequence continues at coordinate 1,124,214 of OZ037715.1, forward strand.
GAGTAGCCGTACTCGACCGAAAGCGCAGGAGTTTCGCTGGGGTTATAGATATTTCTGAATCCTGGATAAGGCGATATAAGGCCAGCCTTCATCATGTGTTCTCTACCTGTAAGAGAAAAGAAGACACCGTTGAGTAGAAGATAAAAAAGATTCTTTTGAAGAGTTACAGACTCTTACGTACATTTTTGTAAGTGGGTAGAAGTTTCTCAAACTCTTATAAATGTAGTGAAAAATATGCTGTCCTTAAATATTATACAGAATTTTCTGTAGCAAGCGATGTTCTAATCTCAGCGGGGTACCAATAAGATTTTCTAAACAAAACTTATGTGCAGTGATTTCACACCATGTGCTTTACGATGAAAGCAAAACATCGTAGGGTCTACATAGGTCTGAGAAGCAAGTCAAAGAAAAATGTATAGAGCCTGAGACGGCGATGGACTCACTATCTGTCACGTTGGCATTTAATCATCTTTGGTGAAAAGTGGGTGTTGTTATCACAACACCTTTACCTACCCCTTCGGGACCCTTCTGGCGTGAGCATATGTATGTAAACAATTATGAAAATAATTTTCTACCGATCCCTGAGTATGTTAAAAAAAGGAAAATATACTAAAATATGAACAAATTACCCAAAGTCAAAGGCAAGTGCTCATAGAACATAATCTGTAACCAAGAAGCGACCACAATTTGTCTCGTTTCGTAGAACAGCTTATCGTCATCCCAACAAGGATTGATAGTAGCTAGCTCCGTTGCGATCACGTTGTGCAATCTGGAGAACCAGATGATGATCAGATCGATGCCGAGGATGCTGTTGGTTTCTGTAAAAGAATACGATTCCAATCAATATTATTCAATTATAGCAGCATCTGACGACATTCGTGTAGGAGGACTTCTGACCGAAGGCAGACATTTTTTACAGAATTTACGAAGATTGCATTATATGTAATGTCTTCACTAATATTACGAGTATAAAGAGGAAAGATTTGTTTGTTTGTATTGAATAGGCTCCGACACTTGACCGATCTTGAAAATTCTTTCGGCAAAAAATAGCTACATCATCAGCGAGTAACATAGGCTATATTTTATCCCCGTATTCCCACGGGAATGAGAAATACGCGGGTGAAACCACGTGACGTCCGCTAGTTACCTATAAACATTTATTATTAGCTACCCTATCGCATTGAGTTAAGCCTGTAATGATAGGGGTCAGCTCAGTGTCTGTAAATAAATACATTTTCCGCCGATTCCGCGGGCGATACCTGAGACCACGCAGCACACGTGGCCATCATAACGTGATGATAGAAATAACGAAACAAAATATGGTATTCAATGTATAACTCATCATCTCCCTGGCCTTATCCCGTGTATTTGGGGTCGGCACTTGATTCAACCCGATGTGGCTGATCACCTGATTTTTATACGAAGCGACTGCCATCTGATCTTCGTAACCCCTTTTTCGAGGAAAACCGGCAATCTGGGTTAAACCAGTTGTCAGACTTTCTAACTAACCTTTAACGATTGCCAAAGATGATAAATTGGCAACCGGGACCGACGGCTTAACGTGCTCTCCGAGGCACGGAGGGAGCTCGGTCACCCATCCAACTACTGGCTAGGCGTATGGCTAGGTATATGGTTGCTTAACTTCGCTGATCGCATCATATGCGCAATAGCAACTGTATTCATATTATAAAGAGGAAAGATTTGGATGTAAGTATAAGTATGTTTGTAAGGAATTGGCTCAAAAAATACTGGACCGATTTAAAGAAAAATATTGACCATTTGAATGCTATATTATCACTGATTAATATAGACTATAATTTATCTCCGTACTCCAACGTCACTCCCTCATCATTGGGTTGAATCAAGTACCTACCCTAGACGTTGAGTTCGACGCAGAGATAAGTCTTTTACCTTTTTCGTAATTTGAAAAGCGAAATTATTACAGTTTTTGGAACTTACGAGCAGCGAAACAATAATCTTCCTCGGGCAAGTTATTTGCCGTACATCTGCTTTCACTTGTTCCGTTTGGTGGAAGTACAATGCCGTTAACTTCAAAAGAATTTAATAGTCCGCCTTCGTAGGCTCGTAATTCCTCTACCAATTCAGCTGACGCGTAGTATATAAGGCTCATGTCAATTGCATGTGTGTTGTTACCAATCTGAAATTAAGAAGTGGCTTCATGAGGCCAACTGGGAAATTGTGATGCTTAATTTTATGGGTTTTTAACCGACTTCAAAGTCTTTATTTGATTAGACTTCTTATAAAGTACTTCAAACCGTCAGAAGGACACAAAATATACGTTAAACATTATTCTAAATGTTACCACCGGGTTCGGAAGATTGCCTTTGTCGAGAAGAACCCGAAAAAACTCAACAATTCTTCTTTAATATTATACAGAATAATAAAAATTGAATAATATTTTTAACAGTTACAGTATTTAAAAAAGGAGAAGGTCTATTTTTATGTTCTTTTTTGATAACGTCGTCAGTTTTAAACAGATTTTCATAATATTTTTTTTGTTGGGAAAGACATATGACAAGGCTGGTACCATAATAAGGAAACCAGAACCTGATGATGGAATCCCAGTGAAATTTGTTAATGTTTTTATAAAGTCTGTTCAATCTAGTAGTTTCTGGATAAGTCGTATGAGCAGCTAATTTTAAGCTATGTTAGCTTTAATATTCAGTGTTCCAAGTGAACCTTGAATTGTTTTTTTTTGATTTGATTTAAGTGCCTGGTAAATGGTAATAGGCTCGCCCCGGTTACATGGGACTCAAACAACTGCCGAAATGTAGATGTACTATAAGTACACCTCTGCCTACCAGCCATGAGCTGAGTATATAATAGTAAATGTAGTCTTACTCTAGTTGGCACGGTATCCTCTCCAGCACATCCATAGTACTGGAAGGTGAGAGGCTTGGTTTGGTTCATACATTTGAGTCCAGAGAATCTGTGTACAGGATCGTCTTCTGGCACCTCGAGAGGAGCACAGATAGGATTGTCTTTACCCTCTTCTTCGCAACATGTGGTTGTATTGCCCAAGAAGTTAGCTGTAACATTATTTAATTATTTATGATGATTATAAAGAAAAAACTGCGAGCTATGGTGGCGAAATTTGAATCCCAGCACTGTACTAATGATGCTTTCTAAAATCTTAAGTACAGAATTTTCACTCCACGCGCTTTACGGTGAAGGAAAACATCGTGAGGAAACCTGCATATGTCTACGAAATAATTCAAAGACGTATGTATAGTCCCTGAGACGGCTATGGACTCACTATCTATCACATTGACACCTCTGCTCACCGACAAGCCGTTTCGAAGTACCTTTGTTAAGAACACTGTGTCTCGAGGATTTTATGTATTGGTATATATATGATTCTATGAAGTATAAACTAACAAAGTACTTCAATAATAAACTCACTTGTGTCGTGCACTGATACGATATCTGCGTAGAATGTCAATCATGGTCAATTCCGGATGAGATGACTTTCCATCGGCCAAAATTGTTGTGCGGCATTTACGTTCTGGTAAAAAGGCGTCACCATTTTCCATTGTCCTTATTGAGAAATCTGAAAAAATTGGTGAAGCCTTAAAATAGTAAACAATTTGAAAAAAACATGTGGTGGTCTAACGGCTTTTTTGAGAATCTGAAATTTCCCAATCCTGTCCCCCCCATGATGACCGGTGATATTACTTATTGATGATATTAGTTTTATTAATCAAGGTTCGATATATATAAATCGTTGAACCTGGATGAGATGTAAAACTAAAGACAATTCTTAGTTATGTTGTTAAATGAGTTTTTAAAAACTACCCCAACAATAAATGATATTAACGACAAAATATATGTGTTAAGGTAGTTTTTATTCGATTTTTAAATTGTTGTATCACTAACCTATTCTCTGTGCCAAAAAGGTAATTTTTTTTTAAATTTATTATTTAATATTATTATGATTTATTGTACGTACCTTCGCCAAATTTAGGAGGTAACAATCGGATCATAGGTGTGTTGAAGGCTCCCACAGCAGGGTTATCGAGGTTACTGCATGAACCATCCAACGGCCTGTAGCCGTAAGGGTCGCATTCTTTAATCTTCTTTGTGCAAATGCTAGAAACAATAATAATGGTGATACATTATTTAGGGAAAACTTACAAAAACTTTGGAAAGAGCAGTAACTATTTACTTTTACAAGTTTTGGTAATATTTTTCAATCATCATCTCCCTGGTCTTATCTCATACATTGTTGGGGTCAGCACTTGATTCCACCCGATGCGGCTGATCACCTGGTTTTTATACGAAGCCAAAGATGATAAAATGGCAACCGGAACCGACGGCTGAACGTGCTCTCCGAGGCACGGAGGGAACTCGGGCGGTCACCCATACAACTCCTTGCTAGGGTTAGGGTTGCTTAACTGTGCTGATCGAATTTTTGTTTGAAAGCATTTTTCTTCTAAACTACGATACAGATCTTGCTACGGTAGTAACGAAGTTAATTATAGGAGATGAGATCTTATGGCTATATAGCTAAAAATATCCTAATAAAATTGGCCGTTAAGATTGAACAGTCGCCAGCTACGTAAGCGATGCTAGTTCGAATCCCAGCAGGCCCTTTTTCTAAAAACTTATGTGCAGTGATATCACAACACGTGCTTAACGGTGAAAGAAAACAACGTGAGGAAACCTGCGTATGTCTGAGAAGAAATTCAAAGACGTATGTATAGTGCCTGAGACGGCGATACTCTCCATCTGACACGTTGGCATATAATCATCTTCGGTGAAAAGTGGGTGTTGTTATTACAACACCTTTGCCTATCCCTTCGGGGAATACAGGCGTGAGCATTTATGTATGTAAAATTTCAAGATAGTAAAGTCCACGTTTTATTTAAATATCGTTAAAAACCGATATCTGAAGTGCAGCGAGAGCGAGTCCCTAGTAATAAATAAATAAAACATATTCTCAGGCTATCCCAGAAGGGTCTCCTAAGGGGCAAAAGTGTTGGTAAAACAACCCTAATCGCTTGGGTAGCAGGTAACTACTCAAACCAATAGACCGCCGCGTCTCTACAAGTTTAGACATTTTAACCGACTTTAAAAAAAGGATGAGGTTATCAATTCGACAATTTTTCAATTATTTCAATAAGTACATGAAATTCAAAATATTATAGGTAAATGCAGGCAAAACATAAAAATTAAAAAAGCTTACTAAGCATTGTTCCCTTCGATGTATTTCTGAATTTCTTCTTCTGTTGCAATGGTCGACTTGAAGGAATTGTATACTACTTCCCTTGCATTATCAGTTGCACTAGCTATGTACAAGCTAATGGTTACAACACATAACAATATCAGAAAACGCGACATCTTGACTGGTACCTTCCTTCCTATAGAGTGTCGAAGACACTTCCATGCAAGTCTTCAGATTGGGACAGTATTTATATGATTTTTCTCCAATTCATTATTCATTTCCTTGTTTATTCAGATGAAAATATTATATTCAGATGGTGTACTTGAAATTATTATCTCCAAAATGATACCCACTTGTAAATAATGTTAATTTTGTCTTGTCAATAAAATGTAAAATTGCATTTTAATTTGACTGTGGACACAGGTGAATGTTATTGGGTGCTCCAAACCTACATACATACACACATATGCTCACGCCTGTATTCCCCGAAGGGGTAGGCAGAGGTGTTGTAATAACAACACCCACTTTTCACTGAAGATGATTAAGTGCCAACGTGACAGATGGAGAGTATATTGCCGTCTCAGACATTATACATACGCCTTATGAATTATTTCTCAAACATATGCAGGTTTCATATGCTCCAATGTTACACCACAATTTAATACAGGCATGACCCTGTATTTCTCGAAGGGGTAGTCTTATAGCACACCCAAATTTCTCCAGTTTTGTTTAAGTACCCTTTAACAGAGCGAGCCTATTGCCATTGACTGGACACAATTTCAGACTCCTGGCTACTACTGGGAAATTACAGCTGGAAATACCCAATAACATTTTGCCCAAACCTGAGGACCCCCTGCTCTACAGTAGCGCTTGCGAATACAAGACCAATACAGAAGTCGAAAAAATACATTTTTTTTTTAAATGAACAATAATTATTCTGTTTGGGCCCTGGTAAGGCACTTATGAACGTCGAAAATGTTATTTATCATAACGACATGTCCCAATATTTTCCATTAAACCTTTACAGACAGGAGCAGTTTTCAACAACAGCAAAAATTTGTTCGACGAAGCAGTGGAGGCGCTGTGTATAATGAGACAATTTCTTACAACGTTCTTCACGAATTCCGCGCAGCAAAACTATGGATACTATGCATTTTTTCAAGCCATACAGACAAAGATACGCACTTCCTCTCTTACTATGTTGGCACAAAGATTACATCTATACTAATATTATAAACGGCGTTGAGGAGGGCGATGGCTGGCATTCTCGTCATACTTGTGAACAGGTGCTGCTTGTGGGGGCTGGTCATCTCAAGCTACGCATTTAGATATAAGTAGAACTACTAGACTTTTCTTTATGTTAATTTTTATCGACATTTGTGCATTGGAAGTGTGTCCATGGGCTTACATTTCTCAAGTGATTTAATTTGTTTTTTTTTTTAAATTGTATAATATTTTTGAAAAGAGTAATTACTGAGTTTCTTGCCAGGTTCTTCTCAGTAAAAGCAACCTTCCAAACCTGGTGGTAGCATGTATAATCCTGTTAATTGTGTCATTCTGACGATTTTAAAGTACTTTGTAAAAGTCTAACCGAATAAAGAATAGTTTTGACTTTGACTTTGACTTAAAGCGGAGTGATACGTATGTTCGTAACGAATTGGCACTGATTAATATAGGTTATATTTTATGTCTGTACTCTCACGGGAACGGAAACTACGAGGGTGAAACCGCGTGATGTCCGCTAATTGTTTATAAGGTAGGAAAGGCAAAGGGACTTTCTGATGCTGGGTTCCCTCATCTGAGGCTGCAGTAACCGCTTACCATCAGGTAACTGCATGCTTGTTTGCCACCTAGTCTAAGAAAATGTGTGTTAGCTTAAGTGCAAGTAACATTTAAAGTTATATAATGCAGAAGACGTTTTGTGTTCCGAAAGTTAAATATCTGTTGTTAATTTATGTATATTATTCATATAAATACATAGTCGCATTGTATCATCATGATTTAAATTTCAATTTCAATTTCATACGTCCTTAGTAAATCATTATCTTTTCCGGTATACATTTTTAAGAGCCGTAGTGGCCTTGGCGATTGAGCAGTCACCTGCCACGGAAGCGACGCAAGTTCGAATCCCAGCGGGGCCTGCACCAATGAATTCTTCTAAAAAATATTTGCCGTGTATTCACACCACGTGATTTACGGTGAAGGAAAACATATAAGCATATGTCTGAGAATTAATTCGAAGACGTATGTATCGTGCCTGAGACGGCGATAGACTCACCATCTGTCACTTTAGCACTGAATCATCTTGTGTGAAAAGTGTGTGTTGCTATTACAACACCTCTGCCTACCCCTATGGGGAATACAGGCGTGAGCATATATATGTATGTATTTATTTTTAAGCAATCGAATTTCAAACAGTACACCCCCTCTACGGGATCCACAAGGAGAAGATTAATAAAGGTATGAATGAAAGATAGGTAGGTGGCGTCACCAGCTATGAGCGCTGACCTTGAAAGCGTAGTAGTAATTCTATGAATCTGTCTTTGTCTGTATGTTCCCCTCACTATTTTCGCTGAGCGCTCAAAGCTCGTGAATTAAAATTTGCTGTGTACGAGGATTTTTAATCTGTGTTGTTTTATTAGTATTTAAGGTAAATTAGGGAAAAATTATCATTTTAATAACCACTTAGAATATTTTATGTGTTTATTGATCTTTTCTTAAGAATTTAAATCAAACGGGTCTTTACACTATTTGCATATTTATTAGACTTTTTTCTTAGCGTATTGACCCCATCCGAATTGTTCTGCTGAACACGATGGGTCTTTCCAAGGCCACATGTAAACTCTTGATATTTGCTCACAGCTCCTCAGCTTGTTGCTGTAAAAAAACATAGTGAAAGTGAAAATACAGACACTCGTGAAGCTCTTATAAGCGACGATAAAGTACCACCGGTTTTAGAAACAAGCCTTATGAAAAGAGCCGGCAAGAAAGTCATCCAGGTATCTTTCCTCATGTAGTCTTGTGACAGTCTGTGAAGATTATTTCTTAGCCAGTATTTGTCTGACTGAAATGCAATCGATGAGTTTCTATAATTTCCATATAGTGATTTGTCACGTCATAATCTTTGTAGTGAAGGAAAGCAACAATAATAGTGTTATGTTCATTCTTGAAAAGACATTGCACAACTTTAGTGAAGTTGTAACTAAGAGACCAAATTGTTAATGTTACACTATTAAGAGATTAAATAAGAAAGGAATTCAATTGACGCCTTTCAGAAATTTCTTTCTAAAAGACTGAGCTCCTCTTTCTACTGTAATAACGAACTACTTAATGTATATTCAGCGGTGATACTCACAGTGGTCCAATCTTCAAGAAAGCCAATGGTTGGATGTGAGTCACTGTATCTCCAACAGAGCACAATAAACCAGCTATCGACGCTTTTCTTATCTCAAGGAGTTGGTCTGCAAATTAAATAGAAAAAAGTATGGCCCCTGTTATACTCCACTATATACTTTCTTATCTACTAATTCTAATAAGTACTAGCATCTAAGTCTAATAGCCTTTGGATCAATAAGTAGTCTTCAAAATTCATGATGTTTACATCAATCCATAGCTTTGTAGCTATGAGAAACTTTTATCTATCTATCAGAAATGTCATCGCGCTTATATTGAGTGTTCTAGTTTCATCTCGTAGACATTATCATGTATCTTACTTATAAGATATAAATCTTTTAATAAATAAAATTTCTTCTGTGGTTGACCATTGTGGAAATTCTAGACTCTAAAATGTACACCATATATTAAGACTTGTTTCACTTACCAACAGTAAAAGCTCCAGGTCTGGTAGAGCTCTCATACCAATGTCTGTCTGACTTAACATTTCTGATCAACTGATCTATTATCAAGCAGTAGAACGTAGAAGGAACAAAGCCTCCTTTAATGTGCTTTTCCACCCACATCCCTGCTATTAAGTCAATGTCGTCTACATGTTCATACTTGTCTTTCAAGATCTCTAAACGCTGAAATAGACATAAAACTATTCATGTACGTAGTGGATTTAATTGTTTATCTAAATCCAGATGATAAACAGACAGTCTATTAAAAGAAGACGGGCAAGAAACGGAATCTTATGTGTCAAAATATTGGGAGCTCCTCCTTACAGAAGATCGCAGCCATTTAATACTACTTTAGAGTAATTTGCACGTGTTCCTTCGGTAAGTAAAGTCACCAGTGCTCAATAGCGGGAAGAGGGGAATCTTGGGGATCGCTGAGCTACATAGACAGTTCCAAAGATTTGAAATACTAAAACTATAATTTATTTAATTTGCTAATTTGCGTCTTAACAACAGATGAAGTTCGATCTCCAATGGTCTCTTCTACTAAAAGGCTTTTAAAGCCTTCTGGTATTGTTGAAAAATATCAGAAACAACTATTTGGAAGCTGATCAGGAAGATTAAATTGAAGAGGTTGTGCTCAGTTTCTATTGGCAGATAAGCAAAATCGGTTGCTAAATTTAACGTCATTAGTATAAGATAAAGTATGTTTTAAATAGTGGCATACCTCAGGGTCAATGACTCCAATCAAGTCGTCGAAGCTGTTATACTTTTTACCGAAACAGTATTCTCTGTATTTCACATAAGGTTGGAATCCGAAGTAACGGTTTTTAGCTATATCATTGGTAAGGATGTCATTTGCTCTCTGATGAGGACCCAAACCTATTTCAGATATCTGGAATATTATTGGATTGATAATTAGTATGCACTCGGTTTTCATATCTGGCAAGTTTGTATGTGGTTATTTAATAAAATTACTAACATCAGGATCGACTATATAATCAGAATGAGCAGCGCTCTGCCTAAAGCTTCCTTGTGTTGCGTAATCTAAATTGTCGTCGACGCCAAAGTATCCAGTTCTCAAAGTAAGGTTAACCAACGGAAATTCCTTAACATAGTACCCTTCTTTGTCGTACATTCTGGAAATGATAAAAATAAATACATATAATATAAAAATCTTCATACTGTTTCTACACGAGTACTGAAATAAAACGAAAATATATATATTTTTTGGAAATGCTTAGTATCTTGACCCACACAAATTTAGACCCTGCTTCCATCGAACACTTAATACAGTAGAATAAGATAGGAAAGGAAAGAAAATAAAGATAGAGAGAGAGAGAGAGAAAACTCTCAGAAGAATTAATGTTATTTGCAAAGATTGTTCAGCCTAGTAAGAGGTCTAGAAAGGTAACTAACTTCAATGATCCTTCCTGAATGGTGTGTGTCCATCTCAACGCAAATGGATATTCAAGAGACATCTGAGGGAAACTATTAGGGTCATATACATCCCTATGACCAAGTGAAGATGAAATAACATTATCTCTGATTAAGTTGTCACGACCTGAAAAAAATTGATTCATTTTGATTGACTGCAATGTAAGAATATAAACTACAAATTGCACGTCTTTGGGATCAGCGATTTAAGCTGTGCGTTGATTTCAGTAAGTCAGGACTTTGAATTGTATGAATATATATCATCATCATCATCATCTTCCTGCCCTTATCCCATGTTATTTGGGGTCGGCGCAATGTGTTCTTCTCTTCCATTTCTCTCTATCAGCCGTCATATCTGTATTCACTCCCATTCTAGCCATATCATCCTTCACACATGTATGAATATATATATATATAGATTTTTATTGTGAATTCTATTCCTTTACCATTTCGCACCTAGTAATTTGACTTTTGTTTTGCTTCTAAATATCTGACTCATATCTTGTAAGTTATTTCATTGAAGCAATGTTATTTAGGCTTATAAATTTCATTAATATCTTTTTTTTATTCATTTTATCATTTAAATCTCGAGAGCAAACAATTTGAGAGAAAAATATTTTTATCAAATTCCTACATTGTCACTGTTAGGCCTGATTTTACGTATTGTGATGAGTGAGATCACCGATTTTTAACACAAAGTGACTGAATCTGGCCTGATCTTCTAAGCCTGATCAGGGGGCCAATTATGAACGTTCAATCAGCGCGTATTAAGAACTTCATAGCTTTGACGTTTAATTTTACGGTACAAAAATGAATCGATGATGGTAGGCCCTTTAACGATTGCAACGATTTCAATCATTAGTTAAAATCATGGTACATACCTAAATAAAGAGGAAGCAACTCGTAGTAATAGATTTGCAGTGCAATAGCGATGTTTATGTCCCTGGCGGTGTAAAAGAGTCTGTCATCGTCCCAACAAGGGTTCATCCTGGCCAGTTCTGATGCTATCAGGTTGTGCTGTCTCCAATACCAGATGGTTACTAGGTTTATATTGCCTAGGGTGTTGCCACCGTCTTCAGCTAGAAAAAATAATTATCGATTTTGCTTTGTTATACGCCATCGCTCTAAGAGAAGACCAACGCTGGCTTGTAGCCAGGATTATGTTGATTTGGAGTTCATTCGTGGCATTTGACAATTTTAATGTAAATGCCTTCTTGGATTCTATACCTTTATAAGGTATAGAATCACTAGTGCTCCGTTAGGAGGGGAAGGATACTTTCCGACCCAGAGTATTGGACCCAGGACATCGTCTTCCGCAGTAGCTTTAATGATCACTTTCTAACGTTTGCGTTACATCCTTAGTGTGCATGTGTCCATGCACTGCTTTTTAACCACCATTATTTTAAATAATATTGAATAAATAAAAAAAAGGTTGACAAACGTACGCATATCATGACACCTGGTCTCATGAGGCCGTTGATTTAGAAGACACAAATTGATCTGAGTCTTTGTACTGGGGGGCCAGACTCGGCCGTTCTCGATCTCATACTTGAGAAGGCCATCCTTGAACAATCTCCCCTTTTGTAACAAGAGTTTTTCAGCATTGCCGTAGACGTGAGACAAGTCTAGTAACGGTGTTGATGAAATTATCTAGACGGAAAAATAAGTTCTTGAAATTTTTCAATTATAAAAAAATCTACACAAAAAACAACTGACAATAATAATAACTATACACACATTAAAAATATATATGTTCACGCTATCCCACAAGGGTCCCCGAAGGGCTGAGCAGAGGTGTTATAATAACAACACCCTCATTTCACCGAACATGATTAAGTGCCATCGTAACAGAGGGTCCATCGTCGTCTCAGGCAATATACATACCATGTCTTTGAAATATTTCTCAGACATACGCAGGTTTCCTCACAATGTTTTTCATCACCGTAAAACATGCGGTGGGAAATATCAGTGCATAAGTTTTTAGAAAAATCATAGGCCCACTGAGATTCGACCTTGCATCGCTTGCGTAGCAGGTAGAATGCTCTAACCCACGGCCACCACAGCTCTCTAACATAGTACCTGCCATAAATAGCCGATGAAAAGATAAAATAACTATAAAAATAGAAGATTTTAAGTGTTAGTACGACTTACAATTTTGTATGTTATTGTCAGAAATTTGCACAAAACCTTAGATACGAGAAAAACTAATATAAAAACTACTACGTACTCTTTCCGGCGCGGTATCATTCTTAATGCACCCAACGGACTGGAAAGACTCGGGCCTCGTCATGTTAAGGCATCGAATATTTGAGAATCTGTGGACTGGGTCATCGTTGGGTATGTAATTAGGTACGCACACCCTGTCTAACTTGCCTTGTGGTAGGCAGCAGTATGGCTTCCAGAGAATGTAGTTTACTGAAATACAAAAATACGATTAACAAAAAAATTACGCGAATAAATTAAGAAACTAAAACAAATATGTTTTTTTTATTTTTAACTACCCACGCCCGGTGGTTTCACCCGCGTAAATTTTATTTTGTGAAACCCTTACGAAAACTTAACTTCGTCACTTCCCGTAATATTAGCTATCCGTGTCCCGTTAAAATCGCTCCAGCCGTTTCGGAGAATAGCCGGAACAGACAGAGAGAAACATTTAAAAAAAAAAATTTTTATGTCAGTAACGTGTATACTTTCATATTATGCATTTGTGAACAGCTGTTATTTTCGAATTACAAACAGACACTTCAATTTATGTATCCGTATGGATAGATGTATAGATTTGATATGTACCACTTACCGATGCTACGTACTGAGTATGATAGACTAATAAGTCAGTCAGTCATGACTTTGTATTGTATATTTATAAAATCTAGTATACCTGTATCATGCAAAGAAACAACATCAGCAGACATGAACACCAGTTTATGCGTCGCCAGTTGTGTGAACACGGGACTTGGTGCTTTTCCTTCAGAGAGAAGAGACGTCCGGAGATACCGCGCTAGTGGTAAGTTATTACCCGACTTTGCTTTCCTCGGCTCAAAATCTGATAACAATAAAAAAAACACACTGTTAATACAAAGCGCCTTTACCCTCAGTCGTAAGTAAGTCGATCTTATGCTGATAAAATTCAAGAATATCTTTATTTTATAACACTTTTGACAAAATACTTACAAATTGACAGAACGACATGATTATACAGGATTATACATGCTACCGCCCTGTGCCGGGTTCGATGGTTGCTTTTACCGAGAAGAATGTAATATTAAATCTTTAACACCCTTATTACATTACTTATAAGCTATTTCATTGCAATTATATATCGTCTAGACATATCGAGGTGAAGTAAAGGTCATATAAGAGACTAAAGTGTAGTTGAAGTCAGTCAAATATAATGGTGTGAAGCCGTGGGGAAAAAAGTTGCTACAATACCGAATTTGTTGGATGCAAGTAGTTACTAAGTGACATAAACTCAAATTCTAAAATATCTTTATTCGATTAGACTTTATACAAAGCACTTTCAAATCGTCAGAATGACACAATTTACAGGATTATACATGCTATCGCCAGGTTCGGAAGGTTGCTTTTACTGAGAAGAACTAAGAAATACTTACAGTTATCCTCAACGTGATAAACAGGAGGCAGTAGTCTTGTGAATGGTGTGTGAGAGCAACCCCTCGAAGGGAACTGGAGATTATTACAAGACCCGTCGATACGTCTCCACTCATTCTCCTCACAGGGTTGAATCTCATTGACACACCAACTGCAAAGAAAAGTAGCTAGAGCTCTTTTAGGTGTTCTTACAGTAGAAGGATCCAACTAATAATAGAGCCGTGGTGGCCGTGGGGTTTGGGCAGTCGCCTGCTACGCAAGCGACTCAAGTTCGAATCTCAGCGGAAAGTGGACGTTGTTGTTAAATATCCTCGGTCTAACCCTTCGCCAGTTATGTTTTAGTCCCATGTAAAGCCTGACTCGGGAATCGATCCCAGGGTTTGGTGTTCCACTGTAGTGCTTGAGACCACTACATCAACGAGGCAATGTAGCCTAATGTGTGAGTCAATTTTTTATTTTTTTTTATATTAATAAACCACGCGACAGAACTGTGTAATATAAAGTCAGGAATATTTCAGGAGCAGCTTCTTAACATATGTCGTAAAAGTCAGTTAAGTAGTGAAAAAATCCCCTAAAAACTCACAAAGTAGTGTTAGATTTGTCGCGTCTCTTCAATTCCTCCCGTGATATGGGCGTCCCATGGTAGGAATCGTAGAATAGCCCCCGCACATCACAAACGAACAAAAACAAAAAAGCACAACGAAACATTTGCATGTGTGCCCTCAGCAAAAATCTAAATGGAAATGCCGTCAGGAGGACTTGGATTATTACAATTGGTTTACCAAAAAACTGGTTTTATAAATATACATTTCATTGCCACAGGTAATGTGGAAACAGTAGATCAAACTCCTTGTGATATTAACGTACATTCACTTCTGGTTTAATGTTGTGTGTGGCATTGACCGAGGTCTTCGTAATCTAGATAATTTCATGACCGTATGTAAGGCCGTGGTTTAAGAGGAGCTCGTGGCACAGTTGCTATTGCGCATATCATTCGATCAGCGAAGTTAAGCAACCATACGCCTAGCCAGTAGTTGGATGGGTGACCGCCCGAGTTCCCTCCGTGCCTCGGAGAGCACGTTAAGCTGTCGGTCCCGGTTGCCAATTTAACATCTTTGGCAATCGTTACAGGTCAGTCGGAGGCCTAAAAATAATCTGACAACTGGTTTAACCCAGATCACAGATTTTCCTCCTAAATGGGGTTGCGAAGGACAGATGGCAGTTGCTTCGTATAAAAATCAGGTGACCAGCCACATCGGGTTGAATCAAGTGCCGACCCCAACAATGTATGGGATAAGGCCAGGGAGATGATGTAAGGCCGTGGTTTGAGTGAGTTGGCAGAATTTTGGACTGAGACCTTAATAAAGCAAAAGAAAAGTAACATTAAGGAAAAAAAATAATATACTCACACCAACCCAGTGAGGGTAAGCAGACGAGCTGTAAGAACAATATCCTCATTCCACCGAAAATTAAAGTGCCAAAGTGACAGAGGTTGAGTCCACCGCCGTCTTAGGCACTAAAAAATCTTGGGAAAATTTGCTATTTATTTCCTTAGCGTAAAATGTACCAAATATATAAGTAATATCTTCAATTAAATAAAAAATAAATAAAAACAGCAACTTTTATTTTATTTTTAATTTAATTAACTAGCTGTGCCCCGCGGTTTCACCCGCGTAGAGTTAAGTTCATGGGAGTCCCGCGGAACCTAGAAGACTTAATAAAAGTAAAAGTAGCCTGTGTTACTCCTTGTAACATTAGCTACCTGCTAGTGAAAGTCCCATTAAAATCGGTCCAGTAGTTTCGGAGATTACCCGGAACAAACAGACAGACAGACAGACAAAGAAAAAATAAAAAATTTGTTGTTTATATTAGTACCGTATACACTTTCGTATGAATTTAGTGAAAAGCTGTTATTTTAGAATTACAAACAGACACTTCAATTTTATTTGTCTGTATAGATTTAATTTCTCCTGCGTCCCGGTACCGGATTTCGAGCGGAAAAATAAATTTTGTAATAAAGTGTTTCCTTTAGAATTTACATGAAACATTTTTCCTTTATTAACAGGTTGATCAAGTGTATAAGTTATTGATTAAAAAGGTACAAAACTTGTTTTGGTGATGTATTTTTGGCTGTCGGCGATATCAATTTAATTTTAGATACGAGTTTAGGTCAATGACTGACATCAAATTTCATTGTACTCGTAAATACATAACTTGGTGTGACGGAATTATAATAATATATAACACTGAAGAGTTTCTTTGTTTGCTTGAATGTGCTACTCTCAGGTACTAATGGTCAGTAGGTACTGAGAAAAAATTCAGTGTTGTTAGCCCATTTATCGAGGAAGGCTTCGAGCTATATGTAGCCACGCTAAGGCCAATCGTAGGTTAAAGTTAGCGGTCCGTTAGTAGTAAGTTAGTAATGTATTTTCCTAATAGAAGATTATAAAATTATTTCGGTAAAAAAAGGCCTCCAAAAATGCAAGTATTTTGTAAAAATGCAGTGAATGAAGTAACACAAAATATCGGACAATTTTACAAAACATTCTATGACAGCTGATAAACGCACCAAATTTTTACCTATTTATGTACAAAGTTGCATTTAGTAGGGCGATAAAGTCAGCATCATAAAAAAACTTGCGCACTTTACTTAGGTAATTAAGCTGTATGTCTCTTGTGAGTCATTTGAAACAAGGTAATTTTTTTAAAACGAGTACAATTACTTACAATTTATATTCCGTAATTTAACAACTTCCTACAGTAATTATATAAGTATCTGCAGACCTTTCAATGGATCTATATCTTTCCACAGATAATTATATTCCAATGTTCCAACTGAGGGCCGACTATGATCGTTTAAGCAGTGCGTATTAAGAACTTTGTAGCTTCTCCGTTTAATTATACGGTACTAAAATGAAACGTAGAATGTAATTTTCCATTTTAGTAAGTACATAACCTACACTCCTCTCAATCCAGAAGCACTGGCGACCTTACTTACCCACTGCAGAAACTCAACTACTCATCATCCCCCTGGCCTTTTCCCATATATCGTTGGGATCGGCACTTGATTCATCCCAACGCGGCTTATCACCAGGTTTTAACACAATGCGACTGCTATCTGAACTTCGTTACCGATTTTACGAGGAATATCTTCGTATAAAAATCAGGTGATTAGCCACATCGGGTTGAATCAAGTGTTAACCCCAACAATGTATGGGATAAGGCCAGGGAGATGATGACTTGATTAACATTCTAGGTTGTCCTTTGCTAGGATTGCGTATTTTAATGAGAATCTAAAAATATACAGAAATAAAGCCATCGATACGAAGTTAAATCGGATTCCCTCCCGTGAGAATTGATTTCATTTATATGCAAATAAGCTTTTTTCACACGCCATTTGAGTTCCGACTGAACATTTTAGCTACAAATTAATCTTAATTCTTTGTGATTTCAATGAATATAAATTGCTTAGTGAAATCTAAATTAAACGTAAGTTTAAAAACTAAAACCCGACTACTGAAAATTTCTCTCTCAGAAGGATGAAACAAGAGAGATGTTCAAAGTCAAAGTCATAATTATCTTTATTCGATTAGACTTTATACAAAGCACTTTCAAATCGTCAGAATGACACAATTTACAGGATTATACATGCTACCGCCAGGTTCGGAAGGTTGCTTTTACTGAGAAGAACCTGGCAAGAAACTCAGTAATTACTCTTTTCAAAAATATTATACAATTAAAAAAAAAAAACAAAATAAATCACTTGAGAAATGTAAGCCCATGGACACAGTTCCAATGTACAAATGTCGATAAAAATTAACATAAAGAAAAGTCTAGTAGTTCTATTTATATCTAAATGCGTAGCTTGAGATGACCAGCCCCCACAAGCAGCTTCAGATAGCCTACTATTAAAATATTATATTGTTTTGTTAGAGTGTGTTAAAAATATACTATAATAAGAAGTATTCATCTCTCTGGCCGGCACTTGATTCAACCCGATGTGACTGATCACCTGACCTTCGTAACCCCGTTTTAGAGGAAAATCGGGAATCTGGGTTAAACCAGTTGTCAGACTTTCTTAGGCCTCTGACCGACCTGTTACGATTGCCAAAGATGTTAAATTGACGGCTTAACGTGCTCTCCGAGGCACGGAGGGAGCTCGGGCGGTCACCCATCCAACTACTGGCTAGGCGTATGGTTGCTTAACTTCACTGATCGATTCATATGCGCAATAGCAACTGTGCCACGAGCTCCTCAATAATAAGAAGTATTGTGATAATAAAATTCTGTAGATCCACGAATTAGTATATTATATAGTAATAACTGCCTCGTTGGTCTAGTGGTCGCAAATGCTACTGTTCCGGGTTTGATCCCCGGGTCGGGTAAAGTGATATTAGGTTTTTCCATCTGTAATTTCTCAGTAGCAATCCGGAGTTGAGTTTAGTGCCCGGTTAGTAGAATTTAAACATAACTGGCGAAGTGTGAGTGTACTATACGTTGACATCTGCCTACCCCCTCGGGGACAAGGGGGTAGGCAGATGTCAACGTATACAGGCTTAGCTATACAGTAAAATTAATTTTATTTTATACTAGCTGTGCCCCGCAGTTTCACCCGCGTAGATTTAATTTCATGGGTAGCCCACGGAGCCCTAATGTTTTTATTTAAACCAAAGTAGCCTAAGATACACCTTGTATCATCAGCTATATATCAGTGAAAGTCCCGTTAAATCGGTCCAGCCGTTTCGGAGATTATCCGGAACAAACAGACAAACAGACAGAGAAAAAATTACAACTTGGTTTTTAATTGTCAGTAGTGTATACTTTCATATGCATTTAGAGAAAAGCTGTTATTTTGGAATTACAAACAGACACTTCAATTTTATTTATCTGAATGTATGTATAGATAGTTTAGAAAAATATGTAAATTATATTATATATAGTATAACAAGCATATATATATATATATATATATATATATATATATATATGCTTGTTATATTATAACAGGTTTGAGGACTTTGAGGTCAAAAAACCACTTAAAATAAATAAGTTTTCGCAAAACTGGATATATTATAAGTTTAAATCACCGCTAGCTGAATTAATATTATAAACTAGCTGTGCCCCGCGGTTTCACCCGCGTAGATTTCGTTTCATGCTTAAGTTCGCGGAACCCTAATAATTTTAATAAATAAAAGTTACTACTTGAATCATCAGCTATATGCCAGTGAAAGTCCCGTTAAAATCGGTCCAGTCGTTTCGGAGATTACCCGGAACAAACAGACAGACAGACAGACAGAGAAAAATCTAAAACTTGGTTTTTCTGTGTCAGTAGCGTGTCTACTTTCATATGCATTTAGTGAAACACTGTTATTTTGGAATTGGATATTGGACACTGGATAATAGCAAAAGAATCACCAGCAGAAACAAATTAATATGTAATACAATTACCTTTTGTAAAAAATACAATAAGACGTACTATTTAATAATACCGGTTTAATTAATTGAATTACATCACACAGGGTTTTTAGTTGTATAAAGTTTCCATGTAAGATAATGCTTGAGTAAGTATTTCGCTTCCTGTAATAAATTTAACATGTTTACTTTTATTCGTCACAGTTTTATAACTTCGTGGTTCATTTGTAATGTTAAAATTATTATGTTACTAGCTGAGCCCGCGAACTTACTTTTATGGGTCCTATCCTCACTAAAACCCCCCCGGTGGCCATCCTCAGTGCTCAGGGGGGACTCCGGGTACTCTGATAGATCGCACCGGTGTCCCCGCACACTTTGCCGGGGCACATCCCCGGGGCAGCAGTCACCGCCCCTGGAGACCTCGCTGTGCAAGGCAGCGCGAGCCACATCGCGCTGCCACCTTCCCGGGCCCGCGGCTCGGTGGTCAAAGCTCCCACCCCGACCACCGCCAGCAGGCCCTCCGGCCCCCTATTAGTCGCCTCTTACGACAGGCAGGGGATACCATAGCCAAATTCTTAGACCCTGGCTATTGGGTGGCCTCATGGGTCCTATCCTAATTTATCTATACACCTATACAGATAAATAAAATTGGAGTGTCTGTTTGTAATTCCAAAATAACAGCTTTTCACTAAATGCATATGAAAGTATACACGCTACTGACACAAAAAAAAACAAGTTTTAAAATTTTTCTCTGTCTGTCTGTCTGTTTGTTCCGGGTAATCTCTGAAACGGCTGGACCGATTTTAACGGCAATTTCACTGGCAGGTAGCTGATATATCAAGGAGTAACTTAGGCTACTTTTATTTATTAAAAATATTAGGCTTCCGCGACAATAAGGAAGAAACTAAATCTACGCGGGTGAAACCGCGGGGCACAGCTAGTTTTTAAATAAATTTAGACCTAGTTACTCCTTGAAACACAAGCTATCTGCCATTGAAAGCCCCGCTTAAATCGGTCTAGCCGTTTTCTGGATAAGCCGGAACAATCTAACTGACTGACAGAAAGGTAGACAGAGAATAATGAAAAAAGTTGGTGTTTTTACCTGTGTATCGTATATACTTTCATATGCATTTAGTGAACAGTGCTTAATTGGAATTACAAACAGGCACTTAAATTTTATTTATCTGTAATTATGTATATAAATGTAAATTAATACAATTTGTCACTATTGTGAATATTTATACCTGTTATCAAATTAGATTTTGTATGATGATTTCATATGATTTATATTGTTTCGATGATATGTACATGATGCCTGGCTGAGTTTCTTGCCGGTTCTTCTCAGAAGGCTAGTTTCCGAACCGGTGGTAAATTCTCGACCTTCATAAGTGCCGAAACCAGGGCCGAAACTGAATAAATATTTTTCATTTTTCATATTTTCATTTGTTATTAACTAGGTACACACACATTTGATTTGCTAACAATCGTAGATTTTAAATGAAAATTAATCTGAGTGTTGTTGCTTTTTTTGAATTTATAAAAATATAAGGCACTAGCGGACCTGACGCGGTTTCACCCGCGTAGTTCCTGTTCCCGTGGGAGTACAGGAATAAAATATAGCCTATGTTACTCGCTGGGGATGTCGCTATCCATTGCTGAAAGAATTTTCAAGATCGGTTTAGTAGTGTCGGAGCCTATTCAATACAAACACACAAACAAATCTTTTCTCTTTATAATATTAGTATAGATTATTCTATTTAGGTATGTAGGCAAAAAATTTATTTGCATTTAACCGAGTTAGGATTATTTTGGACTGCAACAATATGAAAGGTAGTATTTTTATACGTGTCCAGATATTAATGACATGCAGTGTAGCAGTAAGCCTGGTTGTTGAGGACTTAATCCAGCGATTACTTTTCCATACGTATGTATAGTATCTTCAGAGCCAGGTTTAATATTTAGTCCGATCCGCACCAAATCCGAGCGAATATGGACTTGGAATTTAATAACTGTATGTTTGCAGACGGATTCGGTGCTGTTTTTATTTGACAGCCCTACCACATGAATGGCTGGAGTGAAGATATTAGGTGTGCAAAAAAGTATTCGAGGAAGGATTAGGGTTGTTACGTATATATCTAAGTTGTTACGCCAACATTGCTTTGCGAACATTCCTATATTATTTGTTTCAGTTCACTCTTTAAAAAAAACGTTCACGCCTGTTTTCCCCGAAGGGGTAGGCAGAGGTGTTGTAATAACAACACCCACTTTTCACCGAAGATGATTAAGTGCCGACGTGACAGATAGTTAGTTCATCGCCGACTCACTTCTCTGACATATGCAGGTAACTTCATTATGTTTTCCTTCTCTGTAAAGTTCTTAGTATGAAATCATAACACTGATGTTTATAAAAAAACTCAGGGGGTCTACTCTCTTTCTCCGAAAACGATACTTCGTGAACGTACGAAAATTAAGTGTAGTTTCATTATCGCTTTGTTTTTTATCATACTCTAATTTTTCTTCGTCTAATAATTTAATTGAAGTTGGTTTAGAAAATATAAACATCAAATAATTTTCTAGCGGACCACGTTCGGACGTAATTTTATAACGAATAATAACCGTGGTAGGAACTTTGCGAACTTTCGGCCGAAGCTTCGTTATTCGGAGAAAGCGAGTAGGCCCCCAGGTACAGGCCGTTATGTTTCGACCTAAATGACGTCATTCTTTCTATATTCACATGAATTATTATTATTAAAACCCTAAACTAAAAAGTATGGAGACGCAAAAAACAAATAAATCGTCCGAATAGCATGTTTGTAATTCAAATCGCATCGTATGGAAATCGATACACATTTGTGGAACATTGCACGACAGTACGTGAGGGCGTTTCAAAATCCAACAAATGTGGGCCTTTAGCTTCAGGGTTTAGCTGAAAGGGATCTTTTGTAAGCATATTGTTAACAATATCTTATCATAATCCTGCTGAAATATAAATTGTTGAGTATTCTTCGAAGGTTCCTTAACGATAATGCTTGGTCTGAGCTAAGATGTTGAAGTCTTGGGAACTACTGCCACACTAATTATTAAATTGATATTAATGTATGTATGGGACGGAATTTACTGTGTCAATATAATAGAAGATGAAAGGATGCCTCTTAAGCAAGTTCAGCCCCGCAACTCCTCCGAACATAGGACTAGTGACCTTACTCACCTCACGAACGGAACACTACTCCTAGGTAGCATTATTTGGCTACGATCTTCTGTAACGTTGAGTTAAAATCGTCAGCTTCGTAGTTCGAATGGAAGATTCCAATATAGGTACCATAACTCCTAAGTAAATGAACGATTCTTGGTCGCATATTGAGGTATTCCTTTCCGTAATGTGTGTGACAAAAACTATGTCAAATAATCCTAAAGCAAACGACGAGGTCTAATATTGTTCAACCCTAGAGACTCCAATCCTAAGACGTCCAGCGGCGAAGCAGCGGGACGCACAGTGTATTCTTATCGGCTATCAACACAGTTAATGTTTGCAATAACTCTACCATGTGTATGATATACTAGCGGTGCGCGATTCCGAGTTGTTTCAAAAATCGAAACAATCGGAGTCGGTTGATTTCAGTTATCCATGACGATGAAATAATCGAGAGATTTTTCAGTTGTTTTGATGCAAGCGATTGGTCAGAGTAGCATCGAATCTAGACGAAAGGAACCGACCGTCGGCTTAAGCGATGCATCGCGCCGTGTTCGATGAGTGACGACTACACACGAGTCTGACTCGCTAGTATCGACTGCGATTGAAAACAATCGCGATGCATCGAGATGTTTAAACAATCGAAATAATTGCGAATAAATCCCTTTGCGTATCGCTTTGATAGATTTTAATTTATAAAACATGAATTTCTCGCAGGCAGTCAGCCAAGGTAAGGTCTAGTTTTCGCAAAGTGCTGGAACATGAGGTTCTGGGTTCGATCCCCGAGTCTAGCAAAGTTTTATTAGGTTTTTCCATTTGTCATTTCTCAGTAGCAGCCACTGGACTGCTTCCAGACCCTGGAATTATGCCCGGTTAAAGACAATACAGCCTTTAATATTACCCTTTACCGGACACGGGTTTTCTAGAAGAAGAGATATTATATTTTGCTGGTTTTGAAGAAATAACTGTAGATTTAACGGTACGTGGGCAAAATTTATAAAGAACTGCATAGATAAATTTACTAGGAATGTTTGCTAATATTTATTTTTGTAATTAGCATTCAAATTAGTTACTTCTCATTCCACAACTAGTAAATCAAAATAATCAAACAGCTCGTTGACACAACATAGATAAAGCATCGCCAGTCGCAATAACACACAATGCGGTAGGCACTAGGCATTGTCCCATACAATTTTAGAAATATGTAAATTAACCGCAAATCCCTGATGACATAGAGTATTCAGAAACAGATGCGATTTGGCAGGACCAGCGGTAAATGCCTAATCGTCACGGAACTTTAGAGGGTTGTATTTTTACGTGATTAGGAGAGATTTATGAAAATTTTTTTTTTATTCTAGGGGATAAATTGGGTGCTGAATTGTGTATGAAAAAACTTTATGCGTAATTAAATTTGTGTATTTTGTATGCTCAATAATTCATGAACTTTCACAGCTACTGTTTTTTATAATTCAATCTTCTAAATATATATAACTCAAAGGTGACTGACTGACTGACTGACATCTATCAACGCACAACCCAAACCACTGGACGGATCGGGCTGAAATTTGGCATAGAGGTAGATGTTATGATGTAGACATCCGCAGGGTTTTGATTAATTCTACACCCAAGGGGATAAAATAGGGGATGAAAGTTTGTCCCTAATATAATAAACAACATTGACTAATCTGTCATAATCAATATTTATTTAATAATACTTATGAATATATTTTAATAAATTAATTCTTTTGACATTTTGCTATACACAATTTTCTAGGGGCTGCCTAATTTCATCTACACTAAAATTATAAAGAGGAAAGATTTGAAATTCCGAAACTACTTGACCGATCTTGAAATTGCTTTCTGCAATGGATAGCTACATCATGGGAAAGGGAACTACGCGGGTGAAACCGCGTGACGTACCTAAATTCTAATCAAGTGACCATTCTGTTATTAGCCATCCTTGCTCTAAACATACAAACGATTTTAATTAATATTTCTACGCGGTAATCTGCATTCGTTGAATTAATTTGAAATGTAATACTTGCTAAAATATGCTAATGGCTTGAGGTTCATACTGCAGTGTTATTTTGGGAATTGTTAAAAGCCATTTAAGCTACGAAGAAGATATTTCAGAGGAGAAATAAATAAATTTATTAGTATATAAGAATTCTTTATAAAATAAAAACAGAAATTATATAATTGCATAAATAAAGGTAAAATAAAATGTAAATATAATATACTTAGTGTAAGTCCTCTCTCCAAAATTGCTGTGCCCAACAGGGTCCATATTATTAATCTAGGATAAGCCTTACTGTCCATACCTGTAAGTGCTAGGTTAAGAGTATGTTGAAAGCAATAAATTGAAATTGAAATTGCAAAATAAGGAAAAAGCGAAAACTTTGCACACAGACAAAATATATTACACAGTCGTACACCTAACGAACATGCAAGCATAAATTATGGTCACGCCTGTATTCCCCGAAGGGGTAGGCAGAGGTGTTGTAATAACAACACCCACTTTTCACGATTAAGTGCCAACGCGACAGATGGTGAGTCTATCGCCGTCTCAGGCACTATACATATGATTTGAATTACTTCTCAGACATGCAGGGTTCCTGACGATGTAAAGCACGTGGTGTGAAATCTTGTAGATTCTTCAGATTCTACCTCTTTACTAGCTGTCGAGTAAATTTCATGGGTTTTGAATTTTGGTTGGTTTCGCGCGGAACTGTAAAGATTAGCCGCAACAAACAGACAGACAGACAGAGAAAAATGTAATACTTGGTTTTTTTTATTTAAATACCCTATATAATTTCATATACATTTAGTAAAAAGCTGCTATTTTGGAATTACAATATATTACAGTTATATGACACTATAGATAAATGAAGCTCGTCACTCGCGTGATCTCTGTAGATTAATGGTTAGTGGTTAATGCATAAATGGTTAGTAGGCGTGATTGATCTTGTTAACTTGCAGAAACATGACTAAAGCTGTATTTGATTTTTATTATATTGAGTACTAGCTGTGCCCTGCGGTTTCACCCGCGTAGATTTAGTTTCATCCTTATTGTCACGGAACCCTTATATTTTTAATAAATAAAAGTAGCCTAAGTTACTCCTTGATATATCAGTTACCTGCCAGTGAAAGTCCCGTTAAAATCGGTCCAGCCGTTTCAGAGATTACCCGGAACAAGCAGACAGACAGACAGACAGACAGAGAAAATTTTAAAACTTGGTTTTTTTGTGTCAGTAGCGTGTATACTATGCATTTAGTGAAAAACTGTTATTTTGTTACAAACAGACACTTCAATTTTATTTATCTGTATAGATATTGAGAAGGAGCCGTGGTGGCCTCGGGGTTAGAGCAGTCGCCTGCTACGCAAGCGACGCAAGTTCGAATCCCAGCGGGGACTGTACCTATGAGTTTATCTAAAAAAAAAAACTTATGTACAGATTTCACACCACGTGCTTTACAGTGAAGGAAAACATTGTGAGGAAACCTGCATATGTCTGAGAAATAATTCAAAGACGTATGTATAGTGCCTGAGACGACGATGGACTCACCCTCTGTCACGTTGGCACTTAATCATATTCGGTGAAATGTGGGTGTTGAAAATTACAACACCTCTGCCTACCCCTTCGGGGAATACAGGCGTCAGCATATGTATGTATGTATTATATTAAGTGTAGTTTTTAGAGACGGTTCTGGCATTGTGTAAAAATAAGCTTATTACAAGTCTTCGAGAAATCGGTCGACGAATCGAAACGACACTCTCACACAGACGTGCGCATTGCTTGCTATATGAACATTTGACAGTAAAAAAAATTTTTGACAAGAAAAAAAATGACTGCCCTCACAATGGATGGAGCAAACGTTCATATATAAAAATTTTGATCTAGATTGCATACTGCTTAGTAAGCTTACGTAACATACTGTGGCATTGATGTAATTGCAGCGAGTCATGAATAGGCAATAACTTCTGCTGAGGCGTCCGATGCCCCGTTTAATGACAGTTGTATGGGCAAGTTATGTAGATGAATGCCAATTTTGCGCCACAGTTAGATGCTTATAATGGATAGAGTTTGGACCAATACATCAGTGTCTCGGCCTTGATTGAAAGGCAATGGATAATGTCCAGATAAATCTAGATAGATCTAAGAGTTCGGGACGAATACATTAAAGAATTGAGTGGGGAATACTGAATAATGTTCTGTCTGGCTTAGTTTTCTGATCAGATTTACGCTTGAATTACAGGAAATTAAATTCGTAATCATAATTTGAGTTTTTATTTTTGTGAAAATAAAATATTTATTTTTCATGTAGCAACCGGAGTCTGAATGGAAGAAGAAAAATAAGAATTGACGGATGTCAGAGAAAAGAAGGAAGAAAGACTGTGAGCGAAAGATGACTTAGAACAGGAGATTTTATAATTATTGTATTGTACTTAAAAATACAAAACCTTTATATAAATTTGTGTGTTGTGATGAACTAAATTTGCTGAAATTCGAAATAGACACAGGCCTTTAACTCCTGTCTGTCTGAATGTCTGTCTTATATCTTAGGATATTCAAAAGGTGTTCTAACAACATGCGTTTTATAGTTTTATCAACGCAATAAATAATTATTTTATTAATAATAAACTTACAAAATCAACCATCACAAAAGACACGACCAAAATCAGAACCAAACAAACCACGTCGACTTCCCCTTTTCCCAAAACGCAAAGTCAAAGGATGCAATTTTTTACCAAATATATTTTTATTACAGGAAACACTGACGGTATTAAACACATACAGAGTGCAATTGGGCATCAAGTGATAAATAAACCGACCGGCAGACCGGTGGACTGAGTAAGAAGTTTCGGTACATTTGACCTAACGCACCATTGGTTCCAAATGAAACGGACAACGTCTCAATTCGCGGACAACGTTTATTTAACTTCTATTGAATCATTTATATCAATCGCTGCGAATAGAACTTGGTTGAAAATGAAGGTAGATAGATATTTCAGGCGTAATCATATGATGAGCTTTTGTGTGGTGGAAGATAATATAGGTAGTAAATGCCTACAGACATATATTATACTAGCTGTGCTCCGCGGTTTTTCCGCGCAAAAATAATTTCACAGAACTCTAATATTTTTTATAAATAAAAGAAGCCTAAATGCCTTCTAACATTTTAACATTAGTTTTATTTATTTGTATGTATGTATGTATATATTGAACAGGTGCTGTTATCTATGAGGAAGTAAAAAATGTTGAAAGTTTTATTAAGTAACGATAATTTTATGTTGTGTTTGTGTTCAGATAGTGAAATACTTATAAGCTTTAAGTTAGAACGCCTCCACTCCTCTTACCTTTCATTGAGGACTATAATCCCAGCGGGGCTTGTACCAGTGAGTTTGTCTAAAAAACTTATGAAGAGTGATTTCACACTACGTGCTTTACGGTGAAGGAAAACATCGTGAGGAAACCTGCATATGTCTGAGAAGTAATTCAAACTTTATGGTCTGACTATCTGTCGCGTTGGCACTTAAATCTTCGGTGAAAAGTAGGTGTTGTTATTACAACACCTCTGCCTACCCCTTCGGGGAATACAGGCGTGAGCATATGTAAAATATTATCTTCAAAAATGAATGAAAATGAAAATGAAAATGAAAAATATTTATTCAGTTTAGGCCCTGGTAAGGCACTTATGAAAGTCGAGAATTCACCACCGGTTCGGAAACTAGCCTTCTGAGAAGAACCGGCAAGAAACTCAGCCAGGCATCATGTACATATCATCGAAACAATATAAATCATATGAAATCATCATACAAAATCAAATTTGATAATAGGTATAAATATTCACATCAATACTCTAGAGCAGTGGGATATTACCGGGATTTGAGACAGGTAGAGGTGGAATTTCTAAAAGGAGACCGGGTTTATGGACTGAATCCCAATCTTACTTAATCAAAATGTAATTCTTCCCCTAAAGTAGTATTTCAATAAATAATGTATCATTTGAGATTTTAATATCTCAACGGACATAAAATCTGCAGAGAGTATTTTAATTTCCTCTCCAATGTAATTTATATCCAGGTGCACAATAGTACGAATGGCGGGATACCAGAGAATTTATGTGGCGATTTTAATTGGAAAGTCGCGATATTGTTGCTTCGTTATTAAATGGCTTTATGATCTTATATTTGTTATGAGGCATCTTTGTAATATTTGTTTAATATATTTATGAAAAGAATATTGTAGGAGACATAAGAGTATTCTTTTCTTGGCTCTATGTTTTGAGAAGGTAGTCGCACCTATCTGACACAGTATACTCAGAGCTTACCTTAGCAGTATGGAAACTAGCTTTATTTTTTTAAATAAGGAAATTTATTATCTTTCATTGGAGCGTTAGAGTTTTTTCTCTTAAAGTATTGTAGACTAGCTGTGACCTGCGGTTTCACCCGCGTAGATTTAATTTAATTCCCGCGGAACCCTAAATATTTTTTTTTATAAAAGCAGCCTAAGTTACTCCTTGTAATATTAGATATCTGCCAGTGAAAATTACGTTACAATCAGTCCAGCCGTTTCGGAGATTAGGAGATTAGTCGAAACAAACAGACCGACGGACAGGCAGACAGAGAAATAAAAAAAAAATGGTGTCTTAATGTCAAAACTGTTATTTTGGAGTTACAAACAGACACTTAAATTTTATTTATCTGTGTATAGATGTATAGATAAGGAACAATTTAGTACAGCTAATATATACAGCAGCAAACAATAAATGCGTCATTGTGATTTTTTGTCGTAATTCAAGAGACGATGAAAAAAAATCTCCATGCAGGCAAAATCGCGTCTTACACCTAGTTTGTAATATGAACAGCATAAGACGGTTACAGTGAGTTGAATATTCATAGAAAATTTACATGAAAACGTCATCCATATACAACCACCATGTAATACAGTTGGCATAGCAAGCCACGCATCGCCTAACTAATTGTCATCAATTAAGCCTACCATGTTAATTACTCGCATATGCTATGCATATTACATCATTAAGTTACGAATGCATGCTTGATTGAAACTTCAAATTATTTATGGACTTAAATCCATGTCTTATCGGAAGAGGCTCGAAGGACCATTTCTTTTTTTAAACTACGTAAATGTTTAAGCAACTAAAACCTTCGCTTGCAACAACAATTTTGTCAGGCTTTGCCAAACTTTTACAAAATGGAATCACTGTTCTAATGTAATATCCATATTTATATAAAAGAAAGTCGTGTTAGATACACTATTTATAACTTAAGAACAACAAAAAGCTGAACCGATTTGGCAGAAAATTGGTGGGGAAGTAGCTTAAAACCAGGAGAAGGATACAAGGATAGAGGACAAACAATAAAATCTGCGCGGGTGAAACCGCGGGCCACAGCTAGTAGTTGATAAAAGAGCCGTCTAAATGCCACTCAAAACCATTTCATACATTTGACGCAAAATTAATCACAATATATCGTCTATGAGATAAATAAATGTTCTTAAAAATATTCGATAATTTATTCAATAAAATGATGCAGAGTGATTTTATTTTGCAACTGAGCTTACCATGGCATAAAGTTGCTAACTCGCAAATCCATATATTCATCTACATCGAGCACCGAACTTGTCACTTTCATCGGATATTAATTCATCTGGCAAAGCGAGAAAAATTCGATAATCCACAAAAAAGCGCACGATCGAATTCCAACTCTATCTTAACAGTGTAGAGTATATTATCGGACGGCTTCGACTGAATTTTGAGGGTAATAAGTGGCGATCAAATTGAGATAGGAGGCAACACGTGCGCGTTATTGCTTCACAAGTGTGTGGACAAACTAGGATATTGCTTATTTGTGCGGAAAACCTTTCTATATAGGGGACATGAGTTATATAGCTCAATATATCTTCGTGATCGAGCGGAAAATAGTATTGGCGATCAAATTTATTTGGGTTACTGAAACTTCTTGCAGATCATATAATAGAATGAAAACATAGTGAAAATGTCAACCCTACTAATTTACTTACTATTTAGGAACAAATAATCAATTAGTTACTTACAAAACAATATTTAAATTTGCATTTAAAAAACAAATATCATGGCCAAATATATTCTTAGTTTGTTTAGAAAAATACTGGAATATCTGCAAGAAATTAAACGCGATTAATGACATTACGCCAACAATTTCGCGAGTTATGCTTAAAACTCACATATAATATGAGCGAGCGGGCGAGCCTATCGCCACTAACCGGACACTAATCCAGACTCCATTTTGCTACTGAGAAATTACAGATGATAAAACCCCATTAGTACTGCCCACCCAGGGAATTAAACCAAGGACCTCGTGTTCTATAGTAGCGTTTGAGGATAAAAAACAACCCCTTTAAAATCTGCTATCCCAAAGTTAAATCAAGAAAATACCTTCCATAAGTTATGATCGTAATCATAAGTGCCATAAACCCTTTAATCATAATAAGGCATGAAAAATGACAGTTCACGGTCGATAGCCGTTAGCAAGTCATGATATTGGTTCCACGGTCATCAATCATGTTAGTGATATTTCTACTATCTTTGTTATTGCGTGAGGATAAATATATTTTGGTCCTTGATTGAGACGGGCGTGTACTAAAGGAGCATTAAAAGCTTAAATAAGGACTGCTATGCTGATGAGAATTTTATTGATTTCACTATGATCAATCAAAAGCTATTGCGCTTTTGAGGAGCTCGTGGCACAGTTGCTATTGCGCATATGATTCGATCAGCGAAGTTAAGCAACCATACGCCTAGCCAGTAGTTGGAAGGGTGACCGCCCGAGTACCCTCCGCGCCTCGGAGAGCACATTAAGCCGTCGGTCCCGGTTGCCAATTTAACATCTTTGGCAATCGTTACAGATCAGTCAGAGGCCTAAGAAAGTCTGACAAATGGTTTAACCGAGATTGCCGATTTTCCTCAAAAAAGGGGTTACAAAGGTCAGATGGCAGTCGCTTCGTATAAAAATCAGGTGATCAGCCACATCGGGTTGAATCAAGTGCCGACCCCAACAATGTATGGGATAAGGCCAGGGAGATGATGATAGTGAAGCAAGCTTTTATATTAACACAATGGTATTATAAAGGGAACAATATTCTTAAAAATGGTTAGGAAAAATACGAACACGAGGCGGTAGTCCACGACCTCTGCAAATCGTGCAGTTGCTTTGCCAACTGAGCTACTCGTGATCACACCTCATGTGTCGGCTACTGCAGCCTATGACTGCATGTAACACCAAGTGTCAGTCTTGCGTCACCTACCTTATAAATCTCCATTGAGTGTAAGCAATATTAGGTACTCATAGAAGGCACACACCACTATTCAAAGCATTATTTGCCTGCAATCTTCTGTAAGATGGAGGTACAGTCCCAAGTCGGGCAGCACCAAATTTCTTTAAGGTGACCCCGTTATGTCCTCTCTTAAATAATAGCAGGATACAGCATTATAATAGTTTTATTATTCCAAAACTTTTCCAAGAATCCAGTCGAAGTATTCGCGGTAGAAAAACATCCTGTCCAGGGAAACTATCAAAGGAGTATTCACGGTGCATGTAATCTCTCAGCTCATTAGACAGACATCTGGCAACCAATGGGCTGTGACCGGCAGCGTGACATTTACTCTTCTGACTCAATGTTATTCCTGAGCACGTGTTTGTCGACTCAAATGATCGGAGACATCCAGGTCATCAATCGGGCGTTTGTTCTTTGAATACTGGAGTCAAAAACGTCTCAACATTTTTTTGTACACCACAGATTGTATATAGCTTTGAGACTTCTCTATTTTCTCTATTGTCTATTTTCAATTTTACAGACTAGACTTGCTTCGAATTAAATTTCCTTAAATTTTGCGTGCCTTATATTTTTTCCAGGATTGATAATTTCCGATTCATTCTAATTAATTTATGTTTCTTACATGATCGGTTTTGAAAAACAGTGTACAGTAAGAACTTTGAATTCGGTTTCTGTAAAATAACAATAAAATCTTCACTTGGTGGTTGAGGTAGACAGGTCACCAGGCTTTAACTTAGGATGTTGATTTAAAGGAAGATATTTTAAATTAAGCCAGAACTTGTCGTGACCACATGCTTTAGTGGTAGCTTCCAAATGATTTTCTAGAAATATTTGTACATTTTCGTTTCCTCCCAAAATAATTTGGGTTACCACTCGACGCAAGTACAGTTTTACCCAACTAAACTTGAAAGGAAGCACTTCCTACCGCATCCTTCAATGTGTGGAACCCTTTTGATGTCGTCGAGTTTTTGATTACGTGTTACGTCACGAGCAGAAATTCGTACAAAATGCTCTCAAGTTATTTCCACTTTATTCTTTCACGAAAAAGAAAATGTGTTCGGGAAAGTTATTCGAGATTTTCTTTCTGATATACGAGTACCTATTGAATTAGTTATCATGTGAGAAAAATCTTCGGCTATCTTTGAAGACCCAAAGGGTTAAGTTTCTGAAACCTTTTAGCCCTAAATATTCCTGTGACCAAAACGAAATAAGTATAAGCAATAATTACATACGTCTCGTAAGATTCAACTGATTATTCCTATACTTATAAACTAGCTTATTCCCGTAGCTTTGTCTTTGACAGTTGGATTTCACATACCAATTTTGACTCCCTATTTAAAGATAAATTCCAAAAAAAGGTGAAAAAAACAATGCATTTATCAATATCCGAAAAATATTGTTCCGCAAAAATTACCCACGCCACACAATAAGCCCTCGTCGGCTCACAGCCGGAAAAGCACTCAATGAAATTTCCTCTCCCATATTTTCGACAGTGGCAATACAGAATAGGTTCATAAGTGTATAAGCCTATAGTAGGTATTTATTTCCGATTTCGTAATTTAAAAAGCCAATCTCGCGAAGGCTTGGGAGAGCACGACTCCCTTCGCACTCGATTCACCCATAAAATTGAGTTAGTCGGCCGCTTAATACATTTGGCAAACATGTCGAGCAGTGTGCACACTGTTATAGCACGTATGTGGGTTGACCCACATTTTCACCTGACTTGCGAGAAAAATTA
Organism: Watsonalla cultraria; assembly: GCA_964035505.1. Lineage (NCBI taxonomy): Eukaryota > Metazoa > Arthropoda > Insecta > Lepidoptera > Drepanidae > Watsonalla > Watsonalla cultraria. The sequence continues at coordinate 1,157,956 of OZ037715.1, forward strand.
CCTTTTCTGGTAAAATTATTGACTGTTTGAGCTCGGGTAGGACGAAAGGAGAGCATGTAAAATCGGCCACGAAAGTGCTCCAGCTATGAAAACTCATGTTCAGATTTGGTGTGTTCCAAATGTCATTTGAATCCTTTTTGCTTGAAATTGTCAAGATTAATTACCAAGGTCTGCTTTAATTAACTTTAATTTCAGAAAGTCCTGAGAAGAACTGCCAAGAAACTCAAGCAGGCTTCACGGGAATTTTATCAACATTATAAAAATATTGATTACTAGCTGTGCCCTGCGGTTTCGCACGCATTGACTTATTTACTTGGATGACTATATTTCGCAGAACCCTATTTTTTCAACAAAATTATTTTAAGTTCCTCCTTGTAACCTCAGCTATCTGCCAGTGAAAGTACTGTGAAATCGGACTACCTGTTTCAGACAAGTTGGATGGAATATACAGACAGACAGATACATTTTTAAAAATAGTTTTTTATTTCTCCTATACAGGGTGTCGGGGAAACCGGGACAGCTCTTAAAATATGTGATAGGGTATAATTTTAGGAAGCAATTAAAATTATTATGACAAAATATCTTCTTCCGTTTTCGAGTAATTAACATTCAAAATTGACCATATCAAGACCTTATTTTAGCATAAAAATCTGCTGTAACTTAGTGATATTCACGTGAAATCTAACTACGTTTTAATTTTTTTTCTACCGCTAATAAATCCTGAAATAATCCCATAAAACCATTTTTCGAAACCATTAACATTCCCTACATTAACCTTCCCGGTAATTTAAAAAGTTGAATTACCGCGTACGTAATATAGCTAAGCGCGGCCGCACGTTTAATCGCTTAAAACCGCGAGCTCTTCGGCCATAGCCTATAACTACGTTATCGTTGGAGCTAGATATTTTACGACTTTAACATAGTGATATATTCATAAAACCCTACAACTTCTAGAAGCCAACTGTTCCTTTTTCTCCGACACCCTGTATAATTACCGTGTGTATATACTTTCGCATAGATGTAGTAAAAGCTGTTAATTTGGAATTACAAACAATTGGATTATAATAATTATATGTTTAAGTCCTATTACAAGTAATTAAATAAATATGAATTCACTCGCTAGTGATCGTCATCTTCTGTGATCACAAACTGGAAATATCATCTGAGAGAACCCGAATACTATTAACCAGAAGGCCACTAAGTGTGTGATTCATCCGACAAGCCATGGACAGTATATCTGTGGTATATCTTATCTAATAAAAGGGTAGCAGACGCGGTATACCATTACGGAACCACCATGAATATTCCATGCCTATATTATTTCACCGACAAATTACTCACTGCATTATGAATCGTATAAGATGAGCCTTTTATGGGATCAGTTTTTCTGGTTCTTCATAAGAAAAATGCGGTATGATTAGCGTGTGGTATGTGGACTTGTTTATTATACGTTTAGAGATTACTAACACCGCATGCGCGTGGTCTTGTGGTTTGAGCAGTCGCCTGCTACGCAAGCGACGCAAGTCCGAATCCCAGCGGGGCATAAATCAATTTTTCTAAAAAACTTATGTACAGTAATTGCACCTCACATGCTTTACGGTGGAGGAAAACATCACTCAACAACAAAAAGTAATTAAATAACTTATATAGAGTAAGACGGCGATGGACTCACCCTCTGTCATAAAGTGGGTGTTGTTGTTACACCTCTGATTAGTTATTATTTATGGCAATGGCTTGTAATATAAAAATCTGATTTATGCCTGTGATACAACTTCATTACACATGTTCGATATTGCGTTGTGAACCTTTGTATAACAATAATGTGTGCATTCGGCTTCGGATGCTGTTTATTTTAATAATTAAACAATACATCTTTCAAAAATTAATAAAATTATCATTAAAACCTGGCCGTTACCATAAAGGTACAATTCCAGTGTTGAGTGCGATGTGCACGCAAAAGCTATGCAAGTATTAAACTACAGATAATTCTTTAGGTTCCCAAGTCCTCGAAAAGTAACCAGGGCCTGTACACAAAGTAACATTAGCCTAACGTCTAGGCCAGTCAATATCTATACTTCTATAATAATATTATAAAGAGGAATGTAAGTATATTGTAACGAATTGGCTCAAAAAGTACTGGACCGATTTAAAAATTCTCTCACCAATTGAATGCCACATTATCACTGATTAATATAAGCTATATTTTATTTCCGTACTCCAACGGGAATGGGAACTACGCGGGTAAAACCGCTCCGCTAGTTTCTCATAAAGCCATAATAATTACGTAGCTTTGCCGTGGGTCGCAATTCCACGTATAGTTCACTCAAAAGCTATACATTTTCATAGCACCCCAATGAAGTGAAATAGCAGCTTAAAGGAAATTCGCATTACGAATTGCAATCAATTTTGTCCACATTAATTTTATCTGATACGGGGCGCAATCCACTCGGATATCGCTTAATCGAATCAATAATTAGCATTTCGCTCTTACAAACAGTTGGGTTCAAACAACGATGCTGATTACAATTAGCACATTAATGAACTATTTCATATACGTACTTATGCGTTATTGTCGTAACGAGTAAGCATCTATACAAAGGTGAAGTTTGTTTGTTTGCTTGACCGCGCTGATCTCATCAACTACTGGGCCCAAACCATGAGCTCTTATTGCAATGATACTTCAGTTGTGCGAAAGTGACAGATGTGACGTCACATACGTCTGTCTCGTAAATGAGTGAAACTATCATGGCAATAAGAGCTCATGGTAAGGCCCCTGGTCCGATATTAAACATTCTTTTAGTATTTTATATAGCCCATTCATCAAGGCTGGCTATCATTATTGTGCATTGGAACTGTGTCCACGGGCTTACATTTCGCAAGTGTTTTTTTTTTTTAAATTGTATAATATTTTTGAAAAGAGTAATTACTGAGTTTCTTGCCAGGTTCTTCTCAGTAAAAGCAACCTTCCGAACCTGGCGGTAGCATGTATAATCCTGTAAATTGTGTCATTCTGACGATTTGAAAGTGCTTTGTATAAAGTCTAATCGAATAAAGATATTTTTGACTTTGACTTTGATTATGCTACGAAAACGAAGTCGCGGTTTAAAGTTAGCGTTTTAACATCATACAAATGTTTGATTGTTGTAAATGTGGTGAAGTTAAGAAAACAACTTAGTGGTCGAGTGGTTTGAGTGTGCGCTTGCTACTTAACACATTGCGACACAAGTTCTCGTGAACTTGAATGAATTATTGTTAGAAAACCTACATATATCTGTCAAGACATTCTTCTTTTAACCTTTTTTGGAAGACGTAAGATGAAAATATACGAGGTGCTTGACTGAGATTATTGCCAGTTTTTCTGAGATCTTAAAATAACAAAATGTTTGCGGAAGAGTAACTGAGACTCTTCTTTAAAAATCTCAATAAAAATCTAATAAAGTTCTTCATTAATATAAAAAAGAGGTTGAAGCGCAATTATTTCAGCTCATTTCTTGTTCACTCTCATCTCTAATTAAAAGCCTGTAACTACCGCCCTATTAAGGTCTTCGTACAATGTGACTAATACATGTACATTACCGTGTGACTAATAAATATATTACGAGTGTACTCGTAATATATTTATATACTGCACGTCAAGGTGTTAATTTATGGAATTATAAATATAAACACATGAAATTACACGCAGTAAAGAAATTCGCTACCTTTTGTCGCGTGAAATAAATACAGCTAATGTTCTCCTCAAAAAGAAAATTTGTTCAAGGTAAATGTACGGTGAGCCTTACGGTCGTGTAGCAAACAGGCAATGTTAGCACAAAAATAAACATAACAGAAGGGATACTTCCCATATTCAGCGGGGATCATGCACATAAATGTTTTTTTACTAATTAGGGCAACCCTGAACTCTGAACTAGATTTTCCGTTATGCCCTAACATATATTGTCGCATCTTTCGAAAGCTCCTAAGCAATTTAGGATTAATTCCAGTTGGAACTTTGAAAAAAACTCTCTTAGATATAAGTATGTGCGTGTGCTTATTACCGCTTATTTAAAGGAGGTTAGCAAGGAGGGCTATATTATATTTACTCACGTCTACCTTCTGTATGATTTTTATTTTGTGAGGTTAGCTCGGTTCCAGGCCATTACCTGCTCAAAGCATTAGCCCGTCTCACCGCTGACCTGGCAGATATTACCTCTGTTTACAAAAGACTTGCGTGATTACATTATTAGGAACATTTATTACTTTTAACGTTCAAGTAAAATTCACTTAATTAACAAAAACAGGTCAAATTTTATCGGCTTTTTCTCTAGATTTATTTTTCCAGGAGAAAATCTCCCTCAGCAATTTTTTTATAATCTTTATTCTACGATTTAATTATTTTCAAAAGGTAATTCTCGTTCGTAATTTGAATACTCGACTAGCAGACTGACCGACTGACCCGTAATAGTATTGGTATTTTAAGTTCAATTCAGAAAGCAGAACATACGTTCCGAGGGTACCCGGTCGATCAGCCATCCAAATACTAACTCGAGTTTGGGTTGCTTAACTTAGTTTGGTCAAACGAAATGCGCAAAGAATTGAAATGTCTGTTTGCGATTCCAAATTATCAGCGGATCACTAAATGTATACGAAAGTGTATAATATGTTACCTAAATTAAAAAAAATCTGTCGGTTCCTGATAATCTCTAAAACGAATCAACCAATTTAAACACGTCCTTCTGACAGAAAGCTCTTGCTATAAAAAGTAGTAACATAGAATATTAACATTTTTTTAAAGGGGTTTGATATACAAAGCTACCCATTAAATTAAGTATACACAGCTATGCATTACTTACTGCGTATGTCGCATATTATGGTATTTCACCACCCCAACCGAGCAATCTAGTAATCACGCAAAAACATAATCACTACGTCTTTTAAAGGCAAAAAAATGGCAAGTAATTGCACATTGTACCCGAAGGGGGACAGCACGCTTGCACAACATAGGGTGTAAACAAAAGGTTTTGTTTTACTTTAATATTTCACTCCTGTCACAGGGAAAACGCTGGATTAAAATGTCCTGTTTTTACGCTAGTGTTACATAGGGGCCTTAATTATGATATACTGAGGTATTATGACGTATCATTATCTGTGACATATATTCTATATTTAAAACTAAAAAAAATTGGAACGCCTGTTTGTAATATCAAACCAACAGCTATTTATTAAATGTATATGAAATTATACCCTATTATATTATTATGATGATACGGTACCAGTAAATAATAATATTTTTTTCAATAAACTTTTTGTTTGTTTGATTTGCAGAGGTCGTGGGTTCGAGTCCCAACTCGTGTTTGTATTTATTTTTTCCTTACCATTTTTACGAATTTACAGAAACTGTCGGTCTGTTTGTTCTGGCTGATCTGAAACAGCTGTATTGATTCTGACGAGTATTTACTGTTAGATATTTCAATCACTTTTGATTAAATATAAATTTAATAATTTCGGTGCAAAAATAATGTTACCCATAAAATTATGTGTAAGCCGGTTAAGCCGCGGGGCACAACTAATATTTGCAAATTTTTATAGCTACAGTATATGAAGAAGACAATGCTCCTATGAATGGTTCTATCTTGTGGGATATCTTAAAAAAAGATAGAAAATGAAAGCAATTTTATAAATTAACTAGCTGTGCCCCGCGGTTTCACCCGCGTAGATTTAGTTTTATACTTTTTGTCGCGGAACCCTACTATTTTTAATAAATAAACGTAGCCTATATTACTCCCTGAAACATTAGCTACCTACCAGTGAAAGTCCCGTTAAAATCCGTCCAGCCGTTTCGGAGATTACCCGGAACAGACAGACAGACAGGGAAAAATTTTAAAACTTGGTTTTTTAGTGTCAGTAGCTCGTATACTATCGTATGCATTTAGTGAAAAGCTGTTATTTTGGAATTACAAACAGACACTCCAATTTTATTTATCTGTATGTATAGATTTTCAATAAAGAAAGTTAAATACCCAATAGTGAATGCCACTCATTATAAATTCTTGAATATTTCGCCTTTGTAGAACACTCCTCGGAAACATGAAATGGCAGACAAAGTATGCCCTTTGATACTGAGAGAGAACTTCGTAAAAGACATATCTGCTAGAATAGTTAAAACTCCTCGCTTCAATAAACTTAAGACGGAGAAATTAGCCTCGCAGGAATTAATTAAGGCGATGGCGTCAATTAAATATCTATTAAAATTAGTTAAATATTTTTTATACCTTCATCATAACGAGTATCACAAATTAAAGAGTCTGACTCTTGTCGGTGTAACCGATGCAATTTCCTCCATTCGTCTCTATCAAGTGCCATCTCTTTGAGCTCCCTATGCGTTTATCTTTAGTATATATAGTAGTTGAGTATACCTTTTCCTTTATTTGTCTCATGTTAACTGAGGGGCTCGTGGCACTGTTGCTATTGCGCATATGATGCGATCAGCAAAGTTAAGCAACCATACGCCTAGTCAGTAGTTGGATGGGTGACCGCCCGAGTTTCCTCCGTGCCTCGTAGAGCACTTTAAGCCGTCGGTCCCGGTTGCCAATTTAACATCTTTGGCAATCGTTACAGGTCAGTCAGAGGCCTAAGAAAGTCTGACAATTGGTTTAACCCAGATTGCCGATTTTCCTCGCAAAAAGGGTTACGAAGGTCAGATGGCAGTCGCTTGGTATAAAAATCAGGTGATCAGCCACATCGGGTTGAATCAAGTGCTGACCCCAAATACATGGGATTAAGACCAGGGAGATGATGACCTTTTATAACAAAATCGCACTACTGACTTTACTGACGTTTCTTTTCTTCTATTTCCAAACTTAGATATCATACAGACTAAGTTGAATGCACGTAGATAGACAGTCTACCAACACTATTAAAAATGAAACATAAAAGCAGGATGTTTGCTCTAGCCTTTTTAAACATACATTAGACCAAAAACAATGATATGAGCTTTATTGCGTATACATAAAGTCGATTTTTAAACCTCTTTTATAACGCCTTCAAACAGTGATGCACCATTTGGTTCAGCTTTCAATACGTTTCAAAATATTTTCTAGACGTTTTCCATTACTGTGTTTAAAATGTTTTGAATAAAATATTTTGTGTTTTTCTTCTAAAAATACAATTTTAAACTATATTGGTTTTTTTTGGAGACGTAGATATATTTAAGTATCTTCTAACTAGGCTAACACTCTCTTTAGGAATCACTCACTTTAGCCCGTGACTTCGTTTATGTAGCGTGATGATATATATAACCTATTATAACTTTCTTCGATAAATTGGCTATTTGAAACTGAAATAATTTTTAAAATCGGACTAGACGTTCCTGAGATTTCAGCGCTCAAACAAACAAACTTTTTTAACAGCTTTATATTATATTAAGTATAGATTCACACCACACATATGTGCAACGATTTATTTAATCAAGAGTTTTTTAACATTACAAAATATTTTGTGTTAAAACTATACGTAGAACATAGACACGCGACTTTACATACGTAGTATGCCATCTCAGAAGGGGTAAGCAGAGGTGTTGTAATAACAACACCCACTTTTCACCGAAGATTATTAAGTGCCAACATGACAGATGGTGAGTCTATCGCCACCTCACGCTCTATACATACGTCATTTAAATTACTTCTAGGACATAATATGCAGGTTTTCTCATGACGTTTTTCTTCACCGTAAACCTCGTGGTGTGAAATCACATACGTCCTTAAATATTTTCTTTTCAAACGCACGTTAGTCGCGTACATATTTCCTTGCGATGTTTGCTTTCACCAACCTTTTGTTTGACAAAATCACCGTACGTTTTAAAAACTTACTTTGTACTGTCTAAAGTTTTAGCTCCGAACCAACACGGTATCACAGGTAAATGACTGTATATAAATAATCCAATTTCATCGACTGTGAGAAATGGAAGCAAATTTACACTTTGAAATTACAAGGGAATTCCGTGTGTATGTATAATTCTAATATGAGCTATTTATTAGACCTGCAATTGACAACGTTTAACTTAATACGAGGGTGATGTATAATTACAGACAATTTCCGTAGACTACAAGGAATCCCTTGACATTTATGATTCATAATAAAAGCGACGGAAAAACCCCTATCGAAGACAAAGAACACAGGTAGGTACACACTTGATTACTCGGACCTACATTTGTTTGTCTCACGAAACTGTGGAGTTATACACTATATACGATTGGACCGATTTTAACGGGACATTCACTGACAGATAGCTAATGTTACAAGGAGACTAGTTAAGTACATACTACCCAAACAATTGTACTTTATTGTACCTACTTTAAATTGTTTAAGGTTTTACTTGTGTAACTTAGATAAGGAAGAGTGGTGTACTCTGTCACAGGTATCCTAGGATACTTAAGGGTGCTCCAACAACACGCTTATAATTGTATACTTGTTTTTATACAGTAAATTATTATTATTATAAAGACTTAGGCTACTTTTTTTATTAGGGGGGAAACCGCGGGGCACACCTAGTATATGAATACAATATTAACCTCGATATCTTGAAATCATTGTATATAATAATTAATTTCCATCTTGAAAAACTGCATGAAAAATCTATACGTTATTTGTGAAATAAACTAAAAAAAATGAAAACAAACAAAATAATCCAAAGGAGTCAGTGCAACAAACAGACAAACTTTACGACCGTACTTATCCATACAAATAAGAAGAGGAAGAAGAATTTGGAAAATTGAGCATCTGTTGCGGACACCGTAGGTACGTGAGGGGACACACGGGAATCTATTTTAGATAAAAATGCTGCGTTTTCATAAAAAAAATTTGATTGATCCTAACCAAATAAAAAAAAAACTACGTGGAGGAGACTTGAGTTTGATATTTTTTTGAATGTGAAATAGAATTTATGGCTGCTTTGAGATTATTTCCCATTTAGTAAATTTCTTAGTATTTTAATAGTCTTAGAGGTCATTTTATTTTACTTATCAAGCGATTAAAGAAAAGCACTTATCAATTTGAATGTTATTTCTTTGTGCGTATCTTTACAAGTTTTCAAAAGCGTCTGCTCTTATTAATGTGTTATTTGTTCCATTTTAACGGGACTTTCACCAGTGAAAGCTAACTGCCAGCAGTTAGCTGACGTTTTAATCAAAGTTACACCTTGGGTAAAAAAATTAAGTTTATTTTAGAAAAAAAATTCGCAAAGTAAGATGCTATTTATTGGTAATCTCCTACACGGGTAAAGCCACGTGCCTAGTAAAACACTTGATGACTCAAGTTACTAAGATAAGTATTCAAAAAAATATATAACTGGTGCTGGTTTAAATTCTCAAATCCAATACAAAATGACGCGACGGAAATGGTAGTAAATTTCCTCCGTGAGTGTACATACATCTCGATTTTTTTGGGGTAAATTTATTCAGTCCCAAGAAGAGTAAATTACATGAAAATAATATTGTCAACGGCAAACGTTCGCGTAAAAGTTTCCGATTGAAGACGGTATACATGGAAATAATCTGGTATTTCTTGGAACTTTTGAGAAGCGTGTATTTCTGTTTGCAAAACAATAAACATTTTATTTGTTTATCGGTCGAATTTCTCAGTCATTATTTATATTATATTTATCTAATATATCTTTACATACTTAGATACTTATTACTTACATAGAAATAAAATTGGAGTGTATCCGTGTAATTTTAAAGCCAAGCTAAATGCATTTTGAAAGAATAAATACTTATATTAAAAAAGCAGTCTCTCTGCTTGTTTGTTCCTGACATGCTTATTTAGTAACTTTGGCTTCTATTTTAGAAAACAGATTGCTAAATAACATAGTTTTTATTGTTAACCGTATGCGGGCAAAACCGCGAGACACAGCAAGAGTTATTATATCTCGTCATATCTCCGGAGAGCTGGAGAGCAGCTAAAGTTACACAAAGTGTAGAGGCATCCTGCGAGGCACTCGTTAGCCTCAAAGGGACTATTGTGTTACGTACTTCAAATGCTATATCGTAATGGGATGAAATCAACTTTATTTAGAATAATATGAATGCCTTTAAGACTAGAAGGCGCTGAGTAACTAAGAAGTAACAACACACAGTTAACATCGAAGAAAATTAGGTAATTAACGTCACAGATGGTGAGCCTGCGCTTTAAATGTAGGTTTTGATACTTTCGAAAGTCGTCGTTCTGATCTTTTTTTTATTATGGAGACGTAGGCGCTTTGAACGTTCCCATACAAAATGAGGATAATACGCAATACGATATAGTGAACGCAAAAAAAAGTGAAACATGGTGCACTGATACCAGATCGCAGTATGAATCAAACAGAACAATTTTAAGATGAACTCAGATATGATATGTAAACCTCACAATGGCTTAGAACTCATAGAGCTAACGCCGCTAAAAGTCTATCTAATCTAACTTTTGGTTAGTACCATTCATGCTAATAGCAAATACCTAGCGTTATTAGAAAACAAGGAACCAACCTTTGTAAGCAAAGGCAGCCAATAAAGTGCTTAGACTGAACTTTAATTAAATTGTATATCGTTCTTAAGGATCTCAAGTTGTAAAATAAGCGAGGATATTGATGTATATGATGAAAAAATTACGATCGATATATTTTTGGTCTATTTCGTACAAACTCGATCAAATTGATCGTTCAATAATGGAAGGAAAGCGAGGAGTATCTCATCAGTTTCCAAGACAAAACATCGTGTCCACCGTTCTTAGTGTATGTATAAGTATTACGAATATATACACGCACTATATATACGCATATATATACGCACACATTCTGTTATCCATACATACAGATAAATAAAATTGAAGTGTCTGTTTGTAATTCCAAAATTACAGCTGTTCACTGCATATGAAAGTATACACGCTACTGACACTGAAAAACCAAGTTTTAAATTTTTTTCTGTCTGTCTGTCTGTCTATCTGTCTGTCTGTTTGATCCGGGTAATCTCCGAAACAGCTGGACAGATTTTAACGGAACTTTTACTGGCAGGTAGCTGATATTTCAAGAAGTAACTTAGGCTACTTTTATTCATTAAAAATATTAGGGTTCCGCGACATGAAGCATGAAACTAAATCTACGCGGGTGAAACCGCGGGGCACAGCTAGTTATACTTATAAAACATTAGCGGACGAGATGCAGTTTCCCCGCGTAGTTCCCGTTCCCGTGGGAGTACGGGTATAAATATAGCCTATATTAATCAGTGGTAATAAAACATTCAAATGGTGTAACAATTTTTTTAATTGGTTCCATACTTTTTGAGCTAATTCGTAACAAACATAATTATATACAAATCTTTCCTCTTTATAATCTATACATCTATACAGATAAATAAAATGTAAGTGTCTGTTTGTAATTCTAAAATAACAGCTTTTAACTAAATGCATATGAAAGTAAGTACACACGCTACTTACAATAAAAAACCAAGTTTAAAATTTTTTCTCTGTCTGTCTGTCCGTCTGTCTGTTTGTTCCGGGTAATCTCTGAAACGACTGAACCGATTTTAACGGGACTTTCACTGGCAGGTAGCTGATGTTTCAAGAAGTAACTTAGACAACTTTTAGTTTTTTAAATACATATAAGGGTTCCGCGACAATAAGGAAGAAACTAAATCTACGCGGGTGAAACCGCGGGGCACAGATAGTATTTTAATATAGTGTAGATATGTTTTTGGTTTCTGTGTCGGTTATATGTATGCATTAAATAAAATGTACTTGTTTCTATAATATTATTTTCGACTTTCAACTTTTTTAAATTCATATTCCATCCCAACATTCAGTTTTCAGTTTGCACTTGCACCAACTGCTATACAAAGTAATTGCTTTGCTTGAAGAACTTTCAACAAAACTTTTCGCCTTTGCCCAGTCCGACCAACTACTGACGCCCTTAAAGTGAGCAATTTTACATTCTACGTTCAGAAATAAGCATACAATTACATTCAAAGAGACTACACTATCATTTCCAACGGCCTGTCGGACCAGAACATACGCACGTGCGCCAGCTGTACGTTTTCCCATACATGAAGAGGAATTTCTAAATACATAATACGTGCCTTCATTTGATATTCTGAATTTAACGTGAATGTTGTAATTAGGTATTTACGGGTTGGTGTTTCACTAATTACAGTAGCCGTGGCTGTTATGTTGTTTGAGTATTCGCCTGTTACGCCAACAACGCAAGTCTGGTCGTCTGGTCTTTAGCAATTCTTCTTAAAATTTTAATGCAGGGATGTGAGTTTACGGTGGAAGTAAACATTATGAAGACACCTGGGGGCCTACTCGCTTTCCCCGAAAAACGAAATTTCGGCCGAAAGTTCGCAAAGTTCCTACACGGTTATTATTCGTTCTAAAATTACGTCCGAACGTGGTCCGCTAGAAAATTATTTGATGTTTATATTTTCTAAACCAACTTTAATTAAATTATTAGACGAATAAAAATTTTAGTTTGATAAAAACAAAGCGATAGTGCGTTTAATTTTCGTTCGTTCACGAAGTTTCTTTTCGGAGAAAAAGAGTAGACCCCAGCCTGAGACGGCGATAGACTCACTTGTCACATCGGCACCTATAATCTTCTTATTTGAAATGTACTTAAATAATGAGTGCTCAAAGGATGAGTTTTTAAAGATGTTGGTTTTCCCAAATGAGAACAGGAGGAAGGATGTGAAGAGATGTTAGAGTCGGCAACGCGTGATGCCCCTGGTATTGCAAGCATCCATAGACTGTGGTAACCACATACCATCAGGTAGGCCACATTCATGTTAGGCCCAAAATGTATTGGAACTAAAGGTTGAACTTACAAACTTTACCTCATTTATTATTATTACTAGAGACTAAAATGAGAACAATCCTTAGAAATTTTGTACACATTATCCAAAATAGCCGGAGTGACAAAGTAATTTTAACCCAAACCTCTATAAACGTAAAATCCAATATGCAAAGTTATCCAATATTATATATAAAAGCCGAATCCCCCTGAAAAACAAGTGAAACGGCTCCTGAAGCAGATAAAGTCATTGGCCCGGTAATTCAGGTCACGTGCGGTCCAACTTGGCATACAAATGCTCTGTAACGAAATGTAGACGATGCCTTGAATTTGTCACACGCTTATACCGGCTCATTTGGTGACATGGAACGTATTTGAGGTTAAGTTACATGAAATAACATAACATTAACACAAGCCAAGTTTTGTGTTTCTGCAGGAACACTGTGCCACTGAGCCAGTGGTTCATGGAAACGTGGAGTAAGTATATAAATTTATTATTTTTAAAGCTATCTACCAATCGGAGTTCAACTCCTATATGTTAGTAAAACCCTATTAAGGTCCGTAACACGATTAAGAAGCGATGCGTTCAAACAGTAAAATATTTTTTTACGAAAATTACAGTTTCAATTTATGCAAATCAAATCAATAAAATTTATTCGACACTTGGAACATTCATTGAACGTCATTTTTATTACGCTAACTTAGGTTCATTTACTACCGTTTCTAAATGTAAGCTTGTCAGGAGAAGGCTTATATTTGGATATTATTTAAAGATGAAGATAGTGACATTCACACGTATGCCATTTTTGAGTTCCATATCTTACTTGGATTGCATTTTCAAGACATCATTGATACACGAAACTATCAAAGTATAAGGAAGAATATTATTAATTCTTACCCCGTATTCTTATAATATTCTCGCACAAATCTCCATTGAATATCAATCCCGAAATATACTAACAAAACCAATTCCAGCCAGTCTCTTGGGCCACTCTTTGGGAAAAACAGTGGGAAACAAAGAAAAACCACAAAATCGGCTCGTATTACAAAACGCTACGAATTGGGAAACTAATTCAATCATGCTAGTGTGTGATATCCCTATGGATTGAAACTTTGTACGCCGCTTTATTTCTTTGTACGTTGGTCTACTTTTTGTTACGCTGTCACACAAACGCAGCGGTTTTTGGCAGTCAAATCTACTTGATTGGCAATATATTATTGTAATTCTATTAAACTATTCATGTCACATATTTCGTTGTTTTAAAAAAGGCATTAGCGATATATGCCGTGCAAAATTGTGAACAGAGTGCCAAGTGCGAGTTTTCTTACTACCGTCGTCTTGTTGACGTAAAAATAGCGCCATATCTCGGCCCACAGATGACGCTGTTTCGATTTCATAAGATAGGTAGCTATAACCACTTACCATTAGGTAGCCTGCATGATTGTTTGCCAACTAAGAAGTACATAACAATTAAAAAACCTTAAAGAAGACATTAATGTAAAATGCTCTGTTTGTAGTGTTATGTTACTAACGTTGTTTGACGTCTGCCACATATATATAGCGATATAGACGTAATCATTCAAAGTCGTTTAGTTGTGTAGGCATTGTGATCATAAAGGGTCTAATATTTTTTGTAGGTAGTTTTCGAATTCAGTAATTTGAAAACAGTCGTTATCGTTCTTTTTTGCTGTGCGTTTGTGTGCTGAGGTCACAATAGTTTGTTGTTACAATTGAAACAAATTGCTAGAGGGGATTGAGGGCAATTATTTTGTCAAATAATAACGTGCATTTGATTGGCTAATATTAGAAGATAGCCACTTTTAAATTATGAATGACGGCTATGAATCTATTGGGCAGTCTTATTTTTTTATTTGTATTCATTCAGTCAAATTATTTTAGTGTTACCTACAAACTAATATTGAGGAATAAAACTATTTTCGTGTGAATTTAAGTCGGCGTTTCGATGTTTTAAACGAAAATTGAATTGTTCTCGGAATTAAATTATTGAAAATGTAATGTTATGAAATTAGCTGTGAACCGCGGTTTCACCCACCTAGACTTAACTTAATGGGTGTTTTTTGATCAGAACCCTTATTAAAAAAAAGCATTAGTTAGGTACTCCTTGTAACATCAGCTACCTCAAAGAAAGTCCTGTTAGAATCAATCCAAACAGCCACACACATATTTTTTTTTTATGTAGGTATGTACCGCATATAATTTTAATTTACTGTACAGATATAAAGATGAAGTTCTAAATTATATCTTTGACCACATTAAGCAACCACATAAATTATAATGTGGAAAGATGACTTACAAAGTGATACCATGCCGTTACAACAAAATCATTCAACACATGCTGAACTACATCCAATTGTTTCACCCGTATATAAGTTATCCGGTTAGAAAACACCCGGGTCAACCGCCCCGGGCCAGAGTAAATAAATTAACCGCCATCGGATATCCGCACTTCAACCGGTGATCCGGAAATGCGGTTTTGTAATGGTGAAAAAGGTTGTGGAGAGCTACGGGAACGAAAGAGTGAATTGAATTGTTAGTTTGGCATTGCATTGGGTAAACTAGCACATGCCTGTGGCTTCACTTGCAATGAATAGAAATTACGCTACGCACCAATTAAGCCTATTGGTTGCCATTGATGAGTTTATAGTAGGCTTTTCTTAAGGCTTCGAACAGGTTTTTTTTTATTTTAGTAACCTCCTAACTTATTAATTCTAATAACAAATGAGTAAATATTAAAAAATAAAAGCCCCCTAAGCTGTTTACGTGTTAATAATAGTTTTGCAGATTAGGCAAACGGTAACGCACTTAATATACCTGTGCCCGCATTTATATTTATAATTTAATTTGATTTATTTAAAACTAGCTATGCTCCGCGGTTTCGCCCGCGTAGATTTAGTTTCATCCTTATTGTCACGGAACCCTAATATTTTTAATAAATAGAAGTAGTATAAGTTACTCCTTGAAACATCAGCTACCTGCCAGTGAAAGTCCCGTTAAAATCGGTACAGCCGTTTCAGAGATTACCTGGAACAATCAGACAGACTGACAGACAGACGGACAGACAGATATTTTTTTTTTAAACTTGGTTTTTTAGTGTCAGTAGCGTGTACACTTTCATATGCATTTCGTGAAAAGCTGTTATTTTGGAATTACAAACAGACACTTCAATTTTATTTATCTGTATAGATATAACATATTGTACGTTTGAGTATTTCAATCCTGGGGCTAACTATGATAGTTAAAAACAGCGCGTCTTAAGAACTTCTTAACTTAGACATTAAATTTTTTACCATAAGTTGGCCTGGACATCAAACTTAGTTCCACCTAAAGTCTACAGACGCTACAAAAAATACCTGTCAACATTATTACATTCCAACCTGGGGCCTTACCATGTGCTCTTATTGCCATGATAGTTTCACTGATTTATGAGACAGATGTATGTGACGTATATACATCTGTCACTGTCGCACAACTGAATTAACATTGCAATAAGAGCTCATGGTTGGGCCCCTGCAGAATATCACTTCTAAAATAAATAAGCAAGGAAATAATATTTTTCTTGCATCTTACGGCCAAATAATCCGTCTGTTTCATTTTGTAACCAAGGCGACTGAGGGTGATGGAACTATTTCCCTCGGGGGATCGCAGCAAGAATTCGATCAAGCATTCATTCAATTAGGCGGCTGATTGACGTGACATCGGACGAGGAGGAGAGATTGTTTTGTGATAAATAACCTTTTGTGGGCATTAAGGACATACGTGACGTAATTTTGTAACAGTTTTCTCTTGCAGACTATATGCGATGAGGTTTTGAGCGAGATGATGCTTTTCGTAGCTTATTTTTCAGTAGGAAAAAGCAAAATAAGTAATCTATAGATATAAATTGAAGTGTCTGTTTGTAGTTTGTAGACATAAATAAGCTTAAAATTTTTTTCGTCTATCTACCGGTCTGTCTGTTCCAACTTATCTCCGAAACGGGTGGATCGATTTTTACTGGCAGATAGCTGATTTTTCAAGGAGTAACTTAGGCTACTTTTACTATAGGGAAAGTCTTTATTATTCATCCAAAGCGGGTAAATCCGCGGGGCACAGCTAGCATGTATAATCCCGTATAATGGTGTAATTGCGACGGAATGTCTAATTAAAAAAGGATATTTTTGAGTTTGAGTTTGTAGTTATAAAAAATTCAATATTTTGTTTTTG
The DNA here is from genome assembly GCA_964035505.1 of Watsonalla cultraria. Classification (NCBI taxonomy): domain Eukaryota; kingdom Metazoa; phylum Arthropoda; class Insecta; order Lepidoptera; family Drepanidae; genus Watsonalla; species Watsonalla cultraria. The sequence continues at coordinate 1,174,971 of OZ037715.1, forward strand.
GTATGTAATAAATATTTTATATTCCATACTAGCTGTGACCCGCGGTTTCACCCGCGTAGAATCCTTGTGGTCGCGGAAACCTAATATTTTTATTAAATAAAAAGTACCCTATGTCCTTTCTCACGGTCTAAAGATTGTCTGTGCCAAATTTCATCAAAATCGGTCGAGAGGTTTAAGCGGGAAAGCGTAACAGACAGACAGAGTTACTTTCGCATTTATATTATTAAATTAAATATTACTAGGGATTAATGTTTAAATAACAAGAGCTTAAAATATCGTTACACGGACGTCTCAGTAAGCATTCATTTAGATGACACGAAAAGTAGCAATGGTGACTATTGACAAGAAATTCCATCTAATACCCTGTAGAGACGACAGAAAAGTACCGTCAAAGAACAACAGCGTTGCAAACAGTTAATCCGGGTATTGCCGGATATAGCCGGCTACAGCCGGGTAATCATTTAATTAGGTGCCCCTACTGAAGAGTTAGCGGGATCAGACCGGCTTACAGTTCTCTTTATATCGACAACTTTATTTATTAGCTACCAGACTTTTAGTTGTATTTGTGGTCTGTTATTGTGGTGTGTCTGCTATTAGTAGTAGCTTTGGTAGTACTAGTTTATATTCTGTGAGAGAGCAGACACTAGTAGTGTAAGGATAAGGATGCTGGTTTTAAATAATTATGCCTGTTTTTCCCGAAGGGGTAGGCACAGGTTTTGTCTTAACAACACCCACTTTTCACCAAATATGATTAAGGGCCAACGTGACAGATAGTAAGTCTATCGCCGCCTCATGCCTGGTACGTCTTTTGAAAGTGAAATGAAAATGAAAATGATTAATTCAGTTTAGGCCCTGGTAAGGCATGAATGTCGAGTAGCTTACCACACTTTTAATTACCTCTCAGACATGTTCAGGTTTCCGCATGATGTTTTCCTTCACCGTAAAGCTCGTGGTGTGCAATCACTGTGCTACTTAAAGCTATTAATCATCGTCATGGCGACACTCTCTGAAACGGCTGAACCGATTTTAGCGGGACTTTCACTGGCAGGTAGCTGATATATCAATGAGTAACATAGGCTACTTTTATTTTTCAAAAAACATTAGGGTTCCTTGGGACATTGCAATTAACTCTACTGCGGGTGAAACCGCAGGGCACAGCTAGTTGAAAATAGTAATAAAGTTGATTAATTATTATGTAAGGGACAAAGCTAAATATTCTGTAACAGGAACTGTAAGTAGTTTTAATTAAGAACAAAACAAAGAGAATCAGCATTGCTATTCAACGTGGCAATGCTGCCAGCCTTCTTGGCACGATCCCGAGAGACACCGACTTGGGACAAGTTTTCTACCTTTAATTAGTTTTAAGTATTGTTCCTTGTATATATAATTAAGTTTTTATTGAATAAATAGAACAAAAATAAATACCCAATTAACCAAATTAAGAGAAATGTGTTCTAAATACGCTAAACTTTTAACGGCAGATCATAAAGTATGTTAACAGAATGAAGATTCTTTGTCTTGTGTTCAAGCGAAATCGTAATTTTGTCGTCAAATTAACTGACACAGACAGAAGTTTATGACTTTTTATGTGTTGACAGTTCACATGCTGGTACATTGTCATCGCTATTTATAACAAGTTGGATGTAGTGTTCGTTCGTCACGTGCTTGAAAATAATCTATTCACATACAGTCTATACTTCAACAATATTTATAACTATACTAGCTGTGCCCCGCGGTTTCACCCGCGTAGATTTAGTTTCATCCTTTTTGTCGCGGAACCATAATATTTTGAATAAATAAAAGTAGCCTAAGTTACTCCTTGAAACATCAGCTACCTATCAGTGAAAGTCCCGTTAAAATCCGTCCAGCCGTTTCAGAGATTACTCGGAACAAACAGACAGACAGACAGACAGAGAACAATTTTAAAACTTGGTGTTTTAGTGTCAGTAGAGTGTATACTTTCATATGCATTTAGTGAAACAGTTGCTATTTTGGAATTAAAAACAGACACTTCAATTTTATTTATCTGTATAGATATTTAACAAGGTCGAATTCAACGTATACCAATGAGTTTTTAGAAGAACTTATATTTCTTAAGTGAATTATTTTGTATTTTTAAAATAATATTTTTGAAATGAGTAATTACTGAGTATCTTGCCAGGTTCTTCTCAGTAAAATCAACCTTCCGAACCTGGCGGTAGCATGTATAATCCTGTATAATTATGTTATTCTGACGATTTAAAAGTACTATGTAAAAAGTCTAATCGAATAAAGATTTTTTTTACTTTGACTTGATTTGTGCTATCGTGAGGAAACCTGCAAATGTCTGAGAAGTAATTCAAAGGCATATGCATAGTGCCTGAGACTACAATAACTTTTTGTCTGACCCGTAGATCAAACCTATGGCCTCGTATTCCGCAGTAGCGTCTGAGATTGCTTGACCAACTATGCAATCTACCTATGTCTGGGAAGAAATTCAATTCAAAATACTACGGACAAAATTCAAAGTACTACGGACAAAATTTCCTTCCCGTAGTGCTATCGAGCAGTCTAGTAGTACGAATACAATTAGCACCTAATTATCTGTGGTGTAAAGTGAATGATACAACATCTCCGCCTACCCCTTCACAGACCCTACTATAAATTTAGCTTACGTCATCAGTGAAAACATTCAAATATCAAAGCAAATATCCAAAAACATTTTCATTTAAGTAAAGAGAAAAAAAATCAAATTTTTCAAAGACCCCGAAAATTAAAAAAGAAGATACAAGCCAATACAAACCCGCGTTGTTTTCAATTCCTCTGACCCGAAGGATTTCAATGCGAATATTATAATTTCCCTTCGAGTTCAGCGAACCGATTTCCTTTCGACGAGTACGAAATATATTTTTATGTGCCCCGATCCAACGCAATAAAGGAAGATTAATATTTTCGTATTAAGATTAGGCGGGCTTGTATTTTTCGTGTTTGCTCTGTTGGTTATTAGATTTTGTGCTCAAGTCAGTTGTGGCACAAACATATTACTTGGAACTAGTATTTTCCCGCGGCTTGGTTCGCCTTGCGTGTCTATTCTAAAGGATGCAGCATCCGACATCCGACGAGACACTTGTTTGAAAATAAATCTCAAAAATAAATCTTTATTTAATTAGACTTTTACCAAAGTACTTTCAAATCGTCAGATTGATATGATTATACAGAATTATAAATGCAACCAGCAGGTTTGGAAGGTTGCTTTTACTGAGATGACCCTGGCAAGAAACTCAGTGATTACTTTATTTTAGAATTATACAATTTCGATAAATACAAAATTAATCACATCTATACTAATATTACAAAGAGGTAACGTTTGTGAGTTAGTGACGTTGTTCAGTAGATCCAGAGAATACACCTTGTATTCTCTGGATCTACTGAACTATTTTCAAAATTATTTCACAATAGAAAGCTACGTTATTGTGGAGTGTAGGCTATGATCATTTTCAAATTTTACGCGGGATAAACGGCCGATAAATAATCAGTTCACAAGTAACAGTTTAACATAACTAGCACTAATTAATTGTAATCAATTTATCGGTTCGAATTCCGTCTGCATTTAATATGGGACAAATTTTCCACTCATAGTCAATGTAAAACGTTTTTATCAATTCCGACACAGACAAAGGCTGGCATGAAATAAAAGCAGTTTTAAAAAAGTTATACCTAATCATAACACGAAAAAGCAATAAGTATAATCCTAAACCTACAAGGTTATAACATCAAATCCAAGCTGCTGTTAGCTAAAACTGTACATAAGTACATCGCAATAAGTAACGGTGCTAGAGTGGTAAACTTGTTTAATTAATACCTGCAAATTGCGACCACAACCAGCGACAAGCAACTGGCGTTCTATTTCATTAGATCCGACGACGCGACAAATTCGAAGGCAGCCGTCAGCTCGAGAGACTGATTCTGGAATCTAGGTGATTTATACTACTGGATTTATATACGTGGTTTTTAGTAAATTTTTTTAATCTATACAGATAAATAAAATTGAAGCGTCTGTTTGTAATTCCAAAATAACAGCTTTTCACTAAATGCATATGAAAGTATACACGCTACTGACACTAAAAAACCAAGTTTTAATTTTTTTCTCTGTCTGTCTGTCCGTCTGTCTGTCTGTCTGTCTGTCTGTCTGTTTGTTCCGGGTAATCTCTGAAACGGCTGGACCAATTTTAACGGGACTTTCACTGGTAGGTAGCTGATGTTTCAAGGAGTAACTTCGGCTACTTTTATTTATTAAAAACATTAGGGTTCCGCGACAATAAGGGTGAAACTAAATCCACGCGGGTGAAACCGCGGGGCACAGCTAGTTTGTTAATAAGCGCAGTCACCGATTGGTTTGCGCCTGCTACCAACGAGTTTTTCTAACTTAAGAGCAGTGGTGTCATATCACGGGTTTCACTGAGAAGGGGAACATAGTAAGGAAACCTGCATTTTAGATCCACATTTTGGAAACTAATAAGATATTAAAAGATATATTACATGTTAGTGCGACGGCCATTTAAATTCTTTTCAGTCATTCTGATTAGACTTTCGTAATTACGAGTAGTTTGTTAGTAATTGCACTTTATCTATGAATACATGAGTTTGGCCACAAGGAGATGTTATTATTCCTCGTAGCTGAATCAGTTTGGCGAAATAGTTTGGTCACGAAGAAATACCCTATTGAATGACTATAACAGAATAGTAACATCGCTGCCTTGCACTGCTTGGTCAACGTCAGCATATTTATTGTGAACAACCGTATTCAATTTGGCCAAAAGCAATGACGCTTCTCAGGTATAGCTGTGAATTTATACTAGACGAACTTACGTGTCTATATCGAAACGAGATCTCAATTCTATCACAGAATCGGTGTACCCGAAGCGGTGTGGAAGCAATTACCTCAAGTGCACCATGTCACACATCCTGCTAACTGACGTAGTGATGTGTCGCGGGGGAAGATTTGTCGATGTTTCTACTGGCTATGTTTTCAGCCTACGATTGGCAGAGCTGAAGCTCGTTTGAAATTAATTTAACCATTTCAAATGCACATGGTATAACTTTGAGTATTGTAACTATATATAGTATATACGTATGTATCGTGCCTGAGACGGCGATAGAGTCACCATCCAATAATAATAATAATAATAATAAAAACATTTATTGATAACAAAAAAAACGGCAACAATTCAAATAACAATGACAAAAAAAATAGAATATACAAAAAAGAATACACAAAAACTAAAGTTAAAAACTAGTGTCATTATGGTGCAAAGTGGTTTGCACCAGTACATCGGGTGTTGCCGTACATTGTCATCAAAGGGCCACAACTCAACTATACCCGCAGACCAAACTGGGGTCCAGTTCAATCTAGCGGAGCTGATTTTCAGTGCTGTCACGTTGGCACTTGGGTGGCAAGTGGGTGTTGTTATTACAACACCTATGCCTACCGCTTCGGGGAATACAGGCGAAAGCATATGTACCAGATACACACTAGTGTGTAACTTCCTAATGTTCATAATTTTTTCCTCGCAAAAGGTGTTACGATGGTCAAAGGCAATCGTTTCAATATACGAATCAGGTGATCAGCCACATCGGGTTGAATCAATTGCCACCCCCAAAAATGTATGGGATAAGACCAGCAAGATGAAGATGATGGTGACTTTTAATGTTAATAAATGCTTAACCAGGGACAAAAGCGCTTAAATAATAATTTTCCCAAATAACACGTTACTTATCTTATCTTGTTGTGGCATTATTGGGTCCGGTTGCCCGGAAGCACGTCGACCCTTGGGATCTTTTGTGCCGCCCTAGCCCTTATGCTCTACGTACCTGATTCCTCAAATACTCCCTGAACAAGCCAGCAGATCTTGCCCATGGGGAAGAGCTTATAGTCCTCTGGTTTCGGATACGCCTTACCCAGTAGGTCCATTCGCCATTTGGCCAGTGCATCGCAATTGCATATTAGGTGACTCATGGTTTCGGCTTCTGATTGACAGTACCTACATACCACATCATTAGATAGGTTCATCTTATGAATATGTTCTTTTGTCCCATAATGACCTGTTAGTGCCCCTGTGAGTTGCCTAAGCTGACTTCTGTTCAGCTGTAATAGCTTTCTGCTTTGGCTCTCACCCCAAGTGCCTATGAACTGCTTCGAATGTCGTAGTCCAGTATTGGCACTCCATTCTATGTTGTGCTGTTCCTTCGAATACTTGTGCAATGCACTCTTGTAGGCTCCATAAGGAAGGCCTACAGATTGTTCGGGCCCAATGAAATTCTTCATGGCTCCTTCTCTTGCGAGGCTGTCTGCACATTCATTTCCGTCTACTCCCATGTGCCCTGGAACCCATACTAATCTTACTGTGTTGCGCGTTCCACATTTATTTAGCAGATGTGCGCACTCCGCAGTAAGGGCAGAGTTCATTTCAAAGGAGCCTAGCGCGTTGAGGGCAGCTTGACTATCGCTGCGTATGTAGATATTATTATCCTTAATATGTTTGTTCAGTTAACACGTTACTTAATAATTAGCCATAAATATTTTAAATATATAATATCGACATGGTTACAACACTTCTTAGAGTTTCAGAGTGATTTTGCTTCAGTGCAAGTCCAAACCTAGTTCTCCAACACTACTTGGTCTAATGACTGAGTGGTACCTAATTATGTTTTGGTGTTTATACCATGGGTTTCATGATCATTAATGCATGAAATATGGGTGTTGTAAAACTCCTACGCTACCTCTTCGGAGACCCTTCTGGGAAGACTTATATAGAGTGAGTTAAAGTGTAAAAAACTACTAAGATAGTCCTTAATTTAGTCCGATTCTCGCATACTTCTTTCGCTTCATCAACATTCATGCCTCTTCATACTCTTCCTTCGGTTCCGAGTACTCCAAATATGACATATTCGGAGTTTCTGAAATTTCATATTCTGAAAATTTCCCTTTGAAATCTTTTTCATTATTTATAAATAAAGCAACACGCCTGTGTCACTTGGTGTTACAATTATTCAGAGGCTGTAGTAGCCGCTACTACCTAACAAGTGGACTGCATGCTTGTTTGTCGCTTTATCTATACATACTTACTAAATATAATTTAAGTGTCTGTTTGTTATTCCAAAAATACAGCTTTTCACTAAATGCATAAGAAAGTATGCCACTTCCATAAAAAAAATCGCTTTTTTTTTCTGTTCGTTTTTTCCGGAAAAAATCTGAATCGGCTTGATCCATTTTGAAAAAGCCGACTTTTAAAGAAGTCTTCGTTTCTTTGAGAAGAAATATCACTAAGTCACGTGATACGTGCGTAAACCCGCGAGACACAACACAAAAATGTGGTCCAAAACAACACAATCACAGCATCTATAAGAATGTTGCTGACGAGATAAAAGCCTTATTAAGTCAATTCGTTACACAACTTCTAATCTGGTCGACACAAATAGCCTAATTAGAGTTTTATCTAACTCATACAAAGCTTATATCAACTTCATCATCTCGATTCCGTGGGATGTGTAATCTAATTTATGGGTCGCTTATCAGATCCTTATCAGCTACTTGTACCGCTTTGATGTAACTCCTCCACTTGGGAGGTTGTTGGGAAGACGTAAGCGTGGTACGTACTAGAGGAATTCTAAAAAAAGTTAGACGAACACGAGACGGGACTCCACGACCTCTGCAAACCGCCTCGTATCCTTTTCTGCGCCCTGGGGCCTTACCATGAGCTCTTATTGCCATGATAGTTTCACTCATTTATGAGACAGATGTATGTGACGTGCATACATCTGTCACTGTCGCACAACTGAATTAACATTGCAATAAGAGCTCATGGTTGGGCCCTGTGTGAGGTTTTTATAACTGCAACCTTGTTTTTTAGATATTATAAGTATCTAAAGCAAGGCTGTAAAGGACTTTGGTTTTAGTGGATTATCTATTGCGCGGTTTCACCAGCGTAGTTCTCGTTTCCGTGACAGTACGGGGATAAAATATAGCCTATGTTACTCGCTGATGATGTAGCTATCCATTGCTGAAAGAATTTTCAAGATCGGTCAAGTTGTTTCGGAACCTATTCAATGCAAATAAACAAAAAACAATCAAATGTTTCCTCTTTATAATATTAGCGTAGATTTTGCAAACCGAAAAAATAATAGTCCTGCCTGGTCGGGCCATCTGTGCCTGGATACCAGTGGCACCGCCCTATTAACGGCAATGCAACTAAACTAATCGCGATCGCACCTCATGAGTCGTTTTTTTCCATCCCTTGTTATTGTGATTTAGGATCCGTCTTTTCCTAACCATTTCGAAGAATTAATAATTATTAAGAATTAATAAATACGTATCTCATGCATAAATACGTACTACCTAGTACTTGAGGAATGTTTAAGTAATTAGGTATTTTTTCAGAAATCAGCAGGTTTATTGACTTAGAGGAGACTTTGGGGTTATAGCTATAACAACGCCCATTTCTGACTGCTTCACTGATCTTGTAGTCCAAGCGCAAACAATATTACTGTAAATTGGTTGGTTACTTGCAGGTTATCACTTTCTGAAAGAAATACTTGAATAACCACACAAATACTAGTGCTTGCATTGTAAAGGGTTCTTTTAAATTAACTCAAAGTCTTAGATTACTTCTTAACAGTCCGACTTGCAGAGTAAAGAGCAATATTTAATAGACTTAACTAATAAATATACAAGTGCTCAGAAACAGATTAGTGAACACATCCTGGCTACCACCGAGTTGGTAGACCTCTGTAACTATAATGTGGAGCGGTTTGACTCATTAACAAACAAACACTCTTGTGGCTGTGGGCTCCCATCATCACCATCCGATAGTGAGCCCCTGCCACTGCCCTGTAAGTTGGGGGTTGCTGAGTTAAATGACACCATTCAACAAATAAGTGTATGTCCACCTATACACAACACCTTAGTGTTTTCAGATAGCCTAGGTAAAAACATAGGTATATTACTCGATAGACACATTAGCGGTACAGTAGTTAATTATTGTATGCCAGGGGCCACATACACACAAATAATTAATAAAATCAAGTGTATGACAATAGATCCTCAATCTGTTGTGATTGTTTTGATAGGTGAGGGACTTAGGGTGCACAAAAGTGAATTAATAAGCGGCTTAGAATATCTGTCACAATTAAATGTACACAACATTATGTTAACTGCTTTCCCCTATAGTAAGAGCTACACTGACAGGCAAAATGATTATATAGGTAGGTTAAATAATGTAATTTATAGGACAGGTTGTCATAGCGACAATATTATTTTTTTTGACACTAATAAATTTATTAGTGGATTTATTATAACTGGGGACTTGTTTTACATCCCCAAAAAATGCATGAATATGATCGCTACATTGGTAGCATATAATATTAACGGTGTTATAGCAACTATAACAAAACATAGGTTAAGTAATCAAACGGTGTTACATTGTTCTAGTAACACAGAAATTAGTTCTTGTTCTAGTTCTTTAAACTAGTAACTGAGACAACGGCCGAGTCCCTCGTCAAACGGCTCTGTCGCCTTAACGTAGTGCACCAAAATATACAAGGCTTGGCTGGCAAACAATTAGAAATTGATTTATTTTTGGAAAGCCATAACGTTCATGTGCTTTGTTTAACCGAACACTGGCTTAAAAATCATGAGCTATTGCTCAATAATAGTAATTATAGACTTTGTAGTGCATTCGTCAGAAAATCAGCAATTCATGGAGGCTCGTTAATCTTAGTATCTAATAATGTTAAATGTAAAGAGCGTAGTGATATAGTAAACCTGTCAATCGAGCGCACTGCCGAACTATCGTGTATAGAACTAGAAGGAAATGTAATAATATGCGTATATCGTCCCCCATCTGGCAATTTCTGTTCATTTGAATCAATCCTTGAAGATGCCCTTAGACGTGTTGCGGGCCTTAATAAAGGCATTGTAGTGTGTGGCGATTTTAATGTTAACTTGTTAGAAAATAATTCTCTTTCGGTGCGTTTAATTAGTTTGTTTAACTCTTTTAATTTAAAGCATTTATTTCTGGAGCCCACTAGAATAACTGCCACTTCTGCGACATGTCTAGATAATGTGTTCTGCGATTGTGAGGCCCTGGAAAAATCTATTATCAGTGATCTAACGTCAGACCATTGTGGTCAAAAAATCACAATATTAAATAAAACTAATAATGTAGTAAGTAAAACCACTTACAGACCTATTACTAAGAAACTTGTAGCAAATTTCAGGTCTAACTTAGCAAGCAAGATACCTTATCTGCAAGGGCCACAAGAAGATCCTGATGCTCTTTACAATAGCTTGTTTAACGTTATACAAACGGAATTCAATAGTACATTTAAACTAAAAACAGTTCAGAAACATAGTAAAGCTAAATTCAATGAGTGGGCAACTGTAGGTATCCATAAAAGTAGAAGGAAGTTGTATGAACTTTATGGTATGAAACGAAATGATCATAGTCCTGAATTCTTAGCATTCGTAACTAGATACTCTAAATGTTTTAAGAAAGTTTGTATAAAAGCTAAAGCCTTGCATCTTGCCCAGAAAATCAAGAATTCTGATAATAAGATAAAAACTACCTGGAACGTTATTAATGCCGAGACGGGAAAGGCAAAAAGTCGCGATTGTCGTTTAACTTTAAATATAGATAACAAAGTAATCCAAGACGATGGTGAAATAGCTGAAACTTTCAACAAGTTCTTTGCAAATGTTCCTATAGTAACTACTAGTTCCCTAAATTCATCTCCCACAGACGCCGAATTATTACTGAAATTAAATGTTTCTAAGTGCGGCACTAGCTTTAGTTTTTGTTCTATCACGCCTTTTGAAATAATTAAGACATTTAAAAGTTTGAATTCCAAAAAGACTGGTGATTTATGGGATATATCAGTGAAAGTACTTCACGATATTATTGACATAATTGCCCCTTACTTAGCTGACATTTTTAACAGTTGTATTAAGAGCGGTGTATTCCCGGATCTCATGAAATATAGTAAAGTTATTCCATTATTTAAAGGTGGTGATATTAGTGACCCTACTAACTTCAGACCGATCTCTATCTTGCCAGCCCTCAGCAAAATTTTCGAAAAAATTATGCTGAATCAAATAGTCGCTTACTTTAATCTTAATAATATTCTACATGGTGAGCAATATGGCTTCACCAAAGGTCGTTCAACCACTGATGCTGGTGTTGCACTTCTTAGACATATTTATAGAGCGTGGGAAAACGCTCACGACATGATAGGTGTATTCTGCGACCTATCCAAGGCATTCGATTGTGTACAACACGAAACCTTATTAGTTAAATTAAACTATTACGGTGTCAAAGGTAGGGCACTCGACCTAATCAAATCATATCTTTGTCAACGGATTCAAAAAGTCGAAGTAAATGGGGTCAGATCTTCCGGTTCTCCAGTACTAATGGGCGTCCCACAGGGTTCAATCTTAGGACCATTTCTATTCTTAGTATATATTAATGATTTACCAAATTTAGTAAAGAATACGTGTGATATTGTACTGTTCGCTGATGACACATCTCTTTTGTTTGAAGTCGACAGAGCCAAAACGAATTATGAAGATGTAAACAGTGCACTTGATCAGGTATTGAAATGGTTTAATGTAAATAACTTAGTTTTAAATGCCAAAAAAACTAAATGTATTAAATTCACTTTACCAAACGTCAAACCTGTTGATACAAAGGTCATGGTAAATGGTGAAACTTTGGAAATAGTAGATTCTGTAGTATTTCTAGGTGTAACCCTTGATAATAAACTTCAGTGGGGCCCACATATATCCAAGTTATCAGGAAAACTCAGCTCCGCAGCTTATGCAATTAGAAAAATTAGACAGTTCACCGACATAGAAACAGCTCGACTTGTATATTTTTCTTATTTTCATAGCGTTATGTCCTATGCTATTTTAATTTGGGGCAAAGCTGCTGATATAGACTCTATATTTACACTACAGAAAAGGGCTATACGATCTATATATAATTTGGGACCGCGAGAATCGTTAAGGGAAAAATTTAAATCAATTGGAATTTTGACAGTGGCCTCACAGTATATTTTAGCTAACTTATTATTTGTGCATCAAAACATTGGATCGTTTCAAAGGAAATGTGATGTGCATAACGTAAACACAAGACACAAACATAAAATTGTAGTGCCTGCGCATCGCCTACAAAAAGTGCATGGCTCATTTTTAGGACAGAGCACACGCTTCTATAATAAATTACCAACAAAAATTGTAAACTTGCCCTTCAACACATTTAAAGAAACAATTAAATCAGTTTTGCTTGAAAAAGGATATTATACTGTAAGTGATTATATTTGTGATAAGGGAGCCTGGGATGTACCTGATAATGTTTGTAAATAATCCCATTGGCACTGTACTTTTGCTACAATTAATTAATCTTAATTTTGCTTTGACTGGCTGGAATTTGCCATGCTCACATATATTTGTACTATATTTTTAGTTTTTATTTTTGACAATTGAGCATTAGAACTGTGTCCATGGGCTTATAGTTGCTTGAACAATTTATTTTGTATTTTTAAAACTGTATAATATTCTTTAAAAGAGTAATTACTGAGTTTCTTGCCAGGTTCTTCTCAGTAAAATCAACCTTCCGAACCTGGCGGTAGCATGTATAATCCTGTGTAATTGTGTCATTCTGACGATTTGAAAGTACTTTGTATGAAGTCTAATCGAATAAAGATATATTTGATTTGATTTTGATTTTGAACAAACTTTGTATTGCAATATTATACCACTTTAAAGTTACACGAATAAGGTTCAATTTACAACAACAACATTTTTAGATTTTTCTGTAGAATATTCTAAATACAAATTCTTAATATAGTGTAAGGAAACTCTATTGATTGTGTGGTTAGGTTCAAAATTGCTTGAATAGTGTTCAAGTTAGTGGAAGACTTTGGCATAAATTAGCATGCAGTAAGTGCCGACAGGCCCCGACAAGTGGTATCAATCACGATAACATAACCATAGTATAAATATAAGCTCACAATAAGCAGTACGGAATCTAGGAACAAACTGTCCGAAATTACACACTCACACAGACGCGTTCATCTTCGAGATTAAATGGGTGTCACGTTGTGGCTGTCTGCGTATAAGTAATTTTTCTAAGTTACAAAATCCACATATCGACAAGATTATGACAGTAAATAAAGTATTCAACTTTAAAAACTTTAAGAGTGGCAACCCTTACGCTTGATAGAGCAAACGTTATTCTTATAAAAATTATATAATATACTCAAATATTCATAAATATATTTATTTGATTAGACTTCTTAAAGTACTTTCAAATCGTCAGAAGGACACAAAAAATGTTACCACCGGATTCGGAAGGCTGCTAAATCCAATTTCATACTGCTTGGTGAGCTAATATTTATACTATGACATAGCGTTTGTAGTGACACTGGCCCGCGGCGATGCCTGATACGGTGTTTTACTTAACAACCAGGTTTTTAATACTTTTTCAACTTTGTTGGCAGAAATTATATGAATTTATGGATTGCATATGAAATTTGCGATACCTGGTGACTGGTTTTTATTTCAGGTTTTAGTCCTAAATCATAATACGAAGTCCTGGGTTCGTCCCTCGGGTCGGGCAAAGTGTTATTGGGTTTTACTATCTGTCATTTCTCAGTGGCAGCCTTATTACATGGGATTTACGAGTGCATATAACTGGCGAAATATATCTACTACGAGTGCACATTATGTATCTATACATCTATACATATACATACATACATACAAATACATACATACATACATACAAACAGATAAATAAAATTGAAGTGTCTGTTTGTAATTAAAAAAATACAGCTTTTAACTAAATGAATATGAAAGTATACACGCTACTGACATAAAAAAACCAAGTTTTAAAATTTTTCACTGTCTGTCTGTCTGTTTGTTCCGGGTAATCTCTGAAACGGCTGGATGGATTTTAACGGGACTTTCACTGACAGGTAGCTGATGTTTCAAGGAGTAACTTAGGCTACATTTATTTATTAAAAATATAAGGGTTCCGCGACAATAAGGATGAAACTAAATCTACGCGGGTGAAACCGCGGGGCACAGTTATAAATATAATATATGTTCGTTGCAAGTGTCTGTAAAGAACCAAAAAAATGTTACTTCCTACTTGTGTATCCATTTATTAGCCTTCAGAGCTTCTGTGGAGGTGCAGGAACGTTCATGAAAACATTAATTACACGGACACTGGACATTGGTGTTGATACCAATTGAAAGTCACAAGCGGAAGCGAGAAAATTAATTAGCAACACTTATTTTTACAGCATAAGAAAATTAAGACATAGTTTGATATTTTTCGTTTGATAGTTTTTTATTTTGATACCTTATTACTTTTAAGCGAGCAATTCTTCTCTTCTATAGAATATGGATCTCGGGAACGGCTGCAACGATTTTCATGAAATTTTGTATGTAGGGGGTTTCGGGGGCAAAAAAATGATCTAGCTAGGTTTCACTTTCAGACATTGTTTTGACCATGTATTCATGCACTGAAAAACTCATAAAATATCAATACAATACGACGGTAAAGTTCGCCGATAACGGTAAAGTTATGAGAGCTCAGAGGTGAGGCTGCCAGCTACCCTAGCTAGTAGGTACTACTAGAGTACCCCCGTTCGAGACTGACGTTCACCGTGTCGATTTTTTTCTTTTGGTTTCTTTTTCTTTCTACTAGCTTTTTTGAGAAAACGACAAGTTTTTTTCCTTTGTGGGAAAAAGTTAGTTTTTTGTGAGAAAAAGAAACCGAGCACAGCTAGGTCAACCAAGTACTTTTTATTATACGTCATGACGGTTTTATAAAACCATTTTGGAAGGTAAAGCAGAAGGAAGGCGTGGCAGGGGCCGACCAAGGATAAGCTACATCAGACAAGTAAAGGATAAAATGACCGTCATGTCGTATAAAGAGGTCAAAGAAGAACTGGATAGGAACAAGTGGAGGGAGCTGCATCAGATACACCGACAAGAGTCTAACTCTTAAATGAGGAAGAAGTTTGATAGTCAACGGCTACGATTTTTTACAAATACGGTTCAAATAACAAAATACAAATATTCGCTACAGTTCAAATCAAAAAATACGGTGTTTTCGTTTTAAAAGTCAAAGCTACAATTTTTACACAGAATTTGTGAACTAGTTTCAGATTAAGATTTCACATACAAACTTTCAACCTCTTTTGGGGAGAAATTTCGATAAACATTTCCCTTAGCAAGTCATACGGTCTTTTAAAGGGATTTTATCACCATAAAATTGTAATTAACATTATATTTCTTGTTTATGACTTAAACCTCAAAAGAGTGCAAGACCACAAAATGAATGGAGTCCATTTAATCTCTTGGGACTTTAGTGCAGCACCTTGCGATCCGCCGCCGGATTGCATCGACCATTTATAACGTGACAAGATGTATGGACAAACTTTTTAAGTATCTGAAAGTATTTTTTTAAATGAAGACTTTTTACTCTTTTTTTATTATCACCAGAAGGCATGGTCGAGCAATTTAATATAACCTTTTAGAATAAAATTTCAAAATTCAAAAGTTCTTAATACACTTAAACCGATGATAGTAAGCCCCGGGCTAGAATTTCCTCGTAAAAAGGGCTGTGAAAGTCAAATCAGTCACTACGTATAAAAATCAGGTGATCAGCCGCATTGGATTGAATCATTTGCTGACCCCAACAATGTGTGGGATAAGGCCAGGGAGATAATGATGATGATGGTAGGCCCCAGGGCCATGACCTAATGTATAGATTACGTATTTACTATGATAACTGTATCGTGGTAGCCCTTAGATTTGAGCAGTCCCCTGCTACGTAAGCGACGCAGTTCAAATCCCAGCGGGGCCTGTACCAAAGAATTTTTCAAAAAAAATATGTATAAGTGATATAATACCACTTGCTCAACGGTGAAGGAAAACGTCGTGAGGAAACCTGCATGTGTCTGAGAAGTAATTCAAAGACGTATGTATAGAGCCTAAGGCGGCGATAGGCTCAACATCTGTCACGTTGGCACTTAATTATCTTCGGTGAAAAGTGGGTGTTGTTATTACACCACCTCTGCCTACCACTTCGGGAAAGACGTCAGCATGTGTATGTAAGTATTTGCTTGTTCTGAAGCTATATATACCTATACATATACAGTATCCAGTGACATATTTAATTGGCAGTACGCTTCACGGCTTTTAAAAGTTCGTGAAAACAAACCGAATTGCATCGCAGCGCAATTCAATCCAATATTTGGTTGATATGAAAAAAACAAGTGCGTTTTCATCGGGTATATTCCATGAGCGAAGTAACACTTCACGCTACAGTCAAAACCACGGGCCCGCTACGTAATGCTTTGTGCACACTGTTTTAAATTAAATATTTTTAGTTTTGTGAAATTTTTATTCGAATGAATTGACTCACTGATATCGCTGCCCGTGAAAAAAGCGCATTTCATTATTCGATAAGTTTTTTTGAACGCTGTAGCCATTTGTCACTTCGAAACCACAACAAAAACTCTTCTCTTTTAGAAATATACAAAGTAATTTGTATGCCAGTTATATTCAGAAGAATTCAGAATCGACCAGTGGAAGTCAGAAATTCAGAAAAGACCAGAGACTGACACAGAAGACTGTAGAGTCCTGAATATACTTTCACATGCATTTAATGAACTGCTGTTATTTTGGAATCTCTTCCATCAATGACCTAATACGACGGGCTCTGGTCACCGCCGGGGTGCCTGCTGAACTGGAACCAGTAGGTTTGGCGCGCGGCGATGGCCGGAGACCCGATGGTATGTCGCTGGTGCCGTGGAGATTGGGGCGGCCGCTGGTGTGGGATGCCACGTGTGTCGACACGTTGGCTCCGTCCCATCTCCCCGGCAATGCTGTGGCGGCCGGTGCTGCTGCTGCTCAGCAGGAGTGCCTCAAGCGCCGGAAATATGCTTGCATTGGTAAAGGATACATATTTTCTGCGTTTGCGGTTGAAACTCTGGGGCCTTGGGGTCCGGATACTCATCAGCTTTTCAAAGAGCTTGCACGTCGTCTGGTAGAAGCCTCTCGTGACAAGAGCGCTGGGGCTTTTCTCGCCCAGAGAATCAGCATTGCTATTCAACGTGGCAATGCTGCCAGCCTTCTTGGCACGATCCCGAGAGACACCGACTTGGGACAAGTTTTCTACCTTTAATTAGTTTTAAGTACTGTTCCTTGTATATATAATTAAGTTTTAACTGTTATTTTGGAATTTTGGAATTACAAACAGACTCTTCAATTACAAATATGAAAAATTACACGGAATGTGAACCTAGCTTTAATTAGAATTTTCGTAGACATGTTGGTTCAGAAAAGGAACGCGGAAAAATGTACACTGGAATTGAACGATGTTAAATCCATTATAAATACCAAATTTACACCAAAAGAAGTCTGGAGTCTGGATTAATTTTATATTATCTATACAGATAAATAAAATTGAAGTGTCTGTTTGTAATTGCAATATAACAGCTTTTCACTTTTAAAAATTTTATCTGTCTGTCTGTCCGTCTGTTTGTTCCGGGTAATCTCTGAAACGGCTGGACGGATTTTAACGGGACTTTCACTGGTAGGTTGCTGATGTTTCAAGGAGTAACTTAGGCTACTTTTATTTATCAAAAATATTAGGGTTCCGCGATGAACCATGAAACGAAATCGACGCGGGTGAAACCGCGGGGCACAGCCAGTTATACATATAAACCTTCTTCTTCAATCACTCTATCTATAAAACAAACCGCATCAAAATTCGCTGCGTAGTTTTAAAGATTTAAGCATACATAGGGATAGAGAAAGCGACTTTGCTTTATAATATGTAGTGATTTGGATCAAGCAACAAATGAAAAAAATACTGATACGTTCTTATTTAGCGATTATCTTACAATCAAATACTTTGCACCAAGAATAAATGTTTTACACAAATATAAAACGATATCCATTAAACATCACCACTTCTCACGCCACGTCGAATAATTAACGACATATGCACAGGGTGTTCCCAATTAACTCAGAACGAGCCCCTAAAGAAATTATCAATTAATATATAGCATGCACGTGTGCTCGAGTAATTATGATTTATTACTGAGAGAGTTTTTCTATACTCGTTTAAAAAGAATTTAGTAGTTTTTGAATTTGTTCGAACATGTGAGGGTGAAAATACTACATTATTTATAGTAAGACTAGCTGTGCCCCGCGGTTTCACCCGCGTAGATTTAGTTTCATCCTTATTGTCGCGGAACCCTTATATTTTTAAGAAATAAAAGTTGCCTAAGTTACTCCTTGATATATCAGCTATCTGCTAGTGAAATTCCCGTTAAAATCCGTCCATCCGTTTCAGAGATTACCCGGAACAAACAGACAGACAGAGAAACATTTTAAAATTTATTTTGTGTCAGTAGCGTGTATACTTTCATATGCATTTAGTGAAAAGCTGTAATTTTGGAATTACAAGCAGACACTTCAATTTTATTTATCTGTATAGATAGAATAGATATCCAATACATTTGTCATGGTAGTGATATAATAATTCAAAAATAAATATAATTCGAATTAAAATATTAATACCTACTCCACAAAATTATGAACATGTACAAGACCAATAGAGTAAACATTAAGAGCCAATTAGTTTTTTTTTTGACAGTCAATATCTTTATGTCCATCTCTTTCAAACTCCATATCACAAAAACAGATAGCACTACTTTACCCTTTCGCCACCTAACGCTATTAATCAGTATTGGTAAGGAAAAATCTTAATATAACAATTAAAAATTTATAGAATACTAGCGGACGTCACGCAGTTTCACCCGCGTAGTTCCCGTTATCGTATATATCCCGACAAAATATAGCCTATGCTATTCGCTGATGATGTAGCTATCCATTGCGGAAAGAATTTTCAAGATCAGTCAAGTAGTTTCGGAGACTATTCAATGCAAACAAACGAAAAAACAATCAAATCTTTCCTCTTTACAATAATTAGTATTAGTGTAGATTTTAAATCTGGAATACTATACTTTACATTCCCCCTATATGTGCAAAATACAATTCCAATTTTAAATAATTATTCTTGCGAAATAACGAAAATGATCAAGGTAGCCCCCCATCAACGTACTTAATTTAGGACCAACCCTTCTCTGACGGAGATCACGGGTGACATAAATTAATCCATTTAAAATACATGCCCAATCCAGTCTAGAATAGCATATGGGCATGAATAAATAAGGACAACACGTCCTGTGACCCAAATACGCGGTTGAGGTTTTTGGAAAAGTCATTTCTGCTGCGGTGGAAGGGTTGACACACTTATTTTGGGCTACCAAAGAAATTAAATAATTTCCATTAAATCCAGGCTAAATAAGAATTATTTAAGCACCTTTTGATTACAATTCTAGAAAAATTGGTCCGTACTTTTAATTGGTTCATTTAATCTGTTTGTTTATGTTCATGTCAAATAAGTTCTGATCTTTATATTTTATATACTAGCTGTGCCCCACGTAAAGTAATTTCATGGGTGGCCAGCGTAACCCTAATGTTTTTATATCAAAGTAGCCAAAGATACTCCTTATATCATCAGCTATCTGTCATTGAAAGTTCCTGTTATAATAGGTCCAGCCGTTTCAGAGATTACCCGAAAGAAACAAACAGACAGAGAAAAAAAATCATATCTGTTTTTTTTTCTGTCAGTATTGCATTTTACACTTGCTGAAAGGGTTATTATTTTGAAATAACAAATAGACTGTAAAAATTGACTGTAAGCAAACATTTACAATCAATTCAAATAAAACTCAAATGTGCATAAAAACAAACATGATAACCTCTGACATTATAAAAGCCCAAATAAACCGTACAATCGATCTGCTATCAATCAAAATTAATAACAATCTGAAATCCGATCATCACTTCCAACCTCTTATTATTCCCTACTTAAAAGGGGATAAACCGTCTTAAAGGAATTCAAAAGCTTTTGAAATTTGAGCCGAAAGCTCCGTTTAGAAAAATGCAAAATTAAAAAGAAATATTCAACGGCTTGGGAACAAGAATAGTCAATAGTCACTTCATATTGTGTTTACTGTGTAAACCACATGAGGTTCCGTGGTATCGGGTTACTGGCACACCACTAAACAGGGCAAATATTGAGCGTAACTAATCACTTGCGTACATTACAGTTTTTGATGCTAAAGGCGAAGTAAAAGCTGCAACAGAAAGAGCAGTGGATAAGGCTTAAATTAGAATAGTCGATGAAGTAGCTGTTGATATGCGTATCGTGGTAGGAAGGGAAGGGATTGTATATCCCGCAGGAGCGTGGTCGCAAGTTGAGTGAACTTGTCTAACCTAAATAGTCCACAATAGCGTTATTGTCTCTCGCGTTGAGAAATTTTCTCGATGGCTTTATAGTCAACAAAGATAAAGCAAAGAAACTTGAGAAAAGTGACAACAATGACTTTTCCTTCTTTCGGTTACTGGGAATGACATTTTAGTTTTTATAAAGGCTTCGGTAAACAATGGTACAATGATAATGTCGTCTATATAAATGCGAACAAAAAGTAATTATGTGGAGCTTGATGAATTCAAATGATGCAAGTAAATGTTAATTAATACAATTATTGATAGACATTGTTGCATTCACGAAAGGGGTGCTGACCCCATATACGTACGAATCCCTAACCAATAAAGGCATTTTTTTCAAACATAAAATTGGGCTCACGCCGGTATCCCTCAGAAGTAGGTAGGGGCTATTTTTTTATACTTGCTTGGTCTACGTTCATGTATTGTGGAACAAAAAATGCTCATACCATTTCAGAAAGGTTCCCAGAGAGGTAAGCAGAATGTTCCAACAACCACTTTTATCCAAAGATGAGTAACTGCCTACAAATTATGAGTTCACACCGTCTCAAGTAATACACACATTGACATTCTTCTAAAACATCTAGATTTCGA
The DNA here is from genome assembly GCA_964035505.1 of Watsonalla cultraria. Lineage (NCBI taxonomy): Eukaryota > Metazoa > Arthropoda > Insecta > Lepidoptera > Drepanidae > Watsonalla > Watsonalla cultraria. The sequence goes on from OZ037715.1 coordinate 1,195,978, forward strand.
GAACGTTGAAGCTCATGGTGTGAAATTATTGCACTTAATATACGCAAAAATTTAAAATTTGCTTTATGGATAAATTATTCATGTAAGCTAAAAGAAAATTGAACTATATTTATCTTGACCATTTGGGTCTCAAAGTAAATTAAAAATAATTAATTAAGGCCACAATATAAATGGGACTAAGTTTTCGGGACACAACGTAAAGCACTAAAGACGGTATATCCAAGCATTATGTATCGCAGGACTTCATGCAAGTTATGCTAAACTGCGGCGATTAAATGCATTTCTGGTGCAAATTGCTCTGCATTTGCAAGAGCTCTTACTTCACCACAATTAATTAAATCACAATCTTGGTTGCCATCTCCGTGTGAACATATTTGAAGCAATATTGATCCTTATAGTCGTGTAATGTAAGGTTCGAGTTACTTAAACTCCTTGGTAATTCTTGGTAGTCCTTAGTTTAAATTCGTCTTTAGTTTGGTATCCTAACGTTTTATGGTCAGATTTTTTTTTTATGGTACGACTAAATTTACTAAAATGTTTATTCATATTTCACCATAGAAAAATACACAAATAAAAAAATAAAAATTGGATTTTGATTCGATTTTTACTCTATTTTACTGTTAATTATAAAAATCCGGTAACAACCGCAGTAATATCTCTTTTAAATATGTTGTTTATTTTGTTACTATAATGAAAAGATCCAACGTCATTATCCAATAATTAAAACATCTTAACAATGAAGAATTTCTATTTCAGAAACCAACAAAGGAAATGCGCCGACATTCTATCATCACTGCAATATCAGATGAAAATGAAAGATAAAAGTAAAACACTGTAGTGACAGCTGTCATGTCGAGGGGACAGGGCCGGTTGGCACTTCGCCAAAATTCGCAACAATTGCTTTATTTTAGTAGCACCCTGTTACGTATGAGACTCTGGTAACTGCTTAAATGCTTCGCTTTAAGAAAATGTATATAATACAAGAAAAGATGTACTTTACATTGGGTGGTAAGTGAGTAATGCATGTGATAATCACGGGATTATTTAAACACAACATTAATATTACACACTTGTCTGAATCGTTGTAATCCGTATTGCATTGCCTGAAGGAGTAGGCAGAGGTGTTTGTAGGGGTAACCAATGTAGGTTAGGTTAGAATGAATGATAAGGATATAATTGATATAATGATAACTTTCTATAAAATGATATTGATATTGAGTGCCGAATGTGGGGGTAATAAACCCGCTCCTTCCGAATGATAATTGAACCGCTGACGCTGCACATTTTACATTACGGAAACCCGTACAGTGTTGTAACAACACCCATTTTTCACCGAAGATGATTAAATGCCAACGTGACAGAAGGTGAGTCTATCGCTGTCTCAAGCACTATACATAAGTCTTTGAATAATAAACATGCAGGTTTCCTCACGATGTTTTCCTTCAATGTTAAGCATATGGTGTACACAGCACATAAGTTTTTAGAAAAGCTCATTGGTACAAGCCCTTGGGATTCGAACATGCGTGACTTGCGTACCAGACAACTATTTAAACCCAACGGCTACCACGGCTCTTGATACACAGAAGAGTAAGAGAACTAAAACCCAACAACTCAAAAAGCACGCTTAAAAAGCAATAAAAAGGACTAGGCGTTTTCATAGTGATGTTTAGAGTCGTTGTGGTCACCATATGGCCACACAACGCGTCCCAATATTAACTTTTAAAGATTAATTCTATGCTTGATAAGGAGATGACAAAAATCGTCATTCTTAATACCATACCATACCAAACATTCATCGCATGCCTTTGAAGTAACATTCTTTACTATATTGTGGCCCAAATCATAGAAACTGACGGATTAATTACAACCTCCTACTTTATAACCCACGCCGCATGGAATTTACAAATCTACTCAAAATCTTTTCATCCCAAATACAGTGTCTCAAGTCGAAAGTCTTCGACCAGTGTGTGTTGTCAGTGATGACCTATGGTGCAGAGACGTGGTCGCTCACTGGGCCGCAAAAGAAGGCTCAAAGTCACTCAGAGGACGAAGGAGAGGGCTATGCTCTCACTGCGCGATCAAATCAAACATGAGGAGATCCGCAGAAGGACCAAAGTAACCGACATAGCCCGAAGAATCTATGATGATTCATAGTATCATCATCACAATGTAATTTATGACCATATTTTGAGAAAGTCGACCTGCACGATTGTAAGCTAACCATTCAGCCAACGAGGCTATTGGTGTTTTTAAACCTCTGCCTACCCATTCGTGGTCCCCGAAGACTAGAGCATATATATATTTTGTTTTTTATATTCATTTACTAGCGCTGCCCCGTGATTTCACCCGCGTAGATTTAGTTTCATCCTTTTGTCGCGTAATCCAAATATTTTTAATGAATAAAAGTAGCCTAAGTTACTCCTTGAAACATCAGCTACCTGATAGTGATAGTCCCGCTAAAATCGTTCCGGTAAAAAGACAAACAGACAGACGGAGAAATTTTTTAAAACTTGGTTTTTTAGTGTCAGTAGCGTATATAATTTCATATGCATTTAGTGAAAAGCTGTAATTTTGGAATTACAAACAGACACTTCAATTTTATTTATCTGTATAGATTTATCTTCCATTTTGCACCACACCTTAAATAAATGCGCTGTCAAAGTCCGACCACCGTTTCCAGCTTATACGGAATCGTTAATTTGACAGATATGGTTCACATTAGCAGCAGTTAATCGGCAGATCATTTAAAGATAGCATTTGAAAATAGCAAAATTGTTTGGACTTCGAAATATGCAGAGTATTTATGGTTCGCTTTTCGATGTTGACAGTGAGACGCTGGATTAATTAAAACAATTAATCGTCGTAAAAGTTTTAATGACAACATTGAAGCTTCTGATTATTAAATCTGCATTTAATTTAATTAAAACTAGCTGTGCCCCGCGGTTTCACCCGCGTAGATTTAGTTTCATCCTTATTGTAGCGGAACTCTAATATTTTTGATAAATAAAAGTCTAAGTTACTCCTTGAAACATCACCTACCTACCAGTGAAAGTCCCGTTAAAATCCGTCCAGCCGTTTCAGAGATTACCCGGAACAAACAGACAGACAGAGAAAAATTTGGATTTTTAATGTCAGTAGCGTGTATACTTAAATATGCATTTAGTGAAAAGCTGTAATTTTTGAAGTTCAAACAGACACTTCAATTTTATTTATCTGTATAGATGTTAGTTAGATATGACAATTAATAATAAACTTTTGTGCAGCGATTTCACACCACGTGCTTTACGGTGAAGGAAAACATCGCGAGGAAACCTGCATATGTCTGAGCAGTAATTTAAAAAGGTATGTATAGTGCCTGAGAAGACGATTGACTCACCAAGTGAGAAGAAAAGTGGGTGTTGTTATTGCAACACCACTGCCTACCCCTTCGGGGAAAAAACAAAATCAAAACCCATGACCACAGTTCCCCAAGTATGTTTATGTTCTAAAGTCATCATTTGTAGGGGCGGATTTCCCTATAGGCCAAGTAGGCCCGGCCCTAGGGCGGCAAAATTTGGTCGTGTTTTTTTTGTATTTGCTCCGCGTGGTAAGAATCAGTATCTGAAATACTGATTGAGATATTGAAATCATTTACTGACTATCGTTATTTTTTTTTTTTTTTTTTTATTAATTTCTATAGTTGATTTAATTTTGCATGCTTTACAGCACATAGGGGGGGGGGGGGGGGCGGCGGCAATCTTTCGTAGGCCTAGGGCAGCCAACGTATCAAATCCGCCCCTGATCATTTGACGTCGCGTTTCAGCGTGGCTCAAAATGTGTTGATCTGCAATCTTTGGCATTTAACCACAACCAGCTTACGAAAAAGTATCAACAAATTTTGAGTCACACCAAAACGCAAGGGCAAACGGCTACTCAAACGTGTCAAATCTCAAAACCGAAAACTTATGGCACTGATCTAGTACCTAACATTCAAGCTTTGTATATAAATGAGTAACTATTCAGTACGAAATAGATTCCTACAATGTATTTACAATGAAATGCCAAGTGAATGAAAATGGTACAATAGTTCCTGAAACAGTTTTCCAACAAAGAAGTACATTTCCAGACATTACTTCTATCAGAGCCATTCATTCAGACGTTTGATATAAAAGCATGTAAAGTTCCGTTCACACCTATGCGATAAAATTGACTTAGCTTGTTATTCTAACTATATCACATCTAAATAATCCATATATGCTCACGCCTGCATTCCCCGACGTGAGGTATATTTATAGAACGTCCACATTTCGCCAGTTATGTTTAAGGCCCATGAACGAAGTGGCGAGTAGAAGCTAGTTCACTAATAAGATATACATACATATCCCGTGAATAGTGTTCAAAAACGTAACGCTAGAACAGGTTTAAATACTTTTTTTCGCATTGAGTTAAATAACTATTGGCGATAACCATATCACTTTAATAGTGATAATTTCTTACACAGTAAAGTTGCAGCAAAAGTAGTAGGTGTGTCTAGTCCGTTAATACATTCCACGTACAGCAGACGTTTGCCATATCCACATGGATGCGTATCGATTCAGAATAATGACGTGCAATGTGCATACAATATTGGCTGCCATGTTGGAGCCAATGTTTGACATGCACTGCAATATTACACGATTGCTCAAATTTTGTACTTTTAGAAAGACCGAATCTTCCTGTGTTCTATTTTTAAAATTACATTGATGCAACATCGTTTCACCCGCGTAGATTTAGTTTCTTCCTTATTTTTAACAAATAAAAGTAGCCTAAGTTACTCCTTGAAACATCAGCTACCTACCAGTGAAAGTCCCGTTAAAATCCGTCCAGCCTTTTCAGAGATTACCCGGAACAAACAGACAGACAGACAGAGAAAAAAATTAAAAATTGGTTTTTATGTGTCAGTAGCGTGTATACTTTCATATACATTTAGTGTAAAACTGTTATTTTGGAGTTACAAACAGACACTTCAATTTTATTTATCTGTATAGATTACGTATACAATCATTTATTTTTCAGTCAGTTATAAATATAAATTATTATTTTTTTACATTTGTTACGTAAGTAAATGATTTATGTCAGGTTAACTTTTTGCAAAACTATAGGTTATCTTTTTGCGGTTACACTACAATTTGTGGGTATGTTATTATGATACTTATCTCTTTAAAATCACAGTAAGTTTGATATTTCTCTTCAATATGTTTGATCCAACATTTGTATCAAATACTCACATTAATATTCTTCGTATCACACACGTCTAACAGTAGAGTCTATAAAATGTACTGCTATTTGAAATTGTGTAGGATGTCATATTTATTGCAACTGTTCAATATGATGTACGGCCGCTTTCAACTTGTAGCAATTAATGGTTTTTAATTCTATGAATTGATTGCATTGCATAGAGGTATTTTACGAGTAGTTAGTAAACTAAGAAGATGCTGAGTTTTCTAAAATATTGTTAAGAATTAATGTTCCTACTTTTTTTTAGTTTAAAGCAAGTTTTGTGACGTATAACCGTAACATAAGGGAAAATAAATAATACAAGTGAGGTAGAATACACTGATTGTTGGTAAGCTACTTACTATACAAGCGCCGCTACTATATAATACTACTAGCTGTGCCCCGCGGTTTCACCCGCGTAGATTTAGTTTCATGCTTCATGTCGCGGGAGCCTAATATTAATAAATCAAAAATACTCCTTGAAACATCAGCTACCTTCCAGTGAAAGTCCCGTTAACAACACACAAACAGACCCGGGAACAAACAGACAGACAGACAGACAAAGAAAAAATTTAAAACTTGGTTTTTCGCTGTCTGTAGCGTGTACACTTTCATATGTATTTAGTGAAAAGCTGTTATTATGGAATTACAAACAGACACTTCAATAGATTTAGATATAGGAATACTAGTGACCTTATTCACGACAAGAACGATCGGTAAACAAAGCATTATTTGGCTACAATGCTCTTTAAACTGTAGCAGGTATGAACAATCGGGCATCTGTAGAATTTTAATGGCAGTTCCCGTGCTGCTGAACCTAACTCAGCCCCATGACATACATATATACATATGCTCCCGCCTGTATTCCCCGAAGGGGTAGGCAGAGGTGTTGTAATTTTCAACACCGTAGGTGTGAAACCGAAAATAATTAAGTGCCAACGTGACAGAGAGTGAGTCCATCGCCGTCTCAGGCACAATACATACGTCTTTGAATTATTTCTCAGACATATGCAGATTTCCTCACGATGTTTTCCTTCACCGTAAAGCACGTGGTTTGAAATCACTGTACATAAGTTTTTAGAAAAACTCATTGGTACAGGCCCCGTTGGGATTCGAACTCGACTGCTCTAACCCGGAGGCCACCACGGCTCTTGAAGCTTTCCAAAACAAAGACATGTCGCGCCAACCCAATATAAAATCCAATTAAATGTCAAAATATTTGCTTCACCATCCCTGTGTATCAACAGCAACATGTTCGCTACTAGTCATTAAACATTCAATTACATAAAACGCATCGGCTGTTTGTAGTACACTCGAACGTATTTGCAGGCATTTGAATGATGGGTAGCGGTTGCATAGCGATACCTTGCGAGACATATATGAATTGAAATTGATTTTGTTATATAAAAGAAATTAACAATTTGTTACACATATGAACCGGTTATAAAAATTTTAATATAAAGAAGTGAATTTCATCTTTCACGTGTTCCACACTAGGTGTTTCCTTTAATAGGTTCATATTTGCAATTATTATTAATTCATAGTTTCATGCCTAAAAGTATGTGTGAGAGAAGTAAGAAGAAGTGCTAACTCCCACTTTTCATCGAAAATTATTAGCTCCCAACGTGAAAGATAGAAATAGAAATAGAAATAATGTTTATTCACATCAAATATGGTACAATATAGGTGTTATAAAGGTCACAAGAATCACATATTTCACCCAATTGTAGGGCATGTCAATATTAACTTAGTTATCTACTTAGCTACTGCAGTTACATTTTAACCACATATTAATATTAAACATACTAGAATATATTTTATTATAATTATAAAGTATGAGCAATCATATTTTATATACATTTTTCTTTATTATTTATATATTGCACACTTCAAAAAATACTAGGTAGTAAGTGGTGAGTCCAGCCCCGTGTCTGGCATAGTAAAGTACCTACACGTATAGTGCCAAATAAAAATCTCGTCTTAGCAGCTATTTTAAATGTTTTCAATCAACCTCCTCATCATGTTCTAACCAAGGTATTTTACTACCCTAATCTGGTTCTCGTAACGTTATCTGCTTACGTTAGTCCAGAACCGGGTAGCATACTATGAACGAACATATTGCAACTTCTAAGCAACTGAATGTCCCGTTGGTACTCCTGTAAATTTCCCAACTAGGTACTATTATACCATTTCTTGTATACTTACATAATATTGCGGTCCATTTGTCAAACAAGGAAATTATACGTTATTAAGTTGAAATGAGATAAATTATACTTACTAGTACAGAATTGAACGAAAATTGATCTAGGAATAATATTTAAATCTACTTAGATAACGTTAATCAGAGTTATTTTGTATTAGTAACAATGAGAAACCGAGTAGAAGTCGTAATTGTCTTTTGATTTGAGTAGTTACCTACTAGACAAGTGCAGTGATGTTTTATCAATTCGGGTACTCATATCAAAGTGAACGCTTCCCTTATACCAAATTCTGGCAAAATCGGTTCAGCATAAATAGACGATTAAATACACTTTCCCGTTCATAGTAAAACTATCGATAAGTACCCGAAAATAATTTCCTTATTCTTAAAATATTAAGTCGCTATTTTTATACTTGCCAAATAATTTTGTTTGTTAAACCAAATTGTTCTTCTAAACTACATTACGGATTTTGATCCGCTTTTCACTAACATGTAGGAGTTGATCTTCGATGGATACTAAATTTTAGCTAAAATAATTCCATTACATTTATTAGAAACTGAAAAAATTACAAAGTTTCGTAATATTCTTAACTTAATCGTAACCCGAAGCGAAGTTAGGGCGGGTCGCTAGTTCTAAATAAGTTCTTAGCACAGTAACGAAAAATTTCCTATTAGTTACGTTTTATTTATTACAGTTTGAAAAAGTAATTATTCTTATGTCCGAAATGTAACGGTGAACTTCTTAATTACCTCTTAAACTGTGTCCGTAATAAATCTTTGTAATGTCTTAGAACACTGCTAACTTGTTTAAGATTTACTGTATATAAACGTAGTACATACGTTTTAACTATTGCGCTATTGACAGACAGACAATTAACGACACTTCTAGAACCTATCGATTCTATTCATATTAATACTCGTAGTTACTGAGTCATGTTTTTTTTTAAATATCTAATCGCTTAGCAAGGTAAGCTTTTTTATTAAGTCATTTTTTCTATAGTATTCCTTAGGTGATGAGAGGAGCTCGTGGCACAGTTGCTATTGCGCATATGATGCGATCAGCGAAGTTAAGCCACAATACGCCTAGCCAGTAGTTGGATGGGTGACCACCCGAGTTCCCTCCGTGCCTCGGAGAGCACGTTAAGCCGTCGGTCCCGGTTGCACATTAATATCTTTGGCAATCGTTACAGGTCTGTCAGAGGCTTAAGAAAGTCTGACAACTGGTAGAGTGTCCCAGGAGCCAACCTAAAAACGAAATCGGGTGTTAGGCCAACTCCTAATAGACATCAGAAAAATATAAAAACCTAATTATATTTTGTAAAAATGCAGTTAAAAAACGATACATCCACACTCTGTGATAGCGTTTTAAATCCCATTTCCTACTACAAAATATTATTGCGTTATTTTCTTCAATACATACGGTTAAATTCGTGAATAGCTCCTGTTCAAATTAACCACCATTCAAATGCAAAGCTTGTCGTAAAATTGTCATTCACACCCACATGGTCTCCGTAAACTTTCTTTTTCCATTTTGTTACCAACCCTTTGAACAGCCGCACCCTTTTAAATGTTAAATCAATATATTGAGGGGCTAGAAACCACATCAGTGAAATTGGTTACTTAGAGCCGAGCCCACGTGAGTAATATTATCAGGAAATTAAAATTATTAGGTGTGCATAAGAATTTAAAAGCCGTAGTGGCCGTGGGGTTTGAGTAGTCACCTGCTACGCAAGCGACGCAAGTTCGAATCCCAGTGAATCTGAGCCAGAACTATCTCTAAAAAGTATCAGGAACTATAGAACTCTTCTGCATGCTAATAGAGCTCACATTTATTTTTGATCTGCTGGGATTTGCAGTTCACCAGCATAGCGGCCTGCACCAATGAGTTTTTCTAAAAACTGAAGTGCAGTGATTTCACCCTACTTGCTTTACGGTGAAGTGAAACGTCGTGAGGAAACCTGCATATCTGAGACATATCTCAAAGACGTAAAGTGCCTGAGACGGCGATAGACTCACCCTCTGTCACGTTAGCACTCAAGCATATTCGTTGCTGTTACAACACCGGTTCCTTCTATCGTCTTTTTACTTACTGACTTACTGAAAACATATTACATTAAAAACACGGAATTAAATACGGGGTGTATTTTGTAGTGTAAATTATTACAAATTCAAAGATAGATGGATTTTATTTTTGACGGAACCTGTCAAAAATAAAATCCATCTAACATTTTCTTTCAAAAGTATTCCTAATGAAATTGTAAGAATGACAAAAGCACCTTTAACTTTACAGACACATCATTACTTTGAAAGAAGCGATACAGGTTCTTTTAAAAGAAAATGAATATCTTCGGAAGGTAATTGCAATGCTTTAGAAAGAACCAGCTGTGTACTTCGCTTAAAAGCTATCTGCGTTATTGGTTTTTTACAGGAGGGTTGGGTTTTTATCAAAATTTATTGAAAATATCAATGTGGAATGTGTTTTAGCATATTTGTAGCGCGCCTATAATATAATACAAATTATTATTTCAAAAATAGCTGTGATCCGCGGTAGCGGGGTAGGTAGAGGTGTTTGTAATAACAACACCCACTTTTCACCGAAGATGATTAAGTGCCAACGTGACAGATGGTGAATCTATCGCCGTCGCAGGCAATACATACGTCTTTTGAATAGCTTCTCAGACATATGCAGGTTACCTCACCTTAAAGCACGAGGTGTGAATTGCACTGCACATACGTTTGTAGAAAAACTCATTGGTCACGTTCACGTAGCAGGCGATTGCTCAAACCCCACAATACTAATTAATTCTATTACCTACGTTATATCGTATTTTACTTGAATGTCTTACAATGATTGTGCCACTGCCTATTGTGGTGTTTATCAGTCTAGTATTTCGGTCACGAGTACTTTATATTCCGTGTGTCTCGCAGGACAATGGACGCCAATTAGTGGTCTGTAGCACCCACTGTGATTTGCATTACGTTCGGATAGAAACAGGTCGTGCCTTAAATATAGACATGTACGCTTTACAGGTTAGAGTTTCGTGGCATAGTTGCTATTGCGCAAATCATTTGAACAGCGGAGTTAAGCAACTAAACCAAGCCAGTAGTTGGGTGACCGCCCGAGCTCCCTCCACGCCTTGGAGGGCACGGTGAACCAGTGGTCCCAGTTGCTAATTTAACATCTTTGGCAAACGTTACAGGTCAGTCAGAAGCCCTAAGATAGTCTGACTAGTTTAGCTCAGATTACCGATATTTCTCGTAATAGGGGTTGCGAAGGTCAGGTGGCAGTCGCTTTGTGTAAAAATCGGGTGATCAGCCACATCGGGTTGAATCAAATGCCGACCCCAACAATAAATGGAAGAAGAGAGTGCGATGATGATGTATGTTTTACATGTTAGCAATCGTATGGCAAAGGAGGAATACTTTTGCAGAAGTGTCGTATACAGTACGATATATTATTTCTATTCCCTAAGTAAATGTACAATGCTGACATATTATTCTGCACTGCGACGTAGAAGTTATTTTGAAATATCTCTACCTGAAATTACATTATATGCTCACGCCAGTATTCCCCGAAGGAGTAGGAAGAGGTCTATTTAAAGAACACCCACATTTCGCCAGTTATGTTTTAGTCTCATGTAATAGGGAGCGGGCCTATTCCCAAGATGTATCGTACTAAGCCAGACTCCGGGCTGCAGATGTAACTCAGATCCAAGAGCCCAACTACTATCCCTTACCTTATCTTCTTCTTTTAGTTCCTCTCCAGCTATTGAAATTGGCCAAACGTACCAAAATACACATTTTTATTAACAACCAACTTATTTCTTAAACTTTTGCGATTTATATTCATTTTTAATCAAATGCCTTTATCTTCAAATACAACCACTAAAGAGGGTAGACGAGAAATCTACCAATGTTTCGGTAAGGCTGTGAAGGCGGGCTCGCGGGCATCACTTTATTCTGCTCGCGCCCACGATTGGTGTAACCCAATCGAAACTACGAGGTACGTTATTTTCTAAATATTATCGTGATAAGTCCCGAATAACTTTTTAAAAACAACCTACTACTCAACAATTCAAGAAAACACA